>JARGCV010000087.1:9757500-10357500 GCA_034064705.1 Bothrops alternatus
CTGTGATTTTTTTTTTCTTCCCTCTCCTTCTGAAGTGTAGGGGCTGTAAGGCCTCGCCATAATGCTTCCCATACTTTCTAGCTGTTATGAGAGGTTGCTGTGCCATGGCCTTGCAGCATGGTCAGTATATCGCTGGGTTTGCTTGCTAGGCAAAAAGAAAATGTGTAGCACTCTGGGAATGCTACCTACCTCCAAGCAAAGGTTTAGGAGGCCACAAAGCTAATATCTCTGTTCCAATAGTAGCTCAGGATTACTATATTAGCTCAGGACTGAACTGTTGGGTACTCCAAGCTTGTTTTTTAACGTCATTGTGAAGGAGACTGGAATTTGTTGGCTGTTTTATAGAGTAACTTGCCCAGTTAGTTTTGATGGGGATGTGGTGAACCACACTCTCTTCCTGTTATTGCACTGATGGTTATCTAGTCTGGTAACCTAAAGAATGTTAAGAATCCAACAATAGCTCTATGGAAAAGAAAGTGAAACCTATCGTTTCCCTGAGATACAGAGGGCTGAAATAAATTAATGTACTGGCAAGGGTGGAGTTTGTGTGCTGGTGGTGTAGGGGATAATAGACTTAAAAAGGAGATTCTCACAACAGGAATAAAACTGAATCAATGGGAAGCAAATTGGCAGCGTGGGAGAGACATAGTCCACCCCTTCCACCGTCTTTTGGATCTCTCTCCTCTAAAGTTATGTTCCATCTTCTCCTATCAGCCTTATTACCCTGCTACAATCACCTCCAACTTGATGCCCTTCAGAATGCCAGGTTCACAGAATTGCCAGTTATAATGCCTATATTGCCTAAGATGTGCCATCCCAGATCATATCTATGAAAGATGTTGAATTGCAAGTTCAACTTCAAAAATTACTCTAAAGAAATTAGATCGTTGCCTGCATTGTTTTTGCTGAGTGAAGCTGTTGTGGACAAGGATTTTTTTCCTCACCATTTCCTTGAGATTCTGCACGACAAAAGATTAAATACTTAATTCAGTGTTTCCTACAAGGACCCAGTTATATAAGGCTTTGGTGGCTTGCTTCTCTGAAAAAAAGAATATTTTGTTTATTTTGGTTCCATGGCCTTTTAGAAGCAAAAAGATAAAGTATGAAACTCACGTTTTGAGTTATTACAGAACTGAGGTTGCTGTTCCTCCAAATTCTTTTAGAGATACTGATGATGATTAAATCTATCCAGAAAAGTCTGGATAATTAACGACAACCAAAAGTATCTTTAAAATAAGTGATTTATTAACAATCCAGGGAACTACTTAAAAGCAGACTCCAGTTTCAGAGTAATCTACCATGTTTCCCCAAAAATAAGACTGGGTCTTATATTAATTTTTGCTCCAAAAGATGTCTTAGGGCAGTGGTGGTGAACCTATGGCACGCGTGCCAGAGGTGGCACTCAGAGCCCTCTCTGTGGGCACACGTGCCATTGCCCCAGCCTCGCCTCCCCCCACAACCCCCTCACCAGCAGCCCTCCCTGGAGGAGTCGCCCCTGAACGTGGCCCACGCAAAGCAGTGCAGCCAAGGACATGGCAGCCAGGCAGTGTAGACAAGACTCTGCCCTCACGCTCCATCATGCACAGTTGATGCTGCGGGGCGCGGGCAGGGGGCGTGGCCACTATGGCGCTGCTGGGCTGCCTGGGTGATCTGTAGTGGGCCATGGAGGCGGTGAGTGGCCCTGCAAGCAGGCGGGGTGGGGGACAGTATGGGGGTGGAGCAGGGGCAGGGCAGGGGGTGAAGCGGGGGCGGGACCAATTTTTGGGCACTTGGTCTCTAAAAGGTTCGCCATCACTTCCTTAGGGCTTATTTTCCAGTTAGGGGTTATATTCAGGGAAATATGGTACTCAATGTGTCATTCTGGCTGACTATCTTAACTAGGGCTTATTTTGAGGATGGGATTTATATTATGAGGGTCCTGAAAAATCATGCTAGGGCTTATTTTCATGTTGGGTCTTATTTCGGGGGAAACACAGTATAGAGCCAACTGCAGTATTGTACTTAAATTGGGTGGTGTGAGTTATTTTAGTAAAGCCCCCTCTTGCACCAGGGAAGATCACAACTGGTCACCACTTGGAGCAAGGCAAGTAATGTTCTAGCTAAAGCATCCACCTGCTGCTCTGTGCAGAGCTATCAGTGCAAAAGCCCCTTCCCCCAAACTGTGAATCTGCTTCTTCAGAGGAAGTCCTTGCCTGCCCAGAATTAACACTGGAGTCAATGGAAAATCTCTGGGTACAAACAGTACCTCTGTCTTGTATAAGTCCAGCCTCAGCCTGTTTACTCCCGTCCAGTCTCTTATGACTTCCAGGCACCAGGATATCAACAGAAACTTCCCCTTAGCCAGATGGCAATGTATAGGTGAATATCAATAGCACAGTTGTGATAATGTATCCCAAATTGTTAAATGACTTAACATAGGGGTCTTCAAACCTGGCCCTTTGATGACTTGTGGACTTCAACTCCCAGAATTCCTCAGCCAGGCACGTTGGCTGAGGAATTCTGGGAGTTGAAGTCCACAAGTCATAAAAGGGCCAAGTTCGAAGACCCCTGACTTAACAGAATGACAAGAGTTGGAAGGGACTTTGGAGGTCTTCTCTCAGCTGCTTTATATTTGTGTTCTAAAGGGGAGGAGAGAGGACCAAAGTCTGCCTCCTATTGCCAGTGTTCAGCAGAATCACGCTGCTTGCTATAGGGCTGAGACAACTGTATTTTGGAAGCCATTTGGATCCAATTAGTGCCTGGGACAGATCATCTGTTCCATGGAGGTCACAGATGCCTATCAATCAGGATCAGGGTGTGATCTGACCACAGCAAAGGGATGGTGGAAATTCCCCTTCAATTCCCAGTCATGGAACAGCTGCTGAGAAGCAAAAATTACATCTGATGTACATGAGTCAGATTACTTGAGATAAGCCCATAGTTCATGTAGAGGCTATGAACTCCTGCCAGAACTGTCCCTCACATTGTAAAAATTGAAATTCCCCAATAGCAGGAGATGGAGTTTCTCCATCCCCAGCCTGGAGACCAGCTGCAACAGCATAAGGAGGAATTATGCAAGGCAGCAAGGCAACCAGTACACCACTAGGATCCCAAACTTGTCTCTAAAACAGACGTGTCAAACTCGCAACATCACATGACGTAGCACAGCGTATCGGAGCTTTTTCGCCATTGCCGGCAATGGGGTGGGCGCGGCTCTGGTATGATGGGCAGTTTGACACCCCTGCTCTAAAACCCAATTTAGCAGAGAGATATTCTCACCCTGGTATCTCAGGATAACAATGCTTCCAGTGACAACAGTAACCTGTTCCCTTAGAAAAGTACTGCAGAAATGATATAGGCTTAAACCTGTAAAAGAAAGGGAGACTAAAAATAACAGAAACGGTGTTCTGTCATCTCCTAAGCTGATTCCCTCCAAATATGTAGGGGCTAGTTATGAGAATTCCTAGTCAACATGGCCAGTTTCTGGCAGCTGTAGTCCTTAGACATCTGGAGGAAACCCAGTTTGGGGAAATCTGTATAGTAGCTGGATTGTTGAATGAATGGGGATGATTGAAAGAAACTCAATGCAAATGACCTTGGGTTGACAGTCTTTCTCAGTTTTATTTTGCTTTCCAGTGTTCTTATTGGTATAAAAATCAGACATTTCCTCCTGGGGCTTCCTTTGACTTATGGAGAAATCCAAATGAAGTATTGTGGTAAGTATTAGACTAGATTTGTTAAGAAGAGAAGGAATTGCATTTGCCTTTTCAAATTTGCATAAATCAGTCCCTTCCTGAAATTCCCCCAAACCCTTTGCCAAAGCATGAAGTAATTTCCTGGCTAGACTATGAACTGGAGCTCCGAAGAGCTACATATCAAAAAGGGGAAGGAGAAATTGGGTTGCCCTCCTGCTGCTTTTTTTCTGGTTGAAATAACATTCCCACAAGGGATGCCAAAAAGGAGGAAGTGTAGATCATTTAGATTTTGCCAGAAAACTTTTTTCTTTTCTTTTCTTTTTTCTTTTCTTTTCTTAAGAGCAGTTTATTTTTTTTCCTCAGGCGGGATATTTATATGATTGTTAACTTGCACAATAAATATTTGGCACATTGAAATGTTCCCCAAAGATGCTGGGCTCAATGTATTTCTGTGATTGCCTCAGGTTTTCAGTCCTTCTGGTCTCTTTTGTTTCTACCTTTTTGCCAAACTCATAGTCCGACTTGTTTCCTTGCTTTGATCCATCCCTTTTCTAGCACTGATAATGTTACAGTTATCTAGTTTGGGCAATGAAACATCTGCAAGAAAGCCAGCAAGCTTGGAGAGCACCAAAGTCCTCTCATTTCATCCCTGAGCTACAAATATTCTCCTTTATTGCCATCCCTCTTGAACTTCATAGTTCCTTTAATTCTTGGCAGATGAAAAATGCTGATATACTTTAAAAAAAACAACTGTTAATTCATTTCAATAATGAAATGAAACCTTAATATCTAAAAAGCTCTCAGGTATTTGGATAAAGGCAATCACTATAATAATTAAAAAAAAACATAAGTGGTATGTTTAAACTCTGCCACTTCCTTTTCTGTGCTGACCAGTTATGATAACATTGCTTACGCAGGGGTTCTCAACCTTGGCCACTTTAAGACTTGTGGACTTCAACTCCCAGCAAAGCTGGCTGAGGAATTCTGGGAGTTGAAGTCCACAAGTCTTAAAGTGGCCAAGGTTGAGAACCCCTGGCTTACAGCAAAGAAAAATTGCACACTAATTTATGGACGCCTGTTTCAAGAGAATAAAATGCTGTCACTTCCAGAATGGATTATATCTGTGCTAATTAATTCTCTAAATTATCATTCAAACATGCTTTCTATAACTGAATGTACTACATGCTGTACATTGTTAGGGTTCTTTTTTTTTCTTTTTTATTGGTTTTTTAATTTTTACAGAAAAAGAAAAATACTCAAATCACATAATATAAACAATCATCCATAAACAAAACATAAATACATAATTCAATCAATACATCTAGTAATAATAATTCAACTGAAAATAATATTTACCAAGCAAATAGCATAGCTGCTCGGTACCCCCACCACCACATCCCCCTAACCCTAACCTTCCCCCCTCACTTACCAACTATCTACCTACTTTCCTCCCTCCTTCTCTGTACTCCACCCACCTATCCCTACTCATCCCCCCTCTTACCAACTTTCTTTCTACTTACATCTGCCTTCACTCCTCCTTCCTCTTTCCATCAGATGTGGTGCCCAGAGGCCACCCGAGCAAACCCTTAATAACTATAATTATATATTCTTACATCAAGCCCAATTACAGTTGAGAAAAACATAATATATAAAATTATAAGCCCCCCCTACCCCCCCGACTTCCCAGAGTGAATATAGGGTAAAACAAAAGAAAACCCAATACATCAAACAAAATTATTATATAATCCTAACAAGAATTTTAAACTATATGCTAAATACAATCTCTACCTTACATTTATTCAACCTTATCAATTCAAATAAATAACTAATCCATCAATCAATCCATCTAATGTCAAACCTTAAATCATTTCAATCCATTAAACATTAAGCAAACAAATCATCTTGTTAAGAATAATAATTTTCATTTACATATCTAATCCGTCAATCTAAGTCAAACCTTAAATCACTTCAATTCATTGAGAGGTTATGTAAAATCACCCAAATGGCCAAATTTAATATATATCTTCCAGTAATCACCCTCTTTTAACATTCTAAAGAATCATTTCAAACCATTAGACATCAAATAAATAAATCTTTTTTTTTAAAAAAAATAAACAATTAGTATCAATATACCCCTCAATTCAAAAAATACGTTCTTAATCAATTTAATATATATCTTCCATTAAACATCCTCTCTTACATCTTACTCATAAACTTGGTCCTTGAATCAGCCCATAATCTTAGATTGCCCTTAATTCCTTACATATAATTTTAAATTTTCACTTCTTCAATCAACTTCTGGGCTTTCTCATCTGTCAGATAAACCTCCATAACAAATACAATCTATTTAATCCATTTCTAACTTACATTCCTTCAACCTTATCAAATCACATAATGCTTATCTACCCCATCTATCAATCAATCTAATGTCAAACCTTAAATCATTTCAGTCCAAGTACATTCTTAGTCAATTTAATTCTTTCTTCCGTTACTCATCTTCTCTTACGTCTTGCTCATAATCTTGGTCCTTAAATCAGTCCATAATTTTAAATTACCCTTAATTCTTTTAAATTTCACTTCTTCAGTCGAATTCTGGGTTTTTTCTTCTGCCAGGTAAACCTCCATAACAAAACCTCTCTTCCAAATAATAAGTCTCTCTTTTTTACTTGCAATATCATTTGAATCCATATAAACCATCTTAGCCTTTGCATTAGCCCTCTGTTTCTCTTAGCCATAGAATTTCGTTGCGGTAACATTTCAAATCTCTGTCTTTGCTTTTCCTGGTCCTCAGCACCATAAGTAAATTGCTTCTTAAACTGGGTCAATTTCTCTTTTTTCTCAATTAAATCCTCTTCTTGCTGCTTATCTGAGAGGAATGGGCATCCCCTCCTATCTTGAAACAAATCCTCTTCCTCCACTCCATAAATAAACTGTTTATCAAGCAAGATCCAGTTCTCTTTATCCTCTTTGTTCTCAATACTGTCCTCTTCTTGTATGGGTTGTTTTATAAAATGCTCAGCAGTCGGTTGCAGATCAATTTTATTTGGAAGAGAGAATCTGGTTAATATTTCTGTAGTAAACTCTTTCACTATTGCGAGCAATTCTTCTTTAAATTCTTCTTTAAATTCATCAATACGATCAAAAATAGGTTTAACATTTAAATGTAAGTCCCTTTCCATTTTAAAATTTAAAACAAACGCTCTGGCTTTTTTCAAATTCCTACAGCCGTTTCTCTAGCTTCGCTTACGAGAAAAAGGAGGAAAAAAAATGGAGAATTCACTTTCACTTTCAAGCACTTTCCTTTAGCAGTGAAAGCAGTGAAAGCTATACGCCATTTTGAATGCATTATGTTGATTGTAAAAGTTAGAAATATATAGCCAGAAATACAATAAAAAATACTTGCAATCCAATAAGAACTCCTGTATTCATTCCGTCTGCAAACAGTCTCTCTTATGTTCTATTTTTAAAAGCAGAAGCGGTCGCGGCGTCTTTCTCTGTCTAATGACAGAAGCGTCTCTGGGCAGGAGCGTCTTCAAGAGCGTGGGGAGCTCTCACTCTTGATCCCTGAAAACTTTTTCCAGGGATTTTAGAGGAGCTCAACTCTGCTCTTGATGCTCTTCACCCCTTCTTCGCCCGAAGGGGGGATTTTTCACCGCAAAAAACAGCTGATGTTCGCTATTTTTTGCGGCTTTACAAACCCAGGGAACGGAGCCTCACAGAGGAGACTCTAGCGACGTCAGCGGAGCCACCGGAAGTCCATTGTTAGGGTTCTTTAAATCAGTCCTGATTCCCCGTATTGACAGTATCTTGGTAACATTTTTAGAAGTGGTTTTGTCAGTGCCTTTTGCTGGGCTATTTTGCAACTTCCCTAGTCTCTCTCAGCTGGCTTTTGTGCCTAAAGGAGAATTAGATCACATTCTGTTCATAATCCACTGTCTTTAGGGATTACATTATGTCTCTTATATTTGTATTCATAAATACTAGGGCTTAAATTAATCTTCCATGAGAATAGCATTTACATGTAACAAGAGTACATAGCTGATTTATAAATATTAGATTAGATGATTTAGTTTTAACAGTGAAAACTAGGTTGATAAATATCAGTGCTTGATAATGTAATTGACAATAATGAACACTGTAGTCTGAATCCAATTTAACCTCGTAGGCTTATTCCATTTTATGTAGAACTGAGAAAATCTATGCATTGCAAAATTCTTATATTTTATATGCTTTTCATTATGAGCTCATAGTGTTTACTAATCTAGGTGCAATGTTAATATATAATGTTAGTCTATGTATGATATGCCTTATGCTAAATAAATAGATAAAAAAAATACTCTGGAGTTTCATGGCCAGCTTTGTGAAGAGAAATGTTTGCATATAACAAATATTGAAAAGTTGTGGCTTTATACAGGCAGTCCTCAACTTACAATTACAATTAAGCCCAAAATGCATGTTGTTAAGAGAGAAATGTGTTGAGTTTTGCCCCATGTTATGACTTTTCTTGCCATGATTGTTAAATGAATTAGTAACACAATGGTTAAGTGAATCTGGTTTCCCCATTGACTTTGCTTGTCAGAAGATTGCAAAAGGAGATCACACATGACGCCGGGACACTGCAATGGTCATAAATGTGAGTCAGTTGTCAAGCATCCAAATGTAAATCACATGACCATCGGGATGCTTCAAAGGTCGTAAGAGTGAGAAGGGGTCCTAAGTCACTTTTTTCAGTGCCGTTGTAACTTTGAACGGTCACTAAATGAACTGTTGTAAGTTGAGGACTACCTGTATTTAGAAGCCTCCACATTTCTAGGGTTTCTGTTTATTTGTTTATGACCCACATTCTTTGGCCGTACTACTACGTGGTGATGGCAAAAGTGGAAAATCCAGTTGGGTATATCTCAAGGGTGCAGTTTCCCAGTGATGGCTTTATACACTGAGTAAACAAGTTGGCTGTCTGTAGATTCAAGCATTGCACTCAGTGCACAGGAGCACTAGGCTCACGGAAGCCTGAATTGTTGCCTTAGTTTTTATTTATTTATTCATTCATTTATTTATTTAATTCGATTTCTATGCCGCCCTATTCCAAAAAACTCAGGGCAGCTTACAACATAGATACTAACATATAGAAATCTGACATTAAATACATTATAAAACCCCTAGATTAAAAACCAATCATCCAAAGACAAACTTACAGCAAACATACACTGGCTGGGGCAAGGTGTTAACTGCCCCAGGCCTGCCGGCAAAGATGTGTCTTCAATGATTTGTGAAAGGCGGAGAGGGTGGGGGCAATACGGATCTCTGGGGGGAGTTGATTCCAGAGGGCCGGGGCCGCAACAGAGAAGGCTGTTCCCCTAGGCCCCACCAGGCGACACTGTATTAAAATATTAAACGTTTTCTCACATATATGATTTTAATAAATTTTACCTTAGTTATGTAAAGGGGGTTAGTATTATAGCGTGCAAAAATAAACCTTTAAAAACCACCATCCAAGAGAGCAATATTTTGTGGTTTTGTTTTTTTAAAATGCATTTAAAATAGTTTGAGGCTGCCCTTTCAGGCTGAGCCCCTAGAAACAATTTACATAATAGATTTTTTAAAAAAACTAATACACAGTGTAACCAAATCAGCAGCATAAAACACTTTAAACCACAGCAGCATTTGTGAGTTTACTCTGTTTCTTGACAGCTTTTGTTCTTTCAGTATCTCATTTATAACATTACTCTATGATTTAAGACTGGGAATGACTCCCTGTAACATTTGAAACAAATTCATGAAGAAATTCATGAAAGTCAACTGTTTTGCCATTTATTCTTTTCTTGATTGGAATCCCACTGGCTGTAATCCAAAATTACACAACAGCCTTCCACAAGAAAATCCAGTGTTTGTGTTTAGAACAAAGAGAATTTTGTTGTTCTCAGTAGTTGAATAAGTTTGTTGTAGCATGAGACCTGGTGTGGAGAGAACGGTCCCACATAGCTCTTTGGAAGGGCATCGTACATCTTTCAGATTAATAGCTACCTGCATACTAAAAAAAAAACCTAGGCCTGCTCAATAAGACTCCTATTGAACTCCCAACTAATTGGTGACTTAAAGTGCTTTTTTGTGAAAGTTCACACAAAGGCAACTGCAGCTTGGGTTATTGTAGCAGAATTTGTGGGATTTGGTGATAAGTACTTCAGAGCAATAGGTCAAAAAAAGGCCTCCCTTTCCTACTCAATAAGATGGAGATGTATGCCAGCTGGGTGAAGGATACCTTGTTCTTAGTAAATCTGAGATGGAAACAGTGATTTTGTCATTGTGATTGGTGCTTAGATCTGGACCCCATTTCTGCTTATTAAAAGATAGGGTGAATCTGGTGGAATAATAGATATGAAGCTGTTTGAAAGCTTCTCTAGCCTCCAAAGAACAAAATATATTCATTCTTGAGTAGCAAGGCCAAAGGTTTCCTGATTTCCATCTCTTCTGTCAAAGCAGAAGAAAGAGACAGGGATAATTCAGCCTGACAATAATTAGGTAAATGTTTTTGTTTTTCCCCCCCAAAGGCCAGCTTTTCAAGATATGGTCAGTTGCTTAACCGTCTTTTTTTCCCACCTGTTCTGCTGTTGGCAATAAGCCCCAAATCAGAAGGAGTTAGCAGAGGATTATCAAGCTTTTGAAGACCTGTTAGAGGAGATCTGAAAAGAAGCCAGATTGTTCATTTCAATTAACCAGGGTGGAATTACACAGGTATTAAATCTAAATATGATTTTGCAAGCATTTCTGGAGCTTGGAAACCATTTCACAATGGCTAAATCAACTTGAGAAATTGTGATACCCACCAGTAAACTCAAGGCAATTATGACTTTCTTAAAAGTCCCATTTGTAGATGTTCATTGCGCTATTTTAAATACAGCACATCATTTGAGCTGATTGTAAGATAAATTGTGATGCAAATAAATTCATCCCAGTGGAGTATGTTGGGCTGATTTTCCTATCTACTGAAATGCCTCTTGTGGGAATATCTTAAGAGATATATTTCTCAATGATGGCATTTAGATTCAAATGCACCAGAAAGATGATGTCAGCAGGAAAGAAACATTGGTTTGGGAAGTCATCAGTCTGTGAAGGGTTAAATGCAGCATTCCTTTTACAATTGTTAAATCTGTGTCAAAAGAGCTCTTGCAGCCTGATCACCTTTATTTTCTATTTCTGCCTCATGAGCCATCCCTGCTTGTAAATCGGCCAGATGTTCAAAGTGTTTGTTGAATACCAATGAAATTTCTACATTTACTGGTGTGCAGTTCAAATTAAGGAATCAAGTCACGAATTCTTAATTGCTTCAGGATTTCTCTTGGACTCAATTGCAAAGGTTTTCTTAGTCGCCTTCTTCTTCCCCATTGGAGTTAAAATGGTATTTAGAGCAAAACACAACCAGCCAAGACTGGTAAGAAATCAGAAAGTTAAAAGCTTAGCTAAACAGACACAAAATAAAAACAGAAAATAGAAAAAAATATATATGTAGATCAGGGTTGAATTCTTGATGATCTCTGACCAAGCTCACTCCACAAAACAGAAAATTAAATTAAAAAGCAAAAAGACAAAAAAAGGGGCAGAGATAAGGGCATCTCAGGAGTTTGGCAATATGTAGAGTCTATTTGTTTCTAAATATGTTGGCCTCGGGTCATAATAAAACTTAACTTAAAGAAAGGGGAGGCGTTACCTTGATCAACATTCAGGAGTACTTTGGACTATTCCAGTTGCCAATGCAGTCAACACCAAAGCATTAGTGGAGACCCCCACCTTTGGGATGCTGCACACAATCCAGTCCGACATTTGCAACTAAGCAGAGTTCAATGCCAGAGGTTGCGCCTCTGCTATAAGAATATGGTAACAGACTCTAGCGACGCCGGCAGTGCCACCGGAAGCCTCTGTGAGGCTCCGTTCCCTGGGTCTGTAAAGCCGCAAAAAAATAGCGAACACCAGCTGTTTTTTGCGGTGTAAAATCCCCTCTTCGGGTGAAGAAGAGATGAAGAGCATCAAGAGCAGAGTTGAGCTCCTCTAAAATCCCTGGAAAAAGTTTTCAGGGATCAAGAGTGAGAGCTCCCCACGCTCTTGAAGACGCTCCTGCCCAGAGACGCTTCTGTCATTAGACAGAGAAAGACGCCGCGACCGCTTCTGCTTTTAAAAATAGAACATAAGAGAGACTGTTTGCAGACGGAATGAATACAGGAGTTCTTATTGGATTGCAAGTATTTTTTATTGTATTTCTGGCTATATATTTCTAACTTTTACAATCAACATAATGCATTCAAAATGGCGTATAGCTTTCACTGCTTTCACTGTTAAAGGAAAGTGCTTGAGAGTGAAAGTGAAATCTCCATCTTCTTTTTCCTTTTTCTCGTAAGCGAAGCTAGAGAAACGGCTGTAGGAATTTGAATAAAGCCAGAGTGATTGTTTTAAAATTTAAAATGGAGTGGAACTTACGTTTAAATGTTAAACCTATTTTTGATTGTATTGATGACTTTAATGAAGAATTTAAAAAAGAATTGCGTGCAATAGTGAAAGAATTTACTACAGAAATATTAACCAGATTCTCTCTTCCAAATAAAATTGATCTGCAACCGACTGCTGAGCATCTTATAAAACAACCCATACAAGAAGAGGACAGTATTGAGAATAAAGAAGATAAAGAGAATTGGATCTTGCTTGATAAACAGTTTAGTTATGGAGCAGAGGAAGAGGATTTGTTTCAAGATAGGAGGGGATGCCTATTCCTCTCAGATAAGCAGCAAGAAGAGGATTTAATTGAGAAAAAAGAGAAATTGACCCAGTTTAAGAAGCAATCTACTTATGGTGTGGAGGAACAGGAAAAGCAAAGACAGAGATTTGAAATGTTACTGCAACGAAATTCTATGGCTAAGAGAAGCAGAGGATTAATGCAAAGGATAAGATGGTTTATATGGATTCAAATGATACTGCAAGTAAAAAAGAGAGACTTATTATTCGGAAGGGAGGCTCTGTTATGGAGATTTACCTGGCAGAAGAAAAAACCCAGAATTCGACTGAAGAAGCGAAATTAAAGGGTGATTTAAAAGTGTGGACTGATTTAAGGACCAAGATTATGAGCAAGATGTAAGAGAAGATGATTAATGGAAGAAATAATTAAATTGACTTAGAATGTATTTGGACTGAAATGATTTAAGGTTTGACATTAGATTGATTGATAGATGGGGTAGATATGCATTAAATGATTTGATAAGGTTGAAGGAATGTAAGTTAGAAAAGGAATTAATAGACTGTATTTGTTATGTAGGTTTGTTTGATAGATGAGAAAGCCCAGAAGTTGATTGAAGAAGTGAAATGTAAAATTAAATGTAAGGAATTAAGGGCAATCTAAGATTATAAGATATATAGTAAATTGATTAAGAACGTATTTTTTTTAATTGAGGGGTATATTGATACTAATTGTTTATTTTTATTTTTTTTAAAGAAAAAAAAGATGATTTATCTATTTGATGTCTAATGGTTTGAAATGATTGTTTAGAATGTTAAAAGAGGGGGATTACTGGAAGATATATATTAAATTGAGCCGTTTGGGTGATTTTATATAACCTCTCAATGAACTGAAGTGATTTAAGGTTTGACTTAGATTGACGGATTAGATATGTAAATGAAAATTACTACTCTTAACAAGATGATTTGTTTGTTTAATGTTTAATGTATTGAAATGATTTAAGGTTTGATATTAGATGGATCGATTGATGGATTAGTTATTCATTTGAATTGATAAGGTTGAATAAATGTAGGGTAGAGATTGTATTTAGCATATAGTTTAAAATTCTTGTTAGGATTATATAATAATTTTGTTTGATGTATTGGGTTTTCTTTTGTTTTACCCTGTATTCATTCTGGGAAGTCGGGGGGGGGGGGGGTAGGGGGGTTTATAATTTTATATATTATGTTTTTCTCAACTGTAATTGGGGTTGGTGCAAGAATATATAATTATAGTTATTAAGGGTTTGCTCGGGCGGCCTCTGGGTACCACATCTGATGGAAAGAGGAAGGAGGAGTGAAGGCATATGTAAGTAGAAGAAAGTTGGTATGAGGGGGGATGACTAGGGATAGGTGGGTGGAGTAAGTATAGAGAAGGAGGGAAGAAAGTAAGTAGATAGTTGGTAAGTGAGGGGGGAAGGTTAGGGTTAAGGGGATGTGGTGGTGGGGGTACCGAGCAGCTATGTTATTTGTTTGGTAAATGTGGTTGATTAGTTGCAGTTGAGTTATTATTGAATTATGTATTTATGTTTTGTTTATGGATGATTGTTTATATTAACACTACGATTTGACTTGAGCATTTTTCTTTTTCTGTAAAAATTGATTGAATTATGTACTTATGTTTTGTTTATGGTAGATTGTTTATATTAACATTATGATTTGACTTGAGCATTTTTCTTTTTCTGTAAAAATTAAAAAACCAATAAAAATTTTATTTAAAAAAAAACAACAACAAAAAAGAAAACAAGAAGAATATGGTAACAGAGGCACCGGACTTTTTCTATTTAAAGTGGCTACCTTCGCATAAGGGCAAGGATGGCATTTTCTCACTCATACACAAATAAGTATTTGTGACAATTTCTGAGGTTAGGGCAGCCTTTATTTAGTGTATCACATTACAGCTATGTAGATGCAGTGCTTTTTTTGTAAAAAAAAAAAAAAAAGGTGCCGGAACTCACACACATCATACAACCCTCCTTGCCTACCCTACAAGGTTCCATCCAAAAAGGGGCCAGAACTCTGTTCTGGGTGTTCTATGACAAAAAAAAAAGCCCTGTGTGGATGCTATTGTGTGAATCCCTGCTGGGCCTATCAGACCAGGAGACAGTAAGCAAATCACCCAAGGCAGCAGATATTGAAGGTGGGTAGTATAGAATGGAGCTGCATGTGTCACACAACTACACAACCTGCTATAGCTATTCTCAAGTTGGTTTGGTTCTCCGTGGTGATAGTGCTGATCTGAATAGTCTTTGAACATGGACTGCTGAGGGAATGGAACCAAATTTTCCTCCCCTTTTCAAAAATACCATCCACAGATCTTACATGAGTTATATGCCTGACTTTTGAATTTCTGCCCAATGGGGGAAAAAGGCAGCTGGCATTTGCATTCCCAACATAATCCTGATTATCTGTTCCTTGCATACAACATAGCACATGTACATACCTGTGGTCTACTACAGAGGAACGAGAGGTGTAAAGACAGAATTAAAAAAATAAAGATATAGTACTTTAAAAATCACTGCCTTTTCATAATTGAAATATAAGATCAAGGAGAAGATACGCCCATTCCAGGTAGCTAGCTAGACTGGATAGTGAATTTTTAAACAAAGATGTTATATTACATTGAAAGCAGCTGTGGCGCTTCATAATTCCATAATGTCAGCTATATTTGAAAGAAAAGTCCATTTATTTCTGGCTCAAGTTTATTTGAAACTACAGTAAAGCCAGACTTTTAAAAATTGCTGCAGGTCAGTGGAAGCTATTGATAGTATTTTTTTTTCTCCATTTGTAGAAACTCTTGCCTCACCACACCTCTAGTTCCTGAGCTTCAATTCTTTCAGGAGAAAATGTCATTTAGTGCTTTTCAATTCTATCCCCATAGGAACTGCTGGTATTTATCTGCAAAGATTAGTCCAATGCTCATAAGGTGAAATAAAGATTTAGGCAGGGCAGGGGAAAAGGAATAAAAGGAAATGTTTTCATTGTATCAAGTGGGGAGCAAGAGATTTGCTAAATACAGGATTTGCAGCCATGCGAGAAGTGGCAGCAACTCAGTGATAGAGTGTTGTTTTTTGTTTTTTTGCTTCTTTGTTTTGTCATGGACTATCTCAAAGAGAGGAAGATGGAGAAAGAGGTCTTGATGAGAGTATTCATACCCTTGTCATCTTTTCTATAGATTACTGCAGTGTGATCTATATGGGATTGTCTTTCAAGACTAGCTGAAAGCCACAGGGGGCAGAATATGCAGCAACTCACATCTTAGGTTAGTGTGCTGGACCAGTGTAACTCTGGCCAGAGCATATTTAGCTTAAGAACTGTGTTAGAGCATTTAGCATTTAATGGATTAACACTGTCTCCTTAAGAAATGGCCTCTGGGAAATGTAGTTCAGCTGTTAGTTAGTCCTATATCTTATCTAGTCAGTAGGAGGAGCTTCAAAGTTTATCACAGGATGTCCATCTACATGCCAATGTATGTAGAAGCCATTGTGTAAGACAGACATGTGGTTTCTGTGCTCCATAAGAAATATGGGGTGAAATCTACCATTAATATTTTACACCACAAGACTGAGAGATTATGATACGTTCATCACAGTTAGCATTGTTAATGCAGCTCCGTATGGGGTTTTTAGATACAATTCAAAGTCCTGGTGTAGACTTATAAAGCTTTTTGTGGCTTAGTGCTTAAATATCAACAGTGTCATCTAGTTCACAACCTGGTTTATACCTCCTGGATAGGGATGCTCAGACTTCCCATAAAATAATTTAGGAAGTCCTGAGCCAATATTTTTCAAAGGTGGACCCTAATCCTCAGGGTAGCCTATCTCCAGAGATCCAAATAGAATCTCAGGGCAAGAGATGCTCAGAAGACCTTTTGGCAACTCCATTTTTTTCATTGAAAGATACTGTACCTATTATACTATTGATATTTTAAGATGTATAGAGTACAGTTTTACTTATGTTTTATGTGTTTTCACTAGGAGCCTGTTGGAGGTGAGATAGCATAGAAATAAAGTGAGTAAATACATTGCATCTACAGGATTCGAGAGAGGGAGCTGCGGCTACTGGCAAAACCTTTAACAGTCATGATGGGGCTACATCATTGTGAAGGCAGCACGGTGGTTTAGACAAGGGGTCTTCGAACTTGGTCCTTTTATGACTTGTAGACTTCAACTCCCAGAATTCCTCAGCCAGGCATGCTGGCTGAGAAATTCTAGGAGTTTAAGCCCACAAGTCATAAAAGGGCCAAGTTTGAAGACCCCTGGCTTAGACAATGCAAAGTAACTTGACAATTAATGTATGATAACAAAAACCAAATACAAATCAACTACAGTACCTGAAATCACTATATCTCTGTCTAAAGGCAGGTCTTGGCCTCTCAAGAGTCAAGGTTTATTTTTCTGTTATTCTCAAACTTCCTCTGGGCAGTCTTTTTTCATGTGCAATCAGGCTAATCCAGTGGTGGGATTCAAATATGTGAACAACTGGTTCTCTGTGTGGGTGCCACTTCCGGAAGTCCATTCTGGGCCTGGGGAACAAAAATTAGCTACCGGTTCTGCTTGAATCCCACCACTGGGCTAATCCTGTACTTAGCTTAGCAAAATGTCCATGGACAGGAGATCTGATGATAGCATAGATATCATAGGTATCTTGATAGCTATTCTGAGAGCCAAGTCATAATCGACCTGGCTTCACAGTCTACTAAATCTAGTCATCATGTTGAGCTAGCAAATGATCTATCTCAATGCACAATCTTGTTAAACAAAGAACTATTTTTATTAGTTACATTTTCATTCTGCCTCCCTCCCACTCCCCCCCCCAGGTCACAATGCTTCCAAACATCTGGGAGGGGGGAGGACCAGGGCGAGAACTAGTAGAAAAACAGCAGGAAGAAGTGCAGATACCTTGCCCTATAGCCTATTTTTATTACACAGTTCCCATAAGAATGTTTTTTCCCACCTAATGAGATTCCTTTGTGGTATCTGAATCCAACTTTGGAAAAGGTGGCTTGGGGACAGTAGGAGCCATTATAAGAAAGTGGCAAATGAAACATTTTCAGGTTTACCTTCTCATTTCTTTTCAGTATTATTCTCCAGTTCATCTATCTCAGTGATGGCGAACCTTTTAGAGACCAAGTGCCCAAACTGCAACCCAAAACGCACTTATTTATTGCCGGGTGCCAGGTGGGCATGGCCCACTGGGTGGGCATGGCTGTGGTAGTCA
The DNA here is from genome assembly GCA_034064705.1 of Bothrops alternatus. Classification (NCBI taxonomy): domain Eukaryota; kingdom Metazoa; phylum Chordata; class Lepidosauria; order Squamata; family Viperidae; genus Bothrops; species Bothrops alternatus. The sequence goes on from JARGCV010000087.1 coordinate 9,775,152, forward strand.
TGGCAGACTGGGTAGGTGTGGCCAAGGTGGGCATGATCACCTCAATGTTGCTCATGGAGAGGGATGCCTATGGGGGCCAGGCAGGGTTGGGGGAGATCCAGGGGGTCTCTGGCATGTAGGGTGGTGGGCAGGAGGCTCGTCCTGCGAGGTGAGGTGAGGCAAGGCGAGGCAGGGCAGGGGTGCCATTCTCACAGGGCAAGGTGACGCAGGGGCCGGGGCAGCTGCTGCCTGACACCATCAGCCACCACATACAGAGGCCAGTGAATGCATGGGTGCTGGAATGCATCCAGCCACGTGGGACCTCAGCGAGTTAGCGGGCGGCTGGTTGAAGAGGGATGGTTGCCATCTCCGGGGCATGGCCCGCATGACCACAGAGAGAGCTCTGAGTGCCACCTCTGGCACACGTGTCATAGGTTCGCCACCACTGATCTATCTAGACACAAATTTATATGTGAAATTCCAGCACAATTGTTATTGTATACATAGGGCAAAATTGTTATTGAATTCTAGGGCAAAATTCCCAAACAAGTAGTTGGATCTATTCACTTGCCTCCAATTACTTTCAGAGAAGGAAGACCAACTTAATTTTTCTCCCCAAAGGAGCTTTATGTGTAGTTCTGCTTCACACATTTTGTTCTGAATAAAATCTCTTCTGGCTCCTGGATTTAGTGAGTGGAAAGCTAGGAGCAAAGCAAAGTGAAGTAACACAGTTGCTTTGCTTTTAGATTTGGGATAGCTGCATTTCTTCATAAAAGATGGCTTTAAATAAGACTGATAGTCAGTCTCATAGTCAGTCTGTCCATCTCTGCGCATTCTAGTATTTTTTAAATAATTTCTTCATCTGATGGTATTCCTTCATTTTTCCAGTATTGCGCAAATATAATTCTTCCTGCTGTTGTGACGTGCAAAATCAAATATAAGTTTTGTTTGTTAGTCTTTTCTGGCATTATACCTAGTAAAAAAAAGTTCAGGTTTAAAATCTACGTGTTCTCCCAACATCTTTTCTAGCCAGGCACGTTATCTTTTTCCAATAACTCCTTACTTTGTCACATGTCCACCAAACATGGTAATAAGTGTCTGACTTATGTTTACATTTCCAACACCTATCTGAAATATTCTTAAACATTTTTGCTAGTCTTGCTGGTGGCAAGTGCCATCTATAGAACATTTTATATACATTTTCTTTGTAGGAAGTTGACCTTGCCCGTTTGTAATTTCTTTCCCATAAATTTTGCCATTTTTTTTGCCTTCCCACTTTTTACATACAACTTTTTGGATACAGCAATCTAGGCCCAGACACTTGAGCACTGAGTAGATTGTCAGTCTATTTAGTTTTAGTCATCTGAATCCTGCAGCCCAAATGGAACTGCACGTACTCTATCAAGCTAGTTTCTGAGGTTTTCCATTCAAGGTTTAATATGGAAATTGTATTGAAGTTGGCACCGTGCTTAAAGCATCTGCATGTCAATTAGGTATGTAAACCTGTGCATCCCAGCACTTTTTGTCAGGTCTAAAGTGCAGCTATTTTCAATCTTGTGAAGCCATGGAGAGAATAATTAGCAGTGTTGATTTAGGAGACATAATTGGGTGAGTTGGTTAAAAAAAAATCTGAGAGAAGAACTGTTAAGTGAGAAATGTCTGAGAATAGGAGACTGATTTCTAAAGAGGATAACAGCAAATGTGAGTGACTTAGGAAGGTGTTGGATTAAAGTCTTCATCCTGGTTCATCCAAGCCGGGAATAAATAAGCAACATGGCTACTGCTTTGGGAAGATGGATACAGTTTATTGAAGAAGCAGAAAGATGATCCTTGCAGGAAAGAACAGAGGAGGGACGACAAAGAGCCTGAGCTCATGGGCAGTAGGTTTTTATACCCCTTCTAGCCTTTTGTTTGGAATAGTTTCCTGTTCCTGGCATGAACTTTGAGGCTATTTCTGAGTGTTTTTCTAGGCCTTGATATCTGTGGTTTAATCTTATTATCATATCCTGCTTCCCTGATGATGGGGCTAATGACTCCTAGAGTTTGGGTGGGGTATACAGATTTTCTCTTTGTCTTCTTGAGTTCTCTGGCTCCAACTTTCTGATGGTTTTACATCTGCATTTGTATAGGGCTGGCTACTGCTTGGGGCAAAGAGATGAGGCCAGGTTGGTTTTTGGTTTTAAAAATCCTTTTGAGGAAAAATATATTTTTCTGCCCTTTTAATATTTCCTTCTCTGGGCTAACTTCCCTCAAAGGAACATCAGTGAAGACTAATGATTTGAGAGTAGCAGCAACTATACTTCCCTCCCTTTTGAAATTTTCAGGAAGTTGTGCATGCAAAGCTTTGGTGCAATAGAGCAAAAATCATCCTGGGGAACTTTACTGAAGGTAGGTGAAAGAGACTCAAGCGTGATTATGAATGGTGTTTGTGTGTGTATGTGCAGCTACTTCTACAAAACAGGCAATGCAAACATTCTGGATAAATTTTCCCTCCCACCAGACAGAAGTCCAAGGTGTTCAGTACTTGCTGTGCCAACTATTCCCAAATGCCATCTCTCCATTAATACATTCAACTGGCTTGTTACAATACAAATGTGGCAAGAAAGAAAACTTTACAATGAGTTTCCACTCTCCCCCCATAGTCTAATTTTCTCTTCTGAGGCTTCACATGGCACCAGTGGGTCCATGACTCCTTCATTCTGCAGCTCTCACAGGCATCTGGGAAAATGGTAGGACTTGGGAAGATGTTCCACTCAGGTTGCATGGTGGCTTTTTAGTGGATGGCTGGATTCAAAACCCAATTCCATGGCTCAAATGGATGGAGGCTGCATCTGGGTCTGTGTGTCCTGCTTCCAAAGGTTATGGAGGGATCATTTATGCAGGGCTGAAAGACATGAGAATAAGATTCTTTTCCCCCCCCCCCCTTTCTGGGTGGACTCTCCCAGGAGAGGCAAACAAAAGATATGGAGAACAAAGGACAAGAAAAAGAGAAGTACACGAGGGAAGGAGGGGTAGCTTGCAGGCAGTTTGAAAAGGCATCAATATTGCAGTGGTCAAAGAAACAGGCAAGCAAAATCTGCCTTTAACATTTATTCTAAAATAGACCACATTGTTTTAGAGATTGAGAAATACTTAAATATTTCAGAAAAGCTTCATAGTTGTTTCACCAATTAGTGATAGGATAAGAAAAGTAACTTAAGAAAATTATTTCCCCACACAAGCAGACTTGAGCTTCAAAAGGCTCTTGTAGATATACACACATTTTTTAGGAAAAGGATAGATAGATAAAACCCATTTAGAACACCAACTCATTTACAACACATTGCAGAATGATTTTCCAGAGCTTGGGGCAGGACCCAGCAGGCAGGATACCCCCTCCTCACTCCAAAGAGAAAATATCTTGGCAAATACAAGGAGGACCCAATACAATCTGACTCACAAATACTTAACACACACTGGCTATAAGCAATTAGGATTGACAGGATTAGAGCAGAAACACCAAAAGGTACACAACAATAAAATAATTTAACACTGGATTGCCCTGGAACAAAAATTAACACCTTTTAGACAGAATTGAGAAGGAAATTAACCCAACAACAGACATTGAGCAAAAAATTAGAAAAGATAAATTTAAACTCACCAATCAGGAATGACAATTTTGGAAACCATGAAAGGGTATAAGAACTCAAGTAAGATATGTAGGAAGCACATGACAATAATAATGGGGGACTTTAATTACCCTAGCATCAACTGGGAGACAAACTCTGCACCAAGTGGAAGATCAAACAGATTCCTGACAAACCTTGCAGGCAACTTTGTTTCCCAAAAGTAGAGAAGGGAACTAGGGGATTAGCCATATTGGATCTAATTCTCACTAACAAAGACAAAATGATAGAAGGTGTTGAAGCCACAGGAACCTTGTGTGTGTGTGGGGTGGTGGTGATCATGCAATATTGGAATTCAACATTATGGAAGCACAAGCAATAGAACACAGTCAAACTAGAGTCTTAGACTTTAAGAGAGCTAATTTCAATAAACTTAGAGAGGGCTTGGGAGGGATTCCATGGATGAGAATCCTCCAGGGGAAACAACTCAAGAAGCTTGGGAATTTTGAAAAGTGAGATAATAAAAACACAGTCTAGCACAATATCAACAAAGAAGAAAAATAATAGCTCTCACAAGAAACCAGCATGGCTGCATAAAGAACTCTCTGATAAATTGAAAGATAAGAGGGACAAGTATAAAATTTGGGAAGAGGGGCACATAACTAAAGCAGAATGTTAGCAAATAGTCTGAGCCTGCAAAGATGAGGTGAATAAAGCTAAGGCTCAAAATGAACTAAGGCTTGTGACCAAAGTCAAAAATAATAAAAAAGCAAACAGTCCAACTTATCAAAAATAGTACCATAAAAAAAATTAGAAACACAAGATAGGCAAGAAAAATGGTAGGTGAGCACCTATCCACCCTAGACAAGTTCAAATCGCCAGGGCCAGATGGATTACACCCCAAGGTTCTCAAGGAACTGGCAGATGTGATCTCAGAACCACTGAACTATATTTTTCAAAGATCCTGGAACACTGCGGAACTACCAGAGGACTGGAAAAGAGCTGATGCAGTTCCCCTCTTCAAAAAAAAATAAAAAAAATAAAAATAGATCTAGGAAACAACAGACCCATCAGCCTGACCTCAATACCTGGGAAGATTCTGGAAAACATAATCAAACAAGAATCAGCGAACACCTAGAGGCAAACAAAGTCATTACTAAAAGCCAACATGGGCTTGTCAAAAATAGATCATGCTAGACACATCTTACTGCATTCTTTGACCCAGTCACAAAATTAGTGGACTAGAGGAATGCTGTGGATATAATTCTCTTGGCCTTCAGTAAGGCATTTGATAAAGTTCGTATAGGGTTTCCTGCCTGAGCAGGGAGTTGGACTAGATGACCTCCAAAGTCCCTTCCAACTTTATTATATATTATTAAATGCAAGAGTGAAACCTTTCTAGCAGATGAACTTAAAACATCCCTCCTGCTAACTTTAGGCTGTTCTTAAGAGTACACAGAGAGAAAGAGGAAAACAAAACAACCAAACAAACACAATTTTTTTTTCTTCACTCTGTTTGTTGGCCAGACAAACAGAGTGAGGTATTTCCTTTTTGTGGCTTATTTTAAGCAGAATTTAAAATTCTTTTTTCTTTGGATTTGAAACAGTTAACAGTCACATTTACCTCTCACACACAGACTTTGACAAACATATATACACAAAGACAAGAGAACAGAAGTCTTAGTTTTACACATCCTAGTCATTCCCACCATAAGTTTCAGATACCTCAAATTAGGGAAGGCACAGATCTTAAACATACCACGTGGTTGCATAGAGAGAAGAGAGAGAGAATCACTATTCCTTATTTTCCCTTTCCTTTATTTAGCCAAATTGGTTTTCCAGCAAAGCCCTAAGCAAAGTCTATTTTTTTTAACATATAGTTTCTTTACCTATCTCTTTTTTCATACCTGCCTGAACGGGTAGCTGATTCCCGTCCTAGGCCTCAAGCAAGCTTTACACTGGGGAGCCTATCTCGACCGTCGAACTAGAACACCCCATGATTCCCTTATTCCTGATGCAGGGGTTCACTTTGGTTCTATCAGGTCTGGTGCACTGAAGCCTCCTTTGAGACTTCTGCCTTCCACCATGGTTTTGGGTCAAAAAGGGACCCACGGAGGACTCTGATCCCTCACAGAGTACATGGCGCTCCTTGAAGGATCTACCACCATGGTTTCAGACCAAAAAATGAGTCTGTCGAGGACACTTCTGCTCCCCTGCAGAAGGCACAGGACACTCTTACTGGCTTTACTTTCACTTTTCACTACCGCTGTTTGCAGACTTCAAATGTCTGGGACGACCTCTGCTTGCTTTCCAGAGATAAGGGACGGTCCTTGCCCGGGGCTTAATTTCCTAACTTTGATTTGCTTACAGGGCCTTACCAGCTAGTTGCCCAAATCCAATTCTTTCATTCACTCATTCCATTTCATTTTCATACAACCTCTCTCTTTTCCCTAACAAAAGGTCCTACACTCTGACCAAACCCCCATGCTTTCCAGGTTCTGCCAATTAAACAGATCCTTTCTGTGGCTAGGAAAGACCAGAAGGAGCAAAATCCAACTGTGATTGGGAAAAGGGTCTTCTCATTAACACACACAGAAATACACACATTTCTCTCACTCCCCTGGGCTTTAAAGTTAAAATTTAGAGGTACTCACCTTCACCTTCTTTCCAAAGCAGCCCTTGAGCTCAAACTCTCAAAACTCCCTTTACTACCCTGGCTCCACATGGGCAAGGCCTGGGAAACGCATCTACAGACACAAGGGGGTCTGCAGCAGGCAAGATAGTGCTTACCAGTCTCACTCCATTGGAGAGGTTAGCTTGGAGTCCCATCTCTGGGGTGCCAAATTGTTGGATTAAAGTCTTCATCCTGGTTCATCCAAGCCAGGGATAAATAAGCAACATGGCGACTGCTTTGGGAAGAAGGTTACAGTTTATTGAAGAAGCAGAAAAATGGTCCTTGCAGGAAAGAGCAGAGGAGAGACGACAAAGAGCCTGAGCTCATGGGCAGTAGGTTTTTATACCCCCTCTAGCCTTTTGTTTGGAATAGTTTCCTGTTCCTGGCATGAACTTTGAGGCTATTTCTGAGTGTTTTTCTAGGCCTTGATATCTGTGGTTTAATCTTATTATCATATCCTGCTTCCCTGATGATGGGGCTAATGACTCCTAGAGTTTGGGTGGGGTATACAGATTTTCTCTTTGTCTTCTTGAGTTCTCTGGCTCCAACTTTCTGATGGTTTTACATCTGCATTTGTATAGGGCTGGCTACTGCTTGGGGCAAAGAGATGAGGCCAGGTTGGTTTTTGGTTTTAAAAATCCTTTTGAGGAAAAATATATTTTTCTGCCCTTTTAATATTTCCTTCTCTGGGCTAACTTCCCTCAAAGGAACATCAGTGAAGACTAATGATTTGAGAGTAGCAGCAACTATACTTTGGTCTTCCAACAGTATCGCAGAGGCAGTATTACTTTTGGTAGAGAGATAAGTCTATTTCCTCCTACTTTCCAATTTAAAGATTTGGTTTAAATTTTTCATTGGTTTATGTTTTTTCAAGTTTCTTCCCCCTTTTTTTAAACTCCTTGTTAAAGTGCAAGTTGGTAAATTATATATATGTCTCTCTCTGGATAATTAATTCCTGTTGTTGACAGGAAAAGTGGGCTTGCAATTGAATAAATAAAGTAACAGCAGGAAAAACTCGTTTAGGACTTGTTTTCAGATGCATCCTTCCTTTATCAGAATTTGATTGCTCTTCCTAAGAGAATGGGTGTCCTACTGAGAGGCATTTCATTTGAGATGATCATGTGCCAAGAGAAATATATCTGCAATGCTTGATCTACAGCAGGGGTGTCAAACTGCTGGCTCGCGGGCCAGTTGCATCATAAGGAGGAGTGCCCACCCCAGCTCTGGCAATTGAAAAAAAAGTTGCGATACGTTGTGACACGTCACATGATGCTGTGAGATTGACACCCATGATCTATAGTATATGCTTATATTCTCCTGTGATTCATGGCTGAATGGCAACTTTGATATAGCATCTCAATTGATGGGGAAAACACCTTCTCCAATACATTTGACAAGCTACCAATACTCCCAAACTGTTTAAAAAGGAGTTACAATTCTTGTATCCCAGCAAAACCAAACCAACACATTTATCATAAACTGTGAAAACTTTATTTATTAATTCTTGGTTAGAAAAAATGTCCTTAAGTTTTCTTTTAAAAAAATAAAACAGCCTACAGTGAGGATAACAATTTATTCTTTCTCAGAGACGCATATATTTCATCTTTCTCAAGGTGAAACCAAGAGTTTAGAATGCCTTTCCTAAAGAATATGTCGATACACACGAGTCCTTTACAGTATCTTATTAGATTTCTTTTATATTCTGTTCAGTTGGAGTGGATGTTTGAAGAACATAAGAAGAATCAGGCCAGATTGAACCAAAAATTAATTTAATCCAGCAATGAATTAATATAATAGGGAATCGGATACCTATGGGAAATCAGTAAGTTCAACACAATCCTTTTGCTAGTGGCTCTGGTATGCAATGAAAAGATGCATGTTGCCATACAGTGTGAAATGTGCAATTATTTTTAATATGCTACATGCCTTTTCTTGTAAATCAGATAACACCAGCCATAATGAACTAATTATTATTACTATCATAACAATAAGGTGCAGTTCAACAAAAACGCACACATATTAAACTCCTTATTATGGTCTGGAACAGCCTTACAGCACATTTTTCTCGCCACTGCCTTATTTTCTTAGCTTAGCCTAATAGATATATTAGGCAGCTTCGCCCATTCAATTTTGTGGAGCTTTATGTAAAGCAGCAAAGATTATGCTGTAAGGCTAAATCCTAAACACATTAAGGAATATGTTTCACTGAAGGCAGGGAAACAGCAAGAGGAAAATTAAAGATATGACTAATACTGGTGTACTGATTTTTGTTTACTAAAAAGAAAGGTGGGCAGCAAGCTCCTTCAGAATGATAGTCTGAATCAGCTATCATATAAGCAGTTATGATGCCAAAGACACTTTCCTTTTGGAACAAAATAGCAGGTCTGCAAGAGGGTGGGGTAAACAGTGAAATCATGGGGATTGCCATAGCTGCTGTTTAGCGAACAAACAAGAAAAGCTAATCACACGTTGACTGCGATGTCTCATTTGGCCTTTATTCTTAGCATTCATGCACAAATACTGTAAAACTGTCCTCTTTTTTTTTTTGCTTTTTAATCATAATGTACAAACTGTAAGCTACCACATTAGCTTGAGAACAGTGAAGATAGCCGCATGAGTTTTGTCATTTTGCTGCTATTTACTGATCTTCTGGATTTTTGCAGCCCAAATATGGTAGTGCGCCCTGCATAAAGCTTTTAAAATGCATAGATGTCACACTGAGTATTATCAAGGCTATGGTTTTCTCACTTGTAGCAGATGACTGAGAAAAATGGATGCCATTCAATGATGTGACTTGCAATGACAGTTCAGAACACCCTGTACATCAAGAAGAAGTCATTCAATACAAGATAAAATTAACAGGACTACTGACTGCAAACACTAATAATTAATCTAAAGCTTAAATATTGTGGACACATAATAGGAAGGCAAGAGTTGTTGAAGATACTTGGAAAATTAAAAAAAAAAAAAGCAAAAGAGGCTCACAGAAGACAAAGTGGTTAGATATTATCACTGATTATATACAAGCAGGATGTTACCAGAACACCTAGTGACACATCTGGTCTATCACTTTACAAAGAATTAAAAGTGACTAAACAATTACATACCAACAAGAACATTAGGCAAAAGCCATTCTGAACCCAATGACATTGACTTCTACGGTAGTAATCAGAAGAGATATCTTGAGGAACAAGAGGAAGAGCTGCTGTCAACACAACAGCCAGATAAAAGGTGTCTGAGTGAGTCCCAGACAACAACAACAATAATAGTAATAGTAATAATAGTAATAATAATAAAGTGAATAAACAGTCTCAAACAAGCCCTTCCCTAGTTCACACAAAAGTAAAAGGAAGGAAGAGACAGTGCATTCAGACTCCTTAGGACGATTCTGTTCATAAAGCTTTACAATAAAATTAGTTCTACCCCTAATCCTAACCCGGACTATATATAGCATTGGTTCCCTAGTCAGGTCTATCTTGTAGGGCTAACATCAATTCTACCATTGGATTGTAAATGAACAGAGGGATAAATGAGGCCAGATGGAACAAACATTCTATTTTACTACAGCACTACATGCGCAAATAGATTTTATTCTTGTCAGAAAATCTATTCATATAAACATTTGTTATGTAATAGCAAAAGTGGTTGGAAAACCTTGGAAAGGACAGTGATTTCTGCAGGCAGGCACCTCTGTAGAGATACCATAGAGCTCTTTGAGAATCTGGGGAAATCAATGGCCTTTTGTCAAAAAAGTATAGTGGCAATGCCCTATAACTACTAGCATGATAAGCACGTACAGCAATGAAACAAACGAATAAAGTAAAATACATAGACATAAATTGTGTTAATAGGAAACCATTTATGCTCAAAGATAGTAATCACGATATTAAGATATGTAATATAGTAATATATGTGCATATTAATCCTTATAATAATTTCACATAATGAGATTTATTGAAGCTAACAAGCCATACATTGCTTTTTTGCCCATACTTATTATTGAATGAAAAGCTAATTTTTAGCTAGAGGTTAGTGAAAATAAAGGGGTTTTTTTTTTTTCTGTCTAAGTTCATGGACCTCCTGAAATCTATCCCCAGGCTATAGGACATGTTTGATTGGATGGATGAGATATGAGAATAGTAATAGTAGAACTTTGCCTAGAAGAAAAGTAGTAAACATTTTATGAATTCATCATTCTTCATTCTTACTAATATGAATGCTGCAGAATTGGAAAAGGTTTGAGTTGTGTTGTTAGATTGTGTTCTTTTTTCTTATTCACATACCCTACCTCAAATATTCTTTAAAATCACCTTTCAAAAACCCATGTCAGCAAAGCCAATGACAAGGGATGCTGGGAACTATAGTTCAGACACAGCTGGTAGATCAGTTTCCTCATTTCTGTGTTAAAACTTTGGCAGCCCACAATTACAATACATTCATAAAAGAGCAAAATTCATAAAAGAGATTTTAAAATAAAATCACTTCAATGATATTAACCAACAGACTTACATACAACTGATACAAAACTGAAGATATAATTAAATCCAATTAATTTCAGTGTGAAATTTGCATGTTCTCCAACTGAAATGAATGGTATTTAATTTTTGGCTGGGAGTGTATTATAACTAATAACATTAGCTGTAACATTAGGCATAGGAAGCAATCAGACCAACCTACCACTTAAGTATCTGAAGGAATTAATAGTTGAGATTATTAGCCTGGCTGGTAGCCAGCTGGCTTGAAATATTATTAAATTATTCAAAGAGAATTGAAACTGCAGCTTCTTTCTCCCAGCAGTGAATTATATTAGAAGATGGATGATCTGGGCTGATTTCCAAGGTCATCTACGCTTCAGAGGCCTTCAGACTGTCACGAGAATTTCTGTGAGTTTTTCTTTTTAATAAATGTACTTCTTAAGATTCCAGGAAGTGACTTGCAATTCAAAAAGACAAGGGATTTGAAATGTGTTGTAAAATCAAAGCCAAGATGACTAAAAAGTTCCTATCATATGCACATCTTCTTGTCTAGTTGGGAAGTCAGCAAATGCAACGCATTTCCTGAGTCAAAATCTGTATTGAAGCTGAATGCGCTCTTGTGATTTGGCTGCAGTTCCATAGAAGTTCCCCAGAGAGAATGTCCATTAAGTGCAAAAGGAAACCCGATCAGAAGAAAATTGCCCCTTTTTGTGCTCCATAAATACAGCTATTCACCCTGGGGAGAGACTGGGCTCCCATGTGACTATTAAAGTGAAGAGTCTGTGTAAAAAAGGAGTGGCAACTTTAATTCACCATAAAAAAGATTTGTTAAATACATTGGGTATTGTCATGGTCAGAACTCTGCTCTTAAAGTCTATGGCCTGCATGGAAAAATCCACAATTTCTGCTTTTTCTCCATGTGCATTTTTCTCCCTCTGCACAGCGATTCTTCTCCCCAATAGATTTGTGAAAGATCACAAACTAAATAACTATTGTAAAAACAAAAGTTTAAAACTTACTGAAGAAAACTCTTTAAGTAGTTGTAACCCAAACAGAACTGTACAACAGTGACATAAGCTCAGAATAAACTGAGCTGAAGGCTTTCTTTGACTATGAGGTTAAATTGATTGACATTATTGTTGTGTCCTGAGCCTGCAAAAGCAGGCTCGGGACGTTGCATTGGTCCTGGGCATTCCAAAAGCTGCCTGGGACCAGACAGAGCGGCGCCAGCCTTATGCGCATGCACAAGGCGTTTGCTGCCCGGGACCAGACAGAGCGGTGTCAGCCTTGTACGCATGCACAAGGCGCGGAAATGCTCTGTTACTTTGTTGACATTGTCCGGGTCTCTGGCCACATAAAAAAAGCCTGCGTGCCTTTGCCTTTTTTTGTTCGGTTGCTATTAAAAGAAGAATAAAGAGCTATTTAACATCACCATGTGTTTTCATCTTTCGCATGCGAACGAACTACTTAACAATGGTGACGAGGATAGGATTCTTTGCAAGTTGAAAAAAAAGCTTTAAAGACTTACACAGGAAGTCCTGAAGAGGGGAAGACGGCGTCTGAATCAGCGTCCCAGCCTGCCAGTATAGCATCCTGGAGGGTGAGCTCGGCTAAAGGACCCTTTCCCCTATAGCAGTTTGCAGAGGAGCGAGTGGTGAAGGTTGCAAACTAAAGGATGGCGAAGATTGGCCATTTGTCTGATTTTGATGTCTCACACCCAGAGAGATGGAATTCCTACGTTGCAAGGGTGGAGAATTACTTCAGAGTAAATCAATTAGAGAAGACGGCTTGAAGGCTGCAACACTTTTGTATGTCTGTGGACAGGAAGCTTTTGAAATCGCAGAGAATCTGGTGGCCCCTGCACCTCTGGAGTCAGTAACATATACTGACTTGAAGAAAATGTTAAAGGAACACTTCCAGCCAAAGTTATCTGTTATTGCTTGGAGGCACGCGTTCGAGCAGAGAGACCAGAGGCCGGGTGAATCTGCTACGGATTTTATTGCGGTCTTAAGGCAAGCAGCCAGACCTTGTGAGTTCAAGGATCTGGAAGAGAGGCTGTGAGATTGCTTCATATGTGGTTTAAGGAACAAAGACTTACAGCAGAAAATTTTTGCAAAAGAAGATGCCTCTTTCCAAGATGTGCTATGAGAGGTGACAGCTGAGGAAGCAGCAGGTGGGGCTGTGAAGACCCTACGGTTCATCAGGAGCCCTCCAGAGATAGCTACCGTCCATTAAGAAGATGCTCGAGAAGGATTGGAAGCGGATCCTGAAGAAGAGGTGGTTAGACTTCACCAGCCAGCTGAAAGGAGGCAGAAGGAACGTCCGAACAAGGCCCCAGCATCTCTTCAATGCTTCAGGTGCAGAGGACACCACAAGTGAGCTGACTGCAGGTTCCGCTCCACCATTTGCAGAGCATGTGGCAGGCAAGGCCACATCGCATCCGTCTGTTTGGGTTGCCAGAAGGTCCAACCTCGTGAAGAAGTGCGTCTGAAAGGTACCAGGGTCCCCAGCCAACATAGGGTGGGTTTCTGCGCATCGCGCAGGAGTATTTTAAAGACAGGGACACATAAGCCCCTTAAGAAGAAGCTTTCCATTAACGTAAGGCTGCAAGGGGTTCCCTTATCAATGGAGTTGGACACTGGGTCTGCTCTCTCCATTATTTCTATTAACACATGCAAAAGGATATGCAGCAGCAGTGGCCTTCAAGTTAAACTCAGGCCATCCAATCTAATACTTACAGATTTTCAGAATTCTATGGTGTGTGTTAAGGGGGAGGCCTCCCTTAGAGTACAGCATAAGGATTTTGAAGGTCCCCTAGATGTGGTGGTTGTCGGGGGTGAACATATGAGTCTTATTGGACTCGATTGGTTCGAGGCTCTGGGAATCCAGGTAACTGGGCTGCACCATTTGCAAACGTTGAGCCTTGCAGAAGTCTGCAAGGAGTTTGCAGAAGTCTGCAAAGAGTTTGCAGAGCTAGGATCCTACAAGGGGCCTCCAATTTCGCTACGGTTAGACCAGGGGTAGGCAACCCAAAACACTCAAAGAGCCACTTGGACCCATTTCCCACCAAAACCAAAACACTGGGAGTCGCAAAACCCTTTTGATAACTAAAATGAAGATAACACTGCATATATCCTTTTTTACCTTTATTATAGGTGTGTGTGTGTGTGTGTGTGTGTGTGTGTAAAGGTAAAAAAGGATACATGCAGTGTTATCTTCATTTTAGATGTCAAAGGGGTCTCTCTCTGTCTCTCTCCCTCTCCCTCTCTCTCTTTCTGCCCTTGGTCTGCCAGTCCTCTTTCACCACTCTCTTTCTTTCTCTCTCTCTCTTTCTTCTGTCTCTCTCTCTCCCTCCCTCCCTCTCTTTCTCTCTTTCTCCCCCCCATCTCCCTCCCTCCAATCTGCTGTTCACCTGGCAAGCTGGCTTCAAGTGGTTCTCCAACAAGCTCAGGGGTAGGCAACCTCGGCTCTTTTATGACTCATGGACTTCAACTCCCAGAATCTCTGAGTCAGCATAGCTGAGCTAGCTAGCTCTCTCCTGCCCTTCCTGCTTCTTGCAGAGACGCAGCAAAGGGAGGAGCTCTGCCCAATAAGCTTTTCAGCTCCTCGGAGAACACTGTGAGTGCACTCTCTTTTACATACACACACACACACACACACACACACACAAACAAACAAACAAACAAACAAACAAACAAACACAGAAAGAGAGAGAGACAGAGAGAGAAGCAGAGAAGCACAATTGCCTCTCTCTGTCTCTGTCTGCAAATGGCAGAGGAGGCTGGGAGCCACAGGGGAAGGCTCAAAGAGCCGCATGCTGCTCCGGAGCCGCAGGTTGCCGACCTGTGGGTTAGATCCAACCATCACGCCCATCAGGGTTAAGCCTAGGAGGGTACCTTTTGCCCTCAAAGGCAACATTGATGCTGAGCTGGACAAATTGCTCCAGCAGGGCATTCTAGAACCTGTGGATTCAAGTCCATGGGAAACCCCTATAGTAACACCTCTAAAGGCTAATGGGGACATACGTATATGTGCAGACTACAAGTGCACACTGAATAAGGCGCTAAAACAGCACGCTTATCCAGTGCCTGTGGTAAGTCACATTCTGGCCTCCCTCAAGGGGAGGGCACATTTTTGTGAAGCTTGACCTGGCACAAGCCTATCAACAGCTACCTGTTGATGAGGCAGCTGCAGAGGCCCAGACTGTTGTAACTCACAGGGGGGCCCTCAAGGTCAAGAGACTGCAATTTGGGGTAAATGTAGCCCCTGGCATAGTCCAAAGTGTCATAGAGAGCACACTTCGAGGTATTCCTGGGGTCTGTCCCTACTTTGATGATGTCCTCGTTGCTGGGGAGTCATCTCAAAATTTAGCAGAGAGATTAAGGGCTGTCTTGCTTCGTTTTCGAAAAGCAGGCCTTAAACTAAAGAAGGATAAATGTAAGATAGGAGTCACTTCTACTGACTTCTTAGGATTCAGGATAGATGCCCAAGGCATTTACTCTGCTGAAACTAAATTCCAAGCTATCCACCAGGCCCCAAGCCCTAAGTCTAAGAGTGAGCTGCAAGCCTTCTTGGGGCTATTAAATTTTTACCATGCATTTCTCCCACATAAAGCTACAGTGGCAGAGCCATTATACAGGCTTTTAGACAAGAAGGCTCCTTGGCAGTGGACTAAAGTCCATGACAAGAGCTTCAATGAGGTTAAGGCCTTGCTCACTTCTAATACTGTTTTAGTGCATTTTAATGAGCAACTGCCTATTTGCATCGCATGTGATGCATCTCCTTATGGTGTGGGAGCTGTACTTAGCCATCTGAAAGCTGATGGGACACAGGTCCCTGTGGCCTATTATTCAAGGACTCTGTCTTCTGCAGAGCGGAATTACGCTCAGATTGACAGGGAAGCCTTGGCCATAGTGGCTGGCATTAAGAAATTTCATGATTTCTTATATGGGCCCCATTTTACGGTCTATACTGACCATAAGCCTCTGCTGGGTTTGTTTACCACTAACAAACAGACCCCACATGTCATTTCTCCTCGTATGCTGAGATGGTCCATTTTCCTGTCAGCATATGACTATACATTAGTTCACAAACCTGAAAAAGAAATGGGCCATGCAGATGGCCTGAGCAGATTACCCCTGAACCAATTAGAGCCAGATCCTGCTCCAGCCATTAATATTCTGTCCATTCAGGAGTTGCCTGAGTCTCCCCTCAATGCTAGGGATGTGGCTGCAGAAACTGCCACTGATCACACGCTTACACGCGTGCTGACATGGGTGTTGTCAGGATGGCCTGACAAGTGCCCAGATACTGAGTTCCAAAGCTTCTGGCACAAGAAGCATGAGTTTTCCACTTTCAAGGGTTGCCTGTTATGGGGTAGCAGGGTAGTGATCCCAGCCTCATTGAGGTCTAGAATCTTGATCTCTCTGCATGAGGGACATTGTGGTATAGTCAGGATGAAAGCGCTTGCGCGCAGCCATTTTTGGTGGCCTGGGCTCCATAAAGTCATCGAGGCACAGGTGCACGGGTGCCAAGTGTGCCAACAGTCTAGGCCTGAAATGCCTGAGGCACCAGTACATAGGTGGGAGGAAACTCAAATCCCATGGTCTGTTATGTCTGGCCTCTCCCAACTCATTAAAATCCACGTAAATATGTCTTTAAGAGATTTATTAAACACATTTCAAAAGGATTCATTTCAAAGCAAGCTGCTGACATTTTTGCTGGCAGAAACATCCAAGACTCATTATTTACATTTAGATTACAACAAACTCCTTCCAAACTTTCCAATTACTCACTCTGTCGTTATCACATTGTCCGAGACCTCATTATCCTTCGCTAGGTTGTCAAAACATCAGACTTTCAAAGCATTGCAAAAGTTTCCAAACCTCTCATTGATAAACGTTGCTCGTAACAAGGGCGTAGTCTACTTCCCCCCTCTAATATAGTGTCCGATACGTCACTTCCCCCCATTACTTCCTTTTTCCAGTTAACTGACACCTTCGCTTATCAAACCTTCGGAACCTCGGATCAATCCATTTATCGTCTTGCTCTAAATCTGACTCATCATTTGGAGAGTCTGATTCAGAATGCATACAAAACTCCTCATTATCTGATTCGGCTGCCGGGGGGGGAAAATACCCAGAGGGGCCTGCTTGTGCTTCCTCCCCCTCTGATATGTCATCATCCAGTCGTGAGACACCCACAACACTATCCCCCCCCGCAGGCCCCTCCCCCGGGGGCCGTCGGAAGGGATGTGGTTTGGAGGGAAATGCAGTATGAAAATCCCGCTGTAACTCAGGAGCCTCAATATCCTGAGCATCTACCCAAGAGCCAGCGGCGGGCCCACCCCCGGTCCAATCAACCAAATATTGGAAGCGGTCGTCGAGCCATCGGGAATCTCGGATGCCGGACACCTCCAACCGGGAAACAGGAACTTGAGCACGGCGAGCTGTCGGGCCCGGATCAGGAGGTCGAAGCGGAGAATCAGGGTTGACAGGAACAAGCAAGGAGTGATGAAACACGGGATGTACACGAAAAGACCTAGGCAAAGTCAAACGATAGGTCACCGGATTGATGACCGTCTCCACAGGAAAAGGACCCATGAAACGTTGATCAAGCTTGCGGTGAATTCTCCCTGGAAACAAGTACTTGGTGGAGAGCCAAACCCGATCTCCAACAGCTAACGGCGGTGTGTCGCGACGCGAGCGGTCAGCAACCCGCTTGTAGTCTTCCTTGGCCTTAGTCAAGTGCTGCTTAACCATCTCGTGGACTGACTGCAGTTCGGTTAAATAGTCCTCTGTAACTGGAACTGGAGAATCGAGGAGTGTGAGCGGGAAAAATCTGGGATGATATCCGTAGTTGGCAAAAAACGGAGTGGTCTGAGTGGAAGTGTGCTGAGAGTTGTTGAAAGCGAATTCGGCCACGGAGAGATATTTGGACCAATCGTTCTGTTGGTCGTTGATGAAACAACGCAAATACTGTTCCAGAATGCCAATCACTTTCTCTGTACCCCCATCAGTCTCTGGGTGATGCGTGGAGGCTAGATTAACTTGGACTTGAAGCGCAGACATGAGTTCTCTCCAGAACTCCGAGGTGAACTGGGTTCCTCGGTCGGACACTATTTTGTCAGGCAAACCGTGTAGCCGGAAGATATGTTGAATGAACAGCTGAGCAGTGACCTTGGCTGTCGGTATTCTTCGGCAAGGAATGAAATGTGCCATTTTAGTCAGCATGTCCACTACTACAAAGACAACGGTGTAGCCGGCAGAAACAGGTAGACAAGTCAAGAAGTCCATGGAAATAGCTCCCCAGGGTCTCTCTGGCGTGGGTAAAGGCTGTAATAATCCCGGAGGGGCTCCTGTGGCATGTTTTGCCTGACGGCACCGTACACAGGAATTCACATAGGATTGCACATCATGGCGAAGTCTGGGCCACCAAAAAGTCCGAGACACTAAGTGAAGAGTCTTAAAGAAACCAAAATGACCTGCCGCAGGGTTATCATGGCATTGAGTCAGGATGAGACCCCGGAGTGGGCCTGCTGGAACATATAACAGGTTGCGGAAGCGTAATAGTCCCTCGGACAAGGTCCAAGGTGAGTCGGGACCCACCTCTTGTCTCTTCCGTATTGCAAATTCATCTAGTTGTTGCGCTTCCCGAATCTGTCGTCGTAGATCTACCGGATCATGCAGGGCTGCGATCGATTCGATAGGCAGAATGGTTCGAAGCGGTAAGGGATCCTTGATCTGTAGATACTCAGGTTTACGGGACAGGGCATCTGCTCTTTTGTTGTACCCTTTCGGAATGTAGGTGACTTTGAAGTTGAATCGAGCGAAGAACAAAGACCAACGGATTTGACGTTGATTTAATTTCCTGGCAGATTGCAAAAATTCCAAGTTTTTATGGTCAGTCCGAACTTCAACTTGGTAGCGGGCTCCTTCCAGATGGTGTCTCCAGGTCTCAAAAGCAGTCTTGATGGCCAATAGTTCCTTTTCCCAAATGGTATAATGGCGTTCGGAGGGAGTCAGTTTCCTGGAGTAATAAGCACATGGGAACAGGGGGCCGCCATCTTGGCGTGTTTGAAGTAGCACGGCCCCTACCGCAACATCTGAGGCGTCAGCCTCCACTACAAAGGGACGACAAGGATCTGGATACTTGAGAATGGGTTCCTGAACAAAAGCTTTTTTGAGGGTCTGAAACGCTTGTTGCTCGGCATCGCCCCACTGGAACTTAACGCCTTTCCGTAACAGTCTAGTAAGGGGCGCAGTCAAAGCAGAAAATCTCGGAATGAATATCCTGTAATAGTTCGCAAATCCCAAAAGTCTTTGGACATCTTTTGCTTTACATGGTGGTTGCCAGGTTTGCAAGGCCTCAACCTTGCCAGGATCCATGGCGATGCCTTGTGGAGAAATCACATGTCCCAGAAACTCAATGGTGGTTTGATAGAATTGACATTTCTCTAACTTGGCGTAAAGGTGATGCTCTCTCAAGCGTTGCAATACTCGCCGGAGATGCTGAAGATGAGTTGCTCGTGACGGGGAGTAAATCAGGATGTCATCGAGGTAAACCACCACAAATTGATCTAATAAATCCCGGAAGATGTCATTCATGAAATGTTGAAAGACGGCCGGAGCATTGGTGAGTCCAAAGGGCATAACGGTATACTCAAAATGACCATACCTGGTTCCAAACGCGGTCTTCCACTCGTCCCCCTCTCGAATGCGAACCAGGTTGTAAGCACCCCTTAAATCTATCTTGGTGAAGATGGCCGCTGATCGGAGACGGTCCATGAGATCAGGAATCAAAGGCAGAGGGTACCGGTTGCGCACCGAGATGGCATTGAGCTTGCGATAGTCACAGCATAGGCGTAAATCTCCGGTTTTCTTCTTCACGAATAACACAGGAGCTGACAAAGGCGAGGAAGAGGGACGAATGAAACCTCTGGCCAGGTTTTTGTCCACAAAGTCTTTTAATGCGGCCAACTCGGGTTCTGACATGGAGTAAAGGCGTCCCCTTGGAAGTTTGGCATTTGGCAGCAAATCAATGGCACAGTCATATGGTCTATGCGGAGGCAATTGGTCTGCCTCTTTCTCATTGAATATATCTGCAAAGTCCGCTAGGTCGGCCGGCAAGGTGATGTCAGGGTGGGATGGTAGCTGGGCTGCACAAACTTGGCGTACGTGGTCTACGCATTGCAAACTGGGAAATGAAACAAAGTTCTGGGACCACACCACACAAGGATCATGGGTTCTCAACCAGGCTAGGCCGAGAACTAAGGGGAAATGAAGTCCCTTGGTAACATAGAATTGGATGGCTTCTTCATGTTGTCCTATGACCAGGCGTATGGGCTGGGTCATAAACTTGATCGGTCCAGATAACAACTCACGACCATCGATTGTCTCAACCAACATAGGCGGCTTCACGGAGCACAAAGGTATGGCATGCTGACGAGCGAAAGCTTCATTCATGAAATTGGTGGTGGCTCCAGAATCCAACAAGGCGTGGGCCGGAATGCCCTGGGCATGATTTCCCAGAAGTATATTGGTTGCTAGGATCAGATGTCTTGGAGGACCGGGGTCGTCGTCTGCGGAACTGGAACTGGGTTTGGCGCCTGCCCGACCCAATGTTTCCATTAGGCCGGGCTCTGGCCGTTTCCCGGCAAGGTGGCTTGAAACTGCTGAGTGGGAGGCCGAGCTGGAACAGGAGTAGGACCTGCCGTACCACGTCTTTTCTGGGGGCAGGCCATGACGAAGTGACCCATCTCTCCACAGTACAGGCACAAGCCCTCAGCTCTCTGTCTTGCCTTCTCAGCCTCGGTCAAACGAGATCTGGCTGCACCAAGATCCATGGGCTCATCTCTGGTCATGGGTGCAGGGCGCCTCTCAGTGTAAGCCGGCCCTGTTTGGAAAATACGTCTGGGTGCCGGGATGGGTGGAGCGATAGGTAGGGTCTGGAATCCTCTGCGTGGTGCAGGAACTGGCTTGGCACTTCCGGTGACTGGAACCATCTGTTTGACCAGGCGGGCATCCATGGCTTGCGTTTGCGCCTCAATAGCCAAACAATGTTGGTATAATGCATCCAGGGTTGCGGGTATTTCAGTAACTTTCAATCCATTCAAGATCTGGGAAGACAGACCATCTAGAAAGATTTCCATGAGAGCCTCATCATTCCAATTAATTTCTTGAGCTAGGCGGCGAAAATCTGATATATATTCCGCTACGCAGCGCGATCCTTGACGTAGCTCGCGTATCCGCCGGGTGGCATTTTGTCTACGAAGGGGGTCAACAAATTCTCTTTCCATCAGCTGGCAGAATCCTGCATAATTGCTCAGGACAGGATCTTGTCCGTCTATCAGAGGAGACGACCAATCAGCAGCTGGCCCAGAGAGTAAACTTAAGATGAACGCTACTTTCGTTTCATCGAGCTGGAAATCTGCTGGGGCTGAGGCAATGAATGTTTTGCATTGGTTTAAAAAAGCTGGAAATTTATTACGCTCTCCAGTAAACTTATCAGGCAAGGCTAAATAGCATCTGCTTCGTCTGGGGGGGGGCTGGAGCTCCGGCAGCTTGCTGAACCTGCTGTTGCAAATTGCCAATTTGTTGCTGGAGAGCTTGCACTAATTGATGCAGAGCCGGGTTATCCGCAAAGAGTTGCTCCATGACGTCACTGAAAGCTCGGACTAATTTTCTTCTTTTTTGCTTTATTGGGGGAGCCGGGTTACGAGCAATCTGTTATGTCTGGCCTCTCCCAACTCATTAAAATCCACGTAAATATGTCTTTAAGAGATTTATTAAACACATTTCAAAAGGATTCATTTCAAAGCAAGCTGCTGACATTTTTGCTGGCAGAAACATCCAAGACTCATTATTTACATTTAGATTACAACAAACTCCTTCCAAACTTTCCAATTACTCACTCTGTCGTTATCACATTGTCCGAGACCTCATTATCCTTCGCTAGGTTGTCAAAACATCAGACTTTCAAAGCATTGCAAAAGTTTCCAAACCTCTCATTGATAAACGTTGCTCGTAACAAGGGCGTAGTCTACTTCCCCCCTCTAATATAGTGTCCGATACGTCACTTCCCCCCATTACTTCCTTTTTCCAGTTAACTGACACCTTCGCTTATCAAACCTTCGGAACCTCGGATCAATCCATTTATCGTCTTGCTCTAAATCTGACTCATCATTTGGAGAGTCTGATTCAGAATGCATACAAAACTCCTCATTATCTGATTCGGCTGCCGGGGGGGGGAAAATACCCAGAGGGGCCTGCTTGTGCTTCCTCCCCCTCTGATATGTCATCATCCAGTCGTGAGACACCCACAACATGGTCTAGAGTGCATATAGATTATGCTGGGCCCTTTCAGGGGCAATTCTTCCTGGTAGTTGTTGACAGCCATTCCAAGTGGCTAGAGGTTGTTCCTGTTTCCTCCACTACTACTGCCAGGACCATCCAGGTGTTGAGAGGAATTTTTGCATCACATGATCTTCCAGATGTCCTGGTGTCAGATAATGGGCCTCAATTTACCTCTTCTGAGTTCCAGGCTTTTCTCCAGACCAACATGATTCGCCATGCAACTTTGGCTCTTCCATCCATCCTCCAACGGACTGGCAGAGAGGATGGTGCAAACTACCAAAGATGCCCTCAAGAAACTGACTTATGGTAACTGGCATCACAGGTTAGCAGATTTCCTACTTGCACATCGCACCACACCATGCACAGCCACAGGGAAGAGCTCTGCTGAACTCTGCTGGGGTCGCCGCCTCATCACTAAACTGGACAGGCTGCACCCAAACCGGGTGGCTTCACAAGTGTCACAACCACGGGCACCTAGGAGACTCCAGGTGGGCGATCCGGTTTGGGCAAGAAACTATGGGCCTGATCATCTCTGGGTCACAGCTATGGTCTGCAAGGTCTCTGGGCCGTTGTCATACGAAGCTGCCTTGGGAGACGGCCGCATTCTGTGCAGACACATAGACCAACTGCGTTGGAGACTGGACTCTCACCCTTCCGCTCCTGGCTCTGCTCGGGGGGGGGGGAGGACCATAACATGCATTCTGGATCACAGTTTTCCAGGCCTAACAAGCCCTCACTAGCTGCTACTGAGGCTATTTGGGATTCATCCTAAGGTTCCGCAAGTGCTAACAGGAATTCACTGGATAGGGGGTCATCCCACACATCCATCATCACTCCAGACAGGGAATCATACCAGGGGTATCCACAGTATTCATATATGTCAGATAGTGCTCCAGACAGGGAGACTGACCGGGAGTATCCACACAAATCACAAGCAGCAAGAGAAATTCCATCAGGGGCGCTTGCCAAATTCCGCAATTGCTCCCAAAAGGAGGTCACCAGCAAAGGGGGTTGTCATGGAGGCGACTCCTGACTCTGGCACCTCGGGCACGTGCTTGGGGGCCACAGAGTATTGGGGCACTTCCGCTACCCAGTCCTCTCTATCTGCTGGCCTTGGGCTCAAGGGACAGTGTTCCCAAGAGGGGTCCATTGTGGACTCGGGGAATTCCACCCCTCCATGGTATGCTGGCTTGGACTTAGAGGGTCCAGCCAGCCAGCAGCGGGGCAGGTCAACTGGGTATTTGGGGCAGCAAAGTCCTGGCCTGCCTAGCCTGGTAGGTGAGCAGGTGGGCCAGGCAATCTCTCTGGCCCTTAGAAGGTTGCAGTGGGCCAAATGTCCACCCAAACATCTGAGAGATTTTGTGAAGTTGAGGGACCTGTTCATGATGCCCCTGAATAGTGGGAGCAACTCGTGGGTAGATCGTTTTGCATTATTTTTTTATTTCGGTTACATTTGTTGTATTACTAAAGATTGAAGGGGGTTTGCCTGAGGGCAGACTCAAGTATTCCATACTCCTTGCATTTGATTAATGAAACTATATAACACTTTCCCCAATGCATGGCGTACATGTATGTGTGCAAGGTATGTTCATCTAGGGGGGAGGGGTGTTGTGTCCTGAGCCCGTAAAAGCAGGCTCGGGATTTTGCATTGGTCCCGGGCAATCCAAAAGCTGCCCGGGACCAGACAGAGTGGCGCCAGCCTTGTGCGCATGCGCAAGGCGCGGAAACGCTCTGTTACTTTGTTGACATTGTCCGGGTCTCCGGCCACATAAAAAAAGCCTGCGTGCCTTTGGCATTTTTTGTTCAGTTGTTGTTAAAAGAAGAATAAAGAGCTGTTTAACATTGCCAAGTGTTTTCATCATTTGCACGCGAACAAAGTATTTAACAATGATCATTTATAGCTCCCTGAAATTTAGGTGGCAAAACCAGTTTTAGAAGATAGCGCACTTCTCATTAAATCTTGTCATGCTACCTTGTGGTCTGGCACTTGGTCTACTCCTATGGTCAGGGGAAGTCCCAGCTCCAGTGTGGCCCACAGGGAGGAGGAAGAATGCTCACAGAATTGGCAGGGAAGTAACATCTCACCAGAAAAATAAACCAGCCTATCCTGTCCTGTTAATTGATTTAAAGAAATGTAAGGGTAGACCAGGTTTATATAGTACAATCCCAGATGATCTAATTATCCGCAAGAGCTATAGCAGTCGGATAAATAGCTGCGGTTACAACATCCTTCCCTAACATAGTGCCCTCTAGATGGTTTGGGATGATAACTCTTAAAATGGCTAGGAATTCCATGAATTGTAGATCCAGTGCATCAGGAAGGAATCAGGCTGGAGAACATCTCCAGGCTTTCATTCCACATTAAGTCCTTGTTTATAAAAAGGAGGAGTTCAGGGAGGAAGACTGTAGCTTGTCTTCATTTCGGAGATCTCACAGAAGGGGAAGCAGTTGCAGAGCAGAGGAGGTTCTGATCCAGTGGTGGGATTCAGCCAGTTTTCACCACTTCAGCAGAATCAGTAGCTAATCTGTTTTTTTGTTGCCCTAGCCCAGAATGGACTTCCAGAAGCGGCGTCCACACAGAGAATCAAATGTTCACATATTTGAATCCCACCACTGTTCTGATTCATTCATAAGGGCAACAGATCACAATAATGAACACGATGTCTGGACTTGTCCTTTAGATCTGGCAAATGGCTTCATTGCCTTATGAATTGAGATGTCAAGATTTTTAATGGAAATTTATGATTGCAGGAGCCAATCTGTGTTAGTCACTGGGACCAGTGGTTTTGTCTTCCGAGCTTTTAGACTGATGCTGGAGCCCATCTTCAGGGAATGTCTCTCTAGCAGAGTGAGCAGCACACACTGAGGATGGGCACCAGCATGAGTCTGACAGCTCAGAAGACAAAACTCTCTGGTCCCAGTGACCAACCCAGATTGGATCCTGCAACATTATCCTGGGACACGTATAACCGCCTTCATTCATGAAATTTATGATTCCCTAGCAGAGCCAGTCCAGGACTTTAATTAAGGCAAAAGAACAAAGACAACAGGTAGTCCTCAACTTATGACCACAATTGAGCCCAAAATTTATGTTGCCAAGTGAGACGTTTGTTAAGTGAGTTTTACCTCATTTTATGATCTTTCTTGCCACAGTTGTTAAGTGAATCACTGCAGGTGTTAAGTTAGTAATGCGGTTACTAAATGAATCTGGCTTCTCCATTCACTTGGCTTGTTAGAAGGTTACAAAAGCTGATCACGTGATCCTTGGACGCTGCAACTGTCAGAAGTACATGCCAGTTGCCAAGCCTCTGAATTCTAACCAAGTAGCCATGCGGATGCTGCAACAGTCATAAGTGTGAAAAATGGTCATAAGTCACTTTTTTCGGTGCTGCTGTTAACTTCGAATGGTCACGAAACAAAATGTTATAAGTCAAGGACTACCTGTATCTCTTTGCAGTTTCATGTGCAGACATGGATCAGATTATGAACCTTTCCCTCACTAGTGATTTATATAACAATCTCAATTCCACCTCCCCACTGCCATACAACAGTGAATGTATCTTGTCCATAAGCAACAATTTAAGCCAATTTAACAGATTGTGTATTGCATCATTCTTCAAGCCAAAACGATCACCTCACAGCAACAGAGTGGACATTTGTAATGCTCTCTCTCTCCAGCCAAGTGTCATTATTACTGGCAATTCTTGCAGTTAGGTAACATTAAAAAGTTTGCATCTTAGGAGGGAAATTGGGAAGTAAATGTCATGGGTATCATCAGCCCATCTTCCCATTCTGCTGTCATTTTAGAACAGAATTCTCTGCATTTAATATGGTCTTGAACATATTTTATAGGAATTGTGTGGCTGGTTATAAATGCAAGATACAACCAGACAAAACAAGACAATCAGCAAAAAAGTATTAGTTTAATTTCACTTCAGTATGAAGAAAATATATCTTGAAAAAGTTTTTGTTACAATTTTCATCACTTCTCTTCTAAAGGGAAACCTACTTTATAGAACCTATTGCTTTTGGAGGTGAGTTGAGGGGAGGGCAGTTATTATGGAAGCATAGGAGATAGTTTAAACCTATTTTTACATTCAGGCTTTTAGTATTTTATGTTTTATGCTACTGGGTTCTTTTATGTTTTGGAAATTGTCCAGAAACATTGGGATTGAGTGAAATATCATTTGCCAAAATAAAAAATGCTGCACATTTCCCTTCTGCCTATGTTCTTCTACAATAATTCTATAATTTGACCTAAGCTAAAAAAAAGAGACCACTATAATGTAAGATCACCCAGTGATCTTAACAGCTATTAAGGATTTTAATCCAAGTTCTCCAGTCCAAGAACCTAAAGGACATAACTTTAATCTTTGCTGCCAGCAGCCTTCATGGTGAAGTCATGCATCATGTGATAGCATTTTTGTGCTGCTGCAATAATAATAATAACAACAACAACAACAACAACATTGGAAGGGACCTTAGAGGTCATCTAGTCCAACCCCCTGCTCAGGCAGGAAACGTTATAGCATTTCAGGCAAATGGCTGTCCAATCTCTTCTTTAAAACTTCCAGTGTTGGAGCATTCACCGCTTCTGGAGGCAGGTTGTTCCACTGGTTAATTGTTCTAACTGTCAGGAAATTTCTCCTTATTTCTAGGTTGCTTCTCTCTTTGGTTAGTTTCCATCTGTTGCTTCTTGTCCTGCCTTCAGGAGCTTTGGAGAATAGCTTGACTCCCTCTTCTTTGTGGCAGCCCCTGAGATATTGGAATACTGCTATCATGTCACCCCTAGTCCTTCTCTTCATTAAACTAGACATATCCAATTCCAGCAACCATTCCTTATATGTTTTAGCCTCCAGTCCCCTAATCATCTTTGTTGCTCTTCTCTGTACTCTTTCTAGAGTCTCAACAGCTGAGCTGATGTTATGTGAGAGATCATGTTCCATACATGTCAATTTCTCCCACCCTCTGTTATTCTAAGTATTTTGCCGAAATCCAGACTTCTTTGCTTTTATACAAGAAAATTACTGCTGCCTGAATAATTCCAATAGATTCCAATAGCATTTTATAGGCCTTTCTCTGCATATGTGCAGATTGGAATGGAAGCATGAAGTGTACAGTAACCCATACAGATTGTTTTACACCTTGGCCAAAACAGGTTTAGCCTTATTTTCATGGGATTGCATCAATGGTGTAATTAGCACAAAATACCCATGACACAATTCATGATTGAGCAAAGCAAGAGAAGTAACTCCTGATAACCTCTGGAAAATCTGCTATGTCACTTTCAGCTGAATAAGAATTTCCAGTTAAGTAAGTATGGAAGTGACAGCAATCTTGTTATCTCTGTGCATAATCATGAGTACTTTTGCAGCACTCTTTGAGATGATGCAAGGATTGATCTTTCTTCCCACTCCCTTCCCCAGAATCACCTTTTGTTATTCAAAATTCTGAGTCTTAGCAAAGAACTATTTTGTAACAGAACCTGTAGATCAGTGGCAAGGTGTATGTTTGTATATGGAAATTGCTAGTTGTTCTGGCCCTAACTTATCTCAGATAGATTTGCAAACACCATACATGATTATCTGCAAGAGGAAGGATGATATACGGTATGTTCATTTTTGTAAGCTATCCTGCTGCTCATTTTATAAGAAAAGGTTGTTCTTGATTTTCAGGGTGTTAGTGAATAAGCTGTGCTAAAAGTGAGACACGTTGAAAAGTGAGACACTTGTGAGATGCATAAACAACAGGAAATTTGGTACCCTTCTTTGCCAATTCTCATTTCTCTGCCAGTCTGCTGACTTCTTTCCAAAAGCTAATAGATTTTGCATACTTGGTGGCTGACCCTGGGCACAGTTGTCTTACAGAGCAGACTCCTACTTAAATCTGTCTTCCTCATAACTTAGGGACAAAATGACAGCAGTGTCATGAGGACACAAGAACATTAAGCACCTCACCATGCAACCATGCCTGATTTTATGATCTTTTTTGTAGCAATCATTAAGTGAACACCATGGTTGTTAAGCAAACACCAAATTCATTAAGTTAGTGCAGCTGTCATTGAGCAAATCCATGATCCACAATGGGCATTTTTTGCCAGAAACCAGAAGTAAACATCTGTTTTTGGTAAAAAAAAAAAAATGTTGTAAATTGTGGTCACTGCAAATAGCTGTAAATGCAGGTCAGTTGCTAAGTACCCAAAATGCAATCACATGATCACAGGGGAGGTGGTCATCAGAACTTTAAAACCAGGTTGTAAGTACCTTTTGGGACATCTGTCATAACTTGAAACAGTAGCTAAACAAACAGTCATAAGTTGAGAATTACTTTTATCCAGGCTCCTGATGTTTGGGGTATTTTTTTAAAGTGAAATATGGTATGGGGAGGAGCCAAAATTGATGTAATAATCAGTGCAGTTGATTTAGGACAAGAGAAGCCTCTTAATGTAGCTACAGTGTTAGTCTCAGCAAATAACAGCATCCTGTTGACTTTTCATCGATTTGGAAGCTAGTTAACTCTTGAATAGGAGACCCCAGAGAATCCTAGGATTGTAGGCTACAACAGGAAATCAGAAAAACACCCTGGAAGATGGCAGTTGTAAAGCACTGCTATCTATGTACTGAGAAAACTGTAGTAATGTGTTTGGGTGATTTGCTGGAGCAGGGCAAAAATACAATTGTTTGTTTCTTGTGCCTGGACTTTTTTTCCTGGAGCAGGGCTTGGAGCTGATCTAATTTTGCCCATGAAATTAGGTTTGTTTGGTATAGTTTAAAGATCCAGTGGATTTCCCATGGATTTTCTTGCTAGTTCTGGGGACCAGGCTGGCACAAACTGTGGCACATGAAGGAAATGGAGAAGCTTCCACAGACGTACCTGGTCTCCTGGCTGTTCTTTGACCAAAGGGATACCTGGCTTCCTAGAGCAGGGCTTTTCAACCAGTGGTACAAGTACCACCTGTGGTACATTGGCACCTGGCAGGTGGTATGAGACCATCCTAGAAAAGTGGTAGCGGGGAGGGGAATGAGCTGAACCAGTGGCAGCATTGCACAAGCCTGAGAGAGAGATGGCTGGAGCTGCAGGGTGTTCAGGGCTCAGTGGAAGCGCCAGGATCAGTGCCGCTTTCCAGCTGATTGGTGCTTCTTCGAGGCTGGAGCTCGGCGCTGATCCTGGTGCTTCTGCTGAGCCCTGAAGAAGTACCAATCAGCTGGAATGATGCAGCATCTCTAGAGTCTTGTGATTTACATTCAGATGCTTGAAAACTGATTCATATTTATGACGGTCACAGTGTCCCAGGGTCATGTGAAGTGACCAAAATCTGCTGCAACCACCCAGCAGACGGGGGGAATAAAAATCAAACACCCCCCACCCCAATCCTCAACAGAAATGCTCACAACAATGAAAACCTTGGACAGGAGGAAGAGCACCGCCAGGTGGGCAGGCCGGTGTCTTGCTCGGCTATGGCTTGGGGGGGCAGTTTTTTCAGTGCCATTGTAACTTTGAAAAGTCACTAAGCAAACTGTTGTAAGTTGAGGACTACCTGTACTTTATCACTTTTTTCATTTTTTTTGGTCATCAAGTTTTTGACACCTTGCTAGGCGACTGGTGGTACTCAGATATTGCCATATCCTAAAAGTGGTACAATGGGTGAAAAAGTTGAAAAGCCCTGTCCTAGAGCTGCATCTTCTCAGAGCCACCAAGCAAGGCACCATGTGCCGGAGTCTTTCCCATTAAAAATAAAAACATTAAGATTCATTGATAACTGGATTAAGAAGGCTTTGTTTTTCAAAAAAGGCATGGAAAAAACATTGATACTGTTTCATTACTTTAACAAGTCAGATTCAGACTCTCTTTTACTTGTATACATGTGGCGTGGAATAAAAGTCAGGCCCCAAACACAACTTTTTAAATAATTATATCACTTGTTTGAATTGCTTGCTATTGACAACCAATTGACCTTTGAACATGTGACCTTTAAACATACTTCAGTACAGTAACATTTTTTCTGGAAAAAAAACACCCCTATTATTTATTATTATTAGTGTCTGGACGTTTCTCTTTCTGAAAACTGAAGCTAGGCAGGTACTTTCAAAGTTTTTTGTGCAATGTTAAGTTACTTGGTTTTATAGGCAGCTAGGGAGAAGTGAGAAAAGGCTGCTGCCCTGTTGTCTTTGGGCAGCTCTAAAGGGGCTGGAAAGTTAATTTTTTACCTGGCTCTAGGAAAAGAGCCTATAAACAAGCTCACAGGAGCAGGTACTCCAGAAAAGCCTGTGTAACTAGCTAGATCCTGCTGCGTTCTTTGCATAGCTGTGGCCAGGTCTCCAGTATTCAAAGGTGGAGGCACTTTCTCCCTCCTGCATCTTTGTTGTGTGGTGGATGACCTCTTTCCTTTCCCCACCCCTAATGCAGTTTTTACTACCTTTGTTTTTTTAAATTGGATTTTGTGGTTCTGAATTGTTGAGCCCTCAGGATTTCTGTTTTAATAAGCATACGATCCAGCTGCTAGGCATGCTTCTAAGGCCAACTGTGGCAGCCTTTCAGGAAAATACTTTTTTCTTCAGGGGAAAAAAATGGTGATGATGATTTCCTTTCCAGCTTGACTGATACTAAAACAAAAGTGCTCTTTTCTCTGTTCCCTCCCTCCCCCACCCAGTCCTATCTTTATTCAGCCTCACTTCACAGAAAGTTGACTCACGCTCTTCCAACGTGAACATTTTCGTTTACATTTTACCATGCCAGTTTCTGTCTTCCCAGAAAATAGTTTGGAGCAAAATGTCCATTGAGGCATTTACCAACAGGCCAGCCTTCTCTAACCTTCCAGCATTCCAAGTATGACTGATTTAGAGTCCTTCCACTTCTCCAGGACCTCTTTGGAAGACACCAATAGCAAGATAGTAATAGTTAATGAGAAAATGGGATTGGAGGCATCCAAAAAGATTCTATCTATCTCCAATTGTGCTGCAAACTTTTAAATTCAGATGGTCTTCCTTCAGCTTGCAAATGAAAAAAAAAGAAGTAATAATAATAATAATAAAGTTGGAAGGGACCTTGGAGGTCATCTAGTCCAACCCCCTGCTCAGGCAGGAAACCCTATACCATTTCGGACAAATGGCTGTTCAGTCTCTTCTTTAAAACTTCCAGTGTTGGAGCATTCGCCACTTTTGGAGGCAGGTTGTTCCACTAGTTAATTGTTCTAACTGTCAGGAAGTTTCTCCTTAGTTCTAGGTTGCTTCTCTCCTTGATTATTTTCCATCCATTGCTTCTTGTCCTGCCTTCAGGTGCTTTGGAGAATAGCTTGACTCCCTCTTCTTTGTGGCAGCCCCTGAGATATTGAAACAGTGCTATCATGTCCCCTGTTGTGTCCCAAGCCTGCAAATGCAGGCTCAGGACATTGCATTAATCCCGGGCAATTGCAAAAGATGCCCAGGATCAGACTGAATGGTGCCGGCCTTGCGCACATGCGCAAGGCAGGAAAAGAGCACCTGTCTGCCGCTATTGGTCCAGGGATCCGGACATATAAAAGGAGGCTTGCATGCCTCTGCTCGTTGTTGGTGTTTTGGCTGAGAACAAATAAAGACTGTTACTGAGTGAAACATGCGTCTTCATCATTCACCATTTTGGGAGGACTTAACATTGGCGATGAAGATGGGATCTCTTACAAGCTTTAAGAAGAAGCTGTAAGACTCACCAAGAAGTCCTCGACGAGGGAAGACGGCGTTAAAATCAGCATCCAGCCTGCCAGTACAGCGTTGCTGGAGGGTGAGTTCGGCTGACAGACCCCTTCCCAAAGAGAGTGAGTGGTGAAGTGTGCTTGAAGATGGCGAAGATCGGCCGCTTATCTGAATTCGACATCTCCTACCCTGAGAAATGGGAATCATACATTGCTAGGGTGGAGAATTATTTCAGGGTGAATCAGATCAGAGAGGATGGTCTGAAGGCTGCAACCCTGTTGTGTGTCTGTGGGCAGGAAGCCTTTGAGATTGCTGAAAATCTGGTGGCCCCCGCTGCTTTGGAACCAATCACATATGCTGATTTAAAGAAGTTCCTGAAAGAACGTTTTCAACCTAAGCTATCCGTCATTGCTTGGAGGTATGCGTTTGATCAAAGAGACCAGGGGACCAGTGAATCAGCCAAGGACTTTATTGCGGCGGGCAGCCAGACCATGTGAGTTTAAAGACTTGGAAGAAAGGCTCCGTGATCGTTTTGTGTGTGGATGAAGAAACAGAGACTTACAACAGAAGATCTTCACTAAAGAAGATATTTCATTCCTAGATGCTCTGTGAGAGGTTACAGCAGAGGAAGCAGCGGGGAGGCGGTTAAGAATATGAGGGACTTCCGGTTCCAGAATGCGGCGACGCCAGTCGCACCTGGAAACTTCTCTCCAGGCCGTCCGGAGTTTCCTTCGCCGGTAGACCCCCTAGGGGGTCGAAAGTCACCCTGGAAGGGTGACCACTGAAGAGGAGGCCAGCCAGTAGATAGGGGAGGGTGGCAGCTTTCCTCGAGTCTCCAGCTTCTCCTTAGGGTCGATGGAGCAAAGATCGGCCTGACGATCACCCTGCTGCACCAGCCGAAAGTCACATCGTCATCTAAGCATTAACGACCCACCGCTGATGATTTGGGTGAGATCCCCTTTGTTCCTCTTCACACCCCTGCTGTTTTTGCCTGTAGAAGCTGTTTGTGCTATTATTTCCCCGTTTGGAGAAAGCGGCTTTAGTAATCGTGGGAACAAACGTGTTTTACAAAAAGGACAGAAAAAATAAATAAATGTTCATTTAAAGACTATATTCTATTCCTACTTACATTGTGAGGTAGAAAAAACTGTTTTTGTGCTTTTTGGAGCAGTATTATATTGGCAGAGTATTTCTTTTTCTATTCTCCCTTTAAAGATAGAAAAAAGGAAAAAAATAGTGTTTGAAGAAGACTTTGTAGCTCACTGAGGATACCTACTGGTCAAAATTTAATATTGGATTGTTTATTTGGAGATGAGACAGCTTTGGCCTTCAAACTGTTTTTCAAGAAAAAAGATAAGTTGAGCCAGCTGTGTGATCTGTGAGGGTGGATAATGTTCAACTGTTCAACTGTAACCTTCACTAAAAAGAAAAGGATTCTTCTTCAACTATTGCTAAAATGGAGAAGCCTCAATCACATTTAAACTGTAAACTTATACTGGAAAAAATCTATGAGGCTAAAGAAGAAATATGTACTACAATAAAAGAGGCTACTACAGAACTAAGAGCCAGAATTTCTACTTTAAAACTTAAAACTGACTTCCTGATTACACTTGACTACTCTACAAAACAGATTACACAAGAAGAGGTTTTTACTGAGGATAAGGAGAATCTTATTTTGCCTTACAAGCAAGACCAGGAAAAGCAAAGACCGAACTTTGGACTTCTGAAGCAACGAGGCTTTATGGATAAGAGAAACAGAGGATTAAATCGGAGATCAAGATGGTTTATATCAAATCAAGTGACACTACAAGCAACAAAAAGAGACCTATTATCTGGAAGGGAAGTCCTGTTATGGAAACCTACTTGGCAAAAGAGGAAAGCTAGAATAAGATTTAAAAATGAAAATTAAAATTTCTTAAATTGGATTAAAGGCAACCTAGAACTATGGACTGATCTAAGGACTGAGATTTTGAGTTTGAAGTAAAAAGATGTCTTACAGTTGGTCTGAATCAATAATTAATTGAATGTTAATTAAATATTGAAATGATTTAAGATTTGATATTAATTTGTTAACTTAAAGAAATTGATTAAGCGAAGGATTAGATATTTAGAGAACAGTTTGATAAATATATACATTTAGATGTGTCTAGGATAGACTAATATGTTTGTTTAAAGACGAGATATTTTTCTGTATAAGGGATTAAAAACAATTTAGAATACTAGGAATGTTCCTTTTAGAATGTTAGGTTTATTTCTATGAAAATTATGA
Source organism: Bothrops alternatus (assembly GCA_034064705.1). Taxonomy (NCBI): domain Eukaryota; kingdom Metazoa; phylum Chordata; class Lepidosauria; order Squamata; family Viperidae; genus Bothrops; species Bothrops alternatus. The sequence goes on from JARGCV010000087.1 coordinate 9,809,176, forward strand.
TGTAATGGAATGACGAAAACTGAAGAGAGGTTTCAGATTTGAAGTACTAATAGTTAATTGAAATTTAATACGATGATATGATTTTCTGATGATATGGATGTTATTAGTTATGATAATTAACTGGAGACTTAAACTTTGCTTAATGGAATGATATGATTTAAGGTATGATATTATTTTTTTCTTTAGCTTGAAGAGATGGATCAGCTGACAGATTTGATAGGTATAGGATAGATTAATATTTTACTCTAAATAAGGGAGATTAATGGAAGAAGAAACAAATAAGATTTTGATAAAATTAAGAAAGTAGAACATATGTGGAAGGGATATTTGAACTGAAAATGTTTTTATTTAAAGTTAATTTGATTATGGTGCTCGCTTCGGCAGCACATATACTAAAATTGGAACGATACAGAGAAGATTAGCATGGCCCCTGCGCAAGGATGACACGCAAATTCGTGAAGCGTTCCATAAAAAAAAAAAAAAAAAAAAGTTAATTTGATTATGGTAGAAATTGATGAAGCTTAAAAACAGGCTCAGGTTGAATACAATTAAGCTAGAATTGGATATTCTAAATATACTATGCTATTTGAGGGAAAAAGAGAGGGAATATTTGACATATTGAAGATGAGGTGAACAAGCTTTGCCAGGCAGATGGAAGAAGGAAGAAGGGTCATCCAGAGAAGGCTCCAATAGCCCTTCAATGTTTCGGGTGCGGAGGATGATACAAACAAGCTGATTGCAGATTTCGTTCCGCCATCTGCAGAGTATGTGGCAGGCAAGGCCACATTGCGTCCATCTGTTTGGGTCGTCAGAAGGTACAACCCCATGAAGAATTGCGCCTGAAAGGTACCAGGGTCCCCAGCCAAAATAGGGTGGGCTTCTGTGCATCACGCAGAAGTATTTTGAGGACAGGGACACAGAGGACCCTAAAGAAGAAACTGTCCCTTAATGTAAGGTTACAAGGAGTTTCTTTATCCATGGAATTGGACACTGGGTCCATTCTATCCATAATTTCCTTCAACACATTCAGAAAAATTTGCAGTAGCAGTGGCCTCCGAGTTAAGCTCAGGCCATTCAATGTCATTCTTAAAGACTTTCAAAATTCTAAGGTGTGTGTTAAGGGGGAGGCCACCCTTAGGGTACAGTACAAGAATTTTGAAGGTCCCTTAGATGTGTTGGTTGTTGGGGGTGAACATGCGAGTCTTATTGGATTGGTTCGAAGCCCTGTGGATCCAAGTTACTGGCCTGCAACATTTGCAAACATATAGCCTGGCAGAAATCTGCAAGGAGTTTGCAGATGTGTTTAGTCCTGAGCTTGGGTCCTACAAGGGACCTCCAGTTTCTCTACGGCTAGATCCAAACATAACACCCATCAGGGTTAAAGCTAGGGGGGTTCCATTCGCCCTCAAGAGTAAGATTGATGCTGAACTGGACAAACTGCTCCAACAAGGCATTTTAGAGCCTGTAGACTCTAGCCCTTGGGAAACCCCCATAGTAACGCCTCTTAAGACTAATGGGGACATACGTATATGTGCAGATTACAAATGCACACTAAACAAGGCTTTACAGCAGCATGTTTATCCAGTACCTGTAGTGAGCCACATTCTGGCTTCCCTCAAGGGGGGCCGAGTTTTTGCAAAGCTTGACCTGGCACAGGGATATCAACAGTTGCCTGTGTGTGTCACTTCCGGTGGCTCCGCCGGCGCTGCTGGGTCTCCTTTGTGAGACTCCGCTCTCTGGATTTGTAAAGCCGCGAAAAACAGCGCTCATCAGCTGTTTTTTCGCGGTGAAAAATCCCCTCTCCGGGCAAAGGAGAGGTGTAGAGCATCGGGAGTAAGGTTGAGCCTTCTTAGATCCCTGGAAAATAAGTTTTCAGGGATTAAGAGTGAGCTCCCTATAGCTCCGGAGAACGCTCCTTTCCAGAGATGCCTCTGTCTTCTGACAGAGAAAGACGCGGCGACCACCTCTGCTTCTTTTAAGTTCAACACTGGAGAGACTGTAAGCAGGCTGAATGAATACAGGAGTCTTAAATGGATTGCAAGTATTTTTATTGTTTCTTTTTGGCTATACATTTCTAACATACACAATCAACATAATGCTTCAAAATGGCGCTTAACTTTCACTGCTTTCATTGTTAGGGAAAGTGCTGGATAGTGAAAGTGGATTTGTTACTTCTCACTTCCTGCTTCTTTAAGTGCAGTTAGAGAGATGGCTCTGACTGTCTGAAATTTAAAATGGAGCGGAATTTACAGTTAAATGCTGAACCTATGTTGGATTGTACTGATGAATTTTATGAAGAAAGACCTGATACACAGGGGATTTTTATTTTTATGCAAGAGTTTAAAGAGATTAATGCACTTTTGAAGGAGGATTTTACAGAAATATTTACTATATGTACTAAATTCCTTCCTTTAAATGAAGCTGAACAATTTATATCACAATTTGAATATGGAGAAGAGTTAGAACATTCAACTGGAATCTCTCCTTCAAATGAATTACAATCCTCTGTTGAGTATTATACAATACAAGAGATATTAGGAGATCAACAGGGAAATGAAGAGGATACTTCTGAGAATAAAGACTATAACAGGATTTTGCTTGATGAAAAGTTTATTTATGGAGAGGAAGAGGTTTTGCTTCAAGAAAAGGAATTTTATCCAGCTAAGCACCATGAAGAGGATTTAATTCATAAAAGAGAGACATTGTTTCACCTCAAGAAGCAATTAGGCTACAAAGTGAAATGGACTTTGCTTGATGAGCAGTTTATTTATGGAGAGCAAGAGGAATTGATTCAAGAAAGGAAGATTCAGTTTCAGAAGCAATTTATTTACGGGGCTGAAGAAATAACGAAGAGAGACTTATTATTTGAAAGGGTGGCCCTGTTATGGCGGCTTGTTTGGTTAGGAAAAAAACCTAGAGTTCGTTTGAAGTAATGAAATTTAAACTTGTATGTAAGGAATTATTGGCAATTTAACATTATGGACTGAATTGAGGACCAAGATTAGGAGTAAGATGCAAGAGAAGATGTTTAATGGTTGACACAATTAAATAGACGAAGGATGTATTTGTTTTGATGATCTGGGTTTGACATTAGATTGACTTAATGATGAGATAGATAGACTGGATAAAATTGAAGGAATGTAAGTTAGAAATGCTATAAACAGTTTGTTTGTATTATGGAGGTTTATTTCTTAGATGAGAGAGCCCAGAAGTCGATTGATTAAATGAAATTTATAGAATGATAAATATTATTCTTAACAAGATGAGTTAATTGTTTAATAAGGAATTAAGCTTAATTTAAGATTATGGGTTGAATTAAAGATAAATATTATAGCTAAGGTTTTGGTGAGGATGTTTAAATGAAGATATATTAAGATATATTATGAGAAATTAAATTGATTAGAATGTAATTGATATTGCTACTATTATTATTATTATTATTATTCTTTTTTTGAACTGAGGGATTTATTGATATTGTTATTGTTATTAATATCATCTGTTTAATTCTAATAAGATGAGTTTTTTTTAGAATGTAATTGATATTGCTACTACTATTATTATTATTATTTTTCTTTTTTTCAACTGAGGGATTTATTGATATTGTTATCGTCATTAATATCATCTGTTTAATTTTAATAAGATGAGTTTTTTTTTTAATGGACTGTTTTGATTTAGAGAATGTATATATTACATAGTTTAAAATTCTTGTTAAGATTATACAATAATTATGTTTGATGTAGTGGGGTTTTCTTTTGTTATACCCTGTAAGCATTCTGGGAAGTCGTGGGTTAGGGAGGGATTATAATTTTAGATAAGATGTTTTCTCAACTGTATTTGGGGCTGGTGGAAGAATAATTAATTATTGTTATTAAAGGGTTGTCTGGGTGGCCTTTGGTGGAGTGAAGATTGATTTAAGTGGAAGTTGATAAGAAGGGGGAATAATAGGATGGAGATAGAGAACGATGAAGGTTATTTGTTTGAGATGTTTATTTTTAGTTGAGTTATTATCATTAGATGCATTGGAAAATGTATTTATGCTCTGTTTATGGATGATTGTTTATTTTAATACTATGATTTGATATGACTAGTCTCTTTTTTCTGTTAAAATTAAAAAAAAAAACCCAATAAAAATATTTAAAAAAAAAAAAACAGTTGCCTGTTGATGAGGCAGCCACTGAAGCTCAAACCATTGTAACTCATAGAGGAGCTTTCAAGGTAAAGAGATTGCAATTTGGGGTGAACGTAGCCCCTGGCATATTTCAGAGTGTCATGGAGAATACACTTCGGGGTATTCCTGGGGTCTGTCCTTATTTTGATGATGTTCTCATTGCCGGAGAATCAAGTCAAAATTTGGCTGTCTTGCTTCGTTTTAGAAAAGCAGGCCTTAAATTAAAAAAAGACAAGTGTAAGATTGGAGTCAATTCTGCTGATTTTTTGGGATTCAGGATAGATGCTCAAGGCATTCACCCTTCTGATGCTAAGCTTAAAGCTATTCAGCAGGCCCCTAGACCCAAGTCTAAGATGGAGCTGCAAGCCTTTTTGGGGCTATTGAATTTTTACCATGCATTTCTACCTCACAAAGCTGCAATAGCTGAACCTTTGCACAGACTTTTAGACAAACAAGCCAGTTGGCAGTGGGCTAAAGCCCATGAGAAAAGTTTCAATGAGGTCAGAGCTTTACTTACGTCAAATGCAGTGTTAGCTCACTTCAATGAGCAACTACCTGTTTGCATTGCCTGTGATGCATCTCCGTATGGAGTGGGAGCAGTACTTAGCCACCTGAAGGCTGATGGAACACAGGTTCTGTGGCTTATTATTCCAGGACACTGTCTTCTGCTGAGCACAACTACGCTCAAATTGACAGGGAGGCATTGGCTGTTGTAGCAGGCATTAAGAAGTTTCATGATTTCATTTATGGCTGCCACTTCACGGTCTTCACTGACCATAAGCTCTTGTTAGGGTTGTTCACAACAACCAAACAAACTCCACATATCCTGTCTCCTCGTATGCTGAGATGGTCCATTTTTTTGTCAGCATATGACTATACGCTAATCCATAAGCCTGGAAAGGAAATGGGTCATGCTGATGGCCTGAGTAGATTACCCCTACCCAACTTGGAGCCTGATCCAGCCCCTGTTGTAAACATTCTGTCCATTCAAGAGCTGCCTGAGTCTCCTCTCGATGCTAGGGATGTGGCCGCTGAAACTGCCACAGATCATACACTTTCACGAGTGTTGTCATAGGTGTTGTCTGGGTGGCCGGATAGATGCCCAGATACTGAGTTCCAAAGTTTCTGGCACAAGAGACATGAGTTGTCCACGTTCAAGGGATGCCTGCGGTGGGGCAGTAGGGTCCCTGAATCATTGAGGTCTAGGACCTTAACCTCTCTTCATGAGGGACACCCAGCCATAGTCAGGATGAAAGCGCTTGCGCACAGCCATTTGTGGTGGCCTGGCCTCGACAAAGCCATCGAGGCCCAGGTTAATGGGTGCCATGTGTTCCGACAGTCCAGGCCTGAGATGCCTCAGGCACCTGTTCATAGGTGGGAGGAAACTCAAACCCCATGGTCTAGGGTACATATAGATTACGCTGGGCCCTTTCAGAGGCAATTCTTCCTGGTTGTTGTTGATAGCCACTCCAAGTGGCTAGAGGTTGTTCCTGTTTCCTTCACTACTACCTCCAAGACTATCCAGGTGTTGAGAGGAATTTTTGCAGTTCATGGCCTTCCAGATGTCCTGGTTTCAGACAACGGTCCTCAATTTACCTCTTCTGAGTTCCAGGTTTTTCTCCAGGCAAATCTGATCTGTCACACGACTTCGGCTCCCTTCCACCTTTCCACCAATGGAATGGCAGAATGAATGGTGCACACAACCAAGGAGGCCCTCAAAAGACTGACTTATGGTAACTGGCATCACAGGTTAGCAGACTTTCTTCTTGCACATCGCACTACATCTTGCACTGCTACAGGGAAGAGCCCAGCTGAATTACGCTGGGGCCACAGGCTTATAACTAAGTTAGACAGACTGCATCCGGACAGGGTAGCGTCTCAGGTTCCACAACCCAGAGCACCAAGAAGACTTCAAATGGGTGATCCAGTTTGGACTCGAAACTATGGGCCTGGTCATCTCTGGGTATCAGCTGTGGTATACAAGGTCTCGGGACCTTTGTCGTATGAAGTTACCCTGGAGGACGGCCACGTTCTTCGACAACACATAGATCAGCTGCGCATAAGGAGGGACTTCCGCCAGTCTTCTCCTGGTTTCATTCCGGGGGGGGGAGGATGGTTATAACATGCATTCTGAGGATCATTTTCAGCAGTCATTACTGGCCGCTGAGGAGGCCAGAAGTTCCACATCCCAAGATTCCGCAAGTGCTCAGAACAGGAATTCAGAGGGCAGGGAGTTATCCCAAACACCTTCATCTACTCCAGCCAGGACTCACTCCAGGGGTATCCAAACTATTCACACACTGCAGACAGTACTCCAAACAGGGAGACTGACTGGGGGCATCCACATAACTCACCCCTCACAAGAGAACTGGCAACCCAGCAGGGTAACTGGCCTCATTCTGCAATTGTTCCCAGAAGGAAGTCATTAAGCTCAAGGGCTAACCAAGGGGTAACTCCTGAGAGGGAAACCTCTGATATGGTTGGGGGGTCCCTGGGATACTGGGATCCAGAAACTATCTCAGAATCCCCGTGTGATGGCCTTGGGAGTGAAGAACGGTATTCCCAAAACAGGTCCATTGTGGAGCTGGGGATTCCTACCACTCCAAAGAATGCTGGTTTGGGCTCAGAGGGTCCAGCCAGCCAGGAAAGGAGCTGGTCATCCAGGTACGAGGGGCAACAGAGTCTGGGCTACCCAAGCCTGGCAGGCAAACGGGGGTCAGGCTGTAGCGCCTAGGTCACCTGGGGCAATAGGGCAGCTTGGTGAGTGAGCAAGAGGACCAAGCGAACACTCCTGGTCCGAGGAGGTCGAAAAGAGTTAAATACCCGCCCAAATATCTTTCAGATTTTGTGACGTTGCTGTCAAGTACTAAGGGGAGTTACACTACAGTCAAGTAGCTAACAACTTAATTTTGTTATATTATGATTTGTGCTAATGTTTTACACCAGGGCAGGGTACTATAGCCTGAGTAAAGGCAGACAGGTATGCAGTCCATGCTGAGTGCAGCGACGTAGTACACTCCTTCCAAGGAATTGTAAGCCAGTATGGGTGTTCCATCTAGGGGGGAGGGGTGTTGTGTCCTGAGACTGCAAATGTAGGTTCGGGATGTTGCATTAGTCCCGGGCAATTGCAAAAGATGCCCGGGACCAGACTGAGGGGCGCCGACCTTGCGTGCATGCACAAGGCAGGAAAAGAGCACCTGTCTGCCGCCATTGGTCCAGGAATCCGGACATATAAAAGGAGGCTTGCATGCCTCTGCTCATTGTTGGTGTTTTGGCTGAGAACAAATAAAGACTGTTACTGAGTGAAACATGCGTCTTCATCATTCGCCATTTTGGGAGGACTTAACTTCCCCCCTCATCCTTCTCTTCATTAAACTAGACATACCCAATTCCAGCAGCCGTTCCTTATATGCTTTAGCCTCCAGTCCCCTAATCATCTTTGTTGCTCTTCTCTGTACTCTTTCTAGAGTCTCAACATCTTTTTTATATAGCAGTGACCAAACTGGATGCAATATTCCAAGTGTGGCCTTACCAAGGCATTGTAAAGTGGTATTAATACTTCACGTGATCTTGATTCTATCCCTCTGTTAATGTAGCCTAGCACTGTGTTGGCCTTTTTGGCAGCTGCAGCACACTGCTGGCTCCTATTTAAGTGATTGTCCACTAGGACTCTGAGGTCCCTCTCACAGTTACTACTATTGAGCAAGGTATCCCCTATACTATACCTGTACATTTAGTTTTTCTTGCCTAAATGTAGAACCTTACTTTTTTCACCATTGAATTTCATTTTGTTAGATAGTGCCCAATGTTCAAATCTGTTCAGATCCTTCTGTATCTTAAGCCTGTCTTCTGGAGTGTTGGCTATTCCTGCCAGCTTGGTGTTGTCTGCAAATTTGATGAATTCCCCATCTATCCCCTCGTCCAAATTGTTGATAAAGATGTTGAAGAGCACTGGGCCCAGAACAGAGTCCTGGGGCACCCCACTACACACTTCCCTCCATGTAGATGAGGTTCCATTGAAGACCACATGCTGAGTACGGCCGGTCAGCCAGCTACGGATCCATCTGGCGGTGATGCTCTCTATCCCACATTTTTCTATCTTATCAAGTAGTAGGTTGTGATCTACTTTATGAAATGCCTTACTGAAGCCCAAGTAAATTATGCCCACAGCATTCTTCTGATCCACTAGTTTTGTCACTTGGTCAAAGAATGCAATAAGATTTGTCTGGCATGATCTATTTTTGACAAACCCATGTTGGCTTTTAGTAATGACTTTGTTTGCCTCTAGGTGTTCGCTGATTCGTTGTTTGATTATCTTTTCCAGGATCTTCCCAGGTATTGAGATCAGGCTGATAGGTCTGTAATTTCCAGGGTCCATTTTTCTTCCTTTTTGATCTACATCAGCTCTTTTCCAGTCCTCCGGTAGTTCCCCAGTGCTCCAGGATCTTTGAAAAATATAGTTCAGTGGTTCTGAGATCACATTTGCCTGTTCCTTGAGAACCTTGTGGTGTAATCCATTTGGTGCTGGTGATTTGAACTCATGTACCGTTTTCTTGCCTATCTTAACTTGTGTTTCTATTCTGTTTTTTATGACACTATTTCTGATAGGTTGGTCTGTTTTTTCCCTTTGTGTAAAGACAGATGCAAAAAACAAGTTAAATAGTTCTGCTTTCTCCCTGTTGCTTGTCACCTTCTTGCCACTTTTACCCACTAATGGGCCAATCATTTCCTTCACTTTTTTCTTGTTTTTTACATGTTGAAAGAAGCTTTTTTTGTTATTTTTGAGTTTGGTCGCAAGCCTTAGTTCATTTTGAGCCTTAGCTTTCCTCACTTCATCTTTGTAGGGTCGGGCTATTTGTTGATATTCTGACTTAGTTATGTGCCCCTCTTTCCACTTTCTATACTTATCCTTTTAACAATGCTCTCCGTTCACCTATACAGTCATAAAAGTAAAAATTCCTTTGAGCTAAGCTGAACTCAGGATAGAAGAACACTTCCATGGAGTTTTCTTGACATTAATATGTAACCGTGTTTCCCCGAAAATAAGACCCAACTGGAAAATTAAACCTAGCATGATTTTTTTTCAGGGCACTCTTAATATAAGTCCCACCCCAAAAATAAACCCCCAGTTAAGATCATCTGCTAGACAGATACATGTAGTACCATATTTCCCCAACTATAAGCCCTAAGTGGAAAATAAGCCCTAATGCGTCTTTTGGAATAAAAATTAATATAAGACGCAGTTTTATTTTCGGGGAAACACAGTTGTGATATACTTTCTGTTCCTCCAGTTTTGTTTTGTTTTTCTTACATTTCACAGCCTACAACTTTGTCCTTTCCTGGTGAACTCTTGTTGAGGTCCTAATCAAGTTTGAGGGTTCAATCCTGCTTAACTTTTGGAGACTGGGCTGTGTCAGTATCACAAAAAAAATTAATCAGGATGGGGAAATGTCTTAACCTCCCATCTCAATGCCAGACTATAGGGAAAATTAATCTGAAGAGAAGAAATCACTTTGCATAATAATTCAGAAGCCTGTTTTGTATCAATATTAAGGAAAAGAAGGGAGTGGCTTTAATATATAAAGATACCAATATAGTCAATTATTAATTTGTTTATATTTATATTCTCCCTTTCACTCAGGAGTTCAAGACACCTTATCATTATTTACTTATTAAATTTACATGCCACCCATCTGATTCTGAAAAGTAACTCTGGGTGATATGTAAATAATTCTGATTTTTTCCTCAGAATAATTCTATGTGGTAGGTTAGGTGGAAAGAGTGCAACTTATCCAAAGACATAAACATGGGATTTCCTTCTGCTAATCCAACTCCATTTTCTTCATTTTGATTCACTCATTATTTATCCTAACAAGATGCTGTGCATGTGCAAATATTTATTTTATATAAACATGAATACATGACTATATACATTTCTACATATACACAGCATGAATACATCCTGCTGTGCTAAAATACATCCTGGATACATAGTGTGTTAGAGAAATTAAGGGGGCATCAGAACAGCAAAGTGGCTAAATTTTTAGATCTGAGTTTTCACTTATAATTATCTCCTATAGGCTAATATCTTCAGTTATCTGCAGAATAACTGGATAACTAGAATGATGGAAGAAGAGACTACAGCTGTTAGACAGGGCAGGCCTTCCAGGGGCAAACATCAGTCCTTGCCCTCCTCCAAAAGAGCAGAATGAAGTAAAATGAACAATAAAAGAAGTCCAGTAAAACACAGAATTGCACTGAAAGAGCCTGTAGTATCCCGTAATAAAATGAATGTATCAAGAAAACAAAAATCAGAGAATAAAACAGCTAGTGCCCAGAAAGAAAAACAAGGTGTTTTTTTTATAATTCAAGCATTGCAACCATTATAAAAATCTCTCTGTCATCTGTTCTCCTAAATCTCTCTCACTTCCCACATGCTTTATATTGCTTTTAAGTAATGGCTCAATTTTGCTTTCTGCAAGATAATTTGACTCTATTTCCTTTGATTACATCTAATTAAATGTGTTGATTCATAGATGCTCAGGATTACTGTACTAATCTGAAACTAATCAAAGAGAGAAAAAACCTATAACTTCCTGACAATTAGAACAATTAACCAATGGAACAACCTGCCTCCAGAGGCAATGGGCATTTTATCTTGTTTTTAGACTAATATTTGGTCTAAGAAGAAATATTTGGTATGGATTTTCCTTTACCTTACTTAATAATAAATAATAAATAAAAAACAACAAACTATTGCATCGATCATTCTCCCACTAACTAGTATGCAGGTAGTCCTCAATTTACAACCAATCACTTAGCAACTGTTCAAAGTTACAACAGACCTTTCTAAGGCTATTTATGACCCAGTTCTAAAGTTACAATCGTCACCTCCCGACCATAGTCATATGACTGCATATTGAGCATTCAGCAACCAGCCTGCATTTATGGCTATTTGCAGCAACCTGCATTTAATTAGATGTGATCAAGGGAAATATGACCAAATTTTATGATGTTTTTACCAAAATTCAGTGTTTATTTGGGGGGGGGGGTTGAGCAAAAATGACCCATAGTGAACAATGGGTTTGCTTTACAACTGTGCCGCTTGCTTTATGATTGCGGCAGTCACTTTACAACCATGGCATTTACTTAATGACATTGCCATAAAAAGTTGTAAAATTGGGTTGGTCGTCTGGGTGATGCACTTTATAACCATCATGACTTATGACCGTAATGAGTAGATTGCATTATGATTGTAAGTAGACTACTTATATTTAAAATTTGCTTCAACTGTAATTCTCTACAGGGGTATCAGTTGGAATGGAGGTCAAGAAAATTCAGAATGCAACCTGATAAATTTGCTCTCCTGATTCTGATTCTTGACAGTTGCCTGGGAAGACACAATTATAGTTATGGAAGACTTCCATTTCCCCCATAAAAAGCTCTGCTTAATCCCGAATGAGTCACCATCTTTCTGTCTTAAAAGCAATCATCATGGCCATCCTCTTGACTTCTTTTTACCCCTCCTTCCTTCCTCACAAATGCTTCTGATTCTCTGAATAAACAGACAATATGGGCAAACTATGTTATTTCAAGAACTGCTTTGGGAAAAGGACTTTTTTTTGAAGTAATGTCCTGTTTTCAAATGGAGGGGGTGCATTAATCATGATTTTAACTGAGGCTGTACATTTAAAAACAAAATCGGCCAGAAAGCACTTTTGGTTTCCCTGGAAACCTGCATTTAAGCATTAAGTATCAAGGATGCTTGCTGAATAATACCACAGATGGTGAACCTATGGTTTCCTTTGACAGACAGGGATCCTACAGCTTCCTAACACATTTTTCTGGTTCATAGGAAACAATTTGCTAAGGAGTTAAACTGCTGCCAAATTGTACCCAGGTGTTGCACACAGTGCTGAATTTAATGCATTTTCTTACAAATAAAAGAGAGGGGAATTAATTTTGTAAACCACAGAATATTCAAAACGGGCAGGTCACAGACTCTCAGATCATGCCTTGTTTGTACAACAGTATTAAATCCTAGCACCAATAATTATCACTGCATGAAGAATTTTCTATAAACTCCCACTGCTATAATTAATGACTATTGTATTGTACTTTCCATCTTCAAAGAATGTTTGCGGCATATACAGAATAATTGAATTAAAATGAGTGTGCCACTCTACCCCTCTACAAACAGAATGCAGTGCCTCTTAGAAATGTTCACTTTTTAAATTTCTAAAAGTGCAAAATAGCAAAAATCTGGTTTTGATTACAGGGCACCTGTGTATCAATTTACTCCTATTTAGGTTCTGTAAAGATTATGCCAGATTGTAACATCCAGTCTGCATGCATTTATTTCCAGGATGGCACTGGGAAAGCTTCCTGAGCCATGGGTTCCACCCAAAAACCGGATAATTATATGCTTTGCAAATGAGTTGTCCACTCCCAGATTGGGGAATAAAAAAAAAAAATCTTCTAATGTATCATTTTCTTTTACCTTGTAATCTTTGATTCCATAATTATGAGTGGGTGGATCTTTCATTATGAATGCAGGTATGTTGAATGCCAAGCTAGCCTTTGAAATGCCATTTCACCAGAAAACATATTACAGTCTGAGGACTCTTCCAGATCACCAGACAGAAGGCCTAATCCTATTGGGCCGGCAATGAGGTGGGTGAATTATTTATTGCAGGTTAAGTCATGGAAAGAGTTTGGGGGAATTCTCCCAGCTTTATTATTCCTCCTACATATTGCTGGGGAGAAAAAAAGCTCACTCTTCATTCTTCTAAATATCACTAGACTGAGATTGGTCAAGACTAGGTGGATACTGTGATGAAATGTAGATCTGATTTAAGAACTGGAAGAGGAGGAATCGACCATTAAGGGAGAGGTTTCAGGAAAGATTACTCAGTCCTGGGAAAGAAGAAAGAGTGAGAAAGAAACCCAGAACAACCCAAGTTTGATTTTTCTAAATATAAGAGAGATTCTGGCAGGCTTCCAAGATTCTGTAATAATCCCTCAATGAGAATAAAGCACACTCTTGAAATTCCTCTTTGTTGATCTGGCTTATCTTAAAAGGTTGACAGGTGCTTGGAACTGTGGGTTTAGCCTGACTTAGAGAACCTGAGAAGTGCAGGGGGGAGCAAGAGGGATCCCCCAATATCCCTTCTCAACTAAATCACTCCTCTGCATCTGATGGTTTTTGTGAAAGGTGGGACAAATGCTTTTCTGAAAGAGGACTAGAAAAGTGTTCAAAAGCAACCTGGCTAATAGGTGACATTCATGAAGGTGAGTCACAGGACAAAACAGGAGGTAATGTTGATGAATGAATCCCATCCTCAACTATTCCCCTTCTAGGGAATAGCAGTATTGGCAGTGGGTGATCAAGGGTCTGAGTTCTGGAAACATTTAATGGAGGCCCATGGAGAATGTGTGGCTCTGTGCACAGTAACAATATGAACTCCATGACTCAAAGGGCTGGCAGTGTCAAAATGGAGTAGATAAAATGGTACTTCTTATTCTCCCCATCCCCCCTAATAAAAATAGTAAAAACATGGCCACTTCAACCCTTATCAGAAGTAGTGGAAAACTACTGAAATGCATCCAGCAGTAACAGCAGAACCTCATTCTCTTTCCCAATTTAAATCCAATTCTTGTGCAGTACAGGACTAGCATTGACTCAAGATAATTTTTTAAAAAAACAGTGCTCTTTCAAGGGAGTGTACATGTAGCAAACAAATGACCAGTGAAATTGGCCAAATTATACCCACGACAAAAAGAGGGATAATATTACTTTAAATCCAGGAACGCTGAAGGACAATTTTCACATTTGAAGTTCTTTTGGGCCTTCAAGACCTGTTTTCGTGACCAGATCTTGGGCTCCCATGGAACTTAGCTAGTGGATCCCTTGTTGAAGCAAGACTAAGAGGATGCTGTGAAGATGCCATTTCTTATCCTCCCTCCACTTTGATTGTATTTTGGGTTCTTGAGGATATTTATTACAAGAGGGTTTTTTATATCTGTATGTACTGTTTTTATTTTTTTTTAACTCTTGTTGTAGACACACACACCCAGTCATCTTGATGAGATGGTAGCTATATAAATTTTATTAATTAAATAAATTGATAAATAAGAAACAATTTTCAGCTATCTCAAGATAACACCATGAGGAAGTGGCAAATAAATCACAGGTACCAGGACATATTTCTGCTGCTGTTAGAGGAACAACCTGACAATAGCTTTTCTGGAAAGCATGCTCTATTCTTGCACAATTTTCAAGAACTGCGAGAATGGAGTGCACTCTTGGGCAGATTTGGGAGTCTCCAAAAGTCACACAAGCCTCTGAAAGTCACACAAGCAAGTCATGTTCCACAGTTTTCGGAGGCTTCAGAGGCCACAGAACAGCATTCACCAAAGCTGATTCAAGAACAAAGGCCTTATGTGACCATAGCTGCTTTGATTTGTATTTTTTTAAAAATAAATGAATATGTAAAAATGTTTCTCTTTTGTGTGTGTGTGTGTGTGTGTGTGTGTGTGTGTGTGTGTGTGAGAGAGAGAGAGAGAGAGAGAGAGAGAGAGAGAGAGAGAGAGAGAGAGAGAGAGAGAGAGAGAGAGAGAGAGAGAGAGAGAGAGAGAGAGAGTGAGTGAGTGAGACACACCAATGGAGTTAAGTTAGACATTTTTCTAATTTTTGACATGCCGAGACCAAAAGGTTGGACATCACTGACTTGAGGCAATGCAAGTAGATTTTTTTTCTTTTTATGACCCTGTGATCCCTTATATTGGAGTGGAGTCCAACTGGTTGAATGGAGATGAATGTTTACTGGCCAGATGCTTTCCTGATGCCTAGGTGGAGTTCACAGCAGATATTTGCTCTTTGCACTCTGATAGAGAAATATCTGTTACTGCCTAGGACTGAACTCTTAACCTTCCGAGTGGGAGGTGAGCATTTTCACATCTAGGCCACCACACCATTCAGGCAATACAAGTAGATTAACTGTATATAATAAAGGACACAAGAACTACTAGGACATTGCCAATTCCTGAGACAAGCCAGATGGCTCAAGGTTGCTAGTTCACTTTCTTTCTAGTACTGAACAACAGCATTTCCCTAGTTAATAATAACAGTGAAATGGCTTGCTAGGCACCATGTTGAGGTCTGTAAAGGTCTGCTACTGAAATATTTCTGACCTCGGAGTGTCTGTAGAGTCTAGTCAAAAAAATCAAGATGGGGGAACATGACAATGCAATTAAAGATCCATCTATGTCTTTATGTGTATTGTTTTGATTGCACTATTGTGGCCGCTGTTGTGTCCTGGGCCTGCCGAGGAACTCAGCAGGCCCAGAACTGTTGCAAAAGATCCCGGGCAATTCCAAAAGCTGCCAGGGACCAGACAGAGCGGCGCCAGCCTTGTGCGCATGCGCAAGGTGCGAAAACGCTATATTCCTATTGGTTGTCAATGTCTGGGGTTTTGGTTATATAAAAGGCCTGCGTGCCTTTTCCTTTTTGCTTGTGTTGTGAGTAGTGAGAACGCTGAGAGTATTAAAGGATTGTTGGATACACCATGTGTCGTCATCTTTGCGAACGAACCCAAGAACACAACAGCCACCATCTTGACTTTTTCAACCACACTCTGTGGACTCTCTGTTTTCAATTTGTTTGTTGTTTGAGGGACTAAGACCGTTTGAGTTAAGCCTGAAGACACGTTTTCCCCTTTACTCATTAGCCTTTCTCTGCTTCCATTAAACCACAGTATGCACATGGCCTGCCAGATTCTTTTTGCTGCTGCAATCCATATCTCAGGAGCTTAGAGTCATGCCTAGCTGTTCAGGTGTTAAAATTGCACTATTTATTTATTAAGTTTCCACACTGCCCATCTCACCTAAGTGACTTTGGGAAGTTTACAACAGCATAATAAAACTACATGGATACATGAATAAAAACATAGTGTTGGTTATAACCTATAAAGCCCTATATGGCAATGGGCCAGGATACTTGCGGGACTGTCTTCTGCCTCATAAATCCTAGCGACCGGTTAGGGCACATAGGGTTGGCCTCCTACGGGTCCCGTCTGTTACACAATGCCGTTTGGCGGGACCTAGGGTTAGGGCCTTCTCTGTTGCTGCCCCAGCCCTCTGGAATCAACTTCCCTCAGAGGTTCGTACTGCTCCTTCCCTCCTAGCTTTCCGAAAACTTTTAAAAACACATCTATGCAGACAGGCTTGGGGCTTGTGAGCTGCGCTCTGCCCCTGGGCCTTTGATTGGGACTGTATGTTGTATGAGTGGGTATAGTTTTATTGTTTTTTATATTGTATATTATTATTTTAACTAATTTATATTTTGTACTTGTATTATTTGCTGTGAGCCGCCCTGAGTCTGAGGAGAAGGGCGGCATATAAGTCAAAATAAAGTAAAGTAAAGTAAAGTTAAAAACAGAGTTAAAAGCAAGTTAAAACTTACAAGTAAAAATCAATCAGGTTTTCCCCTTAAGCAACCATCTAACTGCAAACACAGGTACTATACATCCCTTTTGCCTGTGATGTTGTCAGGAGACAGAGATCTGCCTTAGACCAGGTAACTGACAGCCAAACAATAGCTGACAGAAATAGGGTGTGTATGTGTAAGACAGCTTGTTCTCTCTCACTTTAATGTGCCAACCACCCCTACCTCCTAGTCAGCTGCTCTCTGAGCTTCTCCAAAGGGCTACAACAGCAGCACTAAGGAACAGGGTGGAGTCTGACATAGTGAATCAAAGGCCAGAAGAAATGAAGAAAAAATAGGTTCTTTCTAGCATTATCCATTTCCGGAGCTGTAGTGTAAAACTAGTAATGTCACTGCTATGCAAATTCTTCTTTCTTGTATTATGTCTCAGTGGCAACAGCTGAGAAAGCATGGGGGTTTCCAGGAGGGCAAGTCACTGGGAGAATTAGGAAAACGGTGGCTGGACTCTATGTACAACCAGCATAGGCTAAGTAACTTCTATAGTTCCTTGACACCTGATACATCATGGATCCCCAACCTGTGGCATGTGGACCAGTACTGGTACATGACCTGTTAGGAACCAGGCTACGCAAGTGGCCGTCAAGGGATCGAAGCTTCAGCTACCCATGTGCAGGATCTAGGTTGCCCATAAAACCATCCCCCCTCCTTGTCTGTGGAGAAATTGTTTTCCACAAAACCAGTCCCTGGTGCCAGAAAAGTTGGGGACTGCTGTGATACATGATACTTTATGAAAAATAAAAAAGAAGTATTGAAAAACCCCATATCCTTCAGATTAATGGCATCAAATCACTGAACCTCCTAAAAGCTTCGCATTCTACGCAGAGAGGTTAAGGACTGAAAAGGAATCACATTCATCAGATGACGATTAACTTGTTTATATATTGGCTTCTGTTAGAAATACTGTGATTATTGTAAAAGGGCCTGTTTTAAATTCTGTTATTGCCAGAGGAAAAAATAAAAGGTGAAAAATAGGACTTTTTGTGTAATAACTGACTTCTATACCATTACAGATTTTACAATAGTTTTAGCCTGGAGGTTGCTTTTGCTGCTAACAAAAATACATATAGAAGAGTTATATGTGAACTGTATATATCACTGTTTCTTCATTTCTTCTGGTCTGCATTCATTTTGCTACCTACCCTTAGCACATCTATTCCAGTAAAATTCTAACTTAATAGAATAAAGTTGTGCATGTATGAATGATTTGTTTTTAAAAAAAACAAGAAGAATGGTTGGATTATAAGTAAGGGGAAATCAGCACAAAAAATGAAGGTGGTAACCATAATAGGTGACAAACAGCTATAGTCAGCCAACAGAAAGAGTTGTAATTGTTCCAAAATCCTTCTGATCCCTAAAATCTCTTTCTAAATGTGAGCAGTTGGGTTCAGACAACCATGTACAATCTGGACATTCATATGCTATGTTTTATTTTTTTTATACATGGCATGATAAGTGGCTGAACATGTGAATGGACTCTCTGGAATGTTTCCTATTTTCTCCATACAATTTATTGGCTCTCCTGGCCCAGCACCCTGCGATCCCTTTGGAACAAGTGTTTTACGGCAACACCAGAACAACTGGTTGGTATCTATGCAACTCAGCTGTTGAGGTTTCTTGCCTACTCGTTTTTCAAAGCAAGTGGTATGGAAATTCAGTTTATGTTGAGAATTACATTGCATTGTTACCCCTGGCAAAAAGCATGAATATTCTAAAATAGTTGGGTGGGGTTTTTTTCTGCTTTGATGGCTAGTTGAGGACATAATTGCCCTTGACTGCTTGCAAGGATCAAATTGAATTTCCATTTTTTAAAAAGCCAACAATTTTATTATTATTATTTTAAAAAATAACACAGTAATGTAGTTTTCTTGTTATTGTTTTTAATTTATTTTTTTAAGGGCCAGTGGACAATGAATAGGTTTCAGATGAGCTATAAGCAGATGAATGTTGCTTATCCAAAGAGAAAGGGAGCTGCAAAGGAAATCTTGGATTATTGCAAGTTGGTATTTTAATAAAGTTACTGAATATAGATGCATAAAGTCCCATAAATGCATGTAGAGGACACGTATTTATGAGTTGCAAATACAGGACAGAAATATTATAATTTCAGGAAATTCCTAGGTTTACACTGTTTACAAGAGAATCTTGGCAAACTCATTCCATCAAAATTGGAAGGAAATCGGCTTCCGGTGGCTCCGCCGGCGCCGCTAGAGTCTCCACTGCGAGGCTCCGTTCTCTGGATCAGTAAAAGCCGCTAGAACAGCGCTCATCAGCTGTTTGTCGCGGCGGGAAAACCCCTCTTCGGGCGAAGAAGAGGTGTAGAGCAACAAGTGTAAGGTTGAGCCCTTCTAAGATCTCTGGAATTAATTTTCAGAGACGGAGAAGGTGTGCTCCCTGGGCACTTGGAATGCTCCT
This sequence comes from Bothrops alternatus, assembly GCA_034064705.1. NCBI lineage: Eukaryota > Metazoa > Chordata > Lepidosauria > Squamata > Viperidae > Bothrops > Bothrops alternatus. The sequence continues at coordinate 9,828,261 of JARGCV010000087.1, forward strand.
GCCCAGAGACGCTTCTGTCGGCTGACAGAAACAGACGCCGCGACCGCCTCTGCTTTTAAGAAATACATAATAAGGACTTTATACAGACGGAGTGAATACAGGAGTTTTCTGAGTAACGCAAGTATTTTGTTACTTTGTTTCTGCCTATGTAACTATTATTCTTTCAATCAACATAATCCTTTCAAGATGGCGCTAAGTGAAAGTGCTTGAAAGCGAAACTGAACTTTCTCTGCTTTTGCGGAAGTGAAGCTTGAGAAACCATTTTGACTTGAATTTTTTACTGAATCACAACGTAACTGGATTTTAAAATAATTTAAAATAAATTAAGAAGGGAGGAAATTTTGGTAACTTAAGGGGGAAAAAATGACGACGAGATTAAAGACAGCTGCAGCGAAGGCGGCTATACCATCCCCTGGGCAGCTAGCAAAATCACAATCTGCCCCTTTAGCTCCTGTAGCGCAGACATCGACAGAACCTCAAGTTTCTACACAACCCCCTCCAGAAATGCTCACAATGAAAGATTTGCAGACTGTACTGGCTTCTGCACTATCAACAGCTTTATCTACAGTAAATGATAAGTTAGATAAATTGGAGGAGAAGATAGAAGAACAGAAAAAAGATTTTAAAGTTATGATAGAAGCTCATAACTCAGAGATAAGAGAAGATATTGTTGAAGCTATTAGAGGAGTCTGGGACTATGCTGTGGGAGTTGAAGGAAAGCTGGAAGGAGTAGAGCAGCAAATGGAAGAAAAATTAGAGGAAATTAGAAGTGATTTACAGGATCAAAATGTTTTGACACAATATCACCAGATGCAGATGGCTGTCAGAATTAGAGGCTTTAGAGAAATATCAAAGGAGACTCAAGAAGATTTAAGAAAAATTTTTGTTGAAGCTTTAGCAACCTTTCTGGAGGATACGGTTGAGAATGTGGCCTGGCAGTTGGAACGTATATTCAGGATGAATTCTCGTATTGCAGCACAAAGAAATTTGCCCAGAGACATTGTGATATATTTCAGTACAAGAAAATTTAGAAACTGGGTTCTTACCAAAGCTTATAATAAACAATTAAGTATCGCTGGCCAAGAAGTACAGGTTTTGAAAGAGATACCTCCCAAAATGTTGAGAGCAAGGAAAGACTATGCCTTTTTGACAGATGAGCTCAAAAAAAGAGAGATACAATATAGGTGGGAGGTTCCTTCTGGACTTTCTTTATTTTTTCAGAATAACAGGTATCGTTTAACTTCAGTTGCTAAAGCGAAGGACTTTTTTGAGAATATATTGTTAAGTGGTAAATTTGAATCTCCAAGACCTAAGAGGGCAGCTCCTGAAAAAGATAAGGAATCATCTCAACTAATGGATCTTCAACTAACTTCAACACCAGATAAGGATAAAGAATTAGGTGCAGAGGCTCAACTAGTGCAGAGTATTGATATTTTTCAACCTTTGGTTGCTGAGAGGCCTAAGGAACAAAGATATACACGTGAGGCTATCAAGATTATGGATCAAAGAGAAATAGCAAAATCAACTTATTCAAAACAAGTTGCATCGACATCTTCGGAAGCCATGGGAGCAAGGCCTAAGAGGAGGGAGGAAGTGGCTTTGGCTTTGCAGAAGCTTTCACAAAAAGGTCATGTCAAATAAATATTTGACATGGAATGTGAATGGTTTAAATTCTCCACAGAAGAGGAAGAAGATATTTCATTATTTGAAGCAATGTAAAAATGATGTAATCTGTCTACAAGAAACTCATATTAGAATTTCTGATCAGAAATATTTGATAAATAATAGGTTGGGTACACATTTTGTGGCAGCATCTTCAGAGAAGAAAAATGGAATTGTTATTTATGTTAAAAATCATATAAAAGCTAAATTAATAGAAGCAGATATTAAAGGTAGATTTCTAGCTATTGAAATTTTACAAGATGGGAAGAAAGTTCTCTTGATGGGTGTATATGCTCCAAACCAGCAACAAGGTACATTTTATAAGTTATTACATAAAAAATTAATACAATTGGATTATAGATCTTGTATTTTGATGGGAGATTGGAATGGTATTCTTGATGTTGGTTTGGATAAGAAAAAGATCTCATCCGTTCCCCAATCGCGTTCTATTTTGCCTAAATCGTTTTTTGATATTAAAGATGACTTTAATCTGTCAGACATATGGAGAGAAAGACATGGTAGGGATCAAGAGTTTACTTTCTTTTCCGATAGACATCAATCATTTTCTAGAATTGATTTTATTTTAACTACTAGTGATTTTATATTAAGTTTAAAGAAGGTAAAAATTTTACCTAATGTGTTGTCAGATCATAACCCGGTTATGATGGAATTAAAGACTGGTCAGTTTACTAGAAGATCTTGGAGAATTAATGAAAATTTGTTTAAATATGAGGCAAATGTGGAAGAATGTAAAAAGGCTATGAAGGAATTTTTTATGTTAAATATGAATAGGGAAATGGCAATAGAAACTCTGTGGGACTCTAGTAAGGCTCATATGCGCGGAATTTTAATTGAGTTAAATGCAAGGCATAGACGTGGACAAGAGGAAAAAAGGAGAGTGTTAGAGGCGGAAATAAAGAAAAAGGAGTTATTATTAATAAAGAAACCAGATGATAGTAATATTAAAGAAGGGTTAAAGATTTTACGGAAACAATTTGATATGTTGATGGCTGACCAAGTTGCCAGGAATTTGCAATATGTTAAACACAATACATTTTTTAATGCTAATAAACCTGGCAGATGGTTGGCTTACACATTAAGGAAAAAACAAAAATCCCGTATAATTGAGAAGGTAGAATATAAGGGGCAAGAAGTATTTCAACAAGAAATTATTAAAAAAGCTTTCCTAGAATTCTACACTAAATTATATTCTGAAGAGAAGGTTCAAGAGAAAGAGATAGATGCCTTTTTAGAAAATCAAAATGTTTTGAAAGTAACACTGGATCAAAGAGACAGATTAAATGCATTGATTACATCAGAAGAAATTATTACTGCAATTAAGCAACTGAAAATGGGAAAATCTCCTGGAACTGATGGTTTTACAGCGATTTATTATAAGTCTTTACAGGAAGAAATGGTTATACCTATGAGAGAATTATTTGTAAATATTCAAGAGGGGGGTCGGGTACCACCTTCATGGAAAACGGCTTATGTCTCCTTGATTCCTAAAGAGGGTAAAGACAATGTTAAAGTGGAGAATTTTAGACCTATTTCTTTGTTGAATACTGACTACAAGATTTTTGCAAAAATTTTGGCTAATAGATTAATGACAGTTTTAACTCAAATAATTCATCCGGATCAAACTGGTTTTTTACAAGGGCGACAGATGAAAACTAATGTTAGACAACTTGTTAATATACTAGAACATCTGGATAAACATATTCAGGTGCCGGCAGTTCTTATGTTTTTGGATGCGGAAAAAGCCTTCGATAGATTGAACTGGTTGTTTTTGAAAAGACTTATAGTCAAGATGGGAATGGGGGACCAGTTTATCAATTCTATATTAGCAGTATATCAGAAACAAACAGGGCAGATTATTGTGAATGGTCAATTAACAGATTTATTCAATATAGAGAAAGGCACCAGGCAGGGTTGTCCCCTATCCCCTTTACTGTTTGTGTTAACTTTAGAGGTTCTACTGAATAAGATCAGAGCTTCAGATGATTTAAAAGGAGTTCAGATTAGGCAACATGATTATAGATTATGCGCTTTCGCAGATGATTTACTTGTGACATTAACGCAACCAATACAGTCAGCTCAGAGGTTGATGGAAATTATACAAAGCTATGGAAGAGTATCAGGTTTTAAACTAAATATATCCAAGACAAAAATGCTGGTTAAAAATTTAGGTGATAAATTAAAACAGGATTTGGAAAGAATAACGGGGTGTGAGATAGTTAAGAAAGTTAAATATTTAGGAATTTATATTGAAGCGTCAAATGGGAAATTGTATAAGAATAATTATGAATCCTTATGGAATACAGTACAATTAGAGTTGGAGAACTGGAAAAAATTACAATTATCAATGTTGGGAAGGATTGCTGCAGTTAAAATGAATGTATTGCCGAAATTTTTATTTCTATTTCAAATGTTACCAATACTTAAAAAGGATGGGAATTTGGAGGAGTGGCAGAAAGGTATTAATAGATTTATTTGGAATGGCAAGAAACCAAGGGTTAAACTAAAAATTATTCAAGATATAAGAGAAAGAGGTGGTTTGAAAGTGCCTAACTTTAAGCTATATTACTATGCAGCAGTTTTAGTAGCAATAAGTGATTGGATTAATGTAACTAATGAAAGAATATTGAATATAGAAGGGTACGGATTATTGTATGGGTTTCATGCGTATTTAGTTTATGAAAAAAAGTTGGATAGGGGTTTTAAAGAACATTTATTGAGAAATTCACTGTTGCGTGTCTGGAAAAAGTATTCTTATAAGTTAAATGGTAAAATTCCTTTATGGACAATTCCCAGGCATGCAATAGAGAGCATAAATAGACAACAAATTCAGGATGTGGTACCCTATGAGAAGCTTTTAATTAAAGAAGGGAATAGCTTAGAATTGAAATCACTAGATAGATTAAGGGAAGAAGGAATAGCTCTTAACTGGTATTCATATATGCAACTTCAGGCTAGATGCCAAAAAGATATTAAAATGGGTTTTTCTTTAAAGGATGGAAAACTAATTCAACAAGTTAGAGATCAAAGAAGTATGCATATTAAAAGAATATATGATGTTCTAATTGAAATTGATTCTGGAAATGAACTAGTTAAAGATTGTATGATTAAATGGGAAGGTAACTTTGGACATCCAATTACGATGGAAATCTGGAAAAGGATATGGGTGAAAAATGTAAAATTTACACAAGCTCAGCATTTAAGAGAAAATTTTTATAAAATGTTTTATAGATGGCATTTAGATCCAAAAAAATTATCACTTATGTATCCAAATATGCAACCTAAATGTTGGAGATGTGATTTTATGGATGCTACTTATTTTCATATCTGGTGGACTTGTAAAAAAATTAAGGCTTTTTGGATAAAAATATGGTGGATTCTCCAAAATATATTGAAAAAGCGTATTGAATTTTCACCACAGTTATTTTTATTAGGTATTATAAAAGACTGTACCACCGCAGAGACTAAATTGATTTTGAATTTGATTACGGCGGCAAGACTGTTGGTGGGTCAATATTGGAAGACATCGGAAACACCATCTATTGAAGAATGGACATTAAAAGTTATGAATTTGGCTGAAATGGCAAAGATATCTGCATATTTGAAAGACCACTCAAATGAACAATTTTTGATGGACTGGAAAAAATGGATAGATTATATACAGAAGAAATATCAATTGAAGGAATTATATTTGTTTTATAGTTAAATAATTACGTATAAGTAGTTTAGGGGGGTTTCTTGCGTTTTTACCCTGTATTCACTTTGGGAAGCCTGGGGGGGGAGGGGGGAGGGTTTTAATAATAGTTATTTTATATTTTTTCAACTGTTTTGGGGAGTTTTTTTTCTCTTTTTAGGTGGCAAGGGGTTGCTCGGGTGGCCTCCGGGCACCACATTGGTTGGAAGAAGAAGGAGGAGTGAAAGTCAGGCAGGTAGGAAGAAGGTATGAGGGAGAGTGTAGGTGGGAGGAGAGGATGGAATTGGAGAAAGGATTAAGTAGGTTGTTAGAGGGAAGAAGAGTGGGTTAGTTTTGTCTTAGAAGGATGTGGTGGGGAGGGGGTACCGAGCAGTTTTGTTTGATTGTTTGCGAATTGTATATGTATATAATTGTTTACAGTTGAATTGTTATTTCATTTTTTGTTAAAAATTTTACAAAAAACCAATAAAAATATTTATAAAAAAAAAAAATTGGAAGGAAATCTCTCCATCTAGAACTGATCATCCACAATAGTAGTGCCTGGATTGTTAACTACTGATTTTAACTCAATGCAATTTTCCTATCTGTAGTCATTCATTTTCTAGCCAATTCCAACGGGAATTACACAATCATACAGGTGGAAGGGGCTTTTTCAGGCCATCATGTCCAACTTCCTACTGAAGGCAGGGATCCAAAATTCAGGCATCCCACACATCTGGGTAACTGATGTTTCTGTCAAACCCCTCCTTCTATTGCAATGCATTTTTTAAACATTTGTCAGAATCTGTGTCCCTGTAATATGAACTCCTTCTGTGAACTGTACTGTTTCAGAAGAGGTTAGCTCCTATATTACACATCCTTCCTTACAAAAATTCCGAGACTTCGTGCATCCATTATGACACCATCCGCCTATTATTTGTAACCTTCCTTTTTTTTTTTTTTGTTTCAGATGGGATTTTAATGGGCTTCGTAAAGCCAAAACCTCAGTACAGGAAATTCCTTATCCACTTCAAATACAATTAATTGAAATTATGCATATTTCTTCCAGTAAAAAAATGGACAATATAAACAAACATTTTCAAGAACCTCTCAAAGCATTCAAGTTATAGGTTTACTTTACATTAAAATAGCTTTTACTATGATCAATGTAGTAATACCAATATCTTTAATAATATCAAGATTCTTTTGCCTTGCCACCCTTGCTTGTTATGCCAAGAGATGAACATCAAATGATTGTACTTTTTCAAGAGTCTGGTCAGCTTCCAACAGGTTTACTTTGTAGGGCCCCATGTGTCAAGTTAAAAAAACTTAGATTGCAAAGGCAAGACAAATAAAACTGGATTTTAAAACTGCTTAAAAACCACTTAAAAAAACCCCTTGAGTAAAGTCTAACAGGCTATCTTGTAGAGGAAGCTTTCAGGCTACATGTGATAAAAGCTATATAAGGGGAAGATCATGTAGGTAATTAAACAAGATTCAGCGAAGCTCCAAAAATCTTTATAAATACAGCCATTGGAAGGACGATCTCGAGTCAGGAAGGATTTTTACTCGGTGTGAGCTCAGTTGTCATAGCTGTCTCTATAAGAACCTCCTGAGGAGTATCGATCATTGTAGCTTCCTTGACTTCTGCTGTAGTCACGTGAACTACTGTAGCCCCCACTGCGGCTATCGTAACGTCCACCATAGCTTCTGTCTCCACCATAGCTTCTGTCTCCACCATAGCTTCTGTCTCCACCCCGGGAATAGCCACGACCTCGTCCCCTGCCTCCAAAGTAGCCACCTCTGGATCCACGGGAAGATTTCCCAGCATGATCAACTCTGATCTGGCGCCCATCTATAGACTCTCCATTCATTGATCTCATGGCATCTGATGCATGATCAGGATTGGAAAAGGTGATAAAACCAAAGCCTCTTGATCGCTGTGTTTCTTTGTCTTTGATCACAACAACTTCAGAAATAGGACCAAAAGAGCTGAAATGCTGTTCGAGGCCTTGTTCATCAGTATCAAAGTTCAGTCCCCCAACAAATAGTTTTCCTTCTTCAGAAGACATAATGGTGACAGTGAGAAGTCGCTTGGGCTGGACGTACTCAAAATGAGCTAACCTTCCTTTTTTTTAAAAGGAAGATTATTGAGATTCAAACATGAGGAAGCAGAAGAAGGAGCAGATTATATAGACCCATTTCAGTCAGGGTTTGGAAGGGAGCATAGGCCACAGATCATATTGTTACTCTTGCTGATGACCTTAATTGGCACCAGGATTGAGGTATGGTACCTTCCTGATCTTTTAGACCTCTTGGAAGCCTTTGACATTATCAGCCATTAAATTATTCTGGACCTTTTGCAAGAGTTGGGAATTGGAAGCACTCTTTTATAATAGTCCCCTTTCTTCCATAATAATGGTTGTAGGAATAGAGGAACTGGCCAGCTGCTCATTCTCAAGTGAAGTGCCATATGGTTTGGTTGTCTTTTTTCTGCTTGTTAATACCTAGATGAAGCTGCTAGAAGAAGTCAGACAGTGGCAAGCAGTATCACCAATTGCCAATGCAAACAAAGCAGGAGATGTTATCAGTGTATTGTCCCATATTCTGGAGGCTATTAGAGTCAAGAAGGACAAAACAGACTTGTTAAACTCTTGTTTAAGAGCTGTAGTGGAACAGTGGTTAGAATGCAGTATTGCAGGCTAACTCTACTCACTGCCAGGAATTCGATTCTGACCAGCTCAAGGCTGATTCAGCCTTCCATCCTTCTGAGGTCAGTAAAATGAGGATCCAGATTGTTGGGGGCAATATGCTGCCTCTGTATACTGCTTAGAGGGGGCTGTAAAGCACTGTGAAGTGGTATATAAGTCTATGTGCTATGGCCATTTGTTCATCAAAATGAATGACAACTCTGGAAGCTTCATTTAGTTCAGAATGGAGTGACCTGTTTATTGGCTTGGTATTTGCTGCTATGAACATGTCCTTCTCGTTTCCCCTGATGTATTATTAGCTTCTGAATGCAATTCAAGGTCTGCTTGTAACTGATAAGGCCTTACATAGTTTAAACATCAAAGTATGTTCAGGACCACCTTCTTCAATTAAAATAAACACACCTGACTTGTTCGTCTCAGGAGACATAGCTAAGTCCTCCATTTCCAAAAAGTACATATTATGGATGCTTATACCATAAGCAATGTTTTTTCTGTGGAAAAATATATATTTTGGAATAGCCTCCTGCTTGAACAGAGCTTAGATCCTACAATTTTGGCCTTCTAGAAATTACTGAAAATAAAGCAGTTCTAGCAATATTTGAAGGACCACAGTTGTAGTATTTTTGATTTAGAAAATATGCTATTCATAAGCTGGATAAGAATTTTATTACTTCTATCCAGAAAGAAAAGGAGAATAATTCAAACTCCTGGCACATGCCCACCCTCCCTTGGGCCAGGAACCTACGGTCAGCAGATCACACAAAATCCTTGGTGCTTCTGCAGCCATTAAATAACAACATTTCATGAACCACGTGCTTTCCTTCTTACACAGTAATTAGATTTCTAGAAAGCTTTCTACTCACATGTTGGGACCCCTTGAAAATTCCTCCAGAATGGCAATTAGCTCTAATAACAAGCTTTCTTTCATACCTGATTGTCACATAGCTATGTGATTTCCATAGAGACTGCAATTGTTACTGCTTCTGCATACTGAGACACTCACAAAATTCCCCCTGCCTGGTAATTAGCTTTGAAAAAAGGTTCTAATGAAAGCCTAAAGTACGCTATGTATATACGTGAAAATGAAATGCCTTTGACAGATAGTGTATGAGAATGGGTATTTCTGAATGCATGTGATAGGTGTGTAGGTGTTTTCAAAAAGAGATGAATAATAAAAGCACCTGGATAAAACCATTGCTGGACAAGAGGAGGACCTATCTTAGACAGCATTCTGATCCAATAGTTGACTTCTGAGAGTTAAAGCACAAGTGACACGTTTCTATCACTGTTTGCTTCCAACATCTACTAATCGCAGTTAATTCCTATGTCTGTAGAGAAGCCCGAGCCTGCAAAGATGAAGTGAAGAAAGCCAAGGCTCAAAATGAACTAAGGCTTGCGACCAAAGTAAAAAACAACAAAAAAAGCTTCTTTCAACATGTAAAAAACAAGAAAAAGGTAAGGAAATGATTGGTCCATTAGTGGGTGAAAGTGGCAAGAAGGTGACAAGCAACAAAGAGAAAGCAGAACTATTTAACTCGTTTTTTTGCATCTGTCTTTACACAAAGGGAAAAAACAGATCAACCTATCAAAAATAGTGCCATAAAAAACAGAATAGAAACATAAGTTAAGATAGGCAAGAAAATGGTAAGTGAGCACCTGTCCAGCCTAGATGAGTTCAAATCGCCAGGACCAGATGGATTACACCCCAAGGTTCTCAAGGAACTGGCAGATGTGATCTCGGAACCACTGAACTATATTTTTCAAAGATCCTGGAGCACAGGGGAACTACCAGAGGACTGGAAAAGAGCTGATGTTGTCCCCATCCTCAAAAAAGGAAAAAAAATGGATCCAGGAAATTACAGACCTATCAGCCTGACCTCAATACCTGGGAAGATCCTGGAAAAGATAATCAAACAACGAATCAGCGAACACCTAGAGGCAAACAAAGTCATTACTAAAAGCCAACATGGGTTTGTCAAAAACAGATCATGCCAGACAAATCTTATTGCATTCTTTGACCAAGTGACAAAATTAGTGAATCAGAAGAATGCTGTGGGCATAATTTACTTGGACTTCAGTAAGGCATTTGATAAAGTAGATCACAACCTACTACTTGATAAGATAGAAAAATGTGGGGTAGACAGAATCACCACCAGATGGATCCGTAGCTGGCTGACCGGCCGTACTCAGCGAGTGGTCCTCAATGGAACTGCATCTACATGGAGGGAAGTGTGTAGTGGGATGCCCCAGGGCTCTGTTCTGGGCCCAGTGCTCTTCAACATCTTCATCAACGATTTGGACGAAGGGATAGATGGGGAACTTATCAAATTTGCAGACGACATCAAGCTGGCAGGAATAGCCAACACTCCAGAAGACAGACTTAAGATATAGAAGGATCTGGACAGACTTGAACACTGGGCACTATCTAACAAAATGAAATTCCATGGTGAAAAAAGCAAGGTTCTACATTTAGGCAAGAAAAACCAAATGCACAAGTACAGCATAGGTGGCACCTTGCTCAATAGTAGTAACTGTGAGAGGGACCTCGGAGTCCTAGTATACAATCACCTAAATATGAGCCAGCAATGTGCTGCAGCTGCCAAAAAGGTGAACACAGTGCTAGGCTGCATTAACAGAGGGATAGAATCAAGATCACGTGAAGTATTAATACCACTTTACAATGCCTTGGTAAGGCCACACTTGGCATACTGCATCCAGTTTTGGTCACCACGATGTACAAAAGATGATAAGACTCTAGAAAGAGTACAGAGAAGAGCAACAAAGATGATTAGGGGACTGGAGGCTAAAACATATAAGGAACGGTTGCTGGAATTGGGTATGTCTAGTTTAACAAAGAGAAGGATGAGGGGAGACATGATAGCAGTATTCCAATATCTTAGGGGCTGCCACAAAGAAGGAATCAAGCTATTTTCCAAAGCGCCTGAAGGCAGGACAAGAAGCAATGGCTGGAAACTAATCAAGGACAGAAGCAACCTAGAACTAAGGAGAAACTTCCTGACAGTGAGAACAATTAATCAGTGGAACAACCTGCCTCCAGAAGCGGTAAATGCTCCAACACTGGAAGTTTTTAAGAAGAGACTGGACAGCCATTTGTCCGAAATGGTATAGGGTTTCCTGCCTGAGCAGGGGGTTGGACTAGATGACCTCCAAGGTCCCTTCCAACTTTACTACTACTACTACTACTACTACTACTACTACTACTACTACTACTATTGTTTGTCAATACTTTATCATTATGATAGAGAAGGTTAGATAGATATAGATGATGATGGATGGATGGATGGATGGATGGATGGATGGATGGATAGATAGATAGATAGATAGATAGATAGATAGATAGATAGATAGATAGATAGATAGATAGATAGATAGACAGTTGCAGACAATAGATGTAGACAGATGGCAGAGATGAGATACATAGATGAAAGAGAGAGCAGAGAAAAAGAGAGAGACTAATGTTCCTCTTAATTAGTGCAATAATCAGAAACATATTTATTCCAGTTCTGGAACAATTGTGCTGCTCGGATCCTGAGGAAATGGCAGGTATGTTGTAGGAATGGGAAGGCTCTGTAGCTCATGAATCAAAGCACCTCCATCCCTCCTCTCCCTGACCATTTCTACAGAAAACTTTGTAAGTGTATTTACTGGTATCTGTGTATGTGTATATCTGTATTGATTTTGTAGTTTTACTATTTTTGTGAGTTGCCCAGAGTTGTGCTCTAAGAATGGTGATTATTCTACAAATCTTTTAAATAAATACTTTGTACAGTATAAGCGAGCAATAAAGGAGGGGCTATTGTCATCATGAATAAGGTAGAATATATCAAGGAAACTCAGAAGCAGCTCTCTAGGCTACATGCTACTAGCTTTTCTCCTCAGATCGCAACATTCTAGAGACAACGACACAATCTGATGATATTTCATAAGGACTGTCTTAGATGGAAACCTTCAGGGGCACCCACAAGGTAGCGTCTGCCTTCTTTCTAAACTACACAAACCAAGCAGTCTGAGCTGGCTGATTGAAGCCCTGGAATGATCACAGCTGGAGTATTGTGTCCATGGACTCTAAGCTCAGAACCTCTCCCCCAAGAACTCCCAATTGCACAAGACATCACAAATTTCCTAAGAAAACTGAATCCCATAGGCCAGTGGTGGCAAACCTATGGCACGTGTGCAAGAGGCAGTATTTGGAGCCCTCTCTGTGGGCACACGTGCTGTTGTCCCAGCCTCACCTCCCCCTGTGACCCCCTCCTCTCCAGCAGCTCCCCTGAAGGAGAGTCACCCCTGAGCATGGCTCACCCAGAGCAGCACAGCCAAGGACATGGCAGCCAGGCAGCATAGACAAGACTCTGCCTTCACACCCCACCATGCACAGTTGATGCTGCAGGGCACGGGCAGAGCGCATGACTGCCATAGCGCTGCTGGGCTGCCTGGGTGATCTGCGTCAAGACCTGGAGGCGGTGAGTGGCCCTGCAGGCAGGCAGGGTGTGGGGTGGGGGCCTGGGGTGGGGGCGGGGCAGGGGGTGGAGCAGGGGCGGGGCCAGTTTTGGGGCACTCAGTCTCTAAAAGGTTCACCATCACTGCCATAGGCCATCTCTCTAATAATCTCATTTTAGCCACAATACCAACATCGCCCAAAGACATGTACCCTCCCCAACCCATGTAGCATCTCTCACACACTTTCACACACCCTTCCCAACATTTCCTGCACCCCCATGCACCCTTCCCAACTTCTGCTGCACCCCCACGTGCCCTTCCTAACAAATGCAGCGCCCATTATTTTTTATTAAGTCAATTAGAAGGAAATTTAAACTTTATGTGGAGGAGGGAGGGAGGGAGGAAGGAAGGACGGAAGAAAGGAAGGACGGAAGGGAGGGAGGGAGGGAGGGAGGAAGCAAGGAAGGAAGGAAGGAAGGAAGGAAGGGAGGGAGGAAGGTTGGATGAATGGATGGATGGATGGGTGAGTGAGTGAGTGGGTGGGTGGATGGTTGGCTGGCTGGCTGGCTGGATGGTTCTGGTGCTCTTTAACAGCATCCTTCCTTGATAAGAATATTCAATGGGGAAGCCAACAGAAAACACTCCTATTCCCAACAATTTTTTTTGTCCACCCAAAATCATTCTGTTTATCTGAAAAAATGGTCCTGGGTTGTTTAATATATTGTTTAAAAGTGATCCTGTTTACATTCTTCTTAATCTCTGGTAATAGCTTCTTAATCACTGTTAATAATTAAACATTCTTGACCACTAAACCTTATCAGGATGTTGCTACTGTCATTTGTTAAATTAATTTTATGTCTTTTGTTGACCTTGCATATTGATCTGAAGTTTACTTAGGTACAAGAAATGTATATAAATGCCTAACAATATGCTCTACAAGGGAATATAGTAGGTAAAATGCATGTGCTATGCTTTTCTCAATCCTGGACTTTAAAATAAAATATTGCATGAGTATGCACATAAATATTGCAAGTACATAAGTATTATCTGCACATTTCCTTAATATTATCCAATCAGAACTCAAATTTTGTTTGACATTTTGGAATATTAGGAACATAATAATAAAAAAGCTATATTGATTTTTTTTAGAGGTGGAAAAGGCCTTTGACAATCTGAATTGGGGTTAAAAATTTTGAAATACATGAATTTTGGAGAAGACTTTATAAAACTGGTAAGATTCATGGTTATTCAGTTATGCTCTTTGTTAGTTTCAGAACTAGCCCTAATTAGCAACACACCAGAGCCTGGGTCACATTGGGAAACACCTTCACCCAATGTGTTTTGAATTCTGGTTTTCTCGATTATTTATGTTCCAAATAAGCAGTGGTGGGATTCAGCCAGTTCGCACCACTTCGGCAGAACCTAATTTTTTGTTGCCCAGGCCCAGAATGGACTTCCAGAAGCAGCTTTCACACAGAGAACTGGTTATTCACACATTTGAATCCCACCACTGCAGACAAGGTACATCTTCAGTGGACATGGAGAGGTACTCTGTCCACGTGCCTAGAAGCATGCTCTTCTAAAACACAGGTATTAAGACATATTTCAAAAGTCAAAGGTTCCAAATAATGAAAAGAGTTGCCACATAAACATTGGTATCCAATTTCTGCACTAGAAGAAAACAGGCTGGAGAAATCACTGGGCTCATGTTCAAAACAGTGATGCAACTTGTTTTACTGGACATATGGCTCTAAAGATAAAAGCAGATAATTAAATTCAGAACATCAGCAGCAGTAACATTAGATAAATCTACCATATTGCCAAACAAGTGTTATATGCTGAAATATGATATTCTTATGTTTCTACCCTAGCTTCTTTGTTTTTCTGAACAATTATATTTCCCAGATTCATAATTTTATATTAAGCCAATTAATTAAGATGTAGATCAGGGGTCCCCAACCTGTGGCCATAGTCCACTACCAGTCTGTGGCTTATTCGCAACCAGGCCCCAGTTGCGTGAGCATCATGGACACTCGGCCCCACTCGCATGAGTGTCATGGGTGTACTTGGCTCCAGGTCTCATGCGTGCACCTGCACACGCACCTTCCCCTCTCAGAAAACCATCCCCTTCCCTCCCCTCCAGGCTAACAACCTGGAAAGCTTGGGGAACTCTGATGTAGATACTATCTAAAAGTTCTATCCGATGTAATGGCACATGGAGCTTAATGCAATGATCAAATTAGTCATTGTGGAGTACTTGTCCTCTATGACAGGGCTTTTCAACTGGTGGTATGCGTACCACCTGTGGTACATTAGCACGTGGCAGGTTGTACGTGGCCCTGTCTAGCCAAGTGTAGTGGGGGAGGGAACGAGCCAGCGCAGCATAGGACTTACTGTGAGAGAATCCTCTGGAGCTGCAGAGTGGCTGGGGCGAGGCAAAGGCCCCAGGCTGACTTGCAGCTCACCAGGATGAGAAAGGAGGAGGAGGGGGGCAGAGACAGGAGAGGCTATAAAAGGAGGCAGTTTGGGTGGGAGAGAGAGAGAGAGAGAGAGAAAAAGAGGCAGCCTTGGGAGGAGGCAGAGTCAGCACTGAAGGGAGGAGGGTGGGGAAAGAGGGGAGGAGATCAAGCAGGCTGGCCATGAGCCAATCTACAACTTCTGTGGCAGCCATCTGTGCTAGCAGCAACAAACAGGCAAGAAACGCAGTAGGGGAGGGGGTCACCCTCCACAAGGAATGAAGAAAAGCTGCTTTGGCAGATGAGGCAGAGAGGGAGGGAGGGAGAGAGGGAGATGTAGAGTGGAAGGATTCTTATGTCCTTTTGTGACTTTGAAGTTCTGGGATTTGTGCAAAGTGGGCCTTGTATTCTTAAGGAATGTTTGGCAATTTCTATTTGGCTACGGCTGATGTCTTGTGTTAGCTATTACTCTGCTATTGTTAGGTGTAAGCTTTGCTGCAAGGGATCTTGAAGTATTTTTTTCCTGAATAGATTTTGCCTGTAGCATTCCTTTATTTATGAATGGAGCCATTTGGGGAGGCTGCCTTAGCCAGCAGCCAGTACTTATTTACTTTTTTTTTCTTCCTTAAGTGCTGGCTCCACTCCTTAACTTTCCTTTCTAGCCAGTAGCTAATTCTTAAAGGGGAATGCACCCTTTTAAGCTAGTTCCCTCAATGGCTTCTCTTTTCTGTCTCTGGAGGCTTTTCCTTGTTTGATGAATATATGAAAGAGGGAAAATATGGGGTGGTTCAAATTCTTCCTTCAGAAGGAGATAGGAATGAGAAAGAGGGAGGGAGGGAGGGAGGGAGGGAAGGAAGGAAGTCCCGCCTTAGCACTTGGCCACCAGCAGCCCTGCCATTGACTTTGCTTGTCAAAAGGTTGCAAAAGGGGATCACATGACCCTGGGACATGATGGTCACATCATAAATATGAATCAGTTGCCAAGCATCCAAATATAAATCACATGAATGTTGCAAATGCTCCCGGACAGACCAAAAGCTGCCTGGGACCAGACTGGCTGTCTCCAGTCTTGTGTGCATGAGCAAGGCGCGAAAACAGCCAGATTTTCATTGGCTGACACTGTCCGGGTTTAGGACACTATAAAAGGCCTGCATGCCATTTTTGCTATTGCTGGTTGTAGAAGAGAAAAATAGACTTGTTTTACACAATGTGTCTCTTCTTAATGCTTCAACCCTGCGAATTTAAAACTGGCGATGAAGATGGGATCGCTGCAGGCAAGAGAAAGAACTACAAAAGAATTTAGGACTCACCAGAAGGTCCTGAAGCCCTGGGAAGTCGGTGTCCAACACAGCGACTCAGCCTGCCAGTACAGCATCGCTGGAGGTGAGCTTGGCAAACGAACCCCTTCCCCAAAGACAAGGCTTGCAGTGAAGGCATTAACGAGGGTTGTAAAGGCTTAAGATGTCTAAAATTGGCCAGTTATCTGACTTTGATGTTTCCCACCCAGAGCGCTGGAATTCCTACATGGCATGGGTGGAGAATTACTTTAGGGTCAATCAGATAAGGGAAGACGGCCTTAAAGCGGCAACCCTGCTGTGTATCTGTGGACAAGAAACGTTTGACATAGCAGAGAATCTGGTGGCCCCTGCACTTTTGGAGTCAGTAACTTATGCTGACTTGAAGAAAATGCTTAAAGAACATTTCCAGCCTAAACTTTCTATAATTGCTTGGTGGCACACGTTCGAGCAGAGGGATCAGAGGCCAGGTGAGTCTGCTGTGGACTTTATTGCTGCCTTAAGACAAGCAGCCAGGCCTTGTGAATTCAAGGACGCGGAAGAGAGGCTGCGGGATTGTTTCATTTGTGGCCTAAGGAGTTGGGAGCTGCAACAAAAGATCTTCGCCAAGGAAGAAGTTTCATTCCAAGATTCCTTGAGAGAGGTTACAGGGCTTCTGACTTAAAAAAACCAACCAAACAAACAAAAATGTGGAAGCAGTCACTAAAGGCTCAGATTATATGGAACTGGGGCACTGGCATAAGAGTCGTCCTTTCCCCAACACTGTTCTTAATTAAAATTGTTCCCTTAATTGCAACTTAGCTCTGCTGGGATGGAAAACAAAAGATGTTTTGTATTATGCCCACCGTTCACGCCCAGTGTGCAACATGTGGCTTCAATCTGGAAAAGCTAGATGGGAAAGTACAACAAGGCTTTTCTCCACCGTTGAGACCTTGTTCAGTTGAGGCTTTATTAATAGCAGATTCACATCATATGTGGTTTGTCTCTTGCTTGGATAGGACTCTTATTTAGCTTTTTTTTTTTAAAAAAAAATCCTATTTTTTTTGAAGGCAAAAATTGTTTGAGAACTGAATTGCAACCTTTGGCATTGTTCCTTGTTAGTTGATGTCTTAAGCAGCTGTAGTTCAGCAACATCTAGACATCCACACATTGTCTATCTAGGTTTAGATTAATGCAGCAATTTCCTATAGAACTCAGCATCAGCACAAATCGAGCTGAGCAATCTGTAAATGCAGAAAGGAGAGCAAAGCCAGCAGGGCCCTGGCTGGCTGGCTGGCTTGCTTGCTTTGGAGCAGACAGGTATTTCCTTCATAAACCAAAAACACTCACATCCAAACCATCTTAAAAGCTTGTTTTCTATGGAAGGTTTCAACTGAAACTTTGGTTACAGACTGAGCACAAATACAAATGTAATGCTGCATTTGAGTCTGGGTGGTGTTTTCTCCTGGAAGGGCCTCACAAATTTCCCCCCCTCCAATGGTGGGATTCAAATATGTGAACAACCGGTTCTCTGTGTGGATGCCACTTCCAGAAGTCCATTCTGGGCCCGGGCAACAAAAAATTAGCTACGGGTTCTGCCGAAGTAGTGCGAACTGGCTGAATCCTACCACTGCCCCCCTCCCAAAAAAAAAGGAAATGAGATATAATTTATTAAGTAGCCTCTTGGCTGGAAGCTTTGCACTGGGTTGTCTGATTTTGTACTCTGATTTTCCTTAAGGGCCGTGGAGCTGTATGTTTCTCACCTTAGGCAGTTCCATTGCCAGATGTTTCTCTTGTGCTCTCATTATTTGGCTTGATTGCATCTTAATAAATTTTGTTAATACAAAGAGTGTCTTTAGGCAACGGAGTTTGCTCTGCAGGTAGTTGGAGAAAAGGGCCATGAAATACACATTTTTCAACCAAACGAAAGGAGAATTCAGCCAGACTGGATAAACTGGAAATTCTGAGGGTGTCACTGGATTACAAACATTTACCAGCCTTGTAGCATTTCAGTAGTAGTATCTTTCAACCATTCCCAAAGGAGTACAAAAGTTACATTTGGAAAGTGACTCCAAATAGGCTATAAGAATTGTAAAACTACAATTTCCATAGTTCCTGGAGGAAAGAAATAACCCTTACAGTAGTTGAATCTCATATGCATAGAGGGGCCCGTGACATCGATGGCCAGTGTTAAAAAATACAAATATCTTAGGTCCTTACTTTTAGAAAAAGGTTGTCTTTTCTTCCCATACAGGATGGCTATTCCAGAGGAAAGAACTGCTTTCCAACTACTACCACCACCAAATGTGTTGTATTTCAATTCCTAACAACACAGTTAGATGGTCATGTGCTGGAGGTCCAAACTTCCTGGAAGTCGGATTGCCTACCCCGGATTCTATTCATTCATCTAGCAGCTGGATCTTTGTAAATGATATGGTGTAATGTTCACATCTAGTATGATCCCAAGTTATGGTTCAATAGTGCATACTATTGATACTTACGGGACCGTCTTCTGCCATATACTTCCCTTCGACCGGTGAGAGCGCACAGGGTAGGCCTCCTCCGGGTCCCGTCAGCGAAACAATGTCGTCTGGCGGGCCCTAGGGGGAGGGCCTTCTCTGTTGTGGCGCCCACCCTCTGGAACCAACTACCTCCTGAAGTCCGCGTTTCTCCGACTCTCCCGGCCTTCCGAAAGAATTTAAAAACCTACCTCTGCCGGCAGGCCTGGGGATGATTGTTGATTGTGGTGTGACTGAGGAGTATGTGTGGGGTTTATTTTTAATGTTTTTTCGGATTTATATTGAATTGTTTATTTGTATGTTGTGAGCCGCTCCGAGTCTGCGGAGAGGAGCGGCATACAAATCCAATAAATAAATAAATAAATAATATTTGAGCCTGAAATCCAGGCATTTTCTACATGAATGAATGAATGAATGAATGAATGAATGAATGTTCCATAGGTCATAAGCCCAACTTCTTTTCTTATGAAAACTGTAGATTTGATTCACTTTCCCAAATCAGGACTGCAAATCCCTGTGTTGATTTATTATGATTTGGAGGCAAGCAAACTATTGTACCTAAGGGTGGATGTAAAACTAAATGTAAAACTAAATTTATATGGCCATGAAAGAGGATTTGCAGACAGGTAAAGGAGGAGGAAGAAGCTTTAATGCTATTATTTCCTCAGAATTTGAACTGATGGTAATCAGTTACCATCAGAATTTGACTGATGGTGATAAGGGTCCAGAAAATATATTTTGATCCCATTTTGCAAGATGTCAAATCAAACATGTCTTCAAATTATTAAAATATTTTATAATGCAGCTACGCCCATGGTTAGATTTTAATCAACCTGTAGAGGAGTGGTGGGAAGGGTACAGACCTTTAGATGTTAATGAACTACAGCTCCCAACATTCCTTCCTGATCTCTATGAAAACTCATCCAGGTCATGGTTGTCTGAAAGGTATTTTTCCAAAAAGCAACTGGACTTTCTTGTTTCGTTTTGTTTTTCTTGAAAATGTTTTCCTTGAAAACAAACTCAAGGAGCTTCTTGGATGAGAAATGAAACAAGGAAAAAAAACCAAGAAAGTCCAGTTGCCTTTTGGAAAAGTGTCACTGGGACATCCCTTGTTATTAATAATGCTGCCTAAGGTGGAGGAAGGGAGTTATACTGGTCCAAATTCTGGAAGTCCATTGATGTGATGGAATCTCCAGCTTGGGGGGGGGGAGTCTGGAAGTCCATTGATGTGATGGAATCTCCAGCTTGGGGGGGGGAGTCTGGAAGTCCATTGATGTGATGGAATCTCCAGCTTGGGGGGGGGAGTCTGGAAGTCCATTGATGTGATGGAATCTCCAGCTTGGGGGGGAGTCTGGAAGTCCATTGATGTGATGGAATCTCCAGCTTGGGGGGGGAAGTCTGGAAGTCCATTGATGTGATGGAATCTCCAGCTGGGGGGGAGCCTGGAAGTCCATTGATGTGATGGAATCTCCAGCTTGGGGGGGGGAGTCTGGAAGTCCATTGATGTGATGGAATCTCCAGCTTTGGGGGGGGAGTCTGGAAGTCCATTGATGTGATGGAATCTCCAGCTTGGGGGGGGGAGTCTGGAAGTCCATTGATGTGATGGAATCTCCAGCTGGGGGGGGTGTCTGGAAGTCCATTGATGTGATGGAATCTCCAGCTTGGGGGGGGAGTCTGGAAGTCCATTGATGTGATGGAATCTCCAGCTTGGGGGAGGGAGTCTGGAAGTCCATTGATGTGATGGAATCTCTAGGTTGGGGGAGGGGAGTCTGGAAGTCCATTGATGTGATGGAATCTCCAGCTTGGGGGGGGGGAGTCTGGAAGTCCATTGATGTGATGGAATCTCCAGCTGGGGGGGGAATGAGTGAAAAGACAGGTGTGCTTAGAGTTCTTGCAGGGAAGGAAGACATGGGAAACTAGACTCCCCCTTCAGAATTCCTGAAACCTTTATCTGGCTGTTCCCAAGATAATATAGTCAGTCTGATGAGATTCTTGTAAATAGGTAGGCAACAGTAAAGAAGTTCTGATCAGCTCACACTGTCATTCTGATTCCTTGTACCTAACAACTATTTTTTAAACCAACTCTAATAGAATATCACAGAATAATAAAGTCAGAAGACTTGGAGGTCTTTTAGTCCAACCCCCTGCTCAAATAGGAAACCCTATACCAGGGGTCTGCAACCTTGACAACTTTAAGACTTCTGGACTTCAGCATAGCTGGCTAAGGAATTCTGGGAGCTGAAGTCCACAAGTCTTAAAGTTGTCAAGATTGCAGACCCCTGCCCTATACCATTTCAGACAAATGGTTGTCCAATCACCTCTTCTTCTTGTTTTACAATTTTTTAAAATTAATTTTCTATTATTACATTTGATTAATGCTTAATAAACATGATGTTGTCTGGGTTAATTTGTTTGCTTAATAATACAAGTTACATTCTTAGTCTCTACCCTTTTTCCAACCATTGAAAAAATAAATTCCATGTTTGAAAATATGCTGTATTTTCTTTCTCTTTGATCCTCAGTGTAAGTCTGTCCATTTCAGCATAGTCCAATATCTTCTTGATTATCTCTTCGTCTAGTGGTGTTTCTTCATTCTTCCAGTGCTGAGCAAATACAATCCTCGCTGCTGTTAGTACATGCAATGTTAATGTCCAATCACTTCTTAAAAACCTCCAGTGTTGAAGCACTCCACAACTTCTGGAGACAAGTCATACTACTGATTAATTGTTCTAACTACCCGAAAATTTCTCTTTAGTTCTAGGTTGCTTCTCTCCTGGATTAGTTTCCATCTGTTGCTTCTTGTCCTGTCCTCAGGGGCTTTGAAGAATAGGTTGACACCCCCCTCTTCTTTCTGGCAGCCTCTGAGATATTGGAACACTGCTATCATGTCACCCCTAGTCACTAAAGAATTCCACATTATTTTGTACACTTGTAGGCTGAACGATGTTAGCATGAACTAGCCAGAATTACACTAATGAGACAACACTTTTCATTTCTATGATTTGCTGTTTGGTGGAAAGGTATTACAGAAAGCTCAACCAGTTGTGTATTTTCCTGATCCTATAAAATGGTATCAGAGTTTAAGTATGGATTGAATACTGCAATACTTAATACTGTAAGCTTAATAATGCCTATATTAAGCTCATTGGCATGCCAAAAATGCACTTAGGTATTGAGCTCCTTGCATTACTTAGTACCTTTTCATCACTTTCTGTAATATCATGTTATGGCATGCAATGACTGCCTGCTTTCTAGAGTGCCAGCAGTCAAAGATGAGCCTGGGAAGTTTCAGAAACAGGTTTTTATAGAAAGCTCCCTCTGAAGCTTCAAGATGCATCTCCTTGGGTTTGTATTTGCTTCTTTAAAAACTATTCACACACATTTTTCTTTAATTTTTAGAAGTGTGGTAGGAAGACCAGAGCTACTTAAAAAGTCACTTTACTAATATTTTTGTAACTGAAGACTATAATGTAGGATATGGGATAATTTAGGGAATAATGTCCTTGAAAGATAGCCTGTAGCTATGTTTTGAAATAGGGCTACATGATTTTCTGAATTTACCCAAATTTCTGGGATCATAATACCCAGCAAACTATGATTGACTACACTGACTAGGTTCAAAACAATTTAACCTTCAAACTGGCCAGCCTCATTTTAGCCCAATTCCACACTGCTGCTTTGAAAACTCCATGAACATGTTCATACAGTCGCAGAACTGAGCTCAACCTGAAGGAATCTACTGTGTAAAATCCAGGATTAAATTCATGATCAGCCTTAGATATTCCTCCCTCCTAATTTAATATAATTATGCTATGTGTTGTGTCCTGAGGCTGCGGAAGCAGGCTCGGGACGCTGCAACAGTCCCGGGCAGTTGCACAAGCTGCCCGGGACCAGATGGAGCGGCACCGGCCCTGCGCGCATGTGCAGGTTGCGAAAGCGCTCTGTAAATGTAGCAATTCTGCCCGGGGTTCTCTCTCTTGTTAAGAGAGGCCTGCGTGCCTCACAGAAGCTGACTTCGATCCTGTAAGCTCAATAAAGACTGTGTTGAAGAATGAACCTCGTCACTCCTCAATTCTTCGAAGGACATAAAACTATGAATGTACTTTGCTTTTAATCCAGATTAATAGTTACAATTTCCTTGCATTTAAAAACAGGGACATTGTAGGTGTGAGCTTCTTGGGTATGAAGAAACCTCCAGTTTCCTTCATGCTATATCTGTGGAAGAGGATAACATATTTTGATGTTATCAAAGACTTAAACAAGAACTGTGAGGTAGCTTGCCTTGCCCAGGACTTTTGGAAGTCAGATGCTGGATTAGCTTGGAATCTTGCTCCTTCTTTTATAATGTATTTATTGAACAAATTTATATAACCATCCAACTCACACATAGTGACTCCGGGTGGCATATAACATTAAAAAGCCAGAGTTAAAGTGGATTTAAAAATTCACTATTTAAATCCCATCCCACGCCTAACACTATGATGGTGACAACAGAGTTAAACAAGCAACTTAATTGGCTTTGAATGGGACCCTCAGACCCACTGAGAAAACCAGGTCTTCAAGGCCTTGCAAAAAAAAAAAAAGCAACAAGATGGATATCAATCTTATCTCTGCAGGAATGATGTTCCAAAGGGAGAGGGCCACCATCCAGAAGGCCCTTTCCCCTTAGATCCCAACAGATGTACTTACTTAATGGTTGGGACCCAGAGTATCCCCTGTCTTCTTGTTCTGGTGGGCCAGGTAGTTGTAATTGAGGAAAGGCAATCTGTTAAATAACCCCAAACCATGAAGGCCTTTAAAGGCAATAAGCAGCAGCTGGAATTGCACCCAGAAACAAATCAGCAACCAGTGTCACTCTGGCAAAAGAACTGACACATTTACAAATTTGGCCTTGCACAAAGCCATGTAGGCTGCCTGCATTTTGAGCCAACTGAAGTTTCCAGATGTTCCTCAAGGTCAGCCCCATGTAGAGCACGTTGTAATAGTCCAAACAGGAGGTGACCAAGGCATGGGTGACTATAAGAAGAGCCTGTTGGTCCAGGAAAGGGCATAACTGGTACATAACACACAGCTGTGCAAGAGCCCTCCTGGCTACGATTGCCACCTGCTTGTAGTTGTGAGTCCAAGAGAAATCCCAGATTATGCACTCGGTCTGTCTGGGATAATGCAATCCCATCCATGACCAAAGATGGTAACTGTCCAAGAACCAAAGACCCCCAGATTCAAAACCACTCATCTTGTCAGGGCTCCATTTTAGCCTGTTGCTCCCTGTCCAGACTTCAACAACTTCCAGGAACCTAGAAAGGGCAACTGCTGCATCATTTAACTTACCACAGGCAGAGATATACAACTGAGCACCTTCAACTTATTGATGATAGCTCACCCATGGTGATAGATGGTCTCCCTCAACCGTTTAATGTAGATGTTTAAACAGGAGCAAAGAAAGCACTGAACCTTAAGGCAGGGGTCCCCAACTTCGGCCACTTTATGACTTGTGGACTTCAACTCCCAGAATTCTTCAGCCAGTATGGTTGGCTGAGGAATTCTGGGAGTTGAAGTCCACAAGTCATAAAGTGGCCAAGGTTGGGGACCCCTGCCTTAAGGGACCTGGTCCCCCACCCCCAAAGCAAAGGTCCAGGATCAGACCTCTCATTCCCCATCAATACCGACTGTCTCAGAGAAAGGCAAAGGAGACAAATCAGGACAACATTGTGTATGTTGTTTGAGTGTGTCCTCAAAGGTGTGATTAAAAAGAATCAGGGTGATATCCATGACAATATGAGAGAAGCCTTGCCCAATTTTTATGTGAATTCACATAACATACATTTAAAAATGGGTGGAATTTCAATTGCACCATCTTAATTTTTTTAACCACATCCCTGCTGACACCTGTTTTTGTTTAACATGTCAGATTTAAAACTTAGGCATAATGACATTTACATGTGCAATTTTTGGCCCCTCCTAGCAACTAACCTAAAATATACACTTTGTTCTCCTTAGGCTACGCAAACAGAAAGTTTACGAGACTGGGATAGAAATTCTCTAATCTCGATGTGCATATTCACGTCTTCCAATGCATATAAAATTCAGAGCTGTATGTGCTTTGCATTAATTGAATTAACAGCACTTGTCCACATATGGGATATACAAGCAAAGCAAATTTCAGGGGGAAAAAATGAACTTCTAGGTCACAATCCCAGTCAAAGGGATCTTAAAATGGTACGGTTTAAAGCCCTGGTACATTTCATTATTCCCATTCATTCAATACAGTCGATTTCACTCCCAAAACATTATCACTCTAAGAAATTTCCTCCTCTGTGTAGTTTGAATCTTGTGAAACTCCAAGGTGTCTGAAAGCATCACACATTTTCAAACATGTGTTTCTTTGTCTGCTTGTGGCACTGTTTTTCCCTCCAGGGCCATACTCCATACTCAGAGCTTTCCTCTTTACTCACATTATTACCTTTCAGCTTTGTTGCTAAAAGCCAGAACTTCAGTCCAAGTGAAATGTTCATCACTGTACTGATTTAGACAGTACCTGTTTTGATGGTATTTCCCAGCTGCTCTGGGAAATCAACCATCTACACAAAGCTACCCTGCAGAGAGCTTCAATCCTGGGGTTCAGTAGCCCAATATTAGCAACTTTTGCATGCCATTCATAGATTCAGGAAGGCCTACGCCATGCAGTTGGAAGCAAACTTGCACAACAGCTAAGAATTCTTGATCTTGAGCCAACCCGTTTTCCTTTCCTACACATCTTTTTTCCCCCTGCAGCTGGCAACATTAGAGTATTACAGTAGCTTCTCTCCAATGTCTTCACTTCCTTCCTTCCTTCCTTCCTTCCTTCCTTCCTTCCTTCCTTCCTTCCTTCCTTCCTTCCTTCCTTCCTTCTCATTTTGCACAGTGCAAAGTTTTAATTTTTATTATTTTATTTATGGTACCAACTCTCCATTAAAGAAATCAAAGGTCCCGCAAAAGGATTTCAAATGGCTACTGATGGAACATTGTGGCAGGTGCATGAAAGATCTCATTTGAAATGTGTAATATATACCATGATATCCAATCCATAATAATATTCAACATGATTCACAGTTGAATCACACAGCTATGCAAATCTCTAGTTTAGCTGGAAGGCAAGTTCAGGATTTGTTTCATGTATATTCTATACACACACTCTCTCCCTTCCTTCTCTCCTTCTCTCTCTCTCACACACACACACAAATCTTATTCTTTTCCCCAACATCTTTGGACATTTTTAATCCCCAAATCAAGAAATCATCCATTCAATCTTTTCTTCTTTCAACAAAGTCCATATAAGATTTCCAGTCTTGGTTGTTGTTTTTCTCTGACAACAGAGAAAACCGGTCAGTTTAGCCATTTCTGCAAGTTCAATTAATTTTATAATCCAATCTTCTACTGTATTTCATTGCTTTTCCAACTTTTTGCATACAGTAATCTTGCCAGTTTCCATATACAATATTAATTTCCCCTATTTCTTTTCTAATTCTGTTCCATAAAGCCCAATGGAAATAATTTTGGTTTCATGGTGACGTTAAACCACAATGTCTTTGGATCATTGTATGGATTGGAAGAAAAACTCATGGGTTAAAGCAGGGATCTTCAAACTCGGCCCTTTATGACTCATGGACTTCAACTCCCAGAGTTCCTCAGCTTGGCTGAGGAATTCTGGAAGTTGAGGTCCATGAGTCATAAAAGGGCTGAGTTTGAAGACCCCTGGGTTAAAGTGTAGGGCAGTGGGATTGGCATAGCAAAAAAGAAATGGATGGAATAAACAGCATGAAGTGGCCTTTGCAGTAATGTTCCTCACCTTCCAAACTGAGAAAATAATTTTAGATTGGCATTTGCTAATCTGATACCCTTCCAAATCTAGTGGGACCACAATTCTCAGACAGCACTGTTGACATGGCCTTTATAGTCCTAACACATCTGGAGGACACCAGTTTGGAGAAGAGTGAAAGTTTACATCTGTTATGAAAACAAAAAAGTGAAAGCATGTGGCATTCACCCAGAACATGAAATATGCCAATATTCATAAAACATTCAATCAAAAAGCAACATTAAACCTCAGAAAAAAATTATGCTCAGTGAACATTTTAGGAAACATTTCTTTAAACCAAACCGTTTCATATGAGAAAGAAGTGGTTTTTTTCCCTATAGGAAAGAAGAAATTGCTAACACTCCAGCCTTCCCTTGTCAGAGGTTTTCACACACTTCTGCCCCTGAAAATAAATATTTTTCCAACCTCTTGGATGTGAAGAGCCCTGCAGAGGCAGTGGCTTTCCAGTCTATACACAGCTGGTGCCTCGAACAGCATCGATGACTGAGCACAAACATCTGTCCTACACAGCTGCTGTAAGATTGGAGAAACCCATGAAACAGAATTACAGAAGTGTGAGAGAAGCCGCTTGTATTCCCAGCAAATATATCAAAATGTGTGAGTCAAAAATCACAAACTTATGTCAATCTCTCAATAGATCATTCCAAATTATATAGGTTTTGCTGGCTCTGTATTTGATATCAGTGCCTGAATTGTTCTTGCAAAGGACTATAAAACTTATCATAGAAGAAAAGGTTATATTATGAGACTGTAACAAAGAACTTAAACACTCCTGATGAATGTCTGTGGCCAGACATGGTATCTTCAGAAAATGATGCAGTTGTCCCATGAATTTTAAATGTTGGTTTCAGCCAGCTGATTAAATCAAGGTACCCATTGTTGACACTAAGGATATACCTAAATTGTGACCCTGACTAATATATCCAAAGCCTTCCCCTTTACTCCACTCCTTTAGCTGGCCTTTTCCATTTTGGTCCTTATATACTGGTAAGACCTCTGAAAAAATAAGCCTACAGCCTATTTTGCTAAGTTCCTGCCTCAGGCTGTGGAAGTCATTCTGCATAGTGAGTACATCTTTTTGGGACAGATCATTAGTGCCAAGATGTACAATAGCCTCCACATCACAGTCGTTGCTGGCATTCTTGATTATTTTACAAATATGCTTCTTGTCCCTACTGGCAGTAGCACCTGGAAAACACCTGACCTCTTTCAAAACCTCTGTGTCCTTTCCTAAATTTACATCCCTTATAATTGAATCACCAACCAGAAGATGGCTTCTCTTTTTGGGCGCCTTTCTGTTCTTGTATGATTGATGTGTAATACCTGATTCGCAGTTCTCCCTATTGAAAACAAGTTCTTCATCTCGGACTAAGATCCCCTGCTTATTTGAGTTATCATCACAAATACCTTTACCTGTCTCCTTAATTAAGGTCAGCAAGGGCACCTGTATCTGTTGTGCAGGGACACAGTGAAAGCTTTGTGTTTATGGTTCACAGCTTTCACCCTGCCATATCCCACACTGCCCTTCTGCAGGATCTTTGTGGCAGAGGGGGCTGATAGCACGGCAGCTCAATAGAGTAGAAGGGCTGAACTGGATACCTAATTTCTGCCTGAAGAGCAGAGATTACAGACCCTAGATAAATAATCTGTCCTTGTAGACTACTGATTTGTTTACAGATAGGACCATTTCCAAGATTGAAAAGGGTACTGTGAAAGACAGCTGCAAAACAAGTGTTGCACTGAACTATGCCTGACATTCTTAGATACAAGGAATCACAGATGCACTTGCCCTGAATGTACTGCTGCTGTTTGATTTTTGGTTACAGTTAGTTATAGCAAGCACTGGGAAGTTAAATGCAATAGATCCAATCAGTGAGGCCTCAGCTTCCTTTAGAGCGGCACCTCCACTCCACTTACAGTTATAGCAAGCACTGGGAAGTTTAAATGCAATTGTTAATGTAACCTTACAATAAAGCAGTATTCTCTGGCTGTGCTTTCTGCTTGGACTGCCTAGGAAGGTTGACCCAATATACTGCAATAATCTCTGGATCATTCTGCTTCCCGTGAATGGAGAAAGTCAGCAAGGAGTATTTGCCAAAATACTCGAACACAAGTAGAAACGTTATGTGGTCATGTCCCGTGATGAAACAGAGATTCCAGATGCATGGTGGTTTATACTTACGAGTGATGGGGACTGAGCTAACATGCCTGGTCTTCCCTACACATTTTATACATACTTTCTATATCAGTGGCCAACCTTTTGGGCATCAGGGACCGGTTCCATGGAGAGATTTTTCTGCAGACCAGAGGAAGCATGATTTTGCATGCTGTCTGCATCCCAAAGGATAGGGCTTCACTTGTTTGCGCAGCCCAGTTTCTGGCATACCACGGACCGGGGCCAGTCCACGGACCAAGAGTTGGGGACCGCTCTTCTATATAAGGCCTGGGAGTGCTTTGTGAGCATACATGTATTTATATATTCATATTTGAAAGAAGGGTTATTTATAATGGTGCAAATGGGAAATGGTCCTATGCTAATACTGGTAATCTTGATGTTGAGAATTTACTATGTATGGGGTGCCCAGGTAGGAATAGCACTTCTGGTGGGCCTGTCATGCCACTTTTAGGGCTGCTTGTTCACCTTTGGTCCCCACCTGGTGTTCAATTCTCCACACAACAGCCTCACCTTGATAAACCAATTTGTCAGATAGGCCAAACCAGATGAGAGTAGCTGACTAGTCTTTGAGCCTCAGCAATGTAGGTGATCTGTCTATTTCAGCATGTCAAGTCTGGGTGAGGCAGATTAAGCAGAGGAGACCAATCAAAAAGGGAGGCCCAGCAGGTGTTGTGAATTGCTGTGAGCATGACTAGACACTTAGATATCCTGGTCATCCACTGCAGAGAAAGAGGTCTCCAGCTGTAATGGTTAAGTTCTGCTGAGGGAATGGGACTTAAAAATTCCATCATGCATAGGTTTGTTGTGCAATTCATCTTCATCTACAATCCATCTGTAATTCACCTCCATTCCAAATGCAATTCCTTGAGTCCTGTGGCAATGGGGGAGTGACAAGGTAACAGGTGGAGATGACCATTGGCAGTTGTAGTCATAAACCTGGTCATCAAAGCAGTGGCTGGTCATCTCACTACACTGGGCAGCAGAGTTGCCCAGAAGCATCCAAGGTGACTGGACAGCTCTTTTTAAAGCTGTCCACCTTTGCCTGAAGGAGGGATTAGAAAAGGTATCCCAAATATTCCCCGTCCCACAACATCTGGTTATCTAACCACAGATGGCATATCATTTTCTTAGAGATGATATCGAGAAAAGCAAACAAAAGTTATCATTGGAGGCTGGAACATCTGCACACTGGGGGTAGAGACAAGGTGTCAAGCCCTCAAAGATGAACAGCACTTATATCAGCTAAACGTTATAGCATTGATATCACTGCACTCAGGTTGCAGATTAGGCTTTACTACAGGAAGCAGCAAGTGGATATACATTCTTCTGGGTAGGGAAAGCAGAGAGAGACAACCGCAGAGTAGCTTTTGCAATCAAAACGTCTTCTGAACCATGTCTCTATTCGACCCACTGGAATAAATGAACATATTGTGAAGTTCCGTTTCTTCTCAGCAAGTCCTGGTATTATCACCATTGTCAGTGTCTACACACCAAGTCTCACGGGTCAATAAGAAGACAAGTAAGATTCGAAAGAAGACCTGGAGCAGATTATTCAAACAACCCCACCAGCAACAAACACATTAATTTGGACAAGTTCAGCACTAGACCAGAGACAGACATTGGCAACTAGGATGGAGTTCTTGGGAGGCATGGGGAGGGAAAACTGAATAGTAATGGCTTGCTGCTTCTGATCAAGTGTGCGGAGTACAACCTGAGCATTACTAATATATTTTCAGACTTGCAAACAAGTACAAAACAACCTGGATACATCCCAGGTCCAAGTGTCACCACCTACTTGACCATGTCACAGTATGTCAGCATGTCCTTAAAGATGTCATCATCACTTAGCCTATGCATGGTGCTGAGTACTGGACATATCACAGGCTGGTCTAGTCAGTCCTAAACCTGCACATAGTCCCATTACACTGTAAGGAACCAAGGGCTGTCAGAACATCATTCAACATCAGCAGACTCCAAGATCCGGGCCAAGTTTAAAGTTTTCAAGATATATTTAATGAAAAACCCTCTGGCAACCTACCACTTGTAGGGCCTGTTTTGAAAAGTGGACAGTTTAAAGATGTCATTACACAGATTGCATCAAATGTACTCAGTTTAAAAAGCCAGATGCCCCATGAAGAGTTTAATATATGCTGCAAGATGGACACTTATGCTTGAGCGTCCGAAGCTTGGGTCCGGGAGATGAGGTTTGGGGAGCCCACCCAGGGGGTAGAATTCCATCAAACACCCCTGGGTGGGTACCGGAAAACGCTGCTGACCATCTGGCAGTGTAACAGGGCTTCCAGGAGTCTGGACTGAGCTGGGGCGAGCAGAGGCGTCGGCAGCTATGCGCGGCGTCTCTGGAAACGCCGAGGCCTCGGAGAATTATGTGGATTGGAGCCAGGAGTTGGCGTGGCTGGAAAGACTGGAATAGCGGAGCTGCAGTGGGTTGAGAGCTCCACGGGGGGGAGAGCCGGCTGGCCTCCCCCCTCCCCTTGAGAGGAGGAGAGCCTGGAGCAGCGGAGCGACAGGGCAATGAGGGGGAGAGCCTCGTGGGGGAGAGCCCCCCCTCAATGACAGCTGAGGAAGCGAGGCGAAGATATGCTGGAGCCTCGCGGCCCCACCCCACCCCAAGACCACACGGAGAGGAGGCAGCTTTTTGAGTAGCGCACCAGCAGGTGGGAGCTGTCGGTGGGACCCGGTGAGGGGAGGGGATTTGACTAACCCTCTCCTTCAAGGCCCCCCTCCGAAATCGACGATTGGGTCGCAATCTCAGACAACCTTTTTGTGGATGCTGGCAGGTGAGAGCTGTCCGCACGGAACATCTGGGGGGAGATAAGTGGATTTTCACCCTCCACTAAATAGATTTGACTGTGGTTACGGAAGGATCCGAGGCCCAGGGAAAACATGAACTGTCCGGCCAAATGGGATATTACATCTGCCCAAAGACTATCATGGACAAACCCTCATCACTGTGTGTTACCCAAGTTGTGATTATGACGCGTAAATGCAGGATAAGGCGAGCCTTCTTGCACTGCGAGACCCCTCCGTCTCGCAGAAATGGCCTGCATGTCTTTCAAAGGCCTACCTTGATGACGGATTTTGGAATCCCGAGAGGTGGCATGCTCAAAAAAAGGGCCTATGGAGGTTTTTAAGTAGGGGTTTTAAATGTCTTTTAAGGGGCTCTGGGGTGGGGAGTGGGAAGATTAGTGATAGCAATGGAGTAGGCCTGGGGGGAGGTCTACAGAATAGGGGAGGGTTAGGGGGAGGGAATAAGGAGGAGAAAAATGGGCCAGGCAATGGGTGGGACCGGAACCTTGAGGGTGCGGATCGGGGGGGCAGAGGTGATCCAGTTCCCATTGGTTTTGTAAGTGGGAGGGGCAGATATGGTGGGAGCAGGGGGCCATATCAATTTGTGGGAGCGCGCCCCCGCTATCTTCGAGCGGTGCCATGCTCTGACCCCCACGGATCCACTTGTGATCTGGGTTGTTTAGAGCCAAAGGGCCCGGGCTGTAGGCTGGTGCTGTGCAACGCCAGATCTGTGGTAAATAAGGCCCCCCTGATACAAGATCTAATTACGGAGGGGCTGCAGATCTGGCGGGTATTACGGAGACCTGGTTGGGACCAGAGGGAGGTGTCCCTCTGGTGGAAATGTGCCCTCCAGGCTTCCTTGCATTTCACCAGCCGAGAGCTCAGGGCAGGGGTGGGGGAGTGGTGGTTGTGATTAGGGAAGGTCTCAGGCCAAGGGAGGTCACTGTTCCTCAGATGGCTGGCTGTGAATCCCTCCTTGTGAAGTGGGACCTTGGGGGTCCGAGGGCTGTGTTGTTCACGTACCTGGCTCCCTGCCACGTGTCAACTGCCCTGCCCGAGCTCCTGGGCGTCATCGCGGCGGTGTCGGTTGAGGTCCCCAGGCTGGTAGTCATGGGTGACTTCAATCTGCCGTCTGCGGGCGAGGTGTCTGGGGAGGTTTAGGAGTTCATGGCTTCCATGACAGCCATGGACCTGACCCAGGTAATTCAAGGTCCCACACACACGGGGGGAAACACGCTTGACCTGGTTTTTGTCTCTGGCCAGTGTCTGAGTGACCTGGATATGGGAAATATAGTTATTACACCTCTATCATGGTCCTATCACTCTCTCCTACGCTTGGACATTCAGACCGCTACACCCCACCGCAGGGAGGCGGAATTAATTTGGTACCGCCCCAGGCGACTGATGGAACCCGAGAGGTTCCAGACGGAGCTTGGGCCAATACCAGAGGCTCTAACACACAACTCGGTCGGGGCGCTGTTAGCGGCCTGGGATAGGGCAGCTGCTGGTGCCCTGGATCGGGTTGTGCCTTTGCGGCCTCTGAACCGGCGTGGTTCTTGATCGGCTCCCTGGTTCAACGGGGAGCTGAGGGAGATGAAGCGCTGGAAAAGACGCCTAGAGAGCAGTTGGAGGGCGAGCCGCTCTGAGTCTGACCGAACAAGGGTAAGAGACCATATTAGGACTTACCTAGTGGCAATAAGGGCAGAGAAGTGTTCTCATGTCACTGCCCTTATTGCGTCATCAGATAATCGCCCAGCCTCCCTGTTTAGGGTAACCCGCTCCCTCCTTCAACGGGAGGTGAGGGGGGATCCCTTGGAGGGAAGAGCTGAGGATTTTGTGCAATATCTGCATGACAAAATCGCTCAGATTCGGGAAGGCTTCAACTTCGACGAAGGGGGTCCAGCGGGAGAGGCTGAGGCCGGTCTTGAGATTGTTATCTGGGCTGAGTTTGACTCCGTGACACCTGATGACATGGACAGGTTGCTGGGAGGTTTTAGAGCAACCACATGTTTACTGGACCCGTGTCCCTCCTGGTTAGTACTGGCCTCCAGCGAGGTGATGTGAGGCTGGCTCCAGGCGATTACCAATGCTTCGCTGAGTGAGGGTGTCTTCCCCGCCGCCCTGAAAGAGGCGGTGGTGCGACCCCTCCTCAAGAAGCCAGCCTTGGACCCGGCTGTTTTATCCAACTACCGTCCTGTCTCCAACCTTCGCTTTGTTGCGAAGGTTGTTGAGAGTGTGGTTGCTCGACAGTTCCCTCAGCACCTGGAGGAATCGTCGTATCTGGATCCGCTTCAGTCGGGCTTCAGGCCGGGCTACAGCATGGAAACAGCTTTGGTCGCATTGGTGGATGATCTCTGGCGGGCCCGGGGGTGCTCCTCTGTCCTGGTGCTATGGGACCTCTCAGCGGCTTTTGATACCATCGACCATGGTATCATGCTGCGCCGGTTGGAGGGGTTGTGCATAGGGGGCACCGTGCTTCGGTGGTTCTCCTTCCTCTCTGGCCGGATGCAGTTCGTGTTGACAGGGGGTCAGAGGTCGACACCGAGGCCCCTTGATTGCGGGGTGCCTCAGGGGTTGGTCCTCTCGCCCTTGTTGTTCAACATTTATATGAAGCCGCTGGGTGAGATCATCCGAGGTTTTGGGGTGGAATTCCATCAGTACGCTGATGACACTCAGCTGTACATTTCCACCCCGAACTACCCAAATGAAGCTCTTGACGTGCTGACCCAGTGCCTGGAGGCCGTGCGGATCTGGATGGGGAGGAACCGTCTCAAGCTCAACCCCTTCAAGACCGAGTGGCTGTGGTTACCGTCGTCCCGGTATAGTCAGCTGACCCCATCACTGTCTATTGGGGGCAAGTCAGTGGCCCCCTCGGGAAGGGCTCGCAACTTGGGAGTCCTCCTGGATTCACGGCTGTCCCTTGAGGACCATCTGACGGCCGTGGCCGGGAGGATTTTTTGCCAGAGTCGTCTGGTATGCCAGTTGTGCCCCTTCCTAGATCGGGATGCGCTACGCACAGTCATTCATGCCTTCGTCACTTCCAGACTGGACTACTGCAATGCTCTCTACATGGGGCTCCTCTTGAGGTGCACGCGGAGGCTCCAACTGGCACAGAATGCGGCCGCGCAGGTGGTAGTGGGGGCGCCCTGGCGGGTACGAACAGCCCCCATCCTGCGCGAGCTGCACTGGTTGCCGGCGGTCTTCCAGGTGCGCTTCAAGATGTTGGTCACCACCTTTAAAGCGCTCCATGGCATAGGACCCAGTTACTTACAAGACCGCCTTCTGCCAGCAAATACCTCCCACCGACCAGTTCGCTCCCACAGAGAGGGCCTCCTCAGGGTGCCATCGGCTAAGCAATGTCGGCTGGTGGCACCCGGGGGGAGAGCCTTTTCTGTGGGGGCACCGACGATGTGGAACGAGCTCCCCCCGGAACTCCGGACGTGTCATGATCTCCGCACCTTCAGAAGAGAATTGAAGACTCATCTCTTCAATCAAGCCGGCCTGGCCTAGATCTCCTCGGGTTTTTTAAGTAAAATTTTAAACAAGGTAACTAGGGTTTTAAGAATGGGATTTTAATTGGTTTTAGTGACAGCCTAGGTATTAATTTAATTTAGTTTTAAATATTTATTATTGTTATGTGTTTTAATCTGGCTGCAAACCGCCCCGAGTCCTACGGGAGAGGGGCGGTATAAAAGTTTGAATAATAATAATAATAATAATAATAATAATAATAATAATAATAATAATAATAATGAAAATCATGAGACCATTTCGGTAGCCCTCTGGACCAAGAATAAGGCCTATGCAGGCTGGCTGAATAATCCATCATCTACAGTTTCTCAAAGAAAGATCAGTTTAAACATCCACAGTCCAAAGAACAGGCAGAACTGTGAGAAATGCAGAACTATTAGTGGCACAAGAAGGCTGATCAGGTGAGATGCTATGAAGAGATGCATCTGATCAGAGTTTTTCAGCACCAAAGTTTTGCAGTCTGGAATGCAAAATTCCATGCCTTAAGGAACTAAAATGTGAATATCCATGTGTAACATCCATGGCCAAGAAGATATTTTATCATCATGAACTAACCAACTGTATATCCGTACTTAGAGAAGAGATATTTATCTTCCACAACTCATGCACTGGTTATCTTAAAGCTGGATTATTGCAATATATTCATATTCAAAAATGTACCAGGGATTACAACTCATCCAGAATGCATCTCTGCTGATGAGTGGTACCTAAAGCCCTAAATCAGTGGTGGCAAACCTATGGCACGGGTGCCAGAGGCAGCACTCAGAGCCCTCTCTGTGGGCATGCGTGCCGTCGCCCCAGTTCTAGGCCTTCAGCTGGATTTTATAAAACCTTTTCACTTTAGGCCTCCACCGCTGTGTAAAAAAAAAAAAGGTTCAATCAATCAGTCAATTTCAACTTCTCGTGGGAAAAAAAAATCTTGCAAAGTTGGGATTGAACTTTAGTCCCACCCAGTCTGTTGTTACCACCACAGCCACGCCCACCCAATGGGCCACACCCACCCGGCACCCAACGATGCATAAGTAGGTTTTAGGTTGCAGTTTGGGCACTCGGTCTCTAAAAGGTTTGCCATCGCTGCCCTAAATCATTTCTATGTTCAGAAAGCTCCACTTGTCTTCCAAGCCCAATTCAAAGTGTTCACAATGGTGTATGAACCCATTCATGACCTAAGCACAAAAATAGGTTGGCTTCCTCCTGCCCTGTCATATCTACACTCATGAACAGGGTATCACTTTCTGGTCCTGCTGTAGATAAAATTTGTCTGAAAGGATCGTTTCTGTTTTGTTCCATGGTAGAGTCTATATCAGGGGTTCTCAACCTTGGCAACTTTAAGACTTGTGGACTTCAACTCCCAGAATTCCTCAGCCAGCTTTGCTGGCTGAGGAATTCTGGGAGTTGAAGTCCACAAGTCTTAAAGTTGCCAAGGTTGAGAACCCCTGGTCTATGTTATGGAACCAAGTACCAGTCAAGTTGAAGTAAGCACTTTCCTTGTTAGCAGTTTTTTTTTGAGTGAATGTAAAACATTTATTTAACTGTGTGGTTTATATCTAATATGCTTTTAATATTGTTTTAATTGACATTTTTATTCTACCTTTTGTAAGTCAGGCAGAGCCATTAACACACTAGAAGCATAAAAATGTATTAAACAAATAAATAACTTACACATTTCTGACTGATTGTAAATAACATTTACACATCTCCAACTATAAATGTTTGTCTATATTTTAGAGACAGTTGTGTGTGCGTGTGTGCGTGTGTACATACACACAAAGATAAACTTTAATTAAGATCATATTTGATGTAATTATTGAGTGCATTTTTATAGAAATGAGAATGGTAAA
This sequence comes from Bothrops alternatus, assembly GCA_034064705.1. Taxonomy (NCBI): domain Eukaryota; kingdom Metazoa; phylum Chordata; class Lepidosauria; order Squamata; family Viperidae; genus Bothrops; species Bothrops alternatus. The sequence goes on from JARGCV010000087.1 coordinate 9,865,246, forward strand.
AACATTACAAGATGAAAAGCACTGATCTCTATATGAGAAACATTCACAGAATATTACATGAAAATAAAAGCAATAAATAAAAGCATTTTCTCAAAACATATGATTGTATTCAAAATTTATTTTTAAACAAAACAAGACAATCTTAAATAAACATGGTATTCTTAACATGTTGACAGACAATTTGAGATTAAGCATTTTGAACCATTGCTCTGTTCTGTCACAGTGCCCTCTTACAATATTTTAAAGGTTTTTGTCCCAAATCAACCTAGATTTCTTATACAAGAAATTAAGTTGTATATTAAGGTGAAGCATCAGTTTCCTTTAAGTCATAAAGGTTTCACTAATGCACGCGCACACACTCATACTTCTCTTACATAGTTCTTCATAGGTCTCTCTCACCCACATGTGCGTGCGCGCGCGCGCGCACACACACACACACACACACACACACACACACACACACTGAAGTCTGTCCAGCCTTTTTTGGTTTTTGTATTACACTGCACATGATGATCAGCATCAAGCCACGTCAGCTAAGCTTCACTTTAGCAGTGCAATGGATGGCATCAACCAAACTTCATAAAACAAAGAGAAATATACCAACATCATAAGCAAAATTAAGCTAGGTATCAGTGATAACAACAAACATGATAAAAACACAACTGGAATGGCTCATAACCAGACTAGTTTGCAATATGCAACCTTCCTCAGGAAGCAGCTCTTCCTGATTCACATGTAAAGAATGAAACATGCATTAAAAGCCTTTGTTCAAGGAAAAAGATGCCCTTCAAAACAATTTCTGTAATGTCATAAGGCAAACAAAGCTCTAGGGAATGTTTCATAGGATTTGTCTGCACACAAAAATGTGCATGCTTAAACACGCACCCTATTACTTTACACTGTGTGTATACCAGACAATTAAATGCACTGGCTCAGTAAATTGGAAAAACATCCAATTTCATAAATACTCATAATTATTGCTAATATGCTACAAATTTTGCTCTTTATCACAGAAGTGTCACAACCCAGGACTTACAGCTGTCTTACTGGCAATGCATTTTGCAAATGTCCTTTATGGTGATAACATGCCATGCCCAAAGGGGTTTTTTGGGGGGGGAGGGGGGGAAGCAACATAAGTACAAATACAAAAGAAAACAAAAGGCTTAATGCAGTGCCCCTCTCAATTTGCTTTGTGATCAAAGTCACATTTAAACAAGTCCAGTTCACCATGTTAAGAGCAATCCAATAATGGGTGGGAGAACAAACTGAGTAAAAGGGGTGGGGGTGGGGAGAGAGAAACAGCATGCATTTACAAATTGGTTATTACCTATTTTTTTTCTCTTAGTAATTACAGCTTGAATACAAAAACCCAATTGAAAGACCAGATTAATAGAAGGAAAAAATTCAAAAGAAGATCCAGTTGATAATTAAAGCTTACAAGTTCAAATCAGTAATAGCAAAATCATCTTGCCTTTTAATATACTGACATCTATTGCAATTCGATACTTAAGGATGACTAGTGTAGACAGAAAGATGCCCACTTAAAAAAAGATAATAAATACCTGCTTCATGGAATTACATTCTTAAGAAGACAGTAAGAAAATAGTTCATATGTGAAATGTTTCTGAAATGCATCCCCTCTCCCCATAACTATCAAATGTTCACTTACAGAGAAACAAAAACACCCCTTTAAAAAAGTCAGAATGGGAATGGAGAAGATTAGCTAGGCTAATTACAGCACAGTGATTAAAATGGTTCAAGACAGAACCAGTTAGAGTTGGCCAAAAGATGCCCCCCATTGAAGCACTAATTCTTCCCGTGTTCCACATCAAACTTCTGGCTCACTGAAGAGACCAAAATAATTTAATCTGTATATACCCAGAGATACACATTTTACTATTCCTAAAGCCGAGTTACCTTTTCATATTTGCTCTGCAGCAACTGCAAGAGGTAGGCATAGATCATCTAAAAAGCTTCTCTCCTTGTGCCCCACCACTTGTGCTTTCCAAAGCTAACCACTATTGTATTACATTGTTAGCCTTTTAGTGGATGCAGTTCAATGATCAGAAGACCATTTGGGACAAACATATAGCTGTGCTTTGCATACATCCCATAGATTTTCAGTGGACCTATGCAGAATTTATTCCCAGTAGATTATGTCCTTTGATTAATAGAGAGTAGCTTTTGCTATACTGAAAGATGCTGTTTGTAGAATTTGCTGCAGAACATTCCTAAGAAAAATGAATCCTGGAACCAATCCTCTTGATTTGATTTTGTACATAAAAACAAGGTACCATTTGGCCAAGACTACAGATGTATCTTTTTTTTTTCACAGATGCAAGTGCCATGCAAAATAAATTAGGGAACAGATATGAAAACATACAGGTAATAAAACTATTGAAGGTAGATCTTTTAAAAGCATTTATAGAAACATAATTTGTAATACTTTCTCTTTTTTTCTTTTCTTGAAATACAGTCACAAAGCTGTGGCTATACATCGAGGATCTCCTCTGCAGTGCCTCCACAGCGTAATCTGTAGCGTCCTGTCCTCCAGCTAATAGTAGGATCCCACAAAGCGGAGAGGAAAATGTATATCGTCATGGATTCTCTGATGAACCATGCTACTGCATAGTCAAGTTTTGAAAAACACGGTGTACCACCCTGGGGGATTATATGAACAGAAGTTCACAATTAGTAACAATTTCACCAACTAAATTAAATATTTACTTACTAAGCTTAAATTAAAAAAGATTATCGTAAGATGCAGAAAAAAGTAAGTAGCTTAGGAATTACTTTTTAACTATTATTTCTAGTACTCCAAGTGAATCCGTAGCTCATATTTTTAAGAAACAACTATTCTAAACCCAGTTAAATAGAAACTAAAGGCTCTATGGGACCTTTAATAAAAGTATGAATAAAAACACATTTAATTTTATATAGATAAATTAGTATCCTGAAAACATGGCATAGATCATGGTGCTTCACAAGAACTGCTCTAGATTTGTGATACAAAGAGGCCAAATACAGGTAGTCACAACCGGGACCAGAATTTCCATCGCTAACAATTCAGTTGTTAACGGAGTCGTGCCTGACTTTACTACCTTTTTGCCATGTTGTTAAACAAATCACTGCAGTTGTTAGTGACTCATGCAGTTGTTAAGTGATAAGGGTGAAGGCTCATTCTCTGAGCTTGTGGGTTAGTTTCTGGACATTTCGTTACCAGGCTAGGTACGGTAACATCTTCAGCAACGTTTAAGGGATGTCTGTGTCAGTGCTCTGTGCTGTGTCAGTTGTTAAGTGAATCTGGCTTCCTCTATTGACTTTGCTTCTCAGAAACCAGCTCGATTGATTGCAAATGATGATTATGCTGGTTGCCACATCTCTGAATGTTGATGTGACTGTGGGGGATGTTGTGACTGTTAAGTGTGAGAACCAGTTTTAAGTCACTTTTTTCAGTACCACTGTAACTTTGAATAGTCACTAAACCAGGGGTCCTCAAACTTGGCCACTTTAAGATTTGTGGACTTCAACTCCCAGAATTCCCCATGCCAGCAATTTTGGGAGTTGAAGTCCACAAGTCTTAAAGTGGCCAAGTTTGAGGACCCCTGCAACGAAACAAATGGTTCCAATTCAACGGCTACCTGTCACTGCAGCCAAAAAGTACACTGCTTACTCAAAGTCTTCTGGGTATATGGATCACCAGAAGACAATTCTACTATGCCAGCTTCACCTTACGGACTCAGAGGGACATGCTGAAGGAACTACACAGCCCTGTTTCTACAGTGTTATCAGTACATGCATAATTAATCATGGTGGCATTGTTTATTTAAATTCCCCACCCAGATGTCAGACACCTAACCCCCACTGTCACTTTTTATGACATTCCTTCTCTGTTTCAGAGATTTTTAACTCTCCACATTTTGGGGGTGGGGGAAAAAACCAGACAACATAAGAAAGAAAAGGAATTAAGCAAAAACCTAGGTGTCTTCAATATTCGTGCAAATAAAATGTTCATGCAAAAAAGCATGGTAATTAATTTGCAAAAGAATCTCTATTATATCCGAGTCGCCATTCAGTACAACCTACCTGGACAGCCCTGAGTTGAATGTAGTCAAATATAAACCATGCCAAACAATGACACATAAAAAACACCATTATGTCCCATCTGAACATATGATGAACTGCCCATCCAATAATCAAACTCGCAACAAAGCATTCTGAGATTGGCTCACATATTATTGTGGCTGGAAGCATGTTAATCCGTAGTTTGGCCCACCTATGTTTAAGAAATTAAAAAAAATATATTTAAACGGGAACACTTGTTCTTACAACAACAATATCTATTTCTGCTTTCAGAAATTGATAAATGAAAGTTAATCAGTTTTCAGTTCATTCGTTTTCATGAGGAACAGAGAAGTTATTTAAAGCTTACAGGCTTTTTGAGATAAATCACTAGCTATGTTTTTTATTGAGTAAATCAGATATGTGATAACTTTAAATATCTAAAATGTTTTCAAACAAACCTTCTTTCATAATTAGACTTTCAAAGCCACTGACCCAGCCTCTTTCCCAAAACTAACATATAGGGCATCTCCAGTTAAAGGTAGTATACACAAAACTACTAGCTGTTATATTTACTGTATTATCTTTAATACTGGTGCAAGGTTTTAAAAGACTTCTGCTAATCTGGGGAAATGAATAATATAAAATGAATTTTTTAAAGCTGGTGTTCTTTACTTATTGAGCATCGAAGATAAGACAGCAATTTATTCATTCTTACTCAGGAGTGAACACTACAGAATACTATGGATCGCAGTGCTGCACTACAAGAATTGGAATTAGAGTAACACTGGATTAAAAAGCAAGTGAGGTTAGAATCCCTTCAAGGGTAACATATTCAGGCTGACAACTAGTTAACTCATTTTACTTTATGAATTACATTGTACTAACAGCCGGACTTTCACCAGGTGCCAGCATTTTTTCTTAAATAAAATATACTAGCTGAAAATAGGTAGATGTAGATCTAATAAATGTTACCTCAGTAGACGTGAATTTGAGGAAAAAGAGAGGACTATAATAAAGTGACAGATCTCTAAAGAATGATTTACCTGCTGAAAATCTAACCCAAATCCTAACCCTACACCCTTCACATTTAATACTTCAGATCCAGCTCTGAGCAGTTTGCAACAACTCTGCAATATCATCTACCGTATTAGAACCAACATAAACCAGAAGTGAATCTGAAGTTAATTGTGATTTCTAGCACAACAAACACATACATAGATTTCAGAATTACTATCAAGGACAATCTGCTGAAACCAGACTTCTCCAGGACAAATACCGCATCCAGGTATTAGGCTCTGACTCGCACATGATTGCTTTTTAAATGTTCAAAAACTAAAATGCACATGTAGTAAGAACCAACTTAGAACAGAGGAGTCATTGCTTTGATGTAATTGTGTCTCCTTTCATTTACGAGTTCACATAATACCAACAAAATTCAACATAACTATGTATTTAGCTTACAATGTAGAAAGTAATTAGTTTTGTATTCTGAGTGGTTATTCTGTAACTTGTTTCATTCCCAGCATAATTTTGTGTCTGCCTTTACTTAGTGAATCTCAAGATTTAAGTTAAAAAAAAAAAGAATAGATATCCTTCATGCCTAAACTCTTTCTACATTTCTCTATATGAAACAAAGACTATTTACCTAAATTAGTTATGACTGGCATGCAGCTGGGCATTGTATTAGTAATGCATATAAAGACCAGTTTCATCTGACATGACTTGAAAGCCAAACTCCTGAGTCTAGTTGTTAATTACAAAATCAAACAAATCAGAAAATAAGGTATTTATTAATATATGGCTGCCACACATTTAATCACAAAATATGAAAAAAATCAGAATAAGCTGTCAAAAATCCACACTATTGATTGATTAGAAAAACAAGAATAAATAGAACTATATATTTCATTAGGTTTGATTGAAGGGATCAATAAATAAGATAATAAAAAGTTGGGTATTTTTTTTACCTTATCATTCTGGACTGAAACTGTGAAATTGAATAAGAGCCAGAGTTTTGCATTGCAACTTGCGTAGCCATTTGAAATTTCCAACCTCTGAAAGAAGGAATATAACCAAGATAAATAATCTCATGCTGAAGGATATTGGTTAGCCATTTTTTAAACATTGGAAAGGGAAACACTGAGTTTGCTTTTTAAATACTTTATAACTACTGTCACAGAGCTCTAGATTTGACCCTAAAAGCCATGTTATACAAATTAACTAGAACGATTGTGCATGAAGCCCTATCTTACATTTCTAGTGCTCTCACACAAACTGGGTAGGGCAGCTCTAACTAAAAAAAACCTATAGGCACAGTTTAAATATTCCTCAAGCCAGGGGTGTCAAACTCACAACGTCATGTGACGTGTCGCGACATATCGCGATTTTTTTCCATTGCCGGCAATGGGGTGGGCGCGGTTTCGGCATGACGCATCCAGTCTGTGGGCCGGCAGTTTGACACCCCTGCCTTAAGCACATATAACTGAAATACCATGTCAAGAAAAAGTTTTCTGTTTAACATGCAACTTTTCTAAATTTCATATAGTTTATATGGAGAGGCAAGTAAGTCGCATCTTAAAGTTTGAAGTGACAGTTCCTCTTGAGCTGCATAGTGTAATTCTATAACCATATAGCTTGGCCCTTAATTGCATTTGTATATGTTATGACTGAAATTTCAATTTTTCTCTTACCTTGTGATTAACTCCAGATCACTCACTTTTAGAATACAAATATGATCAATTCAGAGTGCTGTCTGTCACCTTTAAAGCATCTATATCCAATTCTGCCCATCCCACTTCATCTAGCAGGATAAGCATGTTCCTGGGGCTTCAATATTATTCATGGTTTGATCTTTTGAATGGTTTCTATTGTATTGTGTTTTTATTTGCTTTCCAGAGTTTCTTCTGATAGCTGAGTGGCCATATAAATTTGTTTAATAAATAAAATAAACAAATATAATCAAAATATATAGACACTGCATGATAAAAGCACAGGATCAGTATCATAATTGCTTATTTCTTTTAATCATCCTGTTAACTGGAAAAACCTGAATAAAGTTTCAGATTTTTTTGAAAGATAAATGAGACAAATTCCTCTCAGATGTAGGAGAGCTTTAGCTAGGTGCTGTAAATAATTATGTGAAAATAATATAACTCTGTACAGAAAATAAATTATGATAGCTTGGCCTTAGCATAAAAAAAAAGGAACTTCCTATTTGTAACTTCATTTTGATGGGAAAAAAATTCTGAAGATGACAGAAGATGAACCAGTTTAAGTGTGTTCCAGAACTCTACTATACAAACAAGTAAAAACATGGCAGATTATGATAAGCATTATAGGTGAACTTTTCCTGAGAACATTATCATCATACCTGTCACCTATTGCTTTAGCCATAAAATAATCTTCAGCAATATACTGTGCAAAAGCTATAAGTCCTCCAGCTTGGTCCAAAACATCTTTTCTCATCAAGCAAGACATCCCTGTCACACATTTAAAGGCAGTCATATGGGCAGAAATGTATGTCCTTGGATGGGAAGTACCAAAATATACCTTTAAAAAAAAAGTATGCCGAAGTCATGGTCCTGTAGCATCCCTTATAATTACATTTAACACTTGCTATAGATTTTTAAATATCTGCCTGCACAAATATACCAGAGGTAACACAGTCTTGTGAAAATATGCAATAAATGTTTCAGTTTCCTTGGATTTTTCCAGCCATTTGTAACATCTTGCTCATCTTGTATAGAAAAGAACTTTGTCATTATGCAGTCATCCTTATTATTTAATGAAAATTGTAATCTCCAAATGAAGATTGCTGTTGTTTCTGTATTGATCTGAATGTAGATTATCTTAAAACTGAAGTTCTTAAGAGTACTTTGTCACTACTTCTGTTAGTGAACATATATATATCAATGGATAAATATTCATCCACCTACGAAATGAGCCCAGAACATAAAGCAGTTCTATGAATTTATCTATATTGCCACTTTTCAGTTTAAGTACAATAGAAATTATGGGGTATAGCAATAAAAGGGGGGAAAATGGGAGAAGGAATACAGGGATGCAACAAATATTTTGCTCCAATACTATTTTTAATCCAATAACAATAAACTATTTTTTGTATTATATATGATGTTTCTACTTGAATTAGTAACAAAACAAATGTAGTGGCAGTAAGCACTATTCAATTCAGCATTAAGGCGTAAAGTTAACAAAGCAGAAAAGACTGAAATTTCAAATCAAGAAAGCAATATCTGCTGGGGAACTAACTACACTTAATTCCTTTTAATGTCAACATGCCATTGTATATAAATTAAGGCTGCTATATTTGCCACTATGAATTCATGCAATTCTTTGTAAATATGTCAGTTCATCCAAATTTAAAAAATTGCTACCTCTGCAGTACTAGCAATGTATTAAAATTCAAGGAGTCCAAAGAAGTTATTAAATGGTGCAAGCAATGGCCTCCCACTAAAATATAGACTACAGAGAATGAATCATCACTAGAAGAAGGGAATGCAAATAAGCCTTTTCATTCAAAGCTATTAGAAAGTTCTACATGTAAAATGCTACATGTAAAAGTAATAAACATTTTGCATAATAAACTGTCAGCAAAGTATTAACAGTTAAATACCACTATTCACAAATATCAGACTATCGAGAATAATATTTTGGAGTTAATATATGAAGGAAAGACATGGAACCACTTTTACTACTGTAGTGAATATTTTTTTGTGGTAAAATGTTTACATTTACTGATTCTTTTTTCAGCTTTAAGCTATTACAATGTACAAAAATTTAAGCCTACGAAACTGAGCAAACATAAATGAAAACTTACCTGTTCTAGAGTGGCAGCAAAGCCCTGTCTCTCTGCTACATAAGGCAGGCCATGAACCAAACCAACTTTTTCAGTCATTTGATTGGCCATATCTGTTAGTGTATCTGGGTTAACTGAAAAATAAGAACTGTGTTTAATGTTTTAAAAAGTTACTCTCAGATAGTTAGGTTACTACCGGTACCTTACAGTATAAAATCCTATTATCTAACTAAAAAAATCTCCCAATGAGATTTCCTAGCTCTGGCTGCTTTGCTGAACATTATAAAAGTGAGGGAGATTAATTTTTTGTTGTGTAGCCCTAATCTGACTTGATAACTCCGTAATTATAGGAGTGATCAGAGTCTAGAGAATAAATACCATCAACCTGAGATAGTTGCTATCCTGCAAATAGCAAATACAAGCATTGAAAGGGAAAAAAACAGTGTTGTAGGAGTCCCCAGTGACTTGCCTGCAAGACATCTTATTTGGAATCTGAAATCTTATTTGGAATCCTGTACCATCTAGAAATGTAAATGGAAAGCTGGCATATAATACAGTATCGTATCATAGTATAATATAATATACCTTTATTTTTGGATCACTCAAATAGGTGTACGTAATGCTTCTGCCTCCTATTTTCCTCAAAACAACCAGATGGACTTGGCTGATATAGAACATGATTGTCCCAAGTACACCCAGCTGTTTTTCATGCCTAGGGTAGAATTAGAACCTGCAGTCTCCTAGTTTCTAATCTAGCACTTTAACCTCTACATCAAACTAGCTCTACTTCATTTTTATTATTTAAGAATGGCTTTCTTAGAAATAAAGATGAAGCTACACAGGTAGTTATTGTACAATGACTTGCCTTGAAACATGCCAACCCTTCACAGACAGACAGATATTGTAGAGATCAATTGGGAGATTACACAGGATAGTCAGAAACAACAGTTTGTCTCCTTAGTTTTCCTAATGAATACAATGGATATTTTTGAACAGTAATTTCCATCAGTGATTTTGAGAGTTGCCTACTGGGGAATGGCTTAAAAGCTCCAAAAATTCAAATAACAATCTGACAGCATTTGCCTCCATATGTTTCATGTTACCTTTGATTCTTACACCTTCTGCCTATGAGAATTACTATAACTCCACTTCCACAAAATTTGTAATGTCTTCTTGGCAGAATGTAACTTTACCATCAACATTTTCATATTATGTTGCTTATTTCAATAGCTTGCAATCAGGAGCCTTTCCAAAAGAACATTCTGTGGCACTGAAAGAAATCACTTACCTCTAATGCCACTATCACAGATCCATATAAGATCATATTTGGCAACTTCATATGCTGGCATCAAATTGTTGATCTTTGGATTTATTCCAACTTTTTTACCACCTTAAAAATAACATTTAAATTGTTAGTCATTACCATTATCAAGAAATAAATTATGTGCAAACTCTATATCTCTGAATTTATTCATCCATCCATCCATCTATATACCATACAGAGTTGATTGAAAAAGTTAAAGTACCTCTGTTCAAATTGTATATTTCAATGTATCTACAAGTGAACAGAATCTGACACGGCCTCTACGATGGTCTAAAGTTAAACATGTACCCTTCTGCAGATTTGACTGTATATTTTGTATTTATGTGCAATTGTTTATAGGTTCAAAATATGAAAATAGTGAATATGGTAGAAGTTTGGACATCTTTTCAGGCAGTATTTTGTAACATCTCATTTTGCAGAAATAACAGCTTCCAAATGTTTACAGTAGTTAGCTAAAAGACTTTTCTTTTGTTGTTTTTAGATTTTTTTTAATCTTCCAGCTCAGAAATTTTCTTAAGTCTCTTAGCATGCATTACATGCTTAAGATCTCTTCATAGATTTTAAATAATATTCAAAACTGGAGGCTTAAACTTTCCTGTAAGTACATCATGGAGATATGTTTTGGACTGTTATTTTCTGAAATATCGCACTTTTTTCAGCTTCAGCTTCTTCACTGATTGAGGGATACCAGCTCCTATGATTGCTTAATATTTAGTCAAACCCACTCTTCCTTCTATCTACATAATATTTCCTGTGACAATAGCTATCACATAACCACAAAATAACACCCATGCTTAACATTTGCAAGGTTTTTCTGTTCTTCAAATGCTTTATTCTTTTTTTCCTTGTCTGGTTATCACTGAACTATTCAAGTTTTGTTTCATCAGTCTAAAGCACTTTGTTCCAAAACATTTCAAGTTAATCACTGTTTTCTTTTGTATACTTTGCACTGTGGTTTTTATAATGAGATCAGAGAAGAGGTTTCACCTGCCAAGTCTCTCATGCAGATCACTGCAATCTTATATACTATGAAGGTGTGGAAACTCCAATGTCAGTTAAACTTGTCAGCAGGTCATCTGCAGTGATCTGTGGGTTCTGTTTTGCAGACCTATCTGGTTTTCATTTCTAGCATCAATGTTTCTTAGTTTTCAAGATCTTGGTTTGACCTCAATAGTTCCATGTAACTTACATTCCTTAACTTTTCTCATAACTGAAAATTCTAGACCTTTTGTAGTCTTAGCCTGCTTTGTATGAATGAATTACGTTTATTTTCATATGCTCAGAAAGCTGCTTAAAGGAGATCTATGATTGTTGAAAGCAGAAAGAAAAATCACTACTTGAGAAGTTAGAACAGAATATTTATCTGTATATTTGTTTTAATCTACTTAACTGTACACCTAATGAGTGGATCATCTTTTGAGACTATATTAACAACTTTACAATAAAAACAAAATCGCACTGTCAACTGAAAATGATGTTCAATTATTTTACCTGTTATATTCATTGTCAACTAGACATATTAAGTATACATTCAGATTTAAAAACCCAACTGTGTTTAACTTTACACCATGTAGATAGAGGTAGTGTTAAATTCTGTTCCTTTAGTATTCATTAAAAAATGCAGCTTGACCAGAGTGTCTTATGTTTTATCCGCAACTACTCATACACATACCCTATGTTATAAATGAAACTGAGGTAAATATTTGTGCCTGTAGTCTTAGGCTCTTCATTCAGCAACTTTATCCAGAATTCTTGCCCGTAATCTGAAGAACAATGCTCTGCTATAAATGTATAATATGTATAAGCTACTGGTTTAACAGGAGTAGTAAGCAAATGCACTGTTCAATAATTATTATTTGGTTCCTTCTGCAAAGATCAGCAAAACAAACCAAGAAACCTTCACATAGATTTTACTTAGAGGCATATCCAAACTGTTCTTTCTTGGCTTGTTTAGTAATTTTAGTCCTACTACTTTCTCTGAGCTCAAACTACCACACGCAGCTGTTGCTGTGGAAATATATTCATTAGCATATAATAACAGAACTACTTCTCATTTGTCTAGCCAGTCCTGTTGTCAGAAGAAGCCAAGCAGGAAAAATGTATAGTAATAACATGCCACCAGCACATTAGTTCATTTTGAGTAAGTATTAAGTCTGTTAAGGACAAATGAAAAAGACAGTTTTTTAACTACTGCACATAATGCAAACGTAGCTTGGGTGGAGAACCTAAGAATCATACTTGAACTCCTAGATGCTTTTGTAATATATATACATTACAGAAATTTGAAAAACACATGTTACCTATTTATATTTCCTTGAATGACAGTAGACATTCATGTAATCAATCATCAAACAGAGGAGATAAAAGCTATTTTTTATTACAATGCAAAAACAAGTTTCTGTCAAAGTGGAAAAAATATTAACTTATTATTCCAGATTTCTCTCTCTACTTCAATTGGTTTCTGTATCAACTTCCCCAAGCAATTATTAAAAAGGAATTTTATAACTTTTCTTCTTACCTATAAATAATCTTGCATCAACATTGGGGTATTTTCCAAGCAGCTTTTTACACACATCAATGGCAGGATCATCATGATCTTGCACACAAAGAAGCACTTCATACTGGGAGCAAAGAGAAACAATGCAAGATGTTATATTTATTAGCAAATGAATTTATTAACAGTTTTTACCAATTTTGGACCATTTACAATATACTAGCAGATAATATATAATGGCAAGACTCTAAAAATCCCCAAAGTTTAAAAAGATATTTTGAGCCTCTCCTGAACTTTAATAAGGAAAGGGTATGTCTCAATTCCAATAGATGTTTATTCTATAAATTAGGCCTCACAACAGAAAAAGGAGCATAGTACATATTACAGCAAAGCCTGCAAAAAGCACTCCATGTGTTATTTGAGATCATAGGATGGACTGTACAGGAGGAACACTTCTGTAGATAGTTTCAAACAAAGTCTTGTAAGGCTTTGGAAGCACATTTTTTCAGCACAAGGTATATTGGAAACAATTAAATAAAGACACCTGGATTTTCACAATTATATTTTTATATGTACCTAACATTTAAACATCACATCTTTGCTTTAGGAATCTTTTAAATTGCTATCAATTTATATATCTATAACATGTCCTGTAATTTCTTGGTTTAAAAATTAATTTGGTTATATTGCTGAAGAAATTTAAGCAATAAATTTTCTGTAAGTATTTAAAGAATTTATTGCTGAATATGTATTAATGGAACAGATTAGAAGACAAGCATGTTTTTAAAATTGGAGGAAGAAACATCAATAACCTGCATTATGCTAATTCCGTTAGCCAAATATGCAAAAGATCTGCAAACTCTAGTAATAAAAGTTAAGGAGCAAAGTGAAAAAATGGAACTAAATAAAATATAAAGACCAAACTCATGGCAACAGATAGAACCAGCCTCAAAATTGGCAATGAAGATTCACCGTAATGGAACAAGCAGTCAAGAAATATCTCACAGCCTAGCAACAGTACTGTACTTAGACTTATATACCGCTTCATAGTGCTTTACAGCCCTCTCTAAGCAGTTTACAGTGTCAGCATATTTCCCTCAACAATCCGGGTCCTCATTTTACCAACCTTGGAAGGATGGAAGGCTGAGTCAACTTTGAGCTGGTCAGGATCGAGCTGCTGGCAGTTGACAGAGTTAGCCTGCAATACTGCATTCTAACCACTCCACCTCTTCAGTGGCACTCTGCAGAGCAGCCATGAACGCCGTGGAAAAAGTATTCAGGTGCCAATCAGATCTATTCTAGAAAAATCAAATTGTGCAAGGTATGGTATTCCCTGTGATTCTCCAAGGAAATGAATCTTGGACTTCAAAGAAGTAGGATACGAAAAATGCTTCTAAATTAAGAAGTTTTGGAAAAGACTTCTGAGAACACCATGGATAGACAAAAAATCTAACCAATGGATCATTAAACAAATTGACCCAGACTTCTCATTCCAAGAAAAAATGACCAGGCTCAAATTATACTACAATGAGCACATTATGGAAAGATCTGGCTCTCTGGAAAAGTTGTAATGCTGGGAAAGGTGAAAGGAAAGAGAACAAGAGGAACATCAGAAATAAGGGGACTCAGTTACAATGGCGATGAGTATGTACATGGAGATTCTTAATCAGCAGGTCATGGTTGTCCCAAAGGTGTCTTTCAAAAGGCAACTGGGCTTTCTTGGTTTTTTTCCTTGAAAACGTTTCACTTCTCATCCAAGAAACTTCTTTAGTTCTGACTTGAATGGTGGGGAATGGAAAGATTTATATTCTATGTAGTCGTCTAATGGTCAGTCCTTAGCTCTCTGAGAGTCATTGAGGCCATTTGGGGGGTTATCTGTACCCTCAGAGTCACCTGAATCACAAATAAAACACATGAAACAGAAGAACCAATCCAGATGACAGAGGATAGTGATATGTTACATAGAACTGACTGATGGAGGAGCTTACTCAAACAGAAAATGTTTTTCCCCCCCAAAGGACTAAATTTTTCAATAACACCAGAACAACTACCACTTGTAGATTTCATCACAGCCATAGTTAACTATCAGGAAGAGCAAAGTGGTAGAACCAGAGGCAGAACAATTAAGGATGAGGGGATCTGCAACCCTTGCCAGTGTTAAAACACCCCCTTTCCAACCTCACAGGAGAGCAATGACATCTCTAGGAAAACACCCAAGCATCACCATCTTGCCAGCTGATAAAAGAGATGCACAGTTATCCCAAACACATGACTACAATGCCAAACAGTTTTCTGAAGGACACTGCTACTTAAGAGATTCTAAAGGAGACCATACCGGTAATTTAAAAGGTCATCAATTTCCTGAAACAACTACTGAAGGACAATGCCATTGACAAGCCACAATACTACTGCCTTTACCCTGGGGAAGCCACTCCATGAATACATGAACTCCTCAAAATCCACAAAGAGGGAACTCCACTCAGAACATCAACTCAGTCACTTTCAACACTGCAAAACATCTAATCACTTTATTAGCTCCTCTGGTTGGCAACATCACCTATCAAATCAACAACTCACAGGACTTTGTCAGCAAGGTTTGGAAACTAAAACTGGACCTGGATGAGACATTCTTATGATGTCACTTCACTTTTCATCTGAATTCCAACAAATAAATGTATCACAATAATGAAGAAACAACTGCTATAAGACAGGGCTTTTCAACCAGTGGTAGGGTACCACCTGTGGTACACTGGCATCTGGCAGGTGGTACGCGACCAGCCTAGAAAACTGGTAGCGGGGAGGGGAATGAGCTGAACCAGTGGCAGCACCGCACAAGCCTGAGCGAGAGATGGCTGGAGCTTCAGGGTTGTCAGGGCTCAGCGGAAGCACCAGGATCAGTGCCGCTTTCTAGCTGATCGGCACTTCTTTGGGGCTGTCAGGGCTCAGTGGAAGCGCCAGGATCCAGCTGGAGCTCGGTGCTGATCCTGGTGCTTCTGCTGAGCCCTGAAGAAGCACCAATCAGCTGGAAAGCAGCACTGATCCTGGCGCTTCTGTTGAGCCCAAAAGAAGCACGGATCAGCTGGAATGTTGCAGCATCTCCAGGGTCTTACGATTTACATTCAGATGCTTGGCAACTGATTCATATTTATGACGGTCACAGTGTCCCAGGGTCATGTGAAGTGACCAAAACCTGCTGCAACCACCCAGCAGACGGGGGGAATAAAAACTAAACACCCCCCCACCCCACCTCCACTACCAATCCTCAACAGAAATGCTCACAACAATGAAAACCTCGGACAGGAGGAAGAGCACCGCCTGGCGGGCAGGCAGGTATCTTGCTCGGCTGTGGCTTGGGGGGCATTTTTTTCAGTGCCTTTGTAACTTCAAACAGTCATTAAGTGAACTGTTGTAAGTCAAGGACTACCTGTACTTTATCACTTTTTTCCCTTTTTGGGGGGGTTGGTCATCAAGTTTTTGACACCTTCTAGGCGACTGGTGGTATTCGGATATTGCCATATCCTAAAAGTGGTACAATGGGTGAAAAGGTCGAAAAGCCCTGCTATAAGACAGACCATTAGGTGACAGTACTAACCTCAGCCCCGACCATGTATATGCCATGTTGGACCTCTGCCTGATCACTACCTATTTTAAACACAATGAAGGTTTCTACACACAAAAATGACTGCAACACGGGTTCACCTGTGCCCTCCACTGTGGCAAATCTCTACATGGGAGAAGTAGAAACCAAAGCCCTAAAACTCCTTCATAGGAATTCTACCCACTCACTAATATAGATTATGTGGATGATATTTGGGTCAAGATTAAAACACAGGAAGTGAAAGACTTCACCGAACATATCAACACTTTGGACAGATACATTAAATTCACACAGGAAAATGTTAAGGAAATTAGTCTGGTCTTCTGAACTGTGCAATATACATTAAGGAAGACAGAAGATTCAATATTGAAATATACAGTAACCCCCCCCCACAGATCAGTATTTACATTTTGATTTTCACCACCCACAGGAGTACAGGTAGTCCTCCACTTACGACCACAATTGAGTCCAAAATTTATGTTGCTAAGTGAGATATTTGTTAAGTGAGTTTTGCCCCATTTTATGACCTTTCTTGCCATTGTTAAGTTAGTAACACAGCTGTTAAATGAATCTGGCTTTCCGATTGACTTTGCTTGTCAGAACGTTGTAAAAGATGATCACATGATCTTGGGACACTACAAGAATCATAAATATGAATCACTTGCCAACTGTCTGGAATTTGATCATGTGAGTATGGGGATGCTGCAATGATTTAAGTGTGAAAAATGGTCCTAAATCACTTTTTTCAGTGATGTTGTAACTTTGAACAGTCACTAAATGAACTGTTGTAAGTCGAGGATTACCTATACCAGGGGTAGGTAACCCAAAACACTCAAAGAGCCACTTGGACCCATTTCCCACCGAAAACAAAACACCAGGAGCCACAAAACCCTTTTGATATCTAAAATGAAGATAACACTGCATATATCCTTTTTTACCTTTATTATAAGTAGGTGTGTGTGTGTGTGTGTGTGTGTGTGTGTATGTATGTGTGTGTGTGTATGTGTGTGTGTGTGTGTGTGTATGTTTTCACGGGTATTTATATGTAGGTCTTTGGTTATTCGGGTTTTCTCCTGTGTAAAATTGGAAGTGTCTTCGCGACGTTTCGACGAAGTCCCATTCGTCATCTTCAGGCTGGTGTTTTTGGCTTTCTAGGAGCAATGTGCGATCGTAGCTGGTTCTTCCTTTTAACTGCCAGTATGAACTGATTGGGTGGGAGCTTGGCTGTGTTCTGATTGGGTGGGGGTGTGTTCTGATTGGTTAGGGGCTTGGCTGTGCTCTGATTGGATGGGGGGTTGGCTGTGCTTTGATTGGCTGGGGGAGTGTTCTGTTTGGGTGGGGGCTTTGTTGTGCTCAGGTTAGTCTGAGTTGCAGGGGAATTTGAGATGGTGAGCTGCATTATGTCAGAACTAAAGAAACTTCTTGGATGAGAAGTGAAAAAAACAAGGACAAAAACAAGGAAGTCTAATTGCCTTTTGAAAAACATTTTTGGGAAAATGGCAATGAGTATATCATTGACAGACCTGAACGGCAAGGCTTGGGATAGATTGCCATGGAGAAAATGCATCTATGTGGTCATTAGGGGTAAAAAAACAATTTGATGGCACATAATCAATCAAATATCCTGGAATAACACTATTTATCAACTATACTGTAATAAGCTTTCTATTTCAGAAAATAGAAAATACTTCCTTTTTTTGATAAAGTTTCATCCCTTTTGCAGATATAGCCAACATACACTTTTTCATTATCATGGAGAAAACAGACGAAAACATTACTTCTTTTTCATACAGAGTAGAATACAAAGTTACATCAGAGACACATATATGTAAAGTTGAAAGATATATAACCAGATTTAACCACAATAAAATTCCATTTGATGCGTTAAAAGGCTCTTTTATAAGCTTCTATACTAGCGAGTCTCAACCTGTGGGTCGCAACCCCATTTGGGGTCCAATGACCATTTCACGGGGGTCGCCAAACAACGCAGTCCGCCATTTTTTCCCCTTTTCCTTAGCTGTGCTACTCCCTCTTATTCTATTGGCTTTTGAAAGAATAGAGTCTAATTCTATCGGTTTTCAAAAGCCAATAGGAATTGTCTAGGCTGTCTCTGCCCTGCTGAGCCTGCCAAAAGTCCCAGTCTGCAAACAGTGCTGCAAGTTGTTTGCAGCGAAGGCGAGCTGTCTGGAAATTTCCACCCCTCCTTGCTGAACAACTACTAAAAATGTAAGTAAAAGAGGGCCGGAGGTCGGAGGTGGGAGGCCGGTGGGCGCAGGGAGGATTGCTGGCGTGCGTGGGGCCCGGCGGGTGTCTTACCTCCCTTGGGCTGGGCCAGCTGGTGGCCCAGCCGGTGGTCGCCCTGCGTCATCGCTGCCCCTTGCCAGCTATGCCTCGGCTGGCGCAGGGGGCGGCACCACGCATGCGTGGCGCTCCCGGGCAGGGAAATAGTCCTCGACTTACGACCAGTTGGGGTCCTCGACTTACGAACGGTTGGGGGTCCTCGACTTACGAATGGTTGGTTAGTCCTCGACTTACGAACGGTTGGGGGTCGCGGCATTAAAAAGGTTGAGAACCACTGTTCTATACAACTTAGCTTTTGATTATTAATCTTCCCATAACAGGAAAGATTCCATTACTGAGTAATATTTTAACTTAATTTCATATATGAATCATCTGCTCAACGAAAAAAAGTATCAAAAATAATGCCTTAAAGCAGCAGCCCCTAACCTCTTGGGCACCAGGGACTGGTTCTGTGGAGAAAGGTTTTTTCGTGGACCGGAGGGGGGTGGGGTTTCGCTTGTTTGCACAGCCCAGTTTCTGGCATACCGCAGACCGGTGCCAGTCCATGGACTGGGAATTGGGGACCCCTGTCTTAAAGTATCATTCAATTTATTGTGCTACATTATTGAAAAACATGATTTAAAACTTGTGTGGTTACATTCAGTTAAAATAAAATACCAAGCAAGAGGAAAATGAACTTCTAAGTTAATCATTACTAAATATTTCCTAGTTTCAACATTATTAAGTAGAAAAACTGGAAGGTTGAATGGTATGATTTTCTTTAATCCTGCTTGCTATCCAACCAAAATATTTATGCACTTTAAAAACACTTACAAGGTAGCTTAGAATCAAACTGGATAAACTATGCACACTTTTTTTCCATATCATAAAGATCATAAAAAAAGCCAGATTAAGCTTTATACTGCTACAATATCATGAGATTCTAACAGCTTCACCATGAAGATAAGAGCCAACTAATGTAATTTCAACATGTTTTATCACATGCTAAAATAAGTATAAAGACATCCAGCAGCTTTGGAAATAATTGCAAACTTTGATAAGACTTTCTCTTTTTACAAGCTTTAATACTTTACTTTGCTTGCCACATATGGAGCAATGTTTCCAAAAAGACTTAAGATTCAGAGATGAATAAGATTTCAGAGATATATGTACAGACGTATGTTCAGACAGCTGGGCCTTAAGCCATTTACAGTTTTAAATATTAAACTCACAACCTTGTGAAATGAGCCTGGAAATTAGGCTAGGAATCAAGATAATTATGATTGGAAGATGAAATTCCAATAATAGTCTTGTACTTTACTTTGAACCAATTACAATTTCCAAATAGCCTTTAAAAGTCAAGCTCATATATTATATTCTTAAAGATTTCCAAAGTGTGACAGACCAGCAATCTTCATGTTGATGTGGTTGCAGCTGAAATATCAGCTGAAAGTAATAAAAGATTTACAATATGATTAAAAAAACTCTCCCCAAATGACAGTTAAATACCATGATATTAAGAGAAAGTTTAAAATTTTCCAGAAACTTGAATATCAGTCAGCCAATTGAGTAATCACCTAGCTATATATCCATTTTATTTGAATTCAATCTCATATTTATCCCATCCATTACCATTTCCAAGCATTGATTTCCATTGCCCTGAATGCATCTGCTAGGCAAAAAAACCCCAAACCAACAACCTTGATATCAGTTCTTTGGATACCAAATTTATTTTTATTTCTACACATATGCACATCTTCCTTTCTCCCTCCCTCCCACTCTCAAAGAGCTGATTGTCATATTTAAAGCTCTACATGGCTCCAGACTGGATTCTCTATAGCAGGGGTCCCCAACCCCCGGTCCGTGGACCAATGTCGGGCCATGGCATGCCAGCAACCGGTCCGCACAAACAAGAAAAGCCCTATCCACAGGATGCAGACAGCATGCAAAACCATGTCCTCTCTGGTCTGCAGAAAAATCTCTCTCCACGGAACCGGTCCCTGGTGGCCAAAAGGTTGGGGACCTCTGCTCTATAGAACTCTATAGGATTGCCTTGGGTCAACTGCCTCTGGGTCTCACCTACATAAGAATCTTGGTGGGGTTCTGAAAGTGGACATTCTTGACTACTGCCCCCATGTTTTGAAATTCCATTCCCATGTCCAGTCTGTTCCTTCACTCCCGGCTTTCCAGAAAGCAGCTAAAATTTGTCTGTTCCATGTAGCAGAGGAGGGCTTATTGTGTCTGAAACTAGCAGGTGCATAACTTTGTCTATGTTGATAGTCTGGATATTGCCATTAATTCAGTTTATATTGCATTTGAGTTTGTTTATTATTTTTCAGGGTTGCATTTTAGTCTAAGATTTGTTTTTGATTGTCAGCCACTCAGATCCTTTGA
This sequence comes from Bothrops alternatus, assembly GCA_034064705.1. NCBI lineage: Eukaryota > Metazoa > Chordata > Lepidosauria > Squamata > Viperidae > Bothrops > Bothrops alternatus. The sequence goes on from JARGCV010000087.1 coordinate 9,886,217, forward strand.
GAGCAGAGGGCATACAAATAAAATAAGACAATCACTCAATGGTATTAGCAATAATTCCATGCATCACTTCCTGAAAATGGCCCATCACATCAGAGCAAAGCCTGTAATCTGATCACCAGTATTTCCTCACGCCCAACTCAGTGTACATCTAGAACAGCGGTTCTCAACCTGTGGGTCACGACCCCATTTGGGGGTCGAACGACCATTTCACGGGGGTCGCCAAACAACGCAGTCTGCCATTTTTTCCCCTTTTCCTTAGCTGTGCTACTCCCTCTTATTCTATTGGCTTTTGAAAGCCAATAGAATAGACTCTCTTGAATAGAGTCTAATTCTATTGGCTTTCAAAAGCCAATAGGAATTGTCCAGGCTGTCTCTGCCCTGCTGAGCCCGCCAAAAGTCCCAGTCTGCAAACGGTGCTGCAAGTTGTTTGCAGCGAAGGCGAGCTATCTGGAACTTTCCACCCCTCCCTGCTGAGCAACTACTAAAAATGTAAGTAAAAGAGGGCCAGGGCTGGGAGGTAGGAGGCCGGCGGGTGCAGGGAGGGTTGCTGGTGCGCTTGGGGCCCGCCGGTGGTCGCCCTGCGCCGTCGCTGCCCCTTGCCAGCTACGCTTCGGCCGGCGCAGAGGGCGACACCACGCATGTGCGGTGCTCCCGGGCAGGGAAATAGTCCTCGACTTACGACCGGTTGGGTAGTCCTCGACTTACAACCGGTTGGGGGTTGTGGCATTAAAAAGGTTGAGAACCACTGATCTAGAAGAATACCAGGAGTGATAATATAAAAGAGTACAGAGAAATCAAGGAAACCCATTTTTCTCAAAATCATTTGGGAAAACACAACACTTGCCTCTTGTTTCAAGCACACTTTTGTCGAGTCTCCTCAATATCTCAAGAATGCCATACCACCTTCTGAACTTAGCAAACTATTTCTTTCCTGCTAGATTAACCAATCAAACAAAAGCTTGAGCACACAAAGGCTCTGGCACAAACAATTGAAATTCAACCAAAAGAAATTGGTTCCTGACTTATGACATTATATAAATTAGAATTGAAATCCAGGAAACAAAAACACGCTTACTTGATAATAATCCATCTCTACTTTTTCAAATATAATCATCATACCCTTTTTCATTATCCTGCAGAAATCAGGAGGAAGCATTATCTCTTTTTATATGAAACAGAAGAGAAAGTTGTATCCAACACACACACACACACACACACACAAACACACACAGAAAAATTAGTTTAAAAGACACAAGGAATAACCCAGAATTAACCACAGCGAAATTCCATTTGTATTTGTTAAAAGGCTCTTTTGTAAGATTCAGAATAAAGCTTTGCTTCTGAACTATATTTATCTTCTTCCCACGGCAGTGAAAGATTCCATAAATAAGCAAGATTTTAACATATTACTATTCATACATTACTTGCACAGCATAAAAATGATAATAAAAAATGAACACGCCAAAAAATATATAGGACATATGTTAAGTTCTCTAAAGGTACCAATTTTACAAAAATATGTATATCCACATAAACAAAAAATTCTTAAATTCTATTTTTTTCAAAGATGCAGTGTAAAATTAACTGCCTTAAAGAACATTGTTTCTGATTATCTCATATTGAGATCAATTCTACATTTTTTCAAAATTATTCTCAGAGAATAATTAGAAAAGGTGTGCTGTAAACTTCATTGTACTGGTAATGAAAAAGAATGGAGGACACTTGTATATACTAAATGGTTGTCCCAATACCATTTTTGGTTTATGATATCAGCAGAAAAATGGACTTAAAGATGTTAATATGTGGTAAAATTTATAAATTTGGAATTTATCAATACATTAAGATCTATGGATTTATCAAATATGGGATACAGTAAATTATTACATTATGATGGAAAAATTGCCTGGAGGAATATGTGCTCTTTCTCTCCTTATGCATTGGCTTGCTATCAATATAATATAAAGGATTAATATTTAATCAAGACATAGTTCTGTCTTTAAAAACAACATGCTTCCCCCCCCTTTTTTTTTCCTCATGTTTGGGTATTTCTCTTAAGAACTATTCATGTAATTTCAACCTGTTTCAGGACATGCTAAAATGAATATTAACATACTCAGCTCTGTATGAAATACATTATTTGTTTTGTTGCTCCCATTTTTGGAATAACAAAAGCAGTTTTGGAAATATTGCTTCAGTCATTATTCATGGATTAAAGAATGCTGTCCTTCTGATAAATTAAAAAACATTATAGAAATTTATATTTCTATAGTTCAGTAACTGGTTAGTTTATAAAATTTTAATTTAAAACATCTGCTACTTAGCAAAACTATTTTTGTTTGGCACAGAGCACTACATATATATAATTTCTAAATGTTTGCTTTGGAACCAACTGAATCTTTTCCACGTATATCAATAGTCATTGAGTGATTCCTAAAACCCCTTGCCATTCATCATGCTAGCTGTGGTTGATAAAAGTGTAAATCTAAAGGGCAAAGTTTGTCTATTCCTGACCTAGCAGTAACAAACAACAGAGTCCTATTTATTTGTTATTATACTATATGCTGCTTAAGTAACTTTATTTAGAGCTTTTCCTACTGGACTTATTAGAGTTATTTTTTAACACCTTCTTTCCCTTTCCTTTTTCAAATGGAAGACAATGACCCATTTGCAGCCTAGAAAGTCAAATTAATCTAGTGTGCTATTATTTGAATTCCAAAAATAATATTTTAAGTAAAATATCGATACATTTTAAATAATCCTGGGGATTTGCCAATGATTACAACTTATCTCAGACAATATTAATCAAGGCAATATTAATTAAGATATTGCTTAAATTTTGGTAAATTATTATTGAATTTTCAATATTTTTGCATAAATGTGACCCAAAATGTACGGTAATCTGTTCTTGATCCAAGCCCAAAAATTAGATAAAAAAACAATTAAGCAAATCACTCAAAAACTTTATATTTGTGATGCTTGATAAAGTTGATAGACCATGCTTTTTTGAAACTGTAAAACAAAAAAAGGAGCAATGGATGTTTAAGAAATTAATGTGACAGGAGATTTATAATACAAATAGTTCTGATGGATAACTTATTACATAAAGGAGATGAACAGACATTAAATCAAGAAACTGATTTGGATTTTTTTTTCTTCTGAATATAAAAAAAAATCTGCTAAGAGAAGAAAAATCTGTTAAAGTTCTAAAGGATTTTTACTTTGAAACACAGATAAAAATAAATTACCTTTGGGACTTTTTTTTTTACAAAATCAAAGAATAATTTTAAAAAATCAGAGAAGATTTATGAGATTAACTTGTTCAATCAGTTTTTTTTTTTAAAAATTGTATCTGGTTGTCCTTACTGGACTTTTATGGATAAAGACTGATTGACAGAGCATTTGGACTTTGTTTTCCTTATGTAAGAAATGAACTATGAGAAGAAGATAGATTATGAAGACAATAGTCATATCTAGTTGCCCTTACTGGATTTTTGCTGATAAAGATTGATTAACATAGCATTTTGATTTTCTCTTCCTTAACTAAAAGATGAGCTATGGAGAGAAAAAAGATAATGTTTTATTTAGCGACAGTTGTTTTTACCTGCTGGGATGAAGAGAGAAACTATTTTATTCTTTACATGTGTAATAATACATAACACAATTCTTTGCAAAAACTTTATACTTGTTCATTTATTCATTAAGGAAAATGGTCCTCAAATGGTAGAAATTTTACTTTCTTAATTTTGAAGTTTTCTAAATATTAAAATGATTATAATTTGAAATGATTATGACGCAACTGTGTACCAAGGCTTATAACATTACAATAAAAGGGGGAAAAAATAAAAAAATACTGAGAGCCAGTTTGGTATAAGAAACTGAAAGTTCTAGTCCTCGATTGGTCATGAAAGACAGCTAGGTAGATGACTTTGGGCCAGTCATTCTTTGTCAGCTCAACCCACTTTACGGAGTTGTTACTGTGAGGAAAAATAAGACGGAGGAGTATTATATACTTTTGCTGCCTTGAGAGATAGAGAAAGGGTTACAAATCTAATAATAATTCTGACAAATGGATTGCTCCTTCCTTTGTCCTCTGAATTATTCTGAAAACTAGCACCCTCAGGGAATTTATAGCAATATCAATATCAATAGTGTTTAGACTTATATGTCACCCCATAGTGCTTTACAGCATTCTTTGGGTGGTTTACAATGTCAGCATATTGCTTTCAACAATCTGTGTCCTCATTTTACCAGAAGAATGGAAGGCTGAGACAACTTTGAGCCCTGTCAGGATCAAACTCCAATTGTAGGCGGTTTGGCTGCAATACCACACTTTAGCTACTCTGCCACAGAGCCCTTTTATTTATGAGCATAATTGACTTAATTTACGACTTTACGAGTGTAGAGTACTTAACATTATCCATTATTTCAAAATTAGAAATACCTTGTATCCTCATATATATTAAATATGATGTGATGTTAATTATACAAGCAGCCGATAAATAAATGAACATTCATCTCAGAAATCCAATCTACTGGCGAATCTGTAGTCCTGAAGATACTGTTAAATTATATCCTTCTTGATTATTTGACTTTGTTTTTGGTGCGGTTCGAGTTAGTGTTTATCCCTGGTGACTGATTGACCAAGTCCCCTCCCGTTTTCTTTGCAATGTTTTTCACAAATGGTTTGCAACTGCCTTCTTCCTAGGACTGAGAGTGAGAGAGGGAGGATTGGCCAAAGGTCGCTCAGCTGGCTTTGTGCCTAAGGAGGAACTCAAACTCATGTCTCCAGTGTGTGGCCTAGTGCATCAAACTGCCTCTCTATCAAGCATTAAAATATTTTATTGATCAAGATAACAACGCTGTATCTTTTGTTCATTAAAAAGTACTTTGATACATACTTTGGGATAATCCAGTTCAAAGAAGGTTTCCAAGTTGTTAATAAGATTAGGATCAACACCTTTTAAAGGCTTCAAAAGTGAAACACCTGGAAGCTTGCTATATGGTTGTTTATCTGTTGCTTTCTTGTTGAGGTGTAGGTGCCTAAAAGAAAAAAGTGCCATTTAAGAAATGCAAGAATAAAATGATAATTAAACTTTAAACACTCCTATGCAAATACAGTATTCATGTTTGCCTTATCAGTTTCATTGCATTAGCAACTTTTAAGCATATAAATCTGCTCTAAATAAGATACAGAAAATGTTAAAGGAAATCTCATGCAAAAATATGTAATAATGCTATAAGTCAAAACATTGATACTTTCACATCCATTCCATATTCCTGATTGCACTAATGTCCTGAAGATGAAAGGGAAAAATGGATGAATAGGTCAAATATTTTTATTTTATTCTAGCAATCTATGTTTGAGAGACATTTCCGAATGCCAACACTTCTAATCTTCTGTCTCAGAAAATAACATGGTTCAAACAGACAAAAAGATAGAAATTAATTCTTTTATTCACTCCATCAATCCTGAGAAAAATCCCCATTGTCATAGAGATTTCACTAAAAATAAATCCAAACAGTAGTGGAGGATATTCTTCTGTCAAATCGACACAATTCACTTAATCATTAAACCCTGCCATACCTTCTTTTTCAGTCTGGAGATTTCTTTTTTTATATAACTAAATGTATGTTTACCAGATGTTTAGAAAAAAATCATTTCCAAAAAATATCTATACTTCAAAAATGAATTCCGTATTACTTTAGCAAACATGTCAACAAAAAAACAAAATATGCAATATGAACAACAATTTCACTGTAACAGTAATCATGGCAGATAGAATAGTGGTTTAGCTCCAAAAAATGTAGAACATTTCAAAAGAAACAATTTCAAAGTTAAAAACTTCATTTTTAATATGAACAGATTATGAGTTTTCCAGAATACCTTGAAATAGCTGTTTCAAGCTCAAAACACTTCCAAAATGCTAAAAAATATCTTGTGTCCTACTCAAGGAAGCTACTTTGCACTCCAACTGAGGTGTTTTAAATTTAATTAGAATGAAAACATCTCTACTTACAAATATGAATAATGTATGCAAGAACACCACAAAGAATAGCCTACACTTATAAAATTCAAATTAATGTTCAATTTTTGTCACAAATATAGATTTGTGCATATGTGTATGTTTTCAAATATAGATTTGTGTGTATATGTTTGTATATTAACTTTACAATATAACAGGTGTTTGCTTATACAGGTACATGATTGAGGCATAATACTTTAAATCAGCTATTATTGATTGGTTGCCAAAAATATAAGCAGGATTGTATATAATTAGTATTTGAGTAGGAGACCATCAGGAAATGCAGAACTATAGTCTAGACTCTAGACCAGTAGTTCTCAACCTTTCTAATGCCGCGACCCCATAATACAGTTCCTCATGTTGTGGTGACCCCCAACCATAAAATTATTTTTGTTTCTACATCGCCGGGTGCCGGGGGCGTGGCCAAGCGGGTGTGGCCACCAAGTGGCCGTGGCCAAGTGGCCGTGGCCACCAAGTGGGTGTGGCAAGAAAGACAGCCCCGGACACCATTTATGCTGTGCCGCCGCTGCATGTATTTTAATGCATGTTTACCCTGCCTTTAAATGTGGGACCAAAATTTACAGAAAGTTAGTAAATAATAAATAAGAACAGGCTGCTTTCATTTGAACCATAAATTATAGTGGGGACCTGGCAGGATTTTCTTTCAGTGAAGATAAAAGAAAGTATATGAAAGAGAGGGAATAAAAAGCAAAGCAGAAAGGAGTAAGAAGAGTGAGAAATGGCATGGAGGTTATAGGTTTCGTGGATCAGAAATAAACAAAACAATTAAATCAGTTTTAAGAGAATAAATGGCAACAAATGGAAGATTCAAACTAGTTTTAAGGGAATAAAAGGAAATAAATGGAAGTATTAAACCACTTTAAACAATAAATGGAAGAATCAAGGCAGTTTATAAAAGGAAATAAATATCAGCAAACAAGAATGCTTTAACAAAATTTTTGTAGCCCAGATGTGATAGCCTCCTCAGAGATTACATGCATATTTGTGCAGTTGTGCATTAGAATAGCACAAAATGTTGGTTTCAAATAATTTTTTTGTGCAATAAAAGAATGAATAAATGAGGCAACTTTGTTCAACACCCCCCCTCCCATTTGCTAACAAAGTTAATAGCACGTGGGAGTCCACCCACCCCAGGGGTAGGCAACCCAAAACACTCAAAGAGCCACTTGGACCCGTTTCCCACCGAAAACAAAACGCTGGGAGCCGCAAAACCCTTTTGATAACTAAAATGAAGATAACACTGCAGATATCCTTTTTTACCTTTAATGTGTGTGTGTGTGTGTGTGTGTGTGTGTGTAAAATAAAGGTTAAAAAAAGGATATATGCAGTGTTATCTTCATTTTAGATGTCAAAAGCGTCTTTCTCTGTCACTTTCCTCTCTCTCTCTTTTTCTTTCCTCTTTCTCTTTCCTCTTTCCCTCTTTCCTCTAACATTCTCTTTCTGTCTCTTTTATGCTCTTTCCTCTTTCTCTTCTTTCTTTCCTCTCTTCTTTCTCTTTCTTTTCTCTCTTTTCTCAATCTTTTTTCTCTTTCCTCTTTCCTCTCTCCCTCTTTCTCTTTCTTCTTTCTCTCTCCCTTTCCTCTTTCCCTCTCTTTCCTCTCTCTTCTCTTTCCTCTTTCTCTTTCCTCTTTCTCTTTCCTCTAACTTTCTCTTTCCTCTTTTTCTTCTTTCTCTTTCCTCTTTTTTCCTCTCTTTCTCTTTCCTCTCTTTCCTCTTTCTTATTTCTCTTTCTTTCTTCTAACTTTCTCTTTCCTCTTTCTTTGCTCTTTCCTTTCCCTTATTTCTCTTTCCTCTTTCTCTTTCCTCTCTCTCTCTCTTTTCTTTCCTCTTTTTTCCTCTCTTTCTCTTTCCTTTCCTTTTTCTCTTATTTCTCTTTCTTTCTCTCTTTCCTCTAACTTTCTCTTTCTTTCCTCTCTTTTCTCAATCTCTTTTCTCTTTCCTCTTTTTCTCTTTCCTCTCCCCCTCTCTTTCTTTCTCTTTCCTCTCCCTTTCTCTCCCTCTTTCCTTTTTCTCTTTCCTCTTTCTTTTTCCTCTAACTTTCTTTTTCCTCTCTCTCTTCTCTTTCTCTCCTTTTTTCCTCTCTTTCTCTTTCCTTTCTTTCCTCTTATTTCTCTTTCTTTCTCTCTTTCCTCTAACTTTCTCTTTCTTTCCTTTCTTTCTCTTTTTTCTCTTTCCTCTTTTTCTCTTTCCTCTCCCCCTTTCTTTTTCTTTCCTCTCCCTCTTTCTCTCTCCCTCTTTCCTTTTTCTCTTTCCTCTTTCTCTTTTTCCTCCAACTTTCTTTTTCCTCTCTCTCTCTTCCTCTTTCCTCTTTCTCTTCTCTTCCTTTCCTCTTTCTCTTTTTCCTCTTTCTCTCTCTCTCCCTCTCCCTCCAGGTGAAGAGAGAGAGCGCGCGAAAGGCAGATGGTGCCAAACGGACAGGGAGTGGGAGCAGGACGGCAGGCAGCAGTTCCCAGGCGCCCCCCCACATCCTCAGCCAAACAGATGGGGAGGGGAGCAGGACGGCAGGCAGAAGTTCCCAGCCGCCACCCCCCCACGTCCTCAGCCAAACAGATGGGGAGGGGAGCAGGACAGACGGCAGCAGTTCCCAGCTGCCCCCCCCACGTCCTCAGCCAAACAGATGGGGAGGGGAGCAGGACGGCAGGCAGCGGTTCCCAGCCGCCCCCCCACGTCCTCAGCCAAACAGATGGGGAGGGGAGCAGGACGGCAGGCAGCAGTTCCCAGCCACCGCCCCCCCTCCACGTCCTCAGCCAAACAGATGGGGAGGGGAGCAGGACGGCAGGCAGCAGTTCCCAGCCGCCCCCCATCTTCAGCAGAACGGGCGGCGAGGGCGAGCAGGACGGAAGGCAGCGGCTCCCAGCCGCCCTCCCCCACGTCCTCAGCCAAACAGATGGGGAGGGGAGCAGGACGGACGGCAGGCAGGCAGCCTGGCTCTCCTCTGGCCTTGGTCCGTCTCTTCGCTGCTGCGCCTGCTGCTGGGAAAAATGCCCCGGCAGAAGCTACCTTTGTCCAAAGGCTGGGAGGAAGCTCGCAACTATGATATTGACCACACCACCAAAACTACCAGCTGGGTCACCATGCAGGACAGGTGAGGAAGGACGGACCGGAGGAGGCTGAGCCAGTGGGCTGGGGTGGAGCCTTACAGGAATGCCGGCAGCCGCGGGGTGTTTTGTAGCCGGTGGGCTGGTTGCGAAATTGCACAAAATGGGGGCATGGTGTTCTGGGGCTGCTGGGGTGTCCGGTGGCCAAGCAGAGGAAGCTCAGCAGCAGGCCAGAGACAAAACTTACTGTTTTTGCTTCTTCTCTCTCGCTTTCTGCTGCTTGTTCTCTGTCTTGCTTTCTGCCACATGCTCCGAAACCGAAACTTCCTTAGTTTATATTGGCTTTCGAACGCCAATAGAATAGAGTCTCTTGAATAGACTCTATTCTATTGGCTTTCAAAAGCCAATAGAATAAGCGGGAGTAGCATAACTAAGGAAAAGGGGGGGAAATGGTGGGCTGCGTTGTTTGGCGACCCCTGTGAAATGGTCGTTCGACCCCAAATGGGGTCGCGACCCACAGGTTGAGAACCGCTGCTCTAGACTGAGAAGGTGAAATAAATCTTGGAAGAAGACAGTGAAAACTATTTCAATATTGCTGCCAAGGAAATTACACAGAGTAGGTGTTAAGAGACCTGTATTTTTTATTTCCATATAAATCACATGTGCATGCTAAAAGAACAATTAGAGAGAATACCACAATGTGTTTGGCCACATTTTAGCACACATCAAAAATGGCACTATGTACTCTAGATTGGAATTAGGCAAATAACTAACAATCTTAATTTCTCCTGGCCAACCAAGAATCTTTTTCAAAGCTAGGTTTGATATGCTCTTTTTAGCTTAAACGGAGTTTTACTAAAATTCCTATGAGTCAAAGATTGTTCCTTGCTGCATTGGAGGCTCTGAAACTATCACCCACAGGCTACAGTATATTACAATTACAAACATGAAAGTGGAGGAAGCTACAGATGTCAAATTAGTTAACTGACTATATCAGCCTTTCTCATTCCAGCCATCTCCATGCTGGCTTGGAGTTGTAGTAATCCAATTCAACTGGCAGATGCCAGGTTGAAAGGCTGGATAGTTAAAACAATTATTTTTCATTTGGGGTTTCACCTTAGCCTTTATTTAGAAGAAAAATTACAGGCCAGTTACAACTAAGCAATAGCCAAATGAGTAATATGCATTGTTTTATATGCTAATAAATACTAATATACTAATAATATATACTAATCATACTCAATCCATATCTGAACTGGTAACTCTGATAACTTGTACCAGCTCCCGAGCATCAGCAGAATACTTTCCCTTTCAACTAATTAAATGTAGTCTGCTATCCTGAGGTGATGACAACATTTCTTCCTTACAACACTCTGCAAGTCTGTTAGAAAAAGCACTTTCCCACATACCTAGCAGATAACCCATACTTAACTAAAGATTTATTTTCTCCAAACCTGAATCCTGTTCTCTCAGCAATTCTCGTCTGCCAGGGCTCCGTAATTATATTTATTAACTCTTTTGCCACAAGCAAGCTATTTTGTACACTTATTCCATCTGATGGTTTTATTTTTCCACTTAATGCAGAATGCTGAAAAGCAATTTCTCCCATGTATGAAACCAAATTTCATTTTTAATTAAGATATACCAAGATCTTTCAAAATATACTAAACTGCCCATGTTACACTGTAGGGCTATCTAGCTCACTGTAATCTATAATAATAAAAATTATTTTGTAGCTCTATTTGTAGATGCCCAGGACTGAACCTGGAAACATCTACATCTGTAGGTTTAATGTCAGGCTATAGACCTGCCTACAAAAAATGTAGGTTTATTTTCTATGTTTTCCCATTTGCTCTTTATCTTACCTGCTATAGCAACTTAAGCAGCTGCCCATTTTATGCTATTTGAAAGCTCTTTCTCTTTGAATATTAAAGATAACCTGCATTAAAATGTAGTGGTACAAAAAAAGAAAAAATAACAGGCTTTTATCAGTTTTAGCCACAGATATTGAACCCAAATCAGATAAGCTATTCCATCTTCATTAGAGGAGAGTAAGAAAACACAAAATATTTCTGTTTGAGGCATTTATAGATATTGATTCCTTTGGGTAGGAATCAACAGGTTTCATTAATTACTGAACATAATTACTCAACAGACAGTTCATTCAGTAGTGAAAGGAAGTTAGTTAACAGGTTTCATTAATTACTGAACATTCTTACTCACAGTGAGACAGTTCATTCAGTGGTGAAAGGAAGTTTGTCAATTCTTCAGAACAATCTGAATCCTACAGTACTGTGACTTACAATTTAATGCGAGCTTCATCTAGATCAGGGGTAGGCAACCTCGGCTCTTTTATGACTCATGGACTTCAACTCCCAGAATTCCTGAGTCAGCAGAGCTGATTCAGGAATTCTGGAAGTTGAAGTCCATGAGTCATAAAAGAGCTGAGGTTGCCTACCCCGGATCTAGATCCTATTAATAAATACTTGAAGAAGGATAGATTAGCTCTGGGAGAAGATACGTTAATTTACTGGGGGTAAACACTGCAGCACAAACTGATTTTTTTTCTAAGCTGGTGGTTGCTTTTTTTCTTACAACCATGAAGCATTCATGCCTTTTTGCTGAATCTGCTTCTCTTTTCTCCACTTTACCAACCTTTGGTAGCTGGCCAGATTTATGATTTATACCAGGGATCAGCAAATTACAGCCCCAGGGCCATTTCCTGTTTCTTTGAAATCCTCAAGCTGATGGACAAGTAGGGGGCAAATACTAGGCCCAAACTTCAGCCACGCTCCCAGGGAGAAGAGCAGGCCAAGAGGCAAAGGGCTAGAGCAGGGTATCTGGGGCAGCAGGCTATCAATGGCCTCCTTGCTGGTAGGGCTGTGCTGTTTTATACTACACAAACTCTTAGTCCAAGGGTCCCCAACCCCCCCCCCCCGGTCCGTGCACTGGCACCGGTCTTTGGCATGCACAAACAAGCAAAGCCCCATCCACAGGATGCAGGCAGCATGCAAAACCATGCCCCCTCCGGTCCACAGAAAAAACTTTCTCCACGGAATCGGTCCTTGGTACCCAAAAGGTTGGAGGCCACTGTCTTAGTCAACAATATTTGTCTTTTCTTTGTTTGTTTTTTTTCAGTAAGCTCTTTCTCTGTAAGTGTTACAGGCCTGTTCATTTAGTACTCTCTCTCTCTGATGCCTTACCCTCAGCTACACCTTCAAGTCCAAGTAACTGCAGAAAGCAAGCACTGTTTAATATAACTTTTCAAAAACAATACTACCGGTAGGAGCTACAAAGCATGTATACAGTTTAGGAACTGCAAAAGGATTTTTGGACAGCCATAGTTTGATTGTCTCTTAACATACACGTTACAGGAAAGATTGCCAGGCAGCTAGCTTTATTTCATTCAATGTCTCACAATGAGAATATATCTATATCTTTCTCTATTAACTATACCCCTAGCCATATAGCTATGTACTTGTATAGCTTTAGTAAAGTTTTGCTAGGATTTATTACAGCATGTATACAAACACACAAATACACGCACATACACCAAGGTAATAACAACAGACACAATTTTTTCCCTTTATCAGCAGTAGCCATCGATTGTGGTGTCCTTCTGGACTGGCTCCAGGGATTACGGGTGGGAGGCATGAGAGAGCCCAACCCTGAGGGCTCCTTAGTCTAGAAGGGCCTATGGCTAAAACTCTCTCCCCTGCCCCAACACCAAACGAGCCTGGCTATATAGGAAAGAGAACCACTGCAAAACAGTGGTCCCCACCCCTAATCCCTGCAGCCAATCCAGAAGGATACCACGGTCGATTGCACTGTAAGCCACCGAGAGATTCAGGGCTTCCCTCATTCCAAGCCCTCCAAAAATCATCCACAACCACAACAAAAACTGTAACCTGCCCTGAACCCAGACTGTTATGACTGTAATTGAGCCCAGAATTATGATCGTAAGTTCTGACAACTATATTGCAATTGTGAAGCAAATCCATTTCTGCAATGCATGTGTTTTGCCAGAAAGTAGACAAAAAAAGAATTGTAAATCATGGTCACATGACTGCAGGATGCTTCAAATGGCCAAGCTGGTTGCCAAGCACTCAAAATGCGATCACATGACTGTGGGAGAACTTTGAATCTGAGTCAAGTATCTTGTTTTTGGTCAAACAATTGCTAAATGACAGGTCATAAGTCAAGGACTACCTGTAAACACATGTCTGGGAAACATGGGGCATCTTGCAGGAAAGAAGAGGGAATTTTGAACTAAACAGTCACCAACATTCTGCTTTTCTTATTGAAATCATACATTATTTCAACCAGAAATATAGAGTGGTTCTTCTTGCAGGCCAAGTTACACTTAGCAAACACTTTCAAATCCATCATTATCACTTGCAGATGTCTTTTATTTCCTGTTATTTTTTTATCCTCCAATTTTTCGCAACTGTATGTTACACTGAAAAAGTAATTGGTTTAACTATTCTGATTTTTGTTATCATGGAAATATCCTCATTCTTCATGAACTTGTCTGTGTTTATAATTGCCACCTTCTTAGGTGTGCCCTACCTTCACTTATTTGCCATCAACTGGTTGACATAATATGTGCCTTTTTAATACTAACATTAACACAGATTTTTTTAGTTTCCTTTTTATTTAAACAATTTATATTTTACAAGTTTTCTTTATTTTCAGTTAATAAACGAACATCTTCATATCTCACAGTGTTTTAGTTTCATTTTAATTCTGGATGTGCCCTTTTCTTGTACTACTATTGTTATATTTCTTCTCTAAGTTTAAATAGATATGGGAAAAATATTCTGAAGCACTCTCTTTCCAATTCTGAGCTATTGTATTTCTCTGATCTTGAAGTAGTGTAAGGCAGGGCTTTTCAACTAGTGGCATGGGTACCACCTGTGGTACATTGGCACCTGGCAGGTGGCACGCGACCATCCTAGAAAAGTGGTAGTGGGGGAGGGGAATGAGCTGAACCGATGGCAGCACCGCACAAGCCTGAGCGAGAGACGGCTGGAGCTGCAGGGCTGTCAGGGCTCAGCGGAAGCACCAGGATCAGTGCTGCTTTCCAGCTGATCAGCACTTCTTCGGGGCTGTCAGGGCTCAGCGGAAACGCCAGGATCAGCGCCAGGCTCCAGCTGGAGCTCAGCGCTGATCCTGGCACTTCTGCTGAGCCCTGAAGAAATGCCGATCAGCTGGAAAGCAGCACTGATCCTGGCATTTCTGCTGAACCCAGAAGAAGCGCTGATCAGCTGGAATTTTTTTTTGTCAAGTTTTTGACGCCTTGCTAGGCAACTGGAGGTACTCAGATTTGCCATATCCTAAAAGTAGTGCAATGGGTGAAAAGGTTGAAAAGCCATGGTGTAAGGGTCTGACTATTGTAAAGGTTCCTCAGAAGAATAATCAGGTGTTTTGGCACAGCTATTATTCTTAATATACTTCACTTTCAGATAAACAAAAGCTTTGCTGCAAACATTAAAACAAAGATAAACTTTATTTTTAAATTTCTGTTCTCTCCATAATTTATTGATCTGACTTTGTGTCCCTTTTTCTAAACTTGCCTGTTTTTCTGGCATTTTCTTTCTTCGTATATGGCTTTATTCTTTGTAAGATCTTAAAGTTATACATTGTTTGCATGATAAATTAATGCAGTGGTTAAATAATTTGCTTATTCTCTTGCCTCCCCCCTCCTTTTTCTCTAGATCTTACTGCCTTGTTCCATATATATTTCTTATTAGATAAACCCACATGTTCCTAGTGAATGAGTTCATGGCATTTTATAACACAAAAATAAATATTAACCAACAATGTCAGTTCAAACATCATCAATAAGAGTAAAAAAATATTTCTAATCTTATTTGATTATATGGGACTGTTAGCACAAAGAAACTCTTTTCTTCCAGTTTTAAACAGTTCAGGTGAATAGTTCATGTATGCTGGATGCTTCCGTATTTGATAACTGGCTTACTGCCTCATACATCTCTTCCTAGTGGAGTTGGTTTCTGAATATAGCCTCTCTATAAATGTTTCTATCACTCTATGTTCTTGTTTGTAAAGAGTTTCAATACTATATTTCCATGTATTTTTAATCTTATTTAGTATAACCCTGTTGGAGCTTTTCTATGATTACTTCTGACTATTTTTGCCCTAGCTGTACACTTTCTTGTGATTTCTTTACAAAAATCTCATTTCTTTTTTATTTGTTTTTGCCTTTATTTGCTGATATTCCTGATTGAGGTATTTTCTACTGTTCTTTATTGCCTTATATTGGAAGTTGGACAGTTAGGCAGTTCATTAAACAAAAGTAAACAATACAGGCTGAAATATAATCATTACAGTCAGTTGGGGAATATTTCTCAAGACTTTCATCTTTAGTCTTTCCTTGGTTATTGTGATAGATTTTTCTGAAAATCACTTGAATATTTTCCTCTTTGAAATTTTGAATTTTTTTTCTGATTTTGTTTTTGCGGAATGTTTTCTCTTCCCATAGCTGCTTTATTTGCCTAAGTACAATGTACAGAATTGATCCTCATTGCTCTTTTTTATTCTGAACCACAATCACAATTGAGCTAAAAATGTCTAAGCACAATGGTTGTTTTGCCCATTTTATGATCTTTCTTGCCACAGTTGTTACTAGTAATGTAGTTGTTAAGTGAATTTGGCTTCCCCATTGACTTCGCTTGTCGGAAGGTGGCAAAAAGTGACCACATGCTGGACACTGCAACCATCATAAATATATGCCAGTTGCCTAGCATCTGAGTTTTGGTTATGTGACCATGGAGCTGCTGCAACAGTCTTAAGTGTGAAAACCATCATAAGTCACTTTTTTCAGTGCCACTGAAACTTTGAAGTAACTAAACAAATGGCTTTAAGTTGAGGATTACCTGTATGTCCTTCAAATCTTGCTAGCATATCTGCGTTCTGAAATTTTTAAAGTTTAACCTGTATATTTAGCATCAATTATGATTATTTATTTATTTATTTAAACTTTTACTGTATATATCCATGCATCTTATATCAAACTCTGGGCAGCTTCAAAACAACAATTAAAACAATTTTGATAAGAAAACAAAATACATAAAAATATTAAACCATAAAAGACATGAAAACAGAGGTAAACATCTAGCGTACAGTTCCTCAAAATCCTCTCTCTCCCCTCACCCTATCCTAGCACTTAGGGGAAACCCAAGTTTTCATTGCTTTTCAGAAGGCTAGATGGGTAGAGGCCTGCTGAACTTCAGGGAGAGGTTCCATAGGGTAGTAAGGGTTGCTACAGAAAAAGTATGCTTCCTTGCTCCCATAAGATGGCAGTGTTTAAGAGAAGGAACTAGGAATGTGCCCACCCTATCTGGGTGGATGAGTAGATATCCTTTAGGGCAGTGATGGCGAACCTTTTAGAGACTGAGTGTCCAAAACCCGCCCCGCCCGCTCTGCCCCTGCTCCATCCCCCTGCCCTGCCCCCACTACGCCCCCATCCCATCCACCCCCAGGACCACCCACCGCCTACACAGTCCACTGTAGTAGATCGCCCAGGCGGCCCAGCAGCGTCATGGCAGCCATCCCCTCCGCCCGCAGCATCATCTATGTGCGACAGGGCGCAAGGGTGGAGTCTTGTCCCTGCTGCCATGTGCTTGGGTGCGCTGCTCCATGCGGGCCGTGCCCGGGGGCAACTCTCAGCCGGGGGGGCTGCTGGTGAGGAGGGGGCATGGGGAGAAGCAGGGCTGGGGCAATGGCGTGCGTGCCCACAGAGAGGGCTCTGAGTGCCGCCTCTGGCACGTGTGCCATAGATTCGCCACCACTGCCTTAGGGAGAGGTGATCCTGTAGATAAACTGGCCAATGATCACCGATATGTTTCACAACTTTCAACTGAAAGTCCCCTGGCTGACTGGATTTCATTTCTTCATTTTCTATCACTATGCAGACAATTTGATTTTATTGTTATCCATGCAAGGATGCCATTATGCAGACTCTAAAATTATGTTGTTTGAAGCTGATGTTCTATTAATCTGCTACTGTGTTGTTTTGTTCAACTAATTTTGGTATAATTCCAGTTTCTTTATTTCTTCAACTTTTTAATCCTGTTACTACTGTTCAACTACAACCTTTGTAGATGCCTCATTTAGCACTTTTGCAGTTTGTCGTAATTCCTTAACATTTTCTTCTTCGTGTATGCAATAGATCTATCTATACACTGGTGTTATACAAATATTGTGCAAGTATATGAATGGATCTACTACAAACACAAAAGATCTATAGACACTAATTCTAATAAATACAATTCTATTTGGTTAAAGCTAAGCACATAATTAGCAACATTATTTTTGAGTATCATTACTATTCTATTCCCATCAGCTTGTCCAATGTTGTAAAACAATTTATTCTGATTCCTCAAAGTGATTTTAATATTTCAGTTTCAGTTCACAGTTGCAGTTCCGACAAATAAATTCCAGCCATTTCACCTCGTCCTAATAAGATTTTTCTTCAGGTGACCAAATATTCAGTCTCCAAGTTCTTGATCCTTTTGTTGCTGAAATTGTAAGGAGCTTGAAATAGTGTCTTCTTAACAAAGTCCTATTTTCAGCAGGTCTATACAGGAGTTTATATGGAACTATAAGCTGATGGGAATTACTGTACCTCCCCTTCAGTTTCTGCAACACAATCAGAAGATGTGTTAAATTCAATTTAGATAATTGGTAGCTCTTTTATCTCTATTTCTGTCTCTTATTTATTCAAGATTAGAAAAGGTTTCTGATCTCCAGGTCTTCTGATTTCTTAATAATTGTAAGAAAACTTTAACTGGAAACTTTAACACATCACAATAAAAAGAATGGCATTATTTTTACTGCCATCCCTTCCTAACTCACTTTGCCATTTTAAGGTGTATTATACAATTTTCATACTATTCTAAGAAAATTGTATTCTTTTATCATCATCTCTCAGACTTAGTAGGGGAAGGAAAGTGGGAATGCAGATACTGGATGACTCATTTAACTAACTGGACATTTCTTATTAGTCTGTACTAGATCTGACAAGACATTGATCTCCTTGTGATATCTGGCATCTTAATGTTAAATCTTGATAATCAGTTTATACATATATACATATATTCATACATACATACATAGTCTCCCACTTTTATTATTTTTACAAATAACTCAAGGTGGTGAACATATCCAACATACTGTCTTCTTCCTATTTTCCTCACAACTGCGAGGTGAGTTGGGACGAGAATGAGTGACTGGCCCAAAGTCAACCAGCTGGATTTCATGGCTAAGGCAGGACTAGAATTCACAGTCTCCTGGTTTCTAACCTGGTGTCTTAACCACTAAACCAAATTGGCTGTATGGCAAAAATTTGAAAATGTTAATGCCTAGACACAATATTTCCTCCTTAATCAATACATACATATTCAGTATAAGAATATGTATCCAGATAGTCCTTGACGTATGACCACAATTGAGCTCAAAATTTCCATTGCTAACAAGGCAGTTGTTAAGTGAGATTTGCCCCATTTTACAACCTTTTTGCCATAGTGGTTAAGCAAAGTACTGTAGTTTTTAATTGAATCATGCAGTCATTAAACAAATTTGGCTTTCCCCATTGAGTTTGCTTTTTGGGAAAGGTTACAAATGGTGATCACATGACCCTGGGACAATGCAACTGTCACAAATACAAGCCAGTTGCCAAGCATCAAAGTTCTGATCACGAGACCATGGGGGTGCTGTAACAGTCATAAATGTATAAACCAGTCATGTTACTTTTTTCAGTGCTGCTGTAACATCAAACGGTCACTAAACAAATGTTTGTAAAATGAGGACTATCTGTATATGAATGATCAGGAAAATTAGCAGTCCATGTCTACCTTCTATAGCTAGAGCCTGATGGAAGAGTAAGTTCGTAATTGCTAAGTGAAATACAAACAAGGTGGAAGTTCCCCATGCCCCAGGTATTAATATATGGAGACCACCATTGGGAATGCATGTCCCTGGACTCCATTTTCTAACTGGGGGGAGGAGGAGATTCTCACTAGCCCTTTTTAAGATGATTGTACAGGGCAGATTATTTCTGTTTGGGAGAAACAATCATATGAGTATATAGGTGCCAAATTTTATAGGGCTTTGAAGATTAAAGCCAGCACTTCAAATTGGGCTTCAAAGCCTATATCCAATGCAATCTCCATGTCAATTCTTCCATATATGTCTTAGAGCAGTGATGAAGAATCTTTTAGAGACCAAGTACCCAAACCACAAGCCAAACCCAATTATTTATCCCAAAGTGCCAGGGCCACATCAGCATTGTGGTGCTATCGTGGGGGCAGGGGGTGGGCCACTGAGTGGGTGTGGCCAGCTCTACATCACTCACATCAGGGGCACCTGTGTGGGCCTGGGGCAGATCCAAGGGTCTCTGGCGGAGGGGGGTGGGACTGGGGTGAGCACCAGGGCATGGTCCACTGGAGGAGCCTCACCGTCCCTCTCAGGCCGTGCAGGGGGGGCCCTGGACAGTGACATGGACTGCCTGGAATCCTGGGCAGCAGAGGTCAAGCACCCAGCCCGGCACTTGAGCTCCCACATCACCGGGACCCCACAGCCCTGCCTAGCCCACCCGCACTTCTCCAATCTCCTTCCTTCCTTCCTTCCTCCCTCCTTCCTCCCTCCCCTCCTTCCCTGCCTCCCTTTTTCATTCCCATCTCCTTCCTTCCTTCCCTCCATCCCTCTCTCTGTGCCCAGGAAGGGACAAGGGGGGGAGAGGTTGGCAGTCCAAGCCAGGAATAAACAACATGGCAACTGCTTTAGAAAGAAGATTGTAGTTTATTGAAGATCCCGACAGAAAGATGCGTCTGGAAAAAAAAACTGACCACATGTAGCAGGGAGTGGGTTTTTATACCTTCTCAGGCTCTTGAGGTTGTTTCCTGTTCATGTTTAAAGCTTTGTATTTCCTGTGTCAAGTACTTTGATCTGAGTCTGAGTGTGCTCTTCTGGTATTCTGATGGTGATGGGTTAATACTATAATGTCCCAAAGGTTAAATCCTGCTTTCATGTGGCTAATGACTGTTGGGATTTTTGGTGTGAGAAATTGTTGATTCTAGGGATCTTTCTTTTTCATCCAAGCTTCCTGACTCCAATCTTTCTGACAAGATTATCACATCTTCATAGACATGCTGGCTACATTTCCACAACATTCTTAATTGCAGCTTATTGACTTAATGTTACATTTTGGGTTCAGAGGAAGCCCTGGACTAGTTTTTTTAAACCCACTGGGCAGACCCATCTTCCAGGATTAGTTTATTAGTTCCGTGTTGTAAAATACGTACAAAATTGGGTTAACTTACTAAACTTTCCGTGAGCATGTCATGCCAACAGAGCACACCATCGTGCTCTGCTATGGACCACAAAATATTTCGGCTGTCATGCCGCAGTTCTCTAGCGACACATCCAATGTCACAGTGGCAGCCAAAGCAACAAAAACGAGCATATTAAAACACCCAGCCGTCTCATGCCTTTGCCTCTACGGCTGTTGATAACCGCTCCACGCATGCTTCGGCAGCCTACCGCTTCCATGTCCATGATGACAAAACTCTCTCACATGGGCAGTGCCTCTCCTGAGGTGACTCCACATGCGCCTTCACACATGGTCTGGCGACGTGGAATTTCGAGCATTCAGAGAGAAACTCGAGAAGAAGAGCATGCGCATACTCCCCCATCCTGCTGGGGCTTTTCCAGCCCCTCCCTCTGCTCTCAAGGCGCCAAACACCCTGCTTCCGTTGAGACTATGGCAGGGTGGCGGGACCGGTGGCCTAGCAACAGACATGGAAATAGTAGGCCGGCCAATGCGTGCATGTCTGCGTGAAGCAGTTATCAACAGCATCAGCAACAACAGCATCCACGTGCAGTGAGAGGGGCATGTGCAGTTTGGGCAGTGTCAATGGGGGCAGGTGAGCGGCTGCTTCCTGGAAGATGGGGACCAGAATAAGCTGCAGCAGGCAGAGGATAGTCCAGTGATGGCGAATCTTTTAAAGACCAAGTGTGCTGGGGTGACGGCATGCGTGCCCACAGAGAGGGCTCTGCGTGCCGCCTCTGGCATGTGTGCCATAGGTTCGCCACCACTGCTATACATTATCATTACAAAGTGAGATAGCATTTTATTTACTACAGTCACCAAGAGCCAAGTCAAACGTGATACATTTAAGTAACTATTAAAACACCTGATACACTATATTAGTGTGTGAGATACATACTAAGTTGTAGTCCAGAACTGTTTTGTCATACACTACTTTATAGGACAGTAAAGAAAGATGCAAGAAATAAATTACATTAGAAATACATAAAAAGTTGCATTTACAAATCTCCATTTTATCAACAGTAATTGCCCTACACTTCTCTTGAATAGTGCTATATAAATAAAACCTTTAACAGAACCCTATTGGGGAACACTCTTTCCCCAAGCTATCTTCTTTTCAAAGAAAGTACCTTTGGCTGTTTTGCTTCATATAACAAAAAAGATACAGAGATCTATATATCTCCCCTATTGTGCAGGAGCTGTTCAGGGACTACTGAATAGAAACAGCCTGAATGCTAAAACTTAAACAAGACCATTCATTCACCCTCAAGCTGCTCCAGTGTAACGCCTGCTTTTTATTTTAAACAGGCTACAGGAATACCGAAAGAAAATCTTCTTACAATTATCTACACACAACATTAATAATCAGTTAAATCAGTTTGGGGATCAATGATAATCTACTGAGGAAGGTGTGTGCTATGATCTCTGTTGCTCTTTGCCCTCCAAATGGACTGGGCTTTGCTAATCAGTAGGCATGCAAAGATAGGATGTATGTAATGGATATAGGAGTGTAGCCACGTTGACTCAGGGTGTGTGAATAAATGCCCTAACACTAAATACCTTTGCAGCTATCTTGCCTTACCACAGATTTCTTTTAATCATGTCCTTCAACTAAGCCAGTATTAATATTTTTTATTACATTACTTCCCAGTAGAGAAGAAATGTACATTTATTTCAAACTAGATACGCTATGTTTGAATTTTAAAATAGATAATGATGGTTAAATTGGGTTGAAAGGCTAGAACTAAGCTGCTTGTAATATATTATTCTATCTAAAGAGAAATCAATCTATTCCATGCATTACTTTTCTTTTTATAAAATCAAAAGACTTCAAATGGCTGACAGTTATGAAATACAGGATCAGATAAATTATGCAAGAGTGTGTATCTCTTTTAACTCAAAATACTATTTCCTAATAGACTATATACATTTGTAAAATGTTTTCAAAGCATGTTTTAAAAATCAACATCTTAATTCGTTATGCAATATATCAGCGGTTCTCAACCTGTGGGTCGCGACCCCATTTGGGGTCAAACGACCATTTCACGGGGGGTCGCCAAACAACGCAGTCCACCATTTTTCCCCTTTTCCTTAGCTGTGCTACGCCATTTTTCCCCCTTTTCCTTAGTTGTACTACTCCCTCTTATTCTATTGGCTTTCAAAAGCCAATAGGAATTGTCCAGGCTGTCTCCGCCCTGCTGAGCCCGCCAAAAGTCCCAGTCTGCAAACGGTGCTGAAAGTTGTCTGCAGCGAAGGCGAGCTCTCCAGAGGTTTCCACCCCTTCCTGCTGAGAACTACTAAAACTGTAAGTAAAAGAGGGCCAGGGGTGGGAGGCGGGAGGCCGGCGGGCGCAGGGAGGGTTTTTGGCGCGCGTGGGGCCCAGCGGGTGGCTTACCTCCCTTGGGCTGGGCCAGCTGGTGGCCCAGCCCGTGGTCACCCTGCGCCGTCGCTGCCGCGGCCTCCCAGGAGCGCCTGGGCCTGCCTGCCGCCACCCCAAATGGGCGGCAGCGAAGGCAAGGCTAGCGGGGCAGTGGCGGGCGCAGGGAGAGTTTTTGGCATGCGTGGGGCCCGGCGGGTGGCTTATCTCCCTTGGGCTGGGCCAGCTGGTGGCCCAGCCCGTGGTCGCCCTGCGCCGTCGCTGCTGCCGCCACCCAGGAGCACCTGGGCCTGCCTGCCACCGCCTCAAATGGGTGGCGGCAAAAGCAAGGCTAGCGGGGGAGCGGTGGGCACAGGGAGGGTTTTTGGCGTGCGTGGGGCCCGACGGGTGTCTTACCTCCCTTGGGCTGGGCCAGCTGGGCCAGCCCGTGGTCGCCCTTCACCGTCGCCGCCGCAGCCGCCCAGGAGCACCTGGGCCTGCCTGCCGCCGCCCCAAATGGGCGGAGGCCTACGCCTCGGCCGGCGCAGGGGGCAGCACCGCACATGCACGGGGCAGCACCGCACATGCACGGGGTAGCACCGCGCATGCGCGGTGCGGGCCATCACGCCGCGCATGCGCGGCGCAGGTCGGGGTCGCAGCCTGAAAAAGGTTGAGAACCGCTGCAATATATACTTATTTCAGCCAACTGGCCTATATAAAAATGATCTTATTCTTTATACAGTAGATAAGCCTCTGGCTTAGAGGTTACTATGCTACATAGTATACTAAGCTATTTGTGCTATATACTAGTTACATTTCTTGCTCTGCTCTGTAGGTATTACAATATTTATTGTCTCCTGAAATAATGTATATAAATTTCTTCCTCACAGACTTAAAACAAATCTAGTCAAAGTGGTTGCACCACTGTTTAACTAATAAATCCTATAATAATCTCCATGTTATAGAACCCTGACTGAAATTCAGCCATATACAGATTTAATGTTCTTAATTTTCTGCATTGCAGAAATGGTTCTCCTATAGTGCTAATACTACCTGCTTCCTTGTGCTAAGTTGCTACAGACAAAGACATAGCATTCAGTGGAAATCTCAAACATCACATTGTGCTTGAAGGAGGACAAACAATACAGCCACCAATACAATGGATAATTTAATTTTCCACATCAATATTCAAATTGCTATTTATTTTTCAGCTAATAATCATCTTCTAAATATGATTAATGGTTTTAGATCTCTTTTAGCTAATCCTCTTTCTTTTCATAGACGTTTTCAGTATTCAAGAGAATACACTACAAAAATGTGTATATAGTTGGAGAAATTAGACATAAGTATCGCAGTCAAGTTATAAAAGCAATTTCACTTGTTTAAAGGAGAAGAGCCAAGAATTCCTTCAAAAGTCTAATTTCAAATTCATTATTGTTTTAAAAGTTAAAATATTATCAATGTTTGAAACACACAGCCATAGAAAAATCAGTTCTAAGGCACCAAAGAAATCATTGCATTTATTTCTAAACATTTTGCATAAGCCTGAAGGCTATTCGTTATAACTAATAACTGGCAAAGAGAAATTAGGATTTTTACAAGAGGTCAAACTGTGTCATTATAAGTTTTCAGTGTCCTCTTCTTTTACACATTCCAAATATCCCAATTGCAAATTATTAATAGCTAACAAATTTCTATACACTTATTTCATAATTTAAGAATATTTCAAGAAGCATTTATTCGTCTGCCCATTACAATACAGCTATTGCAGAAATCTGACAAACTGAAATAAAATTAAGTAATCCATCTTACATTAATCATGCATTAATATATTGCTTGCATAATGAAACCTGTTTCCCTTCAATGATCCTTAAAATCAACTTAAGTCCATTCAGGATTTATATAAAAAAAATGATATAGCCTCATGATAATTTAACAACAAGGAACACCCAATTCCAGAATTTAAACACTAGCATTGGGAGATACAAACTTTGTCTGCCAAGTATTTGGGGAGGGGGAGGCATCAAGTATGGCATCTAGGAGAAGAAATCACAACAGAAAGGTAACTGCAGCAAAGAAAATACCACCACTTCGCTACACCAGATCTACCGCTGAATCCTGGCGGTATGTACTTGAGGCTAGTGTAATGCTTCCTCAAGGATCCGCTGACTTACAGCAGGTAGACAAAGGCAGCTCCTAAAACTTATTTATGGCAGATTTAAAAGCATACCTCCCTCACAAGACAAGCATGCAGGGTACAGGGAGGATTCGCGTTGTTAGCGGCAGTGACAAATCTATACAGTGCGACTTGTCTCTCGTCTTAATTTCTCCAAGCGAAGGTCGGGCTAGTCCCCAAAGGGCTGGAGGGAGCTCCAAGGCGCTTTAGCCCACCGGCGGGATTGGCAGTGTCAGCTGGTGATGACGAGAATCGCCGGAGAGCGCCACAATTGGGTCGGGGGAGGGCAGGCGGAGAAAGGGGGGGCCGGGAGAGAAAGCTGTGAAGGCGTCCATGGCGGGGGGTGGGTGCGGCATGGACGAGCGGGGGTGGTTTCCCCCCCCCAGAGCTGCAGCCTGAGCAAGACAGGTGCGTCGCCTCTCAGCCTGGGAGGTTTGGGGGAGGAGGGGGGGGACAAAGCGCGGAGGCGCCGGCTAGTAGAAGAGAAGCAGCGCAGGGGTGGGTAGCAAATGACCCCCGCTCCAGTTTCCGCGCCCGCCCGCCCGCGCGTGTGTGTATGTGTGGGAGGGGGGGGAATTCGGGGAGGGGAGGGGAGGGGCGAGGGGCAGTAGCCGGCAGCGGAGAGGCCTCACTTACGTGTAGATGATGGACATGAAGTGCATGAGCCACAGGACCACGAAGAGGATAAGCCCGAAGACGGCGAGTCCTTCCAGGGCCAGATCCAGCATCGCCATCTCCGCCCGGCCACAGGGCACAGAGGGGCGGTAGGGGAGGCGGGAGAGCTCTGATGACCGAAGCGCCGGCTGCGGAGGCTAGATGGGAAGGCCCCGCCCCCCTCGCTGGCTGCCCTCACGTTCCCCCTCAGACGCGACCGTCTTCCTTTTCTAGCCTTCCTTCTCTTCCAGGAGCCCCCTCTCGCCCGCCCCTCCTCCGTTCTTTCTCTCGGCTGCCCTTCCACCCGGCAGGCGGCGGCGGCGGCTGCTGCTGCTGATGCTGCTGACAGGCTGCCTCGCGCTCTGACGGCCCCCGCCGCGGCGTTTCTCCTCCTTCTCCGCCACCGTCGCTGGGAGCCGCCCGCTCCTTCACGTTCTCCTCTCCCTCTCACACACTCATAAACCAAACGGCCTGGGCTCGCGCGGAGGAGCTGATCAGGCCCCGCCCTGTCATTATCATCCTCTAAAACCACGCCCCCCTCCTCTCTCTCTCTCTCTCTCCCTCTCCACTAGCGTGGTCCCGTTAAATCGCCGCGAGGGTGGTGGTAGACGGAAAATGGTGGCGGGTGGTGAAAGACTAGGTGAATTGGGATGTGGCGGGAAAGCAAGAAGGAGCGACGTCGCCATTTATTATAAAGGGTAGAGACGTTGCACTGTAAGGGGGAATCAAGAGTGCAGCTCTGCCCTTTCCTCTTTGCAAAGAAAAAGGTAACGGGGGCGGCGCACAAGGGAAACCTAACCTTTCTCTCTTTTTACGTCTCAGGAGCCATTCGCCACACAGCAGCCGCATCGGCTATCCTCCAGTCCTACACACACCACACACACACAGACACCGCCAAAACATAAAGGAAAACACCCTCCCGGTCGCAACGTTTTTTGTCCCTTGTAAGCCAAACTCTGCATTGCTCCGCAACACCACCACCGTCGCCTCCGAGAATGCAACGCTGCGTGTCTCGACTGGAACGAAGCGGCACAGCCAAAAGCGAACCCCAAATGCGCGACCACCGCTCCGGAAATGTCACGGCTGGAACCCCCAAGAGTCTTGCAGCCTGTCGACAAATGGAATCCCTCTGGGTTCTTCTGTAATGCAAACTGCTCTGCAAAAATGCAATCAAAAATTTGTTTATTCCTGCAAAATTCAGCTTTCTAAAGCTGAATGGTGTCGATTCTTTATTCCTCCTCTCATATCCCTCTTAGTATGCTTACGGTTGTAGGAAAGACTGTTTTGCTTTCATTCAACAACGGGAGAAATTGCACGGGACAAAGTGGAAAGAACGATGGAAACCATGAAAAGTTTTACGCTGTGAGATAGGTGTATGTGTGTATGAATAACATTTGAAGATGAGAACGTTAGTAATTTTAAGAAGGAAAAACTTAAATATCTACATTCAATCTTTTTGTAGAAAGTAATACTTTAGAAATCAATATGATCAGCAACTGAAAATTTGTAATTTTCAATTTTATTTGCTCGTGTACATCTTTCCTCCATTGTTTCATCCATCCTAGTACATATTATTAATCTTGTTTGAAAATGATGCATTTCTCATTTTTTTATCTGAATTTTTTCAGATACTATTTTAATTTTATTTATATAGACTCATCCTCTGAAGGCAGCATGACTGATGTTAAGCCTCAAAATTACATATATTTTTGCATTTATATAAATATCCAAAGAAGGTGAATGGGGAAAGAAAAATACAAGGAGCAATCAGCATTCCATCCGGTTTTACAGGGAGTTGCTGTTTATTTGTACAAAGAACTCAGTGTAGAAGTTTTTTTTTTAATATGACCAATGCACAGATATAGAGACAAATATTGCAAGTTAGTATGATTACCTCTTGCACAGCATAACATTTAATAACTGACCAACTGTCAGTTACTCAGTGCAACAAGGGAACATCACTATTAAATCAAGATGTACCTCACTACATATTTCAAAACTGAAAAGAAAATTGACCATTAAGTATAAGATAGAAAAGTCAGATAGCATAAGTAGCATTACTGACATAATTATAAATACCCCAAATGAACAGACCAGCATGATCCAGAAGTAAGGAAAGAACTGAAAGGGGTTATATTCTCATAAGGTACCTTTGGATATAAACATTTTAAACCAAGCAGATCTTTTCCTGGAATCTCTTTGCTGCAGTAAAGGCAAACACTTGATCTCAGAGAAAGATGCAGCTGTTTTAGGCAGTTTCTGACAGGTGTTTCCTAAGCCCCCCTGCATGTTTTGAAGCATCTTTGTGCCTTTTAGAAACAAGGCGCTTCAGCCTAATTTCATATATAAGCAAAAGCACACAATAAAAGTTCTGCCTTGATTAAAAGTACCCTTATTCTGGAATGGTTCTTTTTTTTCTTCTGTTGGATTCTCTGCGACTTTCTAACTTGTATGAATCTTTATACAATTTTACTGCTGTAGGATAGTGAAGGGGGGACTTATTTTCTGAGTAACAATGAAGAGCTTCAAATTATATTATTATTCTGATGCAGTATCACATTCTAAAGAAAATCATCATGTATAAGTTGGGCTTTCTTGCTGATACTGCTCGGGGAAAAAAAATCACAAGTTTTGGTCTGCTGATGTTCTCTTGCTAGTACTACCTCAAAACAATTCTTCAAGTACTTTCCTTCATTTTTCTACAAGTCCTGACTGAGAAAATGATGCCTAATTACAGCCTTTGCAAATTGCATATACAAACCCTTTTCTGCATTCTCCTTAATTATTTCTCTTTAATTAATTCTCTTTAATTATTTTTTTTAACGTATTTCAATTCTATGTTTCCCTTTTGGCTGTGGATCACGAAAACTACTGACTTGCAAAATACATTTATTTTTACAACTCAAAGATCAGAAAACATAGGTTCACAACCTAAGCTAAATGATCAATAAATAAAAGCCCGATTGAATATTTAGGTTTTCTCTTTCAATTATTTTGGTTTCTACTTTCAGTCTTCTATCTGCTGGGATAACCAGGCAAAGGCATTAGCTACAAGGGCCCAAGAGCATCTCCACCAGTTTCAAAAGTTGCAAACTGGTATAGAAATAGTTGTTTCCCAGCTGCTGTTGAAGATCCACATTTTGGGGATGTGGCTATACGTTAAGAAGATATCAGTCTTCATCGCTATATAAACTAAGTTTCTAAAAACAATAGCACACGTATCTCACTTGACCCTTAATGTTATAATACAATTGGAATTGGTCTGCATCTGTTGTGGGATCTATGCAAGACTTACCATTTAAGCCAGACATGTAAAAGGCCTGGGGGCTGGATGCGGCCCGCGACATGGTTTCATATGGCTCGCAAAACCATCCTGGAAACAGGGAACGGCCCCCGCTGCCTTGGCCCTGGACCAGGCTGCCCAGGAGCCAATGTACAATTTTGTGATGGCCATCTATGCTGAAATGCTCCACAAGGCCATCTGGAAACAGCAAGGGACCAGCCCCTGCCATGTTGGCCCTGCCCCCTGGGCGCATAGTAGGGAGGTGTCACCCTTTGTGAGGAATGAAGAAATGCACCATCGCCTGGAAGTGGCCAGCAAATGGCCCTCGCCTACTTCACATATCTGGCTTGATGGGCTCCAGGGGATGGGTTTCAGCAGGCAGTGGGGCGCTGTCCTCACAGCACCAAGAGGCTGAGCCAGGCGGCATGAATCCAAAAAGCGTGACATCACTCAGCCCCCACCTTGCCCGATTTTGGCAGGCAGCGAGGCGCTCTCCTCACAGCACTGAGAGGCTGAGCCAGGTGGCGCAAATTCAAAAAGCGTGCCGCCACTCAGCCCCCAGCCTGCCTGATTTCAGCAGGCAGCAAGGTGCAAAGCTGGCAAGCTTCGCACTGCCCAGCTCAGCCTCTCGGCACTGTGAGGAGAGCTCCCTGCTGCCTGCTAAAACCGGGCAGGCTGGGGGCTGGGTGGTGTTGTGCTTCTTTTCGGAATTGCTCTGCTTGGCTCAGCCTCTTGGCATTGTGAGGACAGCACCTTGCTGCCTGCCGAAACCAGGCAGGCTGGGGGCTGGATGGCATTGCGCAGATAACATCGACTCTCACGTTGCTCATGGCATTCCCTTCCCCAAAGCCCACCAAGCCAGATATGTGAAGTAGGCAAGGGCCATGTGCTGGCCACTTCCAGGTGATGGTGCATTTCTTCATTCCTCACAAAGGGTGACACTTCTCCAGCTGTGTTTCTTGCCTGTTTTTCTCCCTCATCTCAAATATTTCCCCACCACTCTGTTCGAAGGAAGGAAGGAAGGAAGGAAGGAAGGAAGGAAGGAAGGAAGGAAGGAAGGAGAGGGAGGGTCTGAGGGAAGTCCTACCTTAGTCCTGCCCTGCTGCCCTTTCACCATCCCCTTGCCCCCTCCTCCTGGCCTATCCTGGGGGTCTCCCATCCTATTGCTAAGGAGGCTTTGGATACAAAGCCAGGTCTCCTCCCATGGAGAGGGAGTGGGCCTCCCTCTGACTTTGCCCTCATACCCATCATGAGCAACCTGGCTAAGGAGAGCAAGCACAGCAGCAGCAGCAGCTTTAAAGAGGAGGTAAGTGCAGCTGGGCACCCCCTTGGGGTAGTGGGGTTGGGCTTGGTGCTGTGGGTGCTTGAGGGTCGGGCTGGGCATTTGTTCTCTGCTGCCGAAGACTCTGGGCAGCCCAAGGTACCATCTAGCCCCCCCTTGCATGGCCTGAGAGGAACAGTGAGGCTTTTCCAGTGGACCATGCCTTGGTGCTTGCCCTGGTCCCCCCCCTTCTGCCAGAGACCCTCAGATCTGTCCCACTCCTGCCCAGGCCCCCACAGGCACCCTTGACACGAATGATGTAGAGCTGGCCATGCCCACCCAATAGGCCACACCCACTCCAGCCACGCCCACCCAGTAGGCTGCGCCCACCCTGGCCACACCTACCCGGTCTCCCAAAGACAACTGCAATGCTGATGTGGCCCTCAATGAAATTGAGTTTGACACCCCTGATTTAAGCCTTAGGCAAAGCAAATCCTTTGCAGGACCCCCTTGGTTCATCTTACTCTGAACAATAGGTTTTTATATCCACCCTATAAAAGCAAATAATCAAGGGTTGATATATTGTGGTCTCTTAATACCAGCTTTATTTACTTTTGGATCAAACTTTAGCAAAGTCTTAGATATTCCCTTACATAGGACCAAAATTTCTCATCCTTATTATAGTGTACAGCGGTAGAATTGCCCTATCCTCTTGGACTTTTCCTGACTGCTTTTTTAAAGATCATGCATGCTCTGAATAAGAAACATTTTTGGCTGGCCTAAATTGATGCACTACCCATCAAAAGATATTTCAACCAATGGGGTGTTCACCGAGGCGTAGTATCCCTGGTGGAAGATCCTGCCATGCTTTTTAAGACTGCTCACCTGGCACTCAGTTCTCATCTATAGCTCCAAGTAGTTGTAATAGACTTCAGTGAGGTGGGGATTTGGCTATCCCAGCATGTGAACCTTCCATTCAGAAATCATATTTGTATATGTTCAAATATGGAGATTGAATCTATAATCTGTGTTCTATTAAAATGTCTATTCTATCCACAATGGTGATTAAAATGTATAATACTGATTATTACAGAGTTTTGCTTCTTATGATGAGAAGATCACTGTTTTTCTTTTAAATGATCAATTTCTAAATGCATTAAGGGCTCTGGCAAAATTTTTATCTGTAGTTTCTTCTATAGGAATAGGGTAGTTATTCTACTCTTATACCGTAATAATGATGTTATTTTATTTGATTTGGCTAGTACTTTCCCTTACAGTTTTCATTGGTTTTGGTTTCTATGTAATTTGAATATATCATATATTTTTGTGTATATTTTATTAATTTTTATAGAGGTTAGGTTGGGGTTTTTTAAAATAACATTCTTAATATTTAGCAAACAGCATATTGTCTGGGTTCATGTATTTAAAAAACAATAAGAGTTAATTTCTATATTATCATAATATGTTAGTTAATCGTTCATTAGTCTTCTTCTTACTAGTATATACTCAATGTTACATGGTATCATGTTCCTTTCTCTCTAACTCGCTTTTCTAGCCATTGGTAAAAATTGTCCCATGTTCTAAAGTACACTGAGTCTTCTTTCTCTTTTATCTTTAATGTCAATCTGTCCATTTCTGCACAATCTAAAATTTTCTTAATTAGTTCTTCTTCCATTGGTAAATTTTCATTTTTCCAATATTGGGCAACTATAATTCTTGCTGCAGTTAATACATGTAAAATTAAATATATACAATCTTTTTAATATATCATGTATTTTTAACTGCTCTACATGTTGTAGTGTTTGTTGGTTTGGTCTTGGCAACAACAATAATGTAATTCTAGTCTGTAAGTAAGGTGACCAACTTTTTTACAGTGAAAAGGAGGACACAAATAAATTGAAGAAAAAAATATCGTAAAAACTGGCTCGGCCCATGGAAGGTCAACTGCCTGCCGCGCCCCCACCCGCAGCTGCTCCGCCAGCACCGCTGCCCTGCCATGTAGAGCGGGCCCCGTGGTTCCCAAAGCACCAGCCACGCCAGCTCTGGCCCTGGGGGGCAGCCCGCCGTCGACACACCCCACCTGCAGCCACCCCGCCAGTACCACCGCCCACTCTGCGCAGCCCCGTGTAGAGAGGGCCCCGCAGTTCCCACAGCATGGTATCTTCGGAACTAACTAGGAGATGGTGTACTTGGGTAGCAGGCAGGGGTGCTAAGTTCCTGCCAATTCGCCTTCGCTGCAGACAACTTGCATGTGCAAAGTTTGCCGGTTGGGTGTTTGGCACGCTCAGCAGCAATTCCTATTGGCTTTCGAAAGCCAATAGGGGGAGAAGCACAGCTCATGCAAAAGTTAAAAAAAAAAACATCAAAAAAAGGTGCCGGAACGTCATTCTGAGCGTTCTGTGAGAAAAAAAAAAAGCCCTGCAGATTAGTCTTCAAATATTAAAAAGGAGGACATGTAGGAAGACACTTTTCGAGGGAGGACAGAACTTACAAAAGGAGGACTGTCCTCCCTAAAGGAGGACGGTTGGTCACCTTACTGTAAGAATAATAAACTGTTAATTACAACAATATGCCATTTGTAATTTCTAAAATTAAAAAAATAACTCTCAAGTGTTTATTACATAATATTTATACAGTAGATGAAGCTGAACTGATCTTACTCACTCTGTTTAATCTTTGGGGGTTGTGCTTCTCTGTCTCCTATATGTGATCATTTACTGAATGATGATAATAACATTGCATTGTTTTTTTCCTGTTTAGACTTAATGTAATTTTTATTGTCATTTTATACTTTATTTTTATTTTATTTATAAACAACCTTTATTATTTTTTAAAATATCTGGAGGAGGGACATATCTAATACTCCTTCCTTCTTCTGTTTTCTCCACAACAGCAATCCTCTGAGGTGAGATGGGCTGGGGAGGGGGGCAATTAGCCCCAAATCATCCAGCTAGTTTGTATGACTCACAGAAGCATTTGTCTTCCTGAATAAATTTCCTTATCTCCATCTTCATGGGAAACTTGCTTTTCAAATACAATTACCAATTTATTTACCATAAAAGTTCACCATATTGTTTTACAAGTGTCAAAATGTTCCATTCATTGAACTTGTAAAATTGGCACTGAATTATATGACTTTTTTTTACAAATAATTACTAAATTTAATTTTGTTCTTATTTGACAAAGACTTTATAAAGATATAAAGTTCAGTCAGAGCTGGGGCCTCTTGAATAATGATAGCCTGGAGAAGAAACCAAGTTCTGTAACTGTACCAATGAGTGCTGGCTGAGGGCAGAACAGACGGAGCTGTTGAAGCATAAAACGCTTCTTTGGAAATTAGCAGAATTGCTACAGAAACCTGTAAAAGACAGATTTGTACACTGGCACTCGAAACCTCGAGTTTGGTTTGTTTGCTCATGTTCCTACGCCTTTGCCTATACCAGGGGTAGGCAACCTTGGCTCTTTTATGACTCATGGACTTCAACTCCCAGAATTCCTGAGCCAGCATGGCTATACTCCAAATTGCTTTTTTCTTTTGACGTACAAACTGATCACAAATTCCTCCTGTATTAAAAGGATATGACTGTAATTGTCTTGGGTGTTCCTTATCTAATCAAGTAAGCTCTTTTTCCTATCTTGGTTCTGGATCTATAGGAAATGACAAAGTCTCTCCTTATATTTGTACATGTGTGTATGTGTAAAGGGTCAGAAATGATACCTAGTAAATGCTGGGAAAAAGTTGTGATAGAATGAAACAAAATGCAAGAGCTAGATTTCCTCTGTAATCCACTATTATTTTATTGAGAGCCAGTTTGGTATGGCGGATAAGCCTTCAGACTAGAACTGTGAGTTCTAGTCCACCTTGGCACAAAGCCAGCCATGTGATCTTGGGCCCATCACTTTCTCAGAGCCCTAGGAAGAAACCAATGGCAACCTAATTCTGAAAAATCTTGCCAAGAAAACATAAATCTTAATCATCTAATGTTCAGTGCCCTGCCAAATAAAGATAGATCTTTTAGAAATTGCTCTGCATCTTGTATTTTATGTTTTGTATTGTGCTGATTAACACTATTGATATCTATATTACTTGGAATGTAAGAATGACTTACAGATTTTATAATGATAGAAGATAATTCAGTTGTGGGAAAAATTATCTAGGAAGTATTTCCTTAATAACTTTTGACCTATTTAACTCGATGTTGTTTGTAAATTTCCTGTTCGTTGACTTTGTTTGCTTCTCCCTTTTTTTGCGCCCTTATTTTCCTTTTGTTTTCTTGTTTTTTTCCTTACTCAAAGATGTTGAGAGAAAGGGAGAGAGAGAGAGGGAGAGAAAGAGAGAGAATTTTCATATCTAAGACTGTTTAAACCAGCAGTTCTCAACCTGTGGGTCGCGACCCCATTTGGGGTCGAACGACCATTTCACGGGGGTCGCCAAACACCGCAGTCTGCCATTTTCCCCCCTTTTCCCCTTGGCCGGCGCAGGGGGCAGCACCACGCATGCGTGGGGTAGCACCGTGCATGCGTGATGCGGGCCGCCCCGCCGCGCATGCGCGATGCAGACTGTTGCACTGCATATGTGCGATGCGGGCCGTTGCGCCGCGCATGCGCGATGCAGGCCGCTGCGCATGCGTGATGCAGGCCGTCGCGCCGCGCATGCGCGATGCAGGCCGTTGCTTGCGCGCCACGCCGCGCATGTGGACCGTCGCATCACGCATGCATGGTGCAGGTCGGGGTCGCGGCCTGAAAAAGGTTGAGAACCGCTGGTTTAAACATATCCAGCAAGACATGACATTATAATTATAATTATAGTCACCAACATAAATTTACATCATTACTTCCTGTTTTATATATTATGTGTAATTATTATGTTATCATATTGTAGGATTATAATCTAAACATAATATATATTAATGTTCTTAGAATATTATTTTTGTATTATGATTTAATAATGCTATAACATGCAATACAATATTTTTAAATCATTCATTTAAAAATATCTTTATTTGCCATTTTATTTCAAACTATTTATTTATTATCCTGTCTTTCCTTGAGGAGCTCAAGGCAGAATTTTATCTTCTCTAGGTTTTCCCTACAGCCACAAAGTTGTCAAGTAGACTAAGCTAAGAAAGAGTGGTGGGTTCCAAGTGAAATTCTGTGGATGAAAGTAGACTAAATACTAAATCTCCTCTCTCCCATATCAACATCTTAGGAACTACTCCACATTGTTACTTTTATGCATAATGGTCGGAATAACTTTCTTTGGAAAATTAAAAGTTCAATTAGAAAACAGAAATGAAGACATAAACAATTTCCATCACATAAAAACAGTAGTCTACTCACGAACTGGTAACATTCCCTGAGGTTATTTGTAAGTCCATTTTCTTTGCAAGTCCAAGCAACCATACATACGGGGTGTGTAAACTAATCTTCTCTTGACTTCTGGGATTTTCTAAGTTGGATTTGTGGACAGGCTTGTTCATATCGGCAACATTTTGTAATTCGAATGTTCATAAGTAATGTCTGTATTTATGTACTGAATTATGTATTGAGTTTTTACCCCATGTTTCTGCTAAATATGTTTCTTAATGTTATTTACCCTAACAGAGAGAATTATAAGTAAACATAAATCATAATAAAAACCTAGACAATTAAAAGACCCAAGCACTATCAAACGAAAACTTAATACACTCCAGATATCAAAGCTTATCTGCCATTGTAGAGTGATTCAGAAAGCACTTTCACTTTATTCAACCAAATTTCTGTTTTTCTTTTTCTGTATTTCTTCTGATATATTTTTTTTCCCCATGCAAATTAGTAGCAAGAATTAGTTGGGGTTGAGGTTGTTTGCTACTATCTGTGGATCAGCAAAACACCTATCTGTAACTGCCTCAACTTGTCAGACAGTCCCTACTTCCTTGAATTTCAGTCTTGAAAAATCATCCTCTGTGACTATATGGACAATATTTTCTGAAAATATTACAGTTCCCTAATTTTCGTACCACATGCATAGTGGGAAATTTTGTGCTAAGAACTACTGTGGAGAAAATAAATACAGCAACAGAGAACAACCTTCATCAGTGTGTATGGTGTAGGAACAGACAGCATCCTGGAGCAGTGATCTTTTAATAAGGAGAATAGCCAGAGATACCTAAACAAAATATTAAGCTGTGAAACAGTAGAGGAAAGGAGTTGCTCAGGTGTGATGGTCTCCTTTTTTTTTATTCACCACTCACAAATGAATACATGAGTAATCTTACATTTGGAAGTTTAAGTGCACTTGAACGACTGAACTGCCTCTAGTTAAGGTTGCAAAGATAAGGGACCAAACCAGCATTTGATCTGATGTTTTTGTGGCGCAAATTCAAAACCAGAAGGAAGTTTATGTGGGGGGAAATTACCTGATTAACAGAACAGAACAGAATAACAGCTGGATGGGATCTTGGAGGTCTTCTAGTCCAACCCCATGTTCAAGCGGGAAACCCTACCATTTCAAATGAATGGTTGTCCAATCTCTTCTTAAAAACCTCCAGTTTTGGAGCACCCACAATTTCTGAAGGCAGGCACTGGCGTATTTTTCTTTGTGACCCTCTTATATCATATTCATTTGAAGGCCAAAAAGTTAATCATGAACCTCAGGCGCCATGTCTGACTTCGCATTTTTCTTTCTTCTAATGCAGCGGTTCTCAACCTTTTCTAGGGCTCGACCCCGGCCCGCATCGCGCATGCGCAGCACGACAGGGTGTATCGCGCATGTGTGGCGTGATGGCCCGCATCGCAAAGGGGAAAAAAATGGCCAACCCCAAAAAAATGGCCAACCCAAAAAAAAATGGCGGGCCCGCATCGCGCATGCGTGGCGCGACGGCCCGCATTGCAAAGGGGAAAAAATGGCGGACCCAAAAAAATGGCCGACCAAAAAAAAATAAAAATGGCCGACCAAAAAAAAATGGCGGGCCCGCATCGCACATGCATGGCGCGACGGCCCGCACCGCAAAGGGGAAAAAATGGCGGACAAAAAAATGGCTGACCCAAAAAAATATGGCGGACTGCGGTGTTTGGCGACCCCCGTGAAATGGTCGTTCGACCCCAAATGGGGTCGTGACCCACAGGTTGAGAACCGCTGAGTTAGGGCCAGCTCTATGTACAAAACTGACACAGATGGGAAACAGGTTGTTCTCTCCACCTATATATTTGCTTGTGGAATGCACTGTACTTCAAGCTGGGTTCAATTCCTGCCATCTCCAGATGACAGATAGTAGGAAAAAAAATAGAGCTGTTAACTGACGTAGAGGAAATGAACTGGATAAGCAATATTCCCTTGTAAAAGGCAACTTCCTAAGTTTACCTAGCATCACTCAGTGATAACGTTGCACATACGGTATTCACATGATTTCATGTGATGCTTAAATTTGGAATTATGAGAGGGAAGAGGCACAAAACAGCCAACGCTCCATGTTCCTTATAATCAGTTTATTCTGAGCTAGGAACAGTTTTAATTCTGGTCAAAGGGGAATTCTCCTGCAATGGAAAAGCTTACTACGGCCATGATCACCTCATTCAGATATCTAACTACACTTTTCAGCTTTTCCCACAATATTATTTGTGAATTAACAAGAGCCTTTCTTTTAAAATAATCATTATTCTGAATTCAGTTCCTCCTCAGCTTAGATTTGTTTACATTTCCAATTCTTCCTAATGAATGGCTTTTATATCTGTATAAATACAGCATGTAAAATAAAACAGAAGTTTTGATTGTGATGTAAGCAGGGCTTTTTTTTTCTCATAGAACGCCCAGAACGGAATTCCGGCACCTTTTTTGGATGGCACCTTGTAGGGTAGACAAGGCGGGTTGTATGACATGTGTGAGTTCCTGCACCTTTTTTTTTTTTTTACAAAAAAACCACTGGATGTAACAAACATACTTCCTGATACATTTATCCTGAGGATTATCAAATATAATCCTCCCAGCAAACAATATGTGTCATAAATACACAATTACTGACATATTTACACACACAGGTGATAGACCATAATTTTCTTCAGCTGCTGGATTTGGCAATGATGCACTTGCCAATCAAGTTTCAGTGACTCAACCAAGCCCTCTTCCAGATTAATTACCATCATGTTCCCTCCAGATAACACATACTCAATACTCATTGAGCTGATTTACAACATAGATGTTTTTTTTCCCATAGATACATTTTGTACTTCTCAAATCCTTGAAATTTCCTTGACCCTGCTGAAATTGCTTGGCAGGCTGTATTCCAATCTGAGCTCATAGAAAAAGGCAGGAAAATCTAGGACTTTACACCAAGCTTTTTTTTCTGGTATTTGACCCAAAATAAGTAGACAAGGGCAACGAAAATAGAAGAATTCAAGGAAAGAGCAAAATACCCTCAAAATATGCAATACTTGTGGACTTCAACTCCCAGAATTCCTCAACCAGGCAGGCTGGCTGAGGAATTCTGGAAATTGAAGTCCACAAGTCATAAAAGGGCCAAGTTTGAAGACCCCTGCAATAGTGACAAATATCTGCAGCTCGAGTGTAGGATGAGGGTGAAGATTCATTCTCCGAGCTTGTGGGTTGGTTTCCAAACATTTTGTTACCAGGCTAGATAACATCTTCAGTGAAGCTTAGGGGATGTCAGTGTCAGTTTTCTTCAGTTTTGTGATGGGTCACAGTCTTGTGATGGGGAAGTAACATCAGCTTGGGGTCACTGGGAGGTGAACTGCTAGTGGGTGCAAGCAACAACCTCACCACACACAAAAGAAGCTGTGTCCAAATCCTCTTCAAAAGGGCCAGGACACACTGTAGTACCACAACACAAAGAAAAACAGAAGAGAAATGGCTACTTGACATCTTTCTCATAATGGCTATCCAAAAAACTTTGTATTTCAACACACAGCACCCAAACCACAATACGCTACACAGCCAACTACCACACAAAAACTGACCCTACCATCAACAAAAGGGGTGCCGAAAATGACAGCCAGAATTCTCCAACCCCTAGGAATAGCAATAGCCCACAACCACAGAACCACACTCCACCAGTAATTAATTATCCAGAACCAAAGACAAGATACAGAAGGATGAAAGAAGCAATGTAATCTACAAAATCAACTGTAACCATTGCAACCAATTCTACGTGGGACAAACATCACATCAATTAAAAAACAGGATCCACGAACACCGGCTGGCAGTCAAATGCTAGGATCCCAAATCCTTTATCTCTACCCATATCGACACCATTTTGATTGGAGCAGCACAAGAATCATCGGCCACACTACCACCCGCCAAGTTAATCAAAACCTGGCACTCCACAAGCAATTCCATCAACAGACACATTGACCTATGACCAGCCTAGGAACCTCTCAGAATCCAAACCAACTGCACAGCCAACCAGAGACAGCACCGACCCTCAACCAACCTACACAAGCTCCCTCCCACCAGCAGATCACCTCCCAATGACCCTGACCTGATGTAACCTCCCCATCACAAGACCCATCACAAGACTCAGTGATATCTCACACCTGACTCATCACAAGGCCTTCACTCAACACACTCACATCTGAGGCCCTTATAAACAGAAGAACACTGACATCCCCTAAACCAGTGGTTCTCAACCTTGGGGTCGCGACCCCATTTGGGGTCGCGTGACCATATCGCGGGGGTCGCCGGGCACCGCCGGCCACCATTTTGGTTTTTTATTTTTATTTTTTTTAATTTTTTTTTAAATTTTTTTTATTTTTTTGGGCGTGCGCGCACCACGCATGCTCAGATCCGCCCGTCGCACTCGGGAAAAAAATAAAAAAAATAAAAAATAATAAAATAAATAAAAAAACAAAATGGCGGCCAGCGACGGGCAGATGCACGCATGCATAGCGTGTGCGATGGGCCGATCCACGCATGCACAGATCCGCCCGTCGCGGCCGCCATTTTGTTTTTTTGGGGGATTTTTAAAATTTTTTTTAAAAAATAATAATAAAAAAAACAAAATGGCGGCCCGCGACGGGCGGATGCGCGCATGCCCGTCGCGGCTGCCATTTTGGTTTTTTTGGGTTTTTTAATTTTTTTTTTAATTTTTTTTTGGCGCGCACGCGCACACGCGCACGGTTCGGGGTCGCGGCACGCATGGGCATGCCAAGTGGGGTCTCAACCTTAGAAAGGTTGAGAACCACTGCCCTAAACTCTGCTAAAGATGTTACCTAGTCTGGCAACAAAATGTTTGGAAACCAACCCACAAGCTCGGAGACCACCCTCACCCTCAAAATATTCCAGTGCAGGCAACTTGCCTGAGGTTGGTTGTATTTAGGATGGTGGTAACAGTGCTCACGGTTCTTGTTTCTTATGTATTTATAATTATTTATTGATTAGTCAGATTTTTAGTCTGTCCAGTTTCTAAGCTCAGTCCTATGGAAGGAACCAGTTTTTTTAAAGATTGCCTGAAAGCAATAAGGTGGAGGCTATATGGATCTTTGGGGAGATTCTTTCCAAAGGGCTGGTGCAGCAATAAGAAAGGCTTGCCATCAGTTGCGGATCAGGTATCATTAGCATGCTGATGTTAGTTGTACAACCTAAATCCCTGCCTGACCAAGTTGCGCTGTTGAGGTTTTGTATCTGGAATCTATAGGATCTAAGTGGAAAAGAACAAACTCAGGTTCCTTCTTAGCAAGATTGAAAGGCTTAGGATGCTTGTTCCTCCCTGTTCTGGGGAGTTTTCACTTATAATCCTGAGTATGTGACAGGATGCAGCTCTAAGGCAGGGCTTTTCAAACTTTTCACAGATTGTACCATGTGGGGGGGAAATGCACGTGCAGCAAACTGCCGTGCTTTCCCCCCCCCACACACACAAACCTCATAACCTTTTGATACCTTTTCTCCCAGTGAAGCAGCCAGAAGGTCATCCCCTTTTGACTTAATGCCTCACCTACCTAAACAGATAATATGCTTAGTTCCTTCCTGTCTTTTCCTGTCTTTGTTAGTTCCTTCTCCTTTCATCTCCCTCTATTTGTTCTTGACCTGGTCTTTGACCATGTAATGTGTTACTAGGAATAGTTGCTTATATGAAGGAATTTTCCAATGAAAAAACTTTATGTCAGCATCTAATGGTTAAGCTTGTGTATGTAACAAGAATATGAAAAGCAATAAACTCACAGAGTTTTTCAAGCTGTGTCCTGCAGCTTCAAACCTCTGCTCAAGACATGCCTGTGTCTTTTTCTTAGCGTCTTACAGTACCACTTTTAGGATATGGCAATATTCGAGTGCCACCAGTCGTCTAGCAAAGTGTCAAAATCTTGATGACCAAAAAAAGGGGAAAAAGTGATAAAGTACAGGTAGTCCTTAACTTACAACAGTTCACTTAGTGACTGTTCAAAGTTACTACGGCACTGGAAAAAAATGACTTATGACCATTTTTCACAGTTATGACTGTTGCAGCATCCCCAGGGTCAATCTACATTTGGATGCTTGGCAACTGATTCATATTTATGATGGTCACAGTATCCCAAGATCATGTGATCTCCTTTTGCAACCTTCTGACATTTTATATCCTCTCTTCCCTCCCCCTCCTTTTATATCCTCTTTTCTCTTCCCTTTTTATATCCTCTTCTCTCCCTTTATACCCTCTCCTCTCCCCTTTTATATCCTCTTCTCTCCCACTTCTTTTATATCCTTTCTTCTCTTCCCTTCTTTTATATCCTCTCTTCTCTCCCTTTATATCCTCTTCTCCCCTTCTTTTATATCCTTTCTCTCCCCTCCTTCTTTTTTATCCTCTCTTCTCTTCCCCCCTTCTTATATCCTCTCTTCTCTTCCCTTTTATATCATCTCTTCTCTCCCCCTCTTCTTTTTTCTTCCATGCACTCCAGCTGATTCCTCTCAAGGCTGCGCTTCTCTGCTTCTCCATCTTTCTTTTGCAATCCCCTTCTCTTTTCTCCCCATTGTCTTTTTTTCCCTCTCCCTCTGTCACCAAAACCTTGTCCTTTTATAGCCTCTACTCTCTCTCCCCCTCCCTTTTATCTTCCAAGTGCGCTGGAAGCAGTGATCCTGGGGCTTCTCTCTCACCTCTGCAGCCCTGCAGAAGCGCATGCTGATCCTGGGCTCCTGCCCAGCCCCCATAGCCCTTCAGAAGCGCTGATCAGCTGTAGCTGTGCGCACTGGTCCTGGGTGTTATGTCCTCCTGGCTACTTTCCTTCATGACCAGAGGCAAGCTCGCCTGACCAATAACCAGCCAAGACACAGTGAAGGCCTTTTGTTTCATTTATTGCAATAAGCGGGGAGAGAAGTTATCAAAACTTGGTTCTCTCCAAAGTTTCAACCCAAAATATTCCCTTCTTTATAGAAATCCTGTGTTGTGTCCTGTCAGCCGCTGGAGAACTCAGTGGCCGATTCAGATGAGGAAGCACAGGAATGGGCGCCGGGCCCAGTGTCAGGGCCATCAGAAAGCTCCGACAAAGGAATGGAGCTGTCACAGCCAGGGACAGAGGTGGAGCCTGGGCCATCCGACAGCCCTCAGATGGAAAGGTTGAGACCTCCACGCCTTGAGGCAAGTGAGTCAGGAGGGGAGGATCACATGGGGCCAGTAATTGATGCACAGACGCGGCAGAAGCTGAGAAGAGGAGAACAGCGAGAGGCTATGGGGTTGTCTTCAGGGTGGAAGAGTCACTGCTGCTAATGGAGCCCCACCTTCAGTTGTGGATAAAAGGGCAGAGATGAATAGGTGTGGCAGACAACTATTCATCTTCCTGTTGGTCAGCCACTTGCATTTGGAACTGCTCATTGGAATTTTGCCAGAGTTTTTCCCCAGATCCTGTGTGCTGGAAGTTGGAGCACCTTCTGAGTGCTCCAATAGCCAGCTTGCTTGAAGGACTTTTGTCTGCAAGCGTGGTGAGAGTGAGAGTAACTCTGGGTATTGGGAGACCCCCTACAGCAGCGGTTCTTAACCTTTTTTAGGTCGCGACCCCCGACCTATCAAGCGCCGTGCATGCGTGGTGCTACCCCTTGCGCCGCGCATGCGTGGTGCTGCCCCCTGCGCCACGCATGCGTGGTGCTGCCCCCTGCGCCGGCCAAGGCATAGGTCGCTGCCCGTTTGGGGCGGCGGCAGGCAGGCCCAGGCACTCCTGGGCGGCCGCGGCAGCAACAGCCCAAGGGAGGTAAGCCACCCGCCGGATCCCACAAACGTCAAAAACCCTCCCTGCGCCCTCCGCTGCCCCGCTAGCCTTGCCTTCGCTGCCGCCCGTTCGGGGCGGCAGCAGGCAGGCCCAAGCACTCCTGGGCGGCCGCGGCAGCAATGGCGCAGGGCAACCACGGGCTGGGCCACCAGCTGGCCCAGCCCAAGGGAGGTAAGCCACCCGCCGGGCCCCACGCGTGCCAAAAACCCTCCCTGCGCCCGCCGCTGCCCCACTAGCCTTACCTTCGCTGCTGCCCATTTGGGGCAGCGGCAGGCAGGCCCAGGCGCTCCTGGGCGGCCACGGCAAGCAGCAGTGATGGTGCAGGGTGACCAACGGCTGGGCCACCAGCTGGC
Organism: Bothrops alternatus; assembly: GCA_034064705.1. Taxonomy (NCBI): domain Eukaryota; kingdom Metazoa; phylum Chordata; class Lepidosauria; order Squamata; family Viperidae; genus Bothrops; species Bothrops alternatus. The sequence goes on from JARGCV010000087.1 coordinate 9,929,899, forward strand.
CCAGCCCAAGGGAGGTAAGGCACCTGCCGGGCCCCATGCGCGCCAGCTGCCCTCCTTGCGCCCGCCGGCCTCCCACCTCCCACCCCTGGCCCTCTTTTACTTACAGTTTTAGTAGTTCTCAGCAGGGAGCGGTGGAAAGTTCCGGACCGCTCGCCTTCGCTGCAGACAACTTGCAGCACCGTTTGCAGACTGGGACTTTTGGCGGGCTCAGCAGGGCAGAGACAGCCTGGACAATTCCTATTGGCTTTTGAAAGCCAATAGAATTAGACTCTATTCAAGAAAGTCTATTCTATTGGCTTTCAAAAGCCAATAGAATAAGAGGGAGTAGCACAGCTAAGGAAAAGGGGGAAAAATGGCGTAGCACAGCTAAGGAAAAGGGGGAAAAATGGCGGACGGCGTTGTTTGGTGACCCCCGTGAAATGGTCATTCGACCCCAAATGGGGTCACGACCCACAGGTTGAGAACCGCTGCCCTACAGGGGAAAAGAGAGCAAGTTCCATTGTTTGGAGGCTGTGTGAAACTGCTGCCATTCCTGAAATAAAAGGAATATTAGAGACTATTTGGCACATCTGTTGTGTTTGGGGAGCTGAGTCATAACTCCCTGTCCCAGCTGCCACATCCCTCCTCTTTGCCCATTGGTTGAGGTACTATGAGGGTACACTCTTTCCGACCATCTCCTACCTATTTCCTGCTACATACTAAATCATACATCACATGTACATTAATAATATAAAATATTAGACATATTCAATTGTTGGTTTTGAGTTCTGGGCCACTTAGAACAATAGGTTCTTCCCTGTTTTTCAGTTTAGTTAAGTTTTCCTAGCTAGCCATTTCCTCTTACAGATGTTTTTATAGCTTGTCTTCTTCCTTTCCCACTCTAAGTCCCAGCTAATTTTTGCCTATGTATTTATCTTACATCCTCCCTTTATGCTATCCTTTCCTGTTTCCCATCCATTATAGATGCTTTGGTAAGCTTGTTTCTCCACTCAGTAAGTTTCCACTGCAGCAAATTCAATTCTAAATTTCTCTTTCAATATTAAATTTTGAAAAACATTCACTTATTCCTATCATAGCCCTGCAGAAGCGATGATCAGCTGTAGCTGCATGCGCCGATCCTGGGCTTCTGCCAAGCCCCCTGTTATGGTTCTGGCTAATGAAACACTTCAAAGAACTTCCAGGTTTTTATTTTCCTAAAAGTCTTTTATTGTTACAAAATGTCGGCACAGGTATGACAGAGGCTTATGCTAAGAACTAAGTTCTCTTCCTCTGAGCAGTTTAATTATCAGCATGTTCCCTCCCTAAATTAGCTGTCATATCTCACGTTATCCAATTAGTGTGAAGGTCAAAGGTTTCCTTCCTCTTTCTTTCCCCGTGCTTTGCTCCCACCCCCATCTGCTCTGTATTAACCCCAAAAATACCAGACAGTTCTGCATATTGTCAAAGCAAGAATATACAATATTTGCAGCATTGACACCCCGCATAGCCCTGCAGAAGTGTGCACTGATCCTGGGCTCCTGCCCAGCCCCCATTGCCTTGCAGAAGCACCAATCAGCTATAGCTGTGTGCATCAATCCTGGGGCTTTTGCCGAGCCCTGACAGCCCTGCAGCTGCAACTGTCTCTCCCTCAGGCTTATGCAGTGTTGCCACCACTTCAGCTCATTCCCCTCTCCTCTACACTTATCTAGGATGGTCGCGTACCACCTGCCATGTGCCAAGTACCACAGGTGGTAGGCATACCACCAGTTGAAAAGCCCTGCTCTAAGGCACCCCACAAGCTAGGAGTTTGGACTCGATTTCTTCCCCCTTACTAATATTAACTGGAACCAGCCACAGAGAGAGGACACTCAATAATTTGGGATAGGTCCATAATTGCCATGAACTCCTTAATAACTTCTGTCTCAGTGCTATCGAAAGGTAAGTTAAAATCCACAAGGGCTACCAGGCTCAGGGATTTGACTACTAGCTCAGCAACAACATGCAGCAACTTAGCCAGGAATGTCACTGCACAGCAGGGAGGCCAATACAACAGCAAAAAACCCAACTGCTTCCTGGAGATCCAGTTCAACTACAAGGACTCTTATATAGTATCTGTGGCACAGACCCTCCACAAGCTATTAACAGTTTTCGTTAATAGCAGAGCATGATGGTGTACTCTATTTGCATAACATGCTCGCTGAAAGTTTAGTAAGTTAACCCAATTTTGTACATTTTTATGACATGGAACTAATAAACTAATCCTGGAAGATGGGTGTGCCCAGTGGGTTTAAAAATACTAGTCCAGGGCTTCCTCTGAACCCAAAATGTAACATTAAGTCAATAAGCTGCAATTAAGAATGTTGTGGAATTGTAGCCAGCATGTCTATGAAGATGTGATAATCTTGTCAGAAAGATTGGAGTCAGCAAGCTGGGATGAAAAAGAAAGATCCCTAGAATCAACAATCCCTCACACCAAAAATCACAACAGTCATTAGCCACATGAAAGCAGGATTTAACCTTTGGGACATTATAGTATTAACCCATCACCATCAGAATACCAGAAGAGCACACTCAGACTCAAATCAAAATACTTGACACAGGAAAATCAAATCTTCAAACACGAATAGGAAACAACCTCAAGAGCCTCAGAAGGTATAAAAACCCACTCCCTGCTACATGTGGTCAGGTTTTTTTGCAGAGCCATCTTTCTGTCTGGCTCTCCTCTTTAATAAACTACAACCTTCTTTCTAAAGCAGTCGCCATGTTGTTTATTCCCGGCTTGGAGTGCCAACTTCTCACCCCCTTGCCTCTTCCTGGGCACAGACAGAGGGAAGGAGGGAAGGAAGGAGGGGAGGGAGGGAAACAGGAAGGAAGGGAAGGAAGGAGATGGGAATGAAAGGGAGGCAGGAAAGGAGGGGAGGGAGGAAGGAAGGAGATTGGAATGAGAGGGAGGGAGGGGCTGAGGGAAGTCCTGCCTTAGCACTTGGCCACCAGCAGCCCTGTTGCCCTTTTGCCAACCTCTGGTGGTCTCCCATCCTATTGCTAAGGATGCCTTGGTTACAAAGTCAGGCCTCCTAGCATGGAGAGGGAGTGGGCCTCCCTCTGACCCACACACTTTGCCCTCCCGCACCCACCATGAGCAACCTGCCCAGGGAGAGTGAGCACAGCAGCAGCAGCCTCGAGGAGGAGGTAAGCGCAGCTGGACACCCCCTTAGAGAAACGCAGCTGGGCTAGGCAGAGCTGTGGGGTTCCGGTGATGTGGGAGCTCAAGGGCTGGGCTGGGTGCTTGAGCTCTGCTGCCCAGGGCTCCAGGCAGTCCATGTCCAGGGGCCCCCTGCATGGCCTGAAAGGGACGGTGAGGCTCCTCCAGTGGACCATGCCCTGGCGCTCACCCCAGTCCTACCCCCCCTCTGCCGGAGACCCTCAGATCTACCCCAGGCCCACACAGGTGCCTGACGTGAGTGACGAGCTGGCCACATCCACCCAGTGGGCCATGCCCCCCATCCCCCTGAGGGCACCACAATGCTGATGCGGCCCTGGCATTTTGCAGTAAATAAGTGGGTTTTGGGTTGTGGTTTGGGCACTCGGTCTCTAAAAGATTCATCATCACTGCCCTAGGTTCACACTAGTCTTCATGATGATACAAGCCATGGTTGGCTGGCTTCCCCAGGATTGTATCATTGATGAGGATGGAATTGTTATACACCAACCTGACATAGCAGTAGCCAGAGGCCAATGAAATATTTCAATGAATATTTTCATATCCATGCCCACAGAATAATGGCCTTCTGTGATATCATAAATATTTTTTTCCAAAATAAAAGAAGTCACATTCAGCTCCTCATAAAAATGTACTTAGCATACCCCATATTACTTTGAAGAAAAAGCCACTAGTGGGAACCAATATTGCACTAAAGTACTTCCAGTTTTCAGATGGAAGAGACTGGAACTGTTTACCTTGTCTTTCAGAGTACCGGCAGCCCTTGCCCATCATCTACCACACAGATATGATTTATTGTGCCCCATTAACTCATACTGAGTTGTGTTTATGTAGTAATAGTGTCAGCAAAGTTAAAGAGGCCTTCAGCAATATTGTGATTGGTGAATGGGTAGAATGTACTGTGGCTCTTATTCCTTGCTGATGTTGAGTGTCCAGAGTACATTTAAACATGGAAAGGTTCCTCTAGGCCAGGGGTGTCAAACTGCCAGCCCATGGGCCGGTTGCTTCATACAGAGGCTGTGCCCACCCCATCGTCACACATCACGTGACACGGCGAGTTCAACACCCGTGCTCTAGGCCAGTGATGGCAAACCTTTTAGAGACCGAGTGCCCAAACTGCAACCCAAAACACACTTATTTATCACCGGGTGCCAGTGGCATGGCCCACTGGATGGGTGTAGCTGTGGCAGTCATGGCAGATTGGATGGGTGTGGCCAAGGTGGGTGTGATCACCTCAATGTTGCTCGTTAGGAGGGACGCCTGTGGGGACCGGGCAGGGTTGGGGGAGATCCAGGGGGTCTCTGGCAGGTAGGCGGTGGGCAGGAGGCTCATCCTGTGGGGTGAGGCAAGGCAGGGCGGGGGTGCCATTGTCACAGGGCAAGGTGAGGTAGGGGCCGGGGCAACTGCTGCCTGATACCATTGGTCTCCACACACAGAGGCCAGCGAGCGCATGGGTGCTGGGATGCATCCAGCCATATGGGACCTCGGCGAGTTAGTGGGCGGCTGGTTGAAGAGAGACGGTTGCCATCTCCAGGGCATGGCAAGCGTGCCCACAGAGAGGGCTCTGAGTGCCGCCTCTGGCACGTATGCCATAGGTTCGCCACCACTGTTCTAGGCTGATTTGTTTTTTTCTCGGAAGGGTACATTTTGTTAATTGTTCTTATGGACACGGAGCTTCCAAAGTGCATTTGAAAATGCAGACCCTCTTTTATTTGGGCTGATTTGATGAGTTTCTCTAGGGGAGACACATTCTGTGAGCTTTTGGAGGGTATTTAAAAAGTACCAGGAGCTGAAGACTCTTTTGGGTTGTTGGTGAGCTTTTGCTCTTTTGTCCTGTGTTACTCTTTCATTTAATTTTTGCACATTCAGCTGTATATGTGTACACATTGCTCTTTTCTCCCGATTAGAGCTTTTCAGGATGGATTTACATTTTGTTTGCTAAAGGTTGAGACAATAGTGGACTGCATTATTTTTATTGTTGGGATCCGTGTTTTATTTGTTCGTGCAACAGATTATGAACAGCAGACAGCCTTTGAAAGTACAATTATTATTATTTTTAAATATTAAAAACAGCAAACCTGACAGAAATAAAACTGACAATATTGCATTATGCCTGCCCAGTGGATGTCAACTCAAATTCTCCAGCTTGTAGTAATTACTGCTAATTACAGTAATGCTGAAGAGAAATAAGCTTTATTTAGCTGATTTAAAGGCATTCAAAATACCTTCAAATGTGCTCTAATGAACTTATTTTTTGACTGGGTTTGAGCTACTGATAACAAATCTTAAATTAACTATTAATTGATTGTTTTAGTTGTGATTTCATGATGGTTTTCCATAGGGATTTTTTATATATAAGGGTCCCTTGCTTGCCTAATCTTGTATTTCAGGGTGCAAAGCAAGGGAGCAAGGGGCTGGTTCTGATTACGTACTGTTTCCTACAGCTGGAGCACTCAAATAATATTCTGTAAATTATTCTGATGGGACATCAAACTCTTCTGAGTTATCTCCCTGAAAAACAGCCAATTTGGAAAATTCTACCAGACTATCTGAGTTGGGCAATTTTGTTCCAAGCTCAACCACCAGCAGCCCATTTCCATTTCATCCACCCACTTAATAACAAAATGCCTCTATGTTAACTCACTAGGAAATGAATGTAAAAGTTGGTTCTCAGATTGATAAAGAATCAAGCAACCACTGTATAAATTACTCACACATCTGCAAATGTCAGAGGAGATCCTCACTGTGAGGGCCTCGGAAGGCTGCATTATACATATGGTATAGCACAAGTTTCTTTAATCTGATAAGTGAATTTTTTTTTCTCAATAGAAGTGTTGGAGGTGGACAAATTCCTACTTTGTTTCACAACAGATTCAGAAATTGTCACAACAGTGGGTTTTTTTCATATCTGTTTTCTTTTCTTTTTCATCTGCTCGGCTGGTATTTCCTCTTCTTGCACCAGCTAAGAAGCAAATAAAAACACTAGAACACAAATGCTCCAACAAGCAACATCCAGATAAGCAGGGATTAACACTAAACAAAGAACACAACGTTTAAGCAAACAACAATGCTCTAATCAAGGAACTACCAAAGAGAAAACCACATCCCTTTAACAGCAGCGGGGAACAAACAGCACACTCACTTGCACTGCTGATGTTACTTAATTGGATCACAAAATGTCTGAAAGCAAACAACCAAACAATCATTCTAATGTCTTGACCATTTCCTGAGGAGATTTAAACTGACTTTCTGCAAGAGTAGAGGGCTAATGACTATATTTCACTCTTAGAGATTTATGGGATTGAAGGGATCACTAAATGCTCTGAGGAAATCCTCAGACACTCCCAGATATCCTTTCCAGAAATGCTCTGGGTTTACTGAGACTGACATAATCTCTCGGCAAATATGTGCACAGAACGGAGTATACAATTAGCCCGCTGTGTTGCAGAATAGTGACAAAGAGGGCTTACTTGTTGACATCACTACATCCTCAGTGAATTGCTTGGATAGTTTTCCTTGATGATAGGCAAGGTCCTCAAGACTAGGCATGAAACAAGCCTCAAGATTTGGGACAACCCTACCACTCAGTTGCAAATATTTTTCTTGGACAAGATATTATAAATAATGCATTTATAAGCATGTTTGGGAAAGGGCAATTGTATAGATGCATTTATGTGTGACTTCAGGACTGCATATAGGACAGCCTTGGTTGTCATAAGTGATTATACTTACTTAGCAAGCTAATTCTCCTGTATCTTTCAGTAACCTTTGATACCCCAGATTGTGAGATATTGCTAAGAGCAAATTACTGTACACTGCACAATGGGGGCTCCATTCCTATCTGCAAAATTGCTATCGGAGAATAACATAGGAAAATTTCTGGTCTTGTCACAAGGTTCCGAGATCTTCTTCAATGTTCACATAACTGGTGGAAGTCATCCAGAGTGTGACCTTCAATTCCATCTTTCTTTGCCACCTGAATCTAGAATCTAGATTCAGTAATCTGCCCCTATCAATTTCATAATTGTCTGAATACAGTATATTCCATGTGTCAGCTTTTTGCAATAGGTCAAGTTGGGAAACAGATAACGCAACAGGAATATTATTTTATTATTGTAGAGTATAGTAACAGAATCTTCAAAGCCTTTCCTTGCTCCATTTTATACTAAAAAGAGTCAAGGTGAGATCATTTTGAGTTTCTGTCTCACACTTTCTCTTTCCCAGGATTGTTTCACTTTCCTCAAGGTTATCTCCACATTCTTCTATAGTAGTATTACTTGGACGCCAGTAAGAATTCGGGGAAAACTACATGGCCTTGATTTAGAGGGCTGATACTGTGGCAGTGATTAGCAACTACATGGCAAATTCTGCTTGATTAAGAATTTCCAGAAAAAGGAGAAATCATGAAATCACCCACTTGTATGTTACATATCTGGTTTTCATAAGTAAACTGTAGGAACTGAGATTTCTGCAGTTGGCTTGTGAGTTGAGCAGCTGAGACTCGAAAGATTTCAATCTAGCTCACAGCCATAATGCAGCCTATATGGACCTAAGGTTTTGCACGAACCTCATTTCTTAACCACTTTTAGAAATTATTTTACAGCTAAAGAGAGATTTTGTCTCTTTAAGAGAAAATTCCACTCTGCATTTTTTTATGGAAAGCTAAGGAATAAAAGGCTTTAAAAATTTAAAAACTTTTGGCAAACGGCTTAACAAGGGGTTGGTGTAAGGAAGTTTAAAATGCATAAATGGGACAGTTGGTTTTAAAGATTATTTTTTGCTTTTAAAAAAAATGAATTAAATTAGACAAACAAACCAGACCTTTGTGAATATTTCCCATTTACTGCTTTCTGTTTACTGATGAAGAATGCAGACAATTTGTGGATTTTACAAAATAAAAAATAAAAATAGTATGAACCAGATTATGAAGGTGCCTTTCAACCTGCAGTCTGCTGCCCTGCGTTTTCAAGCAAACAGCCTGGGAGGACTCTGTCCATTGAAATTAATCGGGGTACGGGCACTTCCTTTTTCAGAATAGGGTTCTGCTCAGTGATTCTCAGCTAATTACCCAGGAGTGAAATCCACTCTCTCCTTCGCACTCACTTCCCACACACTTTCTCTTCTCTTTATCAAAAGATTCTGTGCTCTGGCCAAACCCCCTGACTTTCCAGAACCCATCGGTCATGGTCTGGTGAGACTAGCAATAGATCTGGGTGCAACTAGGAAAAGAACAGAGGGAGCAAGATCCAGCTGTGGCAAAGAGAGAGTTCCACCTACACACGTGCCCATATACACAAACGCACACCCTCTTTTGTGGTACTCACTTCTTTTCCAAGAAGCCGTTGAGCTCAAAACTCCCTTTACTACTACAAAATTGGGTTAACTTACTAAACTTTCTGCGCATGTGTCATGCCAACAGAGCACACCATCATGCTCTGTTATGGACCACAAAATACTTTGGCTGTCATGCTGCAGTTCTCTAGTGACATATCCAATGTCATAGTGGCAGCCAAAGCAACAAAAACAGGCATGTTAAAACACCCAGCTGCCTCGCGCCTTCACCTCTATGGCTGTTGATAACCGCTCCATGCATGCATCGGCTGGCCTACCGCTTCCATGTCCATGACGACAAAACTCTCTCACCTCCCACATCGGCAGCGCCTCTCCTGAGGTGAGCCCATGTGTGCCTTCACACATGGTCTGGCGACGTGGAAGTACAAGAGTTCTGAGAGAAACTCCTCAAGAAGAAGAGCATATGCATACTCCCCCATCCTACCAGGGCTTTTCCAGCCCTGCCCTCTGCTCTCAAGGTGCTAAACACCCTGCTCCCATTGAGACTATGGCAGGGGGACCGGACCGGTAGCCTAACAATGGAGACATGGAAGTGGTAGGCTGGCCAATGTGTGCATGTGATAACTGCTCCACGGTTATCAACAGCGTCAGCAACAACAGCAGCCCTGTGCAATGAGAGGGGCACATGCAGTTTGGGCAGTGTCAATGGGGTCACGGGAGTGGCTGCTTCCTAGAAGATGGGGACCAGAGTCATCTGCAGCAGGCAGGGGATAGCCCAGTGATGGCAAATCTTTTAGAGACCAAGTGTGCTGGGGTGACGGCATGCGTGCCCACAGGGAGGGTTCTGTGTGCAGCCTCTGGCATGTGTGCCATAGGTTCGCCATCACTGGTGCATAGGATCCTATGACTGAAAATAACATGTCTTAATAATAATAATAATAATAATAATAAAGTTGGAAGGGACCTTGGAGGTCATCTAGTCCAACCCCCTACTCAGGCAGGAAACTATATCATTTCGGACAAATGGCTGTCCAGTCTCTTCTTAAAAACTTCCAGTGTTGGAGCATTCACCGCTTCTGGAGGCAAGTTATTCCACTGGTTAATTGTTCTAACTGTCAGGAAGTTTCTCCTTAGTTCTAGGTTGCGTCTCTCTTTGGTTAGTTTCCATCCATTGTTTCTTGTTCTGCCTTCAGGCGCTTTGGAAAATAGCTTGACTCCCTCTTCTTTGTAGCAGCCCCTGAGATATTGGAATACTGCTATCATGTCCCCCCTCGTCCTTCTCTTCATTAAACTAGACATACCCAATTCCAGCAGCCTTCCCTTATATGCTTTAGCCTCCAGTCCCCTAATCATCTTTGTTGCTCTTCTCAGTACTCTTTCTAGAGTCTCAACATCTTTTTTACATTGTGGTGACCAAAACTGGATGCAGTATTCCAAGTGTAGCCTTACCAAGGCATTATAAAGTGGTATTAACACTTTACATAATCTTGATTCTATCCCTCTGTTAATGCAGCCTAGCACTGTGTTGGCCTTTTTGGCAGCTGCAGCACACTGCTGGCTCATATTTAAGTGATTGTCCTGTTCAGAAAGCATTTGTTCATTGCATCTTCTGCAGATAGGGTGCTAGAAGGTTGTAGGCCTACTAGATTCTGAGATTTATTAGTGAGATATATTAGAAGGAAAATCAATTAGATTACATATGGGTATCTGTATTTTAACCACATTTTTCACTGAGCACTGGGCCTCTTCAATGTCTGGGATATTGCTCCTAATTACCTCTTGATACAACGGGAGATGTTACTCACTGTTTGACTGAAGAAGAAAGAATGAACATCTGTTCTGGTGCTGCAACATCCTGTAAGTATCCATTGCTATTCCTAAACTCAGAAAATGCTATTACAACAATCATTTTCTTTGGATTGAAAAATCAATATATTCTTTTTATTGCATCATACCATTTATCGAATATTGGCCTTTTCTGTGTACAAAATATGCACCCAGACAACTAGGAAGTACAGTATAAGCAATGAAATAAATTAGTATTTTATAATTTATACTGTTGTGCAATTCTAGAAAACAGGATTGAAAATCTGAAGAAGAGTTGAAGACAGGTGTTGCATTCATGTTCCTGAATGTTCTGAATCTTTTTAAAATACAAAATGCCGTATAACATTTATTTGTTTGACTGATTAAATGTAAAACTCCATTCCATCCCAAGAATAACCATTTTACTGAATTACTCGTTCTCTTGTATGAGCTTAACAATATTTTTTTTTCTTGTATCTGATTTGGATCACATAATCAGTTTAAAAGCTCTGTTGCACAAGGCTCCACCCAGCTAAATGCAACTTACTCAAGTACACACCTGTACTCTTGAGCAATTCCTGCTCATTTCAGCAAGGTTTATGCAAGTGATTATTCCAAAATATGCAAATATTTTGATTCAAAAGGTGTAGCAAAAAACATGAAGAAAACTACTGGTAAATAAAAAGCAAACATCTTTGCTTCATTGCCTCTCTTTCCTTTAACTATGCAACAGGCAGGCATATGATCACAGACAAAATCATGGCTTTCCTTCTACCTATTCCTCCCCCTGTAACGGGCAGAAGAGGAACAGGAGGAAGAATTGCAACCAAGACAACGGTCATAGAAGAGACCATTATAATTTGAAAGGCATCACAGATATGACTGTCCATGGTCCACATGAAGATAAACAGGACATTGGGGGAGGCATGTATTCAGACTTGCAAGATTCTGTTGCAATAACTTTATAATAAAAGTAGTATTAGAATTCATAACTTTGGTTTCCTAGTCTGATCTACTTTGAAGGACTGACACCTTCACCTACATTTCTCCAAAATAAACCAAACCCTATGTTATATTCTCTTGAATTAAACTCTTTCATCAAGCCATAATGGCAGAGAGGGAAATCCAGTTAAGCCTCAATCTGCACAAACAGTAATCTATTAAGCCCAATTTACTCCCTCAAGCTCGTTATTGCAATCTTCAAACCCTATTCTGATTATGATGGTTGATTTCCAAATCAGAGATCCCAGTCTCTGAAAGCCTGGGATCGGTGATTTGTAATGCTGAAACAGAGAGCAAAGGGGCGTTGTCTTACCTGAACGCCTTTTCTCAGCATGGTAGTGTAGAATCCACTTGATTGGGTTATTTCAGCCTTCCTGCTCAGACAGACTAAGTCAGAGTGTTAGTCACGCCTCCCTTGATGTAAAGACGCAGAGCCCGGCGGACATCTAGCTTGTGCCACTGACGTTCCAGGTGGTGAGAAGGAGTGGGACAAAGCTAGGCAAAATTGGATCCAATGACCTGTGAAACCCGGTGTTCACCTTGGGAATAAAGGAGGGGTCTAATCTAAGGACCACCCTGTCCTCATGGAAGGTGCAGAGATAATCTCTGACTGAGAGGGCGGCCAATTCCGAAATCCTCCTGGCCGAAGTGATTGCAACTAAAAATGCAACCTTCAAGGAGAGAAAATGCAGGGAGCAAGACTGGAGAGGCTCGAAAGGAGCGGTGGTTAAGGCCTGTAACACAGTAGGTAAATCCCAAGATGGATACCTATGTACTGTGGGAGGACCAGAATTGGCCGCCCATTTAAGAAAAGTGGAGATAGCTGGGTGGTGTGAGAGTGGACCCAAATTGTCACAGGTGAGAACCGTGGACAAGGCCGCAACCTGCCTATGGATGGTGTTAGTGGACAAGCCCTTGGAAATGCCGTCCAGCAGTTAATCTAAAATATTAGGGACTGTAACTGAGAGAGGATCTATCACTGTAGATCCATGTCAGATGGATCAGTGAGTCGGTCACCCTTAGCATACAATTTAATGTCATCCATGTATAGGAGGTGGCTGATGATAATTCCACTCTTGAAGTTGTATTCATATCCAGTTGTTGTGATTATCTAGCTAAGGGAGTTCAAGTCTATTCAGAAAAACAGTGGGGACTGCATACCACCTTAGTATATGTCACACCTGATGGCCACTTGTGTAAACTGTCTTGAATTGACTTCCAATGTTGTCTTCCACGGCCTCATTGAATTCTTGAGGAAGGTCCTTAGTGTCCTATTGACTTTGTATAGCTTCAGGCATTCACAAATCCAAGTGTATGGCATTAAGTCATGGACTTTCCTGCAGTGAATCCAGACTGTGCTCAAATTGATCTGTCTAGACCTTGAGTCTTGGGCAATTGCTCTATCTATGAGCAACTAATGTTTTGAGCCTCTGGTGGTGTTCCTACACCTTTCTAAACTGGCTCATGTACTGGCCCGTATGGTACTATAGCTTAGAGCAGCGGTCTTCAAACGTGGCCCTTTTATGACTTGTGGACTTCAACTCCCAGAATTCCTCAGCCAGGCACGCAGATATTCAGCATTCATGTTATATCCAGGGAGTTATGGGGCAAAATATTCTGTAATACCACCCATTTCTCAGTATAAGAACTTAATTCAATTCTTCAAATCTGTTATTAATACAGCAGAAAAAAGTCTTGAAGAATCCTCTAATTAAAGATAGCTTATTCATATTCAATCTCTATTTTTAGCTATACAGTGGCAACAAACAATTCCAAAATAAATTACAGCTATTTATAAAAATCTCTTTTTGATAGAAATGTAAAATTTTATGTCTCGTATGGTTAGGTATATAATCAAACGAAGAAGAAGGGGTTTGTTTATTTTTTTGAAAGGAAGAGGTCTCTATGTTTGCTTTTTAAATTTTGTTGTCATTTTTATTTGTTATATTGTTATAACATATAACATATATTGTTATATGTTTCAATAAATATAATGATATAGTAAATTTTACATGAGATTTTTAGCACATGTACACATTGTAGGAGGATACCTCTGTTGGTCTATGGTAACAAAACAAAATCAGAAGGGGTCCAATAGTACTTTCTCCAACTAACAAATTTTTTTTAATAATTTTTTATTTTTTAAACCAACAAAACAAAACGTAACACACATACACACACAGTGTATACTCCTCCTTTTTTTAACAGCAATTTTGTAACGGTAATCTTCTATTATTTATATTTACCCCCCCTTATTCGTCTTTAGATATATTTGTCCTTGTTGTCCCGTTGTTTCTCATTTGCATTTTTCTTCCTTCATACTATACGTCATACTAAGGATAATATATATTATTATTACTATACATTATTATACACATATTTTCCACTTTTGAGCTTTCCACATTTATTCTCCTCTATTATTTCTAGTCTCCAGCCAGTCATACCACTTGTTCCATATTAGATAGTACTCTGTGTCTCCCTTTTCTTTTATCTCTTTTGTTAATTTGTCCATCTCAGCACAGTCCAGGATTTTCTTTATCACTTCTTCCTCTGATGGTATATTCTCATTTTTCCAGAACTGTGCGTATGCTAATCTTGCTGCCGTTGTTTTATGTAGAATTAAGTACCGTATTTCTTTACTATATTTTCTGTTTAAAATACCCAGCAAAAAGATCTCTGGTTTTCAGTCTATGGGTTGGTCTATTATTTCTTCGATCCATCTTCTTATTTTAGTCCAGAATTTTTTCGCAACTGGGCATGTCCACCATAAATGATCATATGTTCCATGTACTTTTTTACATTTCCAACATGTTGACGAATTGTTCTGGAACATCTTGGCAAGCTTTGCTGGTGGAAGATGCCATCTGTAAAATATCTTCAACTGGTTTTCCTTGAATACCGCTGACATAGTCAATTTTATGTTTATTTACCATATTTTCCCCCATTTCTCCAATTCTATATTATATCCGAAATTTTTTGTCCATCTAATCATTGTGTCTTTGACAACCTCATCTTCCATTCTTATAAAAGGATGTTGTTGTTTTTTTGCGAGCTGCAACTCACCTCATCAGCTTCATGGAATGGCTAAACTGAGGTAAAATCTAAATTGTGATGAGATAAATCAGGAGGGGGTGGATATCATTTTTCTAATCAAATGTAAACAATATGACATCATTCCTAAAGATCTGAAAGCGAAGAACCCTAGACTACATAGGCCAGAGCCTTTCCTGACCCCTGGTCTCCTCTCACTTTAAATCCTACAGCTGTGTATCTTGTATGTGTATTTATGGCTAAGTCGATTCTTTACCTCTGGCATCTCCAAGGCTGTTCCAGAGAGATTATTTCTCTAGGACTAGTGAATAAAGAATTGGATTTTCTACCTAGCATCTGCTGCAGTTCCATATGCTTAAAAAACAAAGTTGCTTTACATAACCTCAGAAGCACTTTGATTCCAAAACTAATCCTTATTTCTAAACTTCATGGGTAAGGCTTAGGATGCTAATTGTAAGTTCCTACCACTTGGCAATTGCTCTCTGTTGCTCTAACTATGTAAGAAGAAGTCCATGCTACCTAGACATAGCACTTAGTTATCTGTTCTTCTTAATAATTGCACTTTGTCATCTGAAACTGGTGTGAGTATCAATGGGCCTAAAGGTTTCCTCTGCCTCCTCCATAATGGAGAATCTGATTCAAGAAAACGTATGTACACGAAATACGCAATGCTGCAATTTTTTTTATTTACGATTGCATAAAGAAAGTGGTTTGTTCAGCATCATTTCCATAAATAGAGATCACTTCCTCGTGCATCAGCAAGCTTTGGGGAAAGAGGCATTGCAAGTCATTTTGCATTCCCAAGACTGAGATGTAGAAACATGTTCAAAATTCAAAGTTGCAGCTATAAACTGACATTTGGGGACATTACTGTAGTGCCTATGCAACAAACAGGGTATAGTATATACTATATGCTTTTATAATATGAAAAAGGCATTGCTTCAGCAGCAGGAAGTATATATTGCAAATGGGTCCATGCACACATATATTTTCTTATTTGTTATAGCTGGGGACCTAAATCCATCTGATTTTTGTGGAGAAGAAGGAAAAAACAGTGAGCAGTGTATCCTTTCACCTCTTCTTCACTGTTCCCTTGTGGAGCAAGTTTTCATTTAAAAGATATGGCAAGGACGCATCAGCTGTCTGCAAGGAATATAAATCCTTCCATTCCCCACCATCCAATCAGAGCTGAAGAAGCTTCTTGGATGAGGAATGAAACATCATCAGAGAAAAAACAAGGAAGTCCAATTGCCTCATGAAAAAAAGCACCTTTGGGACAACCATGACCTGGAATGACTGAGAAGGGGCGTTGTCTTACCTGAACACCTTTTCTCAGCATGGTGGTGTAGAATCCACTTGATTCGGTTATTTCAGCCTTCCTGCTCAGAGAGACTAAGTCAGAGCTTTAGTCACGCCTCCCTTTGGGTGTGTCTTCCCAGTTTTAACGAGGCGAAGGATCCTGACAAAGTCTGACTCAATGACTCCGAAATGCACAAAAAAATGAGAATACGCATGCCTAGACAACTATCCTAGGGACGGTGTGGATTCTACACCACCATCCTGAGAAAAGGCGTTCAGGTAAGACAACGCCCCTTCTCCAGCATGGTGGATGTAGAATCCACTTGACTGGGACATACCAAAGCCCTCCCATGTCCCTAAGGGAGGGAAGGTCTAGGCTGCTCTCCCTAGAGCAGCAGTTCTCAACCTGTGGGTTGCGACCCCATTTGGAGTCGAACGACCATTTCACGGGGGTCGCCAAACAACGCAGTCCGCCATTTTTCCCCCTTTTCCTTATTTATGCTACTCCTGCCTATTCTATTGGCTTTTGAAAGCCAATACAATAGAGTCTATTCAAGAGACTCTATTTTATTGGCGTTCGAAAGCCAATATAAACTAAGGAAGTTTCGGTTTCGGAGCACGTGGCAGAAAGTGAGACAGAGAACAAGCGGCAGAAAGCGAGAGAGAACAAGCAGCAGAAAGCAAGAGAGAACAAGCAAAAACAGTAAGTTTTGTCTCTGGCCCACTGTTGAGCTTCCTCTGCTTGGCCACCGGACACCCCAGCAGCCCCAGAACACCATGCCCCCATTTCGTGCAATTTTGCAACCGGCCCACTGGGTACAAAACACCCCGCGGCTGCCGGCGTTCCCGTAAGGCTCCTCTCAGCCCACTGGCTCAGCCTCCTCCGGTCCGTCCTTCCTCACCTGTCCTGCGTGGTGACCCAGCTGGTAGTTTTGGTGGCATGGTTGATATCATAGTTGTAAGCTTCCTCCCAGCCTTTGGACAAAGGCAGCTTCTGCCAGGGCATTTTTCCCAGCAGCAGGCACAGCAGTGAAGAGACGGACCAAGGCCAGAGGAGAGCCAGGCTGGCTGCCTCCCGTCCATCCTGCTCCCCTCCCCATCTGTTTGGCTGAGGACGTGGAGGGGGGCGGCTGGGAGCCGCTGCCTTCCGTCCTGCTCGCCCTCGCTGCCCGTTCTGTTGAAGATGGGGGGCGGCTGGGAACTGCTGCCTACTGTCCTGCTCCCCTCCCCATCTGTTTGGCTGAGGATGTGGGGGGGCAGCTGGGAGCCGCTGCCTTCCGTCCTGCTCACCCTCGCCGCTCGTTCTGCTGAAGATAAGAACATAAGAAGAGCCATGCTGAATCAGGCCAAAGCCCATCGAGTCCAGCATTCTGTGTCACACAGTGGCCCACCAGCATTCTGTGTCACACAGTGGCCCACCAATTGAGCAGAAAGAGAAGACAAAACCCTCCCTTTCCCTTGATCCCCAACAAATGGTACTCAAGGGAATCCTGCCTGCCTCAACCAACATAGAGGCGGCACATGGACATCCGTTTTAATAACTACCGATACACTTGGCATCCATGAATCTATCTAACCCTGCCTTGAAGCTGTCAAGGCTGACAGCTGTCACGACCCCTTCTGAAAGTGAATTCCATAAATCAACGACCCTCTGGGTGAAGAAATATTTCCCTTTATTTGTTCTCACTTTCTTAGCTATGAGCTTTAGGGAGTGCCCCCTTGTCCTGCTATTGTGTGATAGAGAAATTTTTTTTTCTCTATCCACCTTTTCTATCCCATGCATGATTTTATACACTTCGATCAACTCACCCCTTAAACGCTGTCTTTCAAGGCTGAAGAAACCAAGGCGTTGCAATCTGGTTTTATAAGGGAGGCGCTCCATTTCCTTGATCATTCTTGTTGCCCTTTTTTGCACCTTTTCCAGTTCCATTATATCCTTCTTGAGGTGCGGTGACCAGAACTGTACACAGTACTCCAAGTGTGGTCTCACCATCGATTTGTACAGAGGCAATACAACACTTGCTGACTTATTTTCGATTCCCTTCCTAATCATGCCAAGCATGGAATTTGCTTTTTTTACTGCTGCTGCGCATTGGGTTGACATCTTCATCGAGCTGTCCACCAAAACCCCAAGATCCCTTTCTTGGGTTGTCTCAGAAAGTTTGGTCCCCATCAGTTGGTAAGTATAATTGGGGTTCTTTGCCCCGATGTGCATAACTTTGCACTTGTTTAGGTTAAAATGCATTTGCCACTTTGTTGCCCACTCACACAATTTCGAGAGATCCTTCTGGAGCTCCCGACAATAAGTTTCACTTTTCACAACCCGGAACAATTTAGTGTCATCAGCAAACTTGGCTACCTCACTATTAACTTCTACATCCAGATCGTTGATGAATAAATTAAAAAGTAAAGGTCCCAAAACTGAACCTTGGGGTACACCACTTCTCACTTCTTTCCATCCAGAGAATTGTCCATTTATTGCCGCCCTTTGCTTCCTACAATTTAGCCAGTTACCAATCCAGGACAAGACCTGTCCTCTAATTCCGTGGCTGGAGAGCTTTTTAAGGAGCCTTTGGTGAGGGACTTTGTCAAAAGCCTTTTGAAAGTCAAGATATACAATATCAACTGGGGCCCCTTTATCTATGTATTTATTTACACTCTCAAAGAATTCTAACAAGTTAGTAAGACATGATTTGCCTTTGCAGAAACCATGTTGATTTTCTTTCAGCAATGCCTGTTTTTCTATGTGCCCTGTAATTTTATCTTTAATAATGGTTTCCATCAGTTTGCCTGGAACTGAGGTTAAACTGACTGGTCTATAGTTTCCTGGATCACCTCTGGATCCTTTCTTGAAGATTGGGGTTATATTTGCTTCCCTCCAATCCTCCGGTACAGTGCCTGATCTTAGGGAAAGATTATATATTTTAGCTAGAAGCTCAGCAATTTCACACTTGAGTTCCTTGAGAATTCTAGGGTGGATGCCATCTGGACCCGGCGATTTGTTGACATTTACTTTAGAAAGGCATGCAAGAACATCTTCCTTGTTTATCTCTATCAGGTTTAATTCTTCTATTTCCCTCCCTGGGAAAACTAATTCAGTGGCAGGCAAATGTTCTCTATCCTCCTCAGTGAAAACAGAGGCAAAGAAGTCATTTAGCCTCTCAGCAATCTCCTTGTCTTCTCTGATTATCCCCTTCTGACCATTGTCATCGAGTGGCCCAACTGTTTTTCTGGTTGGGTTCCTGCTTCTGATGTACTTAAAAAAGGTTTTGTTATTATTTTTAATATTCTTGGCTATATGCTCCTCAAAGTCTCTCTTGGCTTTCATGACTATCGCCTTGCATTTGGTCTGCCAGAGTTTGTGATCCCTCCTGTTCTCCTCGGTAGGAAGAGCCTTCCATTTCTTAAATGAGTTTTTCTTCTTTCCAATAACCTCCTTTACCTCATTCGTAAGCCATACTGGTATCCTCCTCGACTTTCCAGTCCTCTTTCTTCTTTTAGGAATGCATTTTATTTGAGCCTGCTGTAATGTATTTTTAAATAGTTTCCAAGCATTTTGGAGGGTTTTGACTTTTTTTATTGTTCTTTTTAGTTTCTTCTTTACTATTTTCCTCAGTTTGTCAAAATTCCCTCTGTGAAAGTTTAAGGTCTCTGTGTTAGTTTTCACTGACAATTTGCTATCCATGGTTAAGTTGAAGGTTATTGTGTTGTGATCACTGGTTCCTATGGGCTCGATTACAAGGACATCATGAACCAAATCCTGTGCATTAGTTAGAACCAAGTCCAGGGTCCCCTTTCCCCTGGTTGGTTCCATGACCATCTGCTCAAGGGAATAATCGGCTAATAATCGAGGAACCTTGTCTCTCTTTCATGTGTAGAACAAGAATTTACCCAATCTATTTGGGGATAGTTGAAATCCCCCATTATGACTACCCTGTTTCTTTTTGAGGCATCTTTAAATTCATTTTCCAAATAGCAATCTGCCTCTGGAGTTTGGTTGGGAGGGCGATAGCAGATCCCTAATGTCAGATTAGTTTCCTGTCCTGGGATTTTTATCCACAATGTTTCTGTGGGTGAGCTTGAATTTTCTTGAATTTTGAGTTCATGAAATTCTAACTCCTCATTTATGTACAAGGCCACGCCACCACCATTTCTCCCTCTCCTGTCCATCCTATACAATTTGTAACCTGGAATCCTTGTTATACAATTTCTCCATCTCCTGTCCATCCTATACAATTTGTAACCTGGAATCCCCCCACAAGATGGAGGGGCAGCTGGGAACTGCTGCCTGCCGTCCTGCTCCCCTCCCCATCTGTTTGGCTGAAGATGGGGGGGCAGCTCGGTACTGCTGCCATCCATCCTACTCTCCTCCCCATCTGTTTGGCTGGGGACATGGGGGGGCGGCTGGGAGCTGCTGCCTCCCGACCTGCTCACCCTCGCCGCCCGTTCTGCTGAAGATGCGGGGGGTGGCTGGGAACTGCTGCCTGCCGTCCTGCTCCCCTCCCTATCTGTTTGGCTGAGGACGTGGGGGAGGCGGCTGGGAGCTGCTGCCTCCCGTCCTGCTCTCCCTCGCCGCCCATTCTACTGAAGATGGGGGGTGGCTAGGAACTGCTACCATCCGTCCTGCTCCCCTCCCCATCTGTTTGGCTGTGGACGTGGGGGGGGGAGGCTGGGAGCCGCTGCCTTCCATCCTGCTCACCCTCGCCGCCCGTTCTGCTGAAGATGGGGGGCGGCTGGGAACTGCTGCCTGCTGTCCTGCTCCCCTCCCCATCTGTTTGGCTGAGGACATGGGGGGGCAGCTGGGAACTGCTGCCTGCCGTCCTGCTCCCCCTTCCTGTCCGTTTGGCATTTATTGCACAATAAAATTATTTGAAACCAACATTTTGTGCTATTCTAATGCACAACTGCACAAATATGCATGTAATCTCTGAGGAGGCTATCACATCTGGGCTACAAAAATTTTGTTAAAGCATTCTTGTTTGCTGATATTTATTTCCTTTTATAAACTGCTTTGATTCTTCCATTTATTGTTTAAAGTGGTTTAATACTTCCATTCATTTCCTTTTATTCCCTTAAAACTAGTTTGAATCTTCCATTTGTTGCCATTTATTCTTTTAAAACTGATTTAATTGTTTTGTTTATTTCTGATCCACGAAACTTATAACCTCCATGCCATTTCTCACTCTTCTTATTCCTTTCTGCTTTGCTTTTTATTCCCTCTCTTTCATATACTTTCTTTTATCTTCACGGAAAGAAAATCCCTCCAGGTCCCCACTATAATTTATGGTTCAAATGAAAGCAGCCTGTTCTTATTTATTATTTACTAACTTTCTGTAAATTTTGGTCCCACATTTAAAGGCAGGATAAACATGCATTAAAATACATGCAGCGGCGGCACAGCATTAATGGTGGCCGGGGCTGTCTTTCTCGCCATGCCAACTTGGTGGCCACGCCCACTTGACCACACCCACTTGGTGGCCACACCCACTTGACCACGTCCCCCGGCACCCGGCGATGTAGAAACAAAAATAATTTTATGGTTGGGGGTCACCAGAACATCAGGAACTGTATTATGGGGTCGCGGCATTAGAAAGATTGAGAATCACTGCCCTAGAGGAAATGACCTGTTGAAGAACCCGTCTGCCAAATGCAGCGTCCGCCGCGGCAAACCTATCGATCTTATAGTGTGTAATGAAAGATGATGGAGACGACCAAGAGGCTGCCCTGCAAATCTCCTCCACAGAAGCCTGGGTAGACCAGGCCGCAGAGGTCGCTGCACTGCGCGTGGAGTGAGCTGTGATATGAGCTGGGACCGAAAGTGACTGGGACGCGTAGGCCCTAGCAATGCAAGCCCTGATCCACCTGCCAATGGTGGAAGAAGAGACCTTCCTGCCCATGGCAGAGGGCTGAAAGGAGACAAACAGGGTCTCCAACTTGCGAAAGGTTGAAGTACGCTTGATGTAAAGACGCAGAGCCCTGCGTACATCTAGCTTGTGCCACTGGCGTTCTAGACGGTGAGAAGGATTTAGACAGAAACTTGGCAAAACTAAATCCAATGACCTATGAAAAATGGTGTTCACCTTGGGAATAAAGGAGGGGTCTAATCTAAGGACCACTCTGTCTTCATGAAAGGTACAGAGATCATCTCTAACTGAGAGGGCGGCCAATTCTGAAATCCTTCTGGCCGAAGTGATTGCAACTAAGAAGGCAACCTTCAAGGAGAGAAAATGCAGAGAGCAAGACTGGAGAGGCTCAAAAGGAGCGGTAGTTAAGGCCTGCAACACAGTAGGTAGATCCCAAGAAGGGTATCTATGTACTCTGGGAGGACTAGAATTGGCCGCCCCCTTGAGAAAGGCGGAGATAGCTGGGTGATGTGAAAGCGGACCCAGATTGTCACATGTGAGGACCAAGGACAAGGCCGCAATCTGCCTAAGGATGGTGTTAGTGGACAAGCCCTTGGAAATGCCCTCCAACAGATAATCTAAAATATTAGGGACTGTAACTGAAAGAGGGTCCAATTTGTGTGAGATGCACCACTGGCAGAAGTTTCTCCATTTGGCGACATATATCCGGTTCGTCGAAGGGCGTCTAGAGGCCTGAATCATAGAGATCACCCCCGAGGAATAGGCCTGCTTAGCTAGACTCTCCCGCTCAAGTGCCAAGCGGCTAATTGAAGCCACTGGGGGTCTGGGTGCTGGAGCTCCCCCTGGCTGAGAGCTACCCGGTCCGGAGGAAACCTCCACGGAGAGACAGGGACAGATCCACTAGATCTGCAACCCACGGACGTCGCGGCCAATATGGAGCAACCAATATTACTTCCGCCTGCTCCAGGATCAGCCTGCAAATGGTGGCCTGTAACAGCGGAAGGGGAGGGAAAGCATAAAGCAGACCTTCCGGCCACTTGCACTGGAGAGCGTCCGTCCCCTCAGCCCCCCTTGCCAGATATCTGGTGAAGAATCTGGGGAGCTGGGCATTGGACGGGGAGGCAAACAGATCCACGCATGGCCTGCCGAACCTGTTCACGATCATCTCGAACAGTCTCGGGTCCAGGCGCCACTCCGAGTGGTCCACAGTCGCCCTGCTCAGGGAGTCTGCCTGTCGGTTTGCCTCTCCCGAAATGTGTTCTGCTCTGACTGAGCCCAAGTTGGCCTCTGCCCATAACCCTAGTTCCATGGCCTCCTGCAGGAGAGCCCAGGAACGTGTCCCTCCCTGTTTGTTGCCATGAGCCTTGGCTGCCACGTTGTCCGTCAGGATCAACACGTGCTTCCCTGACACTAGGGAGGAGAAATGAAGGAGAGCCAAATGAATTGCCCTGAGTTCCAGCCAGTTTATGTTTTGTTTGAGGTCCACCCTGGACCATCACCCCTGTGCCAAATGGTTCTGAAGGTGAGACCCCCAGCCAAACAGACTGGCATTTGTGGTCAGGACGAGCCTGGAGGGCTCCTTGAAGATGGTACCCTTGGTCATCGCTGCGGAAGTCCACCACTGGAGGGATGAGAGAATGTGGGATGGAACCTGACCTCTCCTGGTGGAGGCACTGAGGTTCCACTTCTGAAAGGGGAGAAGGAACCACTGAAGGTTCCTCGGGTGCAGTCTTGCCCACGGAACTATTCCCATGCAAGATACCATCTTCCCCAGGAGCTGGGACAGTTGGACCAGAGGAACCGTCCTTGCCTCCCGAATCTGGGATACTAATTTCTGGATGCCGACCCGGCGTTCCAGGGAGAGGTAGACCCTGCAAAGGTCGGAGTCTATCAGGGCTCCTAAATGGAGGAGTCGCTTTGTGGGAACTGTGTGTCTTTTTTTGAAATTCACTGAAAAGCCGTGATCCTGTAGGACTTGAATGGTGGTAGCCAGATCTGACCTTGCTAATCGGAGGGACCGGGACTGGACAAGGATGTCGTCCAGGTAACACTGTACGCGCACCGGCTTCATCCGCAGGTGGGCCGCCAACACTGCCAGGACCTTCGTGAAAACCCTTGGAGCCGAAGACAGGCCAAACGGAAGAGCCCTGTATTGATAATGCCGGTGTGCGTAACAGAAGCGCAGGAACCTGCGGTGCTCCTGGGAAATTGGGATATGGAGATAAGCCTCCATGAGATCTATGGAGGAGAGAAAATCTCCCTTCCTGATGCCGGCCAGAATGGACTTTAGGGTCTGCATTTTGAACCTTCTGTAAACTAGAAATCGGTTCAGGCCTTTTAGGTCCAGTATCGCCCTCCATCCTCCTGATGATTTGGGGACCACAAACAGGATGGAGTAGAAACCTTTGCCAATTTGATGCCTCTATGGCCCTGATCTCTAGAAGGTGTGTGATGGCAGTGGTGACCAATCGTGCTTTTGAGAGATTTTGCGATACCGGACACTGTAGGAAACGGTCGAGGGGAAGTGACTGAAACTCGAGAGCCAAACCCCGTCTGATGGTATCTCTGACCCAAGAGTTGGTGGTGGTCTGCTTCCAGACCGGGTAAAACTGTTCTAGGTGTCCCCCTATTGGGATGTCCCCATTGGTGTCACTTGGAGCATCTGTAGGGACGACCTCCCGAACCTCTGAAGGGACGCAGCCTTTATGGCCAACCCCAAGGCCTGATGAGCTCATCTAAAGGAGAACTGGAACTTCTTGTCCTCCACCTTGAGAGCCTCTCAAGGGAATCAACAGATGGAACCTACAATAAATAAGCGAAAGAAGGAGAAACATTGTACAGCTTCTTTTCCATACTGCTTTCCTATGGAGTGGAGGCCAGGGAGGACCACTGAATCTCCACTGCATCTCGAAAACCAGTGGGCAAGGAATCTGTTTTTGTTCAACTACCTTCACCGCAAATAAAGGATTAGACTCCTGTTCGGTGGAGGTAGAAGGCCTCTCCTCCTGAACTGAAGTCAGGTTGGTAGTGTTGCAGGCCTTCAGAAGAAGGGATTTGAAGAGGGAAGGGTCAAACAGACCCGAGGTAGAGACCTGTTCTGGTGCTGCCTCCTCATCCTCTAACATGGGCGTGTCGGCTATGGCCAGATCCACGGAATCTCCCTCCCCTAATTGAGAGGAGGATTCAAAGATATCTGAACCAGGCCCTGATGCAAGTCCCGGCTGAGAGGAGGGACTGGGAGGGGGAGGCAATTGTTGGGAAAGACCCTGGGAACTCCTGGAGGAGGACATGAATTGAACAAAGGCATGATGCATGAATGCCTGAAATTGGCTCTGAGACCACATCTCCCCCTGATCCCTGGGAGCAGCCCCAACCACCATTGGAGCCTGAGCAACCTCAGGGCTCTGATGGAAGGAAGAGGAAGAGAAGTGAGGGGGATCTACCTGCTCAGTTGCCCCCAGAGGCGAACTAATCCAAGAGGCTTCTTGCACAGGTGCAAAAGGAAGCTCCAGGGTGGAAGTATCCAGTGGGGCAGGGGGAACAGCTTCAGTCCCACTGGATAGGAGCCGCTGTGCCTTGGAGAATTCCCTCTCCAGTGCCTGATGTCTCTTCGAGGCCTCTCGCTTGGCTGTTTTTGAAGTCTCCTTAGTAGTTAAATGTTTGGTTTTGGCCTTTTTGTTCCCCCCTGCTTCCAATTCAGTAGATCTGCACTTTGGCTGCACAGGGGGTGCACCAGAGACTTGGGTTGCCTGGGGCGAAGGACTGTCTGCCATTGCAATCTAGATAGAGCCGTCCAAGGGTATCTAGAGGTGGGGGGAACCCAGGCATGCAGATCAAGGTCAGAGATGGAGCGCAACCGATCCTCACACTGAGCCTTGGCAATGGCAGGGACAGTCAGACAGCAATCTAATCCTGTCTGAATAGGCCTGATGGCTAAAGACCACAACTAACAGTAACAGGTGGTCCAGAAAACTCCTCACTCCGATCGCAGTTCTGGAGACCTGTGTTCAATGCCAAATCCACTGACTATTGTTTCTTAATTATTTATTATTATTATTATTTAACCATAACCACATATATGTGGGTGAATCCCGTTCTGCCCTGTCAACACAGGCCTAGTCCGCAACAAAAATCCGGCCTAACCGGCCTTAATTACTCTAGAGGCTAAGAGGCGTCCGCCTATACCTCTGAGACAGTTTAACCATAAACACTTGAATGGTCCCCCCGTTCGGACTTGTCAACACAAGCCAGGGCAAACTGCAGAAAATTGGGAAGACACACCCAAAGGGAGGCGTGACTAAAGCTCTGACTTAGTCTCTCTGAGCAGGAAGGCTGAAATAACCCAATCAAGTGGATTCTACATCCACCATGCTGGAGAATCTCCATAGACATGAAGCTCTCTGCATTTATAGGAAATCTATAGGAATTCTGGGAGTTGAAGTCCACAAGTCATAAAAGGGCCAAGTTTGAAGGCCTCTGTTATAAACTGTCTACACTCAGAATATGATCTGTACATAATACAGAGGTTAATCCCAGTTGGTGAACTGCAGATTTCCTTGACTACCACTGTAGAAAAAAGGGATGTAAATATTATAAACTTCAATCCAGAAATTATTTCATCTCTAATACAATTCTAGTCCAAAAACATTAAAAAGATGTAGAAAATATTTTTTTTATTAAGGTACAGTCACTTTGTCTCAAATACCATTAAGAAAGAAACAAAACAGCCTAAATTCAAAATATAAAAGTCTGGTGACTGTGAGAGCTTCTTCAGGCAATAATTAAAGGACATCTAACCAAAGAACGATCTCTAATTAAACCAATACAAAAATAATCCCCTAAAACAAACAAAAATCAGTATTCTGAACAAACCTTAAGGAAATCAGAAAGAAAAGCTAACTTACTAGATATCCAAAAACTCAGGAAATCTAAATATAGAATTTAAATATGTGTGTCTTTTGGGGCGGTAGGGGGCAAAGGATCTGAATTGTACTATTCAAGATTGTGCATCCACCCAAGAGAGAATACAAAAAAGGCACACTTGACTGTCAGTAGCCAAGTATGAGTGTACTTATGGCCAGGTTAAAATTAACTATGCCAACTTGAATTTAAACTAAATGAACAAGTAATTTAGGTGATTACTCATGATATACTTAATCTTCCCCTTCCACTTCTAATTTGTGATACAATAATTTGTAATACAAATTAGGATTTGGTGGCAATTTTGGGAGAAATCCTGAGGCCTCAACCCGTGGTTTAGGGAGCCACATGCTTTGGGACCACAGGTTATGCAGAACCTCTAGAGCAGGTTTCGGCATGACGCATCCGGCCAGCAGTTTGACACCCTTGCTCTAGAGCCGTGGCCACAGGTGGCACGCAGAGGCCTCTCTGTGGGCACGCACGCCGTCACCCCAGTCCTCGACCTTCAGCTAGGTTTTATAAAACCTTTTCACTTTAGGCCTCCACCACCGTATGCAAAAAAAAAAAAAGGTTCAATCAATCAATCAATCAATTTCAACTTCTTGCGGGGGGGGGGGAGATCTCGCAAAGTTGGAATTGATTGATTGAACTTTTTGGTCCCACCCAGTCTGTCATTACCACCACAGCCATACTCACTCAATGGGCCACGCCCACCCGGCACCCAGCGATACATAGGTGGATTTTGGGTTGCAGTTTGAGCATTTGGTCTCTAAAAGGTTCGCCATCACTGCTCTGGAGTTTTACAAATTTTCCTAGAAGTTGTCCTGATGTGAATAGGACCTGCTACTAAAAAACATAAACTAGCCAGCACGAATATTTAATGTAAGGCAATTTCAGTCATAGTTGTTAAGTGACATGCCCATATGATCACCTCACTTAACAACCCAAATCCTTTTTTTCTTTTTTTCCAAGAATCCTTTCACTAAGCAAAACCACAAATCGTACCTCAAATAAGCATTCAACTCAAGGGCCTCAAGATTAATTCTGCTTATACCAAAGGTTGTTTAATTTTCTTCTACCAAACCCACAAACTTCCCATAATTCAGCCTTTCTCTGTACATTTATTTTTTAAAAAGTGTGCTAATAGACTGGATAATACAGTGCCAGTGTCTTAAAAGGTAAAAAAAAAAGTGTGTGTTTTACAAGTAGGAGTAGTACACGTCTTTCCAAAACAGAGCATTGTAGTATGTTTACTATCTGCCAAGTAAACTATCTTGTTTTCCTTTGTTTTGTCTTTAAGAACAAATTACTTCAAATATCCATTAAGGTAACAACCAGCCTTGCATCTGGCCAATGAGTTACTACTATCAAATGTACAAATTAGTTGCGATAAAATAGCCAAGTTTATCTAACCAGAAACATCCAAAAGCAGTGGGTAGAGCCAGATCAAGACATTTTGTTTTTTGAGTCAAAGAGAAAATAACCTTCTCATATTACATCTCCAGAAGCTGATTAGATAGGGAGGTGGATCTTGCTATGTTGTTGGCAACAGAACAGTGCTTTCCCCACACCCAAGGTTAGCAAGCTAGTTCATCAGCAGATTATACAGCTCTAACTGGAGAGCAGAAGGAGTCATCCCCACTGTTATATTGAACTTCCAAAAATTTACCACTGAAGGCTGTTCCATCACCTTGTCAAATTTTGGGCCAGCCCTGCAGGTACCTTTACAGAGTTAATATGCTCAGTGTTACACTGAAATGCAAATTCTTCAATCTCAGGCATTTACTATTTACACACCTAATACTTGCTACCCTTATTTCATGTGAAAGTTTGGTGATTTTGTAAAAATGATTTACAGCTTATTTTCAAATACAGCTAAAACTGCTATCAAATATTTCTATGCATTGCTACAAAATAATAGTCAGTGTGTTGTAGTCCGGGTTAAACAGTCTGAAGTCCTATTGATTATATTGCATATAAACACAAATGTCTTTAACACAGACCTACTTTTGAATGGTGAAACCCTGACAAGGGGGATTTAATACTTCATCTGGCAGCTGTTTATCCACTAAACCATTATTCTTTTAACTTTCTAAAGCTCAGGGGCAATGTACCCATCACATTTCTTTTAGGTCAATCCAGGTTCTTAGTCATGCCTTATTTTTTTTTTTAACATTCCCTGAATTCATACTAAACTAGAAATCAGAATTTTGTAAGACCTATATTCTTAAGCATATTTCCCAAATAACTTTTAGGCTTCTCATGGACTCCAGACAAATTCTTAGAAAATAAAATGCCACGTGATTAAGGTATATGCTTTGTTTAAAAGTATCAATGTAAACATATGTACTTAATAACCTGCATTAACTGATCAATTCATCAGTTATCAAAACCAGTATTGTATCTGAAACCAAAACAACATGTTAAGTAAGACATTCATTTCACTGATTTGTTTGTGTATGTGTGTCAAAGTCATTTTGTGTGAGGTAAATGTAACTGTTAATTGTCTCTAATCCCTAGAGACAAGAATTTTTAAATTCTGCTTAAAATAAGCCACCAAAAGGAAAATACCCTCACTCTGTTTGTCTGGCCAGCAAACACGGTGAAGAGAAATGTGTTCTTTTTTTTTTTCTTTCTCTCTCTGTACTTGTAAGAACAGCCAAAAGTTATCAAGAAGGAATGTTTTAAATTCATCTGCTGGAAAATTTTCACTTTTCATTTACTGTATGTGTTTAAGTGGGTTTCATCTGTCTACTTAACATCTGCAATGTTAACCTTAATGCCTTTTCAAACTCTGTCTGCAAGCTACCCCCCCCCCCACTTCTCCATTTCTTATCCTCTGTTGTCCATGCCTACATCTGGCCAGTACTGCCTCTCCTGGGAGAGTCCATCCACAAAGGGGGGAAGGGACCCTGTTCTCATGTCCTTTAGCCATGCACAGATGACACCCACAACCCTTGGAAGCAGAGCACACTGATCCAGATGCTGCCTCCATCCATTTGAGCCAGAGAATTGGGTTTGAATCCAGCTATCCGCTAGAAACCACCATGCAGAGTGGATCAGATCTTCCCAAGTCCTATCATTCCCCCAGATGCCTGTGAAAGCTTTGCAGGAAGGAAGGAGTCCTGGAGCCATTGGTCCCCATGTGAAGCCTCAGAAGACAACTGGAAAGACTATGGGGGGAGGGCAGAAACTCATTGTAAGGTTTTCTTTCTTGCCTCATTTGTATTGTAATAAGCCATTTGAATGTATTCATGGAGGGATGGCATTTGGGAATGGTTGGCACAGCAAGTACTGAACACCTTGGACTTCTGTTTGGTGGGAGAAAAATTTGTCCAGGATGCTTGTATTGCCTGTTTTGTATGAGTAGCTGCATGCACACATGCACGCGTGCGCGCGCACACACACACACACACACACACCCCATTCAGAATCATACTGAGTCTATCCTCTTCACCTACCTTCAGTAAAGCTCCATAGGTTGGTTCTTGCCCTGTGGCATTAAAGCTTTGAATGCACAACTTCCAGCAAATTCCAAGGGGGGTGGAACCAGCCCCCCTCAGGTGATTTGCAATTCATATGCTCTCACTGAGGAGGTAGCAGGAAAGAGATCTCCAAAACCCAAGCTGAATATGTTGCACTGGTGGACTCAGAGTGGGAGTCCTAGGGCTCATTGTGTGCAAATTAAGAAGCCTGGCTTGCACATTGGCTAACCTCAATTGGACATCACAAACTTGGATGCATTAAACTAAGAGCTAAGGCAAGCTCAGAAAGCAACCCTTGAAAATGGGCAGCCAGTGGTTATGTACTGAGGCAAACCATGGCTGCCAAGAATTTTGGAGGTATGTGCAGACCTGACCAGAAGCTCAAAGTGGCATCAAGCATCTAAAATAATTGGCACAGAATTTTGGACACTATAAATTTATTTTCCACTTAACAAAACTTTTGCCCTGACTTTTTAGACCTTCATGGTTGAAAGTCTCCACTTTTGGGAATCATTACAGGGATCTTTTCCTGCTGCCTCTAATAGTGTCTTCCTTCTTTTTTTTTTTTTTGGCTTAACAGTTTAAAAGCTTGTTTATCAAGTCTCCCTGACCAGATCAATTTTTAATCTTGTGCCAGTAAAAGTGTGTCATCCACACTTATATGTCACAAAGGTGCGATTATGGGAAGTCAGCTCCCCCCAGAGAAGGAAATATTAAAAAGGCAGAATATTATATTTCCTCAAAGAAGCTTAAAAAGGCAGAAAAGCATGCCCAGTTTTTCTTAATAGTCCCAAGTCTCCCTCCCGCGAGCAGAAACCAGCTCTATAGATATGCAGATATCATAAACTTGTTAGAAAGATTGGAATCAGGAAGTTGGGATTAGAAAGAAAAAGATTCCTAGAATCAACAATCCCTCACACCAAAAAATCCAACAGTCATCAGCCACAGCCCCAGGGAAGCAAGATATGACCTTTGGGACATAATAGGATTAATTCATTACTATCAGAATACCAGAAAGGCACACTCAGACTCAGGTCAAAGTTCATGCCACAGGAACAACTCCAAACAAAAGCTCAAGAAGGTATAAAAACCCACCACTCTCTACTACATATGGTCAGCTTTCCGGGAGCCATCTTTCTGTCTGGCTCTCCCCTCCAATAAACTACAACCTTCTTTCTAAAGCAGTCTCCATTTTGTTTATCCCCAGCTTGGACTGGACCCTGATGAAGATTTTTCATTCAACACATCTCAATCACAGAAATTCCACCCATGGCAATTGTACTTTGTCCCATGTCTATGGAGATTCTGTCATCCAGTCATGGTTGTCCCAAAAGTGCTTTTTCAGGAGGCAACAGGACTTTCTTGTTTTTCTTTGAAGATGTTTTGCTTCTCACCCAAGAAGCTTCTTCAGCTACTTTGCCCCATTTTGACATGTTAGAATAGAACAACAGAGTTGGAAGGGACCTTGGAGGTCTTCTAGTCCAACCCCCTGCTTAGGCAGGAAACCCTATACTACTTCAGACAAATGATTGTCCAATCTCTTCTTAAAAATTCCAGTGTTGGAGCATTCACAACTTCTGGAGGCAAGTTGTTCCACTGATTAATTTCTCCTTAATTCTAGGTTGCTTCTCTCCTTGATTAGTTTCCATCCATTGCTTCTTGTCCTGCCCTCAGGTGCTTGGAGAATAGCTTGACTCCCTTTTCTTTGTGGCAAACATATTGAACACTGAGATATTGAACGCTGCTATCATGTCACTCTTAATCCTTCTTTTCATTAAAAAATAAAGATTTTTTTTAAACTTCATTCCATGTCTTAACACAGTTACCCTGAAATCACATAAAATTGATAGTTGTCATAGTTATACCCAAGTATTCGGCCTTCATCTCAATCGTAAAACATATTTTATTCATCAACTCTGTTTGATCTTATATCTTCTATTTTAAGTTATACTAGTTTTTTTCCCCCCAAGCCTCTGGCATCTTTCCTTCCTATACAATATAATTCCTTGTATTTTTAAAAGCTGTAAATGTTTATCCTGTAGAATATAAGTTCAATAGTCCATCTGGTTCAGGCACTTTTCCAGATTTATTCTTTTAATTGCTTCTAAAACTTTTCTTGTTATGGTTTTATTCATAATTTGTCTTTTTGATTGTAATTCTTGGTAAATTTTGTTTTCCTAAGATATTCATCTATTTTCTCCAACAGAATATCATGTCCTTTATACAAATTAAAATAAACAGCTTGCTTTCCCCTTCTGACAGATTTGTTTTATTGTAAGACTCTAAGAAAAAGACACAGGCAGGTCTTGAGCAGAGGTTTGAAGCTGCAGGACACAGCTTGACAAACTCTGAGTTTATTGCTTCTTATATACTTGTTACATACACCAGCTTAACCATTAGATGCTGACAAAAGTTTCTTCACTGGAAAATGTCTTCATGTAAGCAACTATTTTCTAGTAACACATTACATGGTCAAAGAACAGGTAAGAACAAATACAGGTAGATCAAAAGGAGAAAGAACTGACAAAGACAGGAAGAGATAGTAAGGAACTTAAGCATATTGTCTGTTTAGGTAGGTGAGGCATTAAGTCAAAAGTGGATGAACTTCTGGCTGCTTCATTAGGACAATGGGTATCAAAAGGTTATGAGGTTTGGGGGGGGAAGCACGGCAGTTTGCTGCCCATGCATTTTCCCCCACATTTTATTTACAGTTGCCTGGAGCAAATGTTCTGTGTTCCTTATGTCTAGTAATCTGGCCTCTCACCAAGAATGTAGCATTAACCAGCTTCTTAAGCAATCACTTTCAATTTAGTTCACTTTCCCTATCCTTCTTTGAAGGATCAGTAATTGAAGCCTTCTGATCTCCAATTGATAAAAAGTCCATTCTAGTCATTTTCTTTCCTCTTTCTCTTCACAGTTTATAAGCCAATCATTTCCCTGGTTTATTCATGAATTAATTTCGCATAATCCCATTTTATTTTCATTTCTTTTATTATTAACATAGATAACTGTTGCTGTAAATTCCTCATTTGCTGGGAAACACTTGTATTCTCTGAGAAATTCCTTATTTCTCTTATTATTATTTCATCCAAAATAGTTTGCATTTTCTCTTGCTTCTTCTTCTTGAATTCAAAATTACATTGTATCACATAATCTCTAATGCAAACTTTAGTTTCATCCCAAATAATACTTTTATTTGAATTATTTTCTAAAATTTATTTCAATTGCTTTTTACAATTCTCATTGATTTCAACTTTCTTTAACAATGCTTTATTTAGTCTCCATCTGAAATGCCTAAATATCTTTCATAAATCAGACTCCCGAGATTAAGGTCTGAAAAGCCTTTGGTAAAATTTCTACCTTAACAATTTTAGTAGCCAGTCTCTTGAAATCCAAACCATATCTAATTTTTAAAAAGATCTATATCTATCTGAACATTTATCTTGAACTATTATTCATCTGCCTGCATACATCAACCCACTCTAAACTGTTCATCAGATCAAAGAAAATATTTGATAATTTACCCTGAATAAGATCAATTTTTTGTCAGAAGTCCTGTCCTCCAGTTCAGAGGAACACCACTCCATTCCAATAACCCATCAAACACCAACTTTCACAGGACAATTCCATCTGTATCTCCATACGTTGTTTATGGAAAAAAATAATGTTATCTTCATTTGGGGCATGAACTTCCATGCCCATAGTTTGAATCTCATATAATATAACTCCAACAAATCTACCATGTTCATCAATTAATACAAGTTGTGGTTTAGTTGAGGGTTAATATCCAAAACTCCATTTCTCTTCTTACTATCTGCTAAATAAATTCTTCATCCAAAGGTTTATAAGTCAAACACTTTATATTTCTTTTCCTGGCCTAAGTCTCTTGCAGGCAAATAACGTCTTGCTTTATTTTTTCAATAATGAATATTTTTTCCTTTTTTGAGGAGCATTTGCTCCCTTTATAGTCCTTGTTTAACATTTGAAATCATACTCATATCAAAGACTTATATACAGTGCTTTTTTTAAAAAAAAAAAGGTGCAGGAACTCACACACGTCATACAACCCGCCTTGCCTACCCTACAAGGTTCCATCCAAAAAAGGTGCCGGAACTCCGGGCTGGGCGTTCTATGAGAAAAAAAAGCCCTGCTTATATATGTTCATTGCTGTAGCACCTTATTGAGTATCCTCTTTTTCCAATTTCTGCTGCATTTGTTGTGACTGTTGTGTAATTTCCTCTGAAAACTCCATTTCTATCTCCTCCAATTCTCCACTATATTTTTCTAAAAAGTCTTCTTGCCTTATGAACAAAATTCTAAATCTTTGCTGTTTAAAAATAAAAATCAAACCTTTCAATTTATCCCATCAAAATAGGATTTTTTTTTCTGTTTTAACTTTTCAGGAGTATTATTTTCTCTTATGTAAAATTCCAGAAGGAATGTCTTTCAAAGCAGTTATGTTTATATTATCTATTTTTAATCTTGTGATAAAAAGCTGCTACAAGACATGATCCCTTGTCTTATTTCTAACAAAATGCAACAAACTATCCCAACAAAATTCCACATTTTGGAAAATCTGGAATTTATTGTACAAGTCTTATCAATTTCTGCCTCCATATCATCTTCCAAAGCAAAATAAATTGCCAAAACATTAATAAGCTACTCACTAATATCTTTATCTGGAACTTCTGAAACAGCTCAAAATCTCAGACAAAATTCTCAATTCCAGTAAAGGCAGATTATCCTATTCTTTTTCCAACACTTTGCCTTGAATATCTATCTTAACTCTCTAAAATTTCCACTCTATTATTAATTTGCTTTACCTCTTCAAATATTTGTTTTGTAAAATGTTCCATCTTTTTAATATCTCTTACGTCCTTTCTTAATTTTACAAATCATTCATCTGTGTTTTTTCAAAAGCATCCATTTTATTTCCAATCTGATCAAATTTATTTCCCATTTGCTCAAAAAAAATCTGAAATATATCATTACACTATACATAGTATCCGTGTAACAATTGATCATATGCTCCTATGTCTTCCTAAATTAAGTCTCTCTTAATCTGATAGAAGTTCCTTCAAATATGCAAACAATTTACATATAACTTCTTATTCTGAATAGCACGGGAGTCCACCAAAACAAATGTTTATTCAGATTCTTAAAATTTCTCCTGGTATAAAACATAGATTGCATTCAGAATAAAGAAAGTCCCTCTTTCTGTGGCCTGAAACATTATTTAGACTGGAGCAGTAGAACCAGCTAGTCCAATAATTTTGTACATATTCATACCCATGCGTCCATCAATGAGTCAGATTAGGAGCAAGAAGTGTCTAAGAGTTTAGTTGGCATCAGATTTAGTGGAGCATCAATTAAATATATCTATTGCATTTTTGGCAGCTCCAAGAAGCTATGTAAGATCAGCTTTGGTTAATCCTTGGACAGGGGACCACTCAGAAATCTATGATTATAGACTACACTGACAAACCCACAGTCACACAAAAACAGAAGAGAGTACTTGCAAACCACTTTCACATCATGCCAGAAAACTACACGGATATGTCCATGTTAGTCATCAAGAGCTATGTTTGACTTGAAGGCAACTTTACATTCACTCAATTTTCAATCAAACTGCTGAAACCAGCAATTTACTATAAATATAACAGTCATGATCTACCTAGCTCAGAGAAGAAATGATACAACGCATATACAATGCAGATTATTGGAAAATTGGTGATTACATCTGTGATGCCTATATATCAGTGATGGCGAACCTTTTAGAGACCGAGTGCCCAAACTGCAACCCAAAACCCACTTATGCATCGTTGGGTGCTGGGTGGGTGTGGCCCATTGGGTGGGCATGGCTGCGGTGGTAACAGCAGACTGGGTGGGACTAAAAAGTTTGATTAATCAATTCCAATTTTGCAAGATCTTTTTTTTTCCCCGCAAGAAGTTGAAATTGACTGATTGATTGAACCTTTTCTTTTTGTACACGGCAAAAGGCCTAAAGAGAAAAAAAAACCAGCTGAAGACCTAGGACTGGGTGATGGCAGAGAGGGCTCTGAGTGCCACCTCTGGCACCCGTGCCATAGGTTCACCACCACTGCTATATATCTTTTATCATGATAAGGTGGACTATAAATGAAATTTAAAAAGAGATGAATTTCAAATTTGTCTGGGGGGGAGAGAAGTGCACTGAAATCACTGATCATATTCAGTTTCAGTTTAAACTATCAGTTCATATGGTTTTTATTTGTCCTTTTAGGGCTGTAGCAACAAAATTACATTCTGAATTTTATTTTACAGTATGGAGTGGCACCTTGGAAGAACATTGAGAGTGCTCAGGATTAAGTTAAGCAATATTAACATACACTATTGCCCAGAAGACGGAAGCTTCACCCAATGATTGATCTAATCTTTGCAATGACTCCCATATAAGCAAATATTTCCTAATCTTGCATATTCACGCCAGGAATATTACAGAACATGATACTGTAATGTAAACAAATGCTAAGCACCTTCCTATGATATCTTGCTCCTGGTGAACTCTGATCTACATTTAACGAACATTAAGATGTAATTGGCACCAGCCAATAGAGGCACTTATATTTACATAACCACAGCATTAATATTGCAATTGGTTAATTGATAGGAAATAAGAAAAATTAGAAAAGAATTATCAAAAAATCAACAAGGTATGTTTCTCTTTTCACAGTCAACCAGCAATACATAATTTCTTCTCAAAGGTTTCTAGATGAACTGTTGGTTTTAGTAATCAGGCCAAACATATTGCATAGTGCAACAGCGGGCTTGCAATCACAAGCAATTTTGTTGTACCCCGTATCAATGACACTGTCTTCATGGACAAAGAATTGCCATTTCAAGGCTGGGGTGGCTAGTTCCTAAGAGGGGGGGTCTTCAAACTCTCTTCCAAACTTCTTGATACTCGGTTTTGGAAGAATGTTGTTGTTTTTTGCCACTGACTTACCAGAGGCAAGATAAATGGACTTAAATACAATAACTGAAGATAATAAATTATTTATTATTTTATTATTTATTATTTATTAAATTTTTATACCGCCCCTCTCCCGTAGGACTCGGGACGGTTCACAACAGAGTAAAAACATAAAAACAATAAATATTTAAAAATAAATTAAATTAATATTAATACAAGGCTGTTGCTAAAAACCTGTTAAAAACCCAATTCTAAAACCCAAACAGCCTTGTTTAAAAATTTTAAAACCCGAGGAGATCTAGGCCAGGCCGGCTTGATTGAAGAGATGAGTCTTCAGTTCTCTTCTGAAGGTGCGGAGATCATGACATGTCCGGAGTTCTGGGGGGAGTTCGTTCCACATCGTCGATGCCCCCACAGAAAAGGCTCTCCCCCTGGGCGCCACCAGCCGACACTGCTTAGGCGATGGCACCCTGAGGAGGCCCTCTCTGTGGGAGTGAACTGGTCGATGGGAGGTATTTACTGGCAGAAGGCGGTCTTGTAAATAACTGGGTCCTATGCCATGGAGCGCTTTAAAAGTGGTAACCAGTACCTTGAAGCACACCCGAAAAGCCACCGGCAAACAGTGCAGCTCGCGCAGGATAGGGGCCATTCGTACCCGCCAGGATGCCCCCACTACCACCCGCGCGGCCGCATTCTGCGCCAGTTGAAGCCTCCGCGTGCACTTCAAGGGGAGCCCCATGTAGAGAGCATTACAATAGTCCAGTCTGGAAGTGACGAAGGCATGGGTGACCGTGCGTAGCGCGTCCTTATCTAGGAAGGGGCGCAACTGGCGTACCAGACGAATCTGGTAAAACATCCTCCCGGCCACGGCCGTCAAATTAGTTTTTACACTATGTAAATTTCTATTATGTTCCCATGGCTTCCTGAGCCTGAGACTCAAGAGTGTAGATTTCAAAGGAATAGATTATATAGATTCTAATATAGGGACATACTCAAAAACACAGGAGTGTGCATAATAGAGGAGAAGGAAGTAATACAACAATTTGTGGGTTGTAATGTGGACTACTAGCCAATGCTGGTGATATAGTAATGTAGGCATTAGGTAAATAACACATCGAACTACAAGGTCAATGATAGAAGTGAGTGAATTTTATTTTTATTCCTAAATGACTACCTGTTTGGAAGCTATATTTCTATAAGCAGAGTTTTCTCCAGACTCTGGATTTATGAAGCCAAAGGGCTCTTCCCCATTTTCCTCTAATGTGGTTGCAAACATTCCCTGATATATATGTGTGTGTGTGTGTGTGTGTGTGTGTGTGTAATATGTATATGAATATATATCATGCCAGAGGCTTATGACTTTCACACCAACCCATAGTTGAAAGAAACTTAAAGTTCTTAGCTTTATTGTTAAGCTAACTTAAACATTTGCCTTCTTCTGATGTAACTTTTTCTGTGGAAACATTCCAGATGTTTCATTAATGATGTGACTGATGATGCAGTCAGATTTTGAACCATTCCAAAGTTGTATGGGTCACTTTAGGCTGCTCTGAGCATACCCCTTTCCCTTCCTTCATTGGGAACTGTCCCCCATGGCCATTTTGGGTTCCACTTCAGGCATGACCACACTCCTGATTTCCAGAGGCATTTACCTGCATAATTCTTGCCAGTTGTTTTTCATAGTGCTTGTCAGATCTTTAAGAGTACAAACTTCTTATAATTACAACTTTAGTGTAGTGCTCCATTGAAAGAGCTTACACCTGCTTTTTAAATATGGATTTCATGTTCTCTTAAAAGCCTTTACGCTGCACAGGAGATTGATTTGAACTGAGAAAGAAAGCCAAAAGTTTCTATCAGCCACATACTGTATTACTAGTTGTATCACCACAGGTTTTCCACTGCTTCTACTGATTGGCACTATTATTAATTGGCACAATTTGATAAGCAACTAAGTAACCTAAGCAAGAGTGATTGCTGATTCCCCCCCCCCTCCATAAAGAGAAACAAAGCCAGAGAAATCTAAGAATCCATAAGCCACAATAAGTAACTAAGGACAGAACCATTCTCTGCTCTTTTTAACCATGATTGAGTAGGAATCATCAAATAAAGCAGCATAATTTGAGCAACGATGCTTTTCTGATGGCTCAAGTGCTAGTATTCAATGCTATATATTGTGTTCATGTTCCTAGGTGCTTGAAGCATGTAAATTAGTGTTTGTCCTGCAAGTCAACTTGGCTGGGTAAATCTGATTAGCTTTGGCATCTAGACCAATTGATTTTTTCCTGTAATTGATAGATATGTTTGTAGCGATTATAAAAAGTCTTTCTAAAGATGTTGTGGATACTTTCTTCCTAGGTAACTTATCATAAATAGTAGACAACATGAATTATAATTAGAAATATTTGGCAACAGTTCTGTACTTTTCCCCACCTGGAAAATATGGACATTGTAGATTCTTATAAGTTTAAACTCTGTTTTATATTTCTTTGCAACCAGTGTGTTTTAATTAAATAGGTGTGCTATTTTAAAAACCTTTCTTAATCTTTTTTTTTTACATTGTTTTAAATACAGTAAAGCATTCCTCCTGTGAGAAATATAACCACAATGTGTAGGGTAGATAGGAAAACCTTCTGCCCAGAATCATTGGACAAGGACTCCCATTGTTTGTCTGGTGCCATCATGGTTGGGTGAGAATGATTTAAAAAAATCCAACTATCTTGGATTGCAACATGATTCCTACACTGACCTAAGGTATCCTTTCCCTAGCAGCTCTCTGACCCACAGAATTCTTTTCTTTAGAGAATTACAAGAGAAAATAGTCTCCCGTGTAGAATATTTCAAAGAAAGTTGCTCCTAAGAAGAGCAAGTATTTTCAAGATCCTTTTTGTTTGCTGATCTAGATACTGCTGCATGCAGCATCAATCACTCTCTCAGTCTCATCCTCAGTACAATATCTCACTGGGATTGGTGTTGTGGGAAAAACAGGTGGCAAGAACTTTGAGTTGTACAAAACAAAAGTGCAATATAAATCTAATAGAAAATAAGTTTTAAAAAATTGTCGTTAGAACCAGGAACACTGGATGAGCCAGTGAAGTAAAGCTTCCCCACCTTTGGAATGGAATGGACCTGCTACAAAGAGACTAGCAGATCTCAATAATCTTCTTTGAAATTCATTAGAAAGCTTCTAGGTGGCAGGTAGACAGGTTGATGGTAGACGCTCTTGAGAGTTGCACATAGCCCATACCACACCATAGGCAAAATGGGTCACAGTACAGAGGAATAAAACCTAACCCTTTCCCAACTTAAGTCACTGCATTCCACAGCGCTGAACAATTACACAGTATACTTGACTGAATCCATTTCATCTTCAAAATGGCAGAGGAGAAGGATTGATTAATTGTTGATATATGTTGATACGGTATGCATTTGTTCAATCACTGTATTTCTGACAAAAGAAAAAAAATGAAGCGTACGGACAAAACTGGATGATGTACTCCAATATTAGATGTGTTCAATCAAATTGAACACATTGGGTGTCTTCATCCATATGATGATGTAGGAAAAGAGGAACATTAAAACTAATTTCATTGGTAAATTTGGAAATAATGTTAGCCCATATAGCCAAATTCCAATGACTCGAACCATAGCCACATACATGTGCGTTTGCACGTAGGCACGTATTCTCCTTTTCTGTCTGTATTTCATCACAAAATACAGGGCAATAATACACTTTTTAAAAAATCCTTTGATTGCAATCCTGAAACTTGAAAATACGTTCCATTGCTTATTTCTAATTTTATAAGTTTCTGCTCTAAACACATTAAACTTTAGCAAGAGGTCATTATGTAGTAAAAATACAAAATTTAGCTTTTAATTAGAAATTTAAACCATATTACTCACACTGCTATCGGGAAACAGTTTGGTGTAGTGGTTAAAGATCCAACCTAGAAAAGAGGAGACTATGAGTTCTAATCTCACTTAGACACAAAAGCCAGCTGGCTGAGTTTAGGATACTCACTATTTTGCTCAGCCCTTGGAAAAAGATATCAGCAAGCCATTTCTGATAAATATTGCCCAAAAACTGCATGGCCTTGACTCAAATGACCATATCAAGAAGAGACAACTGTTAGCATAAAGAAGAAATCTCTTAAAAAGAAGAAATATTATACATCTAATCATATTTCTCCTTCTTGTTTTCATTTTTTTTCCTATTGCATTTTTCCCCCCAGCCTGGTGCCCCACAGGTATAATTAGTTTCACTTCCCACCATCTCTGTTCATTCCTTCTAACCTGATTGGAAGAAGCTATCACAAAGAATAGTAAACCAAATAGCCTTCGGTTATGCCTCATGGATTTGCAAAACAAAATAAGTTTGATTACTGTGATGAGAAATTGAGATAATAGTTCCTGTTTTAAAAAAAACCCTTTGTGCTATATTTTCTTGCATTTCAACTTTGCTAAGTTTCACCTTAGTTCTGTTAAAAAAAATAGATTATTTGACAACAGGTGCCTTATCTATTCCAGTCAGAACTATTTTTGTATGACAATTATACAGAGGTAGTGAAGACACCTTAACATAATGTGCTGGTTCTGTGTTTCAAAATGAGAAAGCATTAAAAGTAATGTCCTGGGTTCTGTGTTTCAAAACAGACATTTGTGAAATTTCAAATGTAAGATTTGAACTCTGCTTTTTTATATTTTTTAATTAATTTTATAATTATGAATATAACTAGAAAAAATTCAATATAAAAACAACTCAACTGAATAAAATTGTTTGCAACTTTTTCCAACCCAAAAACAAAGCATAAGAAACTTAACTAAAATACCAAAGTAACTATGGGTATTGCTCGATGGCACCACATCCCCCTCATCCTTCCTCCCTCAACTTCTATCCCCCAACCCTCTCTATCTCCCTCTCTCTCCTCCCTCCTCCTACCACTCCCTACTTCCCACCAACCTTCACTCCTCAAACTCCACCCCCTCAGATGTGGTGCCGAGGTGCCGCCCGAGCAACCCATCTTTTATCAAAAATATATCATTCTTATATAATACCAATACCATGTTACAGTTGAGGAAAATATAAACCCCACCCACCCACCCACCCCCCGACTTCCCAGAGTGAATACAGGGTAGAAACACAAGAAAACCCACTAAACTACACCAAATTATTATATAAGCCCTATTAAAAATTTAACTATATTTTTCAGTCTGCTTTTAAATGATCATTATTACAAGTATTTTTAAAACTGAGAAACTTCCTTTAGAATTAAGAGCAGTGACTTACAAGAAAGGAATAGAATTGCAGGAACTTATGCAAAAGAAATAGCAATAGCACTTAGACTTATATACTGCTTCATAGTGCTTTACAGCCCTCTCTAAGCGGTCTACAGAGTCAGCATATTGCCCCCAACAATCTGGGTTCTCATTTTACCAACCTTGGAAGGATGGAAGGCCGAGTCGACCTTGAGTTCATCAGGATCGAATTCCAGGCTGTGGGCAGAGTCAGCCTGCAATACTACATTCTAACCACTGCGCCATGTATATGTAATTTCAGATTTTTACAAAGCAAATAATTTTATTTCATTTTTTTAGGACATTAAAAGAGCAACGTTTACCTTGATTACTGATATTTCATTTAACAGTTGCCAAAAGATATAAAATCTGCTTTCTAACTGACTTTTTAAATGTGAGTTTAAATAATGGTTACAAATCACTGTTTTCCAGTTTTATTCATCAGTTCCTCTAGCTCCATCTACTTATCTGATTTGTTATTTTTGGATCACTAGTCCAAACTATAACTATAATTCCTTACTCTGAACTTTTGGTTTTGGCTGCATATTTTCAGAAAAGGCAGGCACAGCCACACTTCTCTGTGCATTAATGATTCACCTGTGGAGATGGTTACCAGCATCAACTTCCTGGGTGTGCAGTTAACAAGTAGGCTGGCTTGGTCACTCAACAGCAAGACACCGGTGAAGCGGGCACAGCAGCACCTGCATTTTCTGTGTCGCTTGAGAAAAGCACATCTTCCTTCCCCTATCTGTATCACT
Source organism: Bothrops alternatus (assembly GCA_034064705.1). Taxonomy (NCBI): domain Eukaryota; kingdom Metazoa; phylum Chordata; class Lepidosauria; order Squamata; family Viperidae; genus Bothrops; species Bothrops alternatus. Next base: position 9,972,819 of record JARGCV010000087.1, read on the forward strand.
TTCTACAGAGGGATGATAGAGAGCATCCTGTCATACAGCATCACAGTCTGGTTTAGAAGCATCACTGGGGTTGCCACAAAGAAGAGGGAGTCAAGCTATTCTCCAAAGCACCTGAAGGCAGGACAAGAAGCAACGGATGGAAACTAACCAAGGAGAGAAGCAACTAGAACTAAGGAGAAATTTCCTAACAGTTACAACAATTAATCAGTGGAATGAGTTGCCTCCAGAAACTGTGAATGCTCCAACACTGGAAGTTTTTAAGAAGAGACTGGACAGCCATTTGTCTGAAATGGTATAGGGTTTCCTGCCTGAGCAGGAGGTTGGACTAGATGACCTCCAAGGTCCCTTCCAAATTCATCATCATCATCATCATCATTGTGGCAGTGCAGAGAGTGGTGAGGATGGCTGAAAAGATTATTGGCAGTCCCCTCTCTTCCATCCAGGACATAGCACATAAGAGTTGCTTGAGCAGGGTCCGTAAGATTGTCTGGGACACATCCTCTTCACAACTTGTTTTCCTTGTTACTTCTGGGAGGAAGCTCCGTGGTATCCAAAGCTGAACATCCAAATTCAGTCACAGTTTTGTTCCATATAATATTAATCTTGTGAACTCTAAAGCTTCCTCCTTCCGTTATGTATTCAAGATGGACTGTGATTAATATTTATATGTTACTTATATGTAAGGGTGTAAGTCTATACATATGTTGCATATAGTATGTTTAAATGTGTGTTATGTATGTGTACACTTTGAATGCAAGCAACTAATTTTCATTTTTATCTCTCTCTCTCTCTCTCTCTGTATATATATGTATGTGTGTGTGTATATATATATGTATGTATGTGTGTGATTGTATGTATGTATGTGTATGTATGTATGTATGTATTATGTATGTATTGCTGCAAACATGATAGCAGTATTCCAGTATTTGAGGGGCTGTCACAAAAGAAGAGGGCATCAAACTATTCTCCAAAGCACCAGAGGGCAGGACAAGAAACAATGGTTGGAAATTGACCAAAGAGAGAAGCAACTTGGAATTAAGGAGAACCTTTCTGACAGTGAAGACAATTAACCAGTGGAATAGCTTGCCTTCAATCATCGTGGGTACTCCATCACTGGAGGTTTTTAAGAAGAGACTGGACAGTCACTTCTCTGAGATGGTATAGGTTCTCCTGCTTGAGCAGGGAGCTGGACTACAAAATCTCCAAGGTCCCTTCCAGCTCTATTCTATTATATTCTATTCTAAATTCTAACAAAATGGGTTTCTTAGTACCAATTGCTGTGTTCCTGTCATGCCATGGACTTGGTAGAGGTATATGATTGACTCAAATGAAAGCAGAAGGTCAGACATGACTGGGCACTGATTTCCTTCAAAGTTCCACAGATGTCCTTGTACTGTGCTGGGCAAAACATAAGCAAGACATCAGCCCCATTCTATAAAACAATAAAAGCACTAGAAGTATGTTGACACAGGAGAGACATTAGTCTTTTTAATGATTTGATGACTGGGGAACAATCTAAGTACTTTCAGGGATCCTGAATATGACCAGAAGTTCAAGTCACAGTATATTATGTAACTGAAAGAAACCCTAGAATTAACAAATATTTTGAGCAAAAACTTCTGTATTTTTTCATAACTGCCTACTCAGCTTTAGTAGACAGAGGGAGAGTTTTGAGGAAAATTTGGGTTGGAATTCCTCTAGATCTTAGGATGTTTGCATATTTAAAAAAAATTTCAAAGCATGGGAAAATCTTTACTAACACCAAGCAAAAAGCATGCAATAAATTCAAGCTCTTTAGATTTCTTCATCAAGCAAAAATACTATAGTGCAAAAATTCAGGCAAGGGGAGAAAGGACAAAGATCTAAAAATTATACCAACTGACTTGAGGTCAATCTCAAAAGAAAAAAGATCTATAGAGTAAATGCAATGATTAGTAGTAGATTTTAATCACACCTTCTAATACCAGGTATGTTGGTGGGTGCCGATAACAAGAAAAGACGATTCAGAAAATGTACGTGTCCGTAGACTAATTCCTTAAGTGGATGAGACACTTGCTACCTCCCAAGAAAGCAACTCAGCAGCCACAGATTGTTCGGTGAACAGGTGGAAAATAAAAAATAGAAAGTCAAGCTGGGTGATAGGAAAAAAAGGAAGGTTTGTTTGATTTTCTTAGATCAGTGGTGGCAAACCTATGGCACGGGTGCCAGAGGTGGCACTCAGAGCCCTCTCTGTGGGCACGCATGCCGTCGCCCCAGCCCCACCACCCCCATGGCCCCCTCCTCACCAGCAGCCCCCCCGGAGGAGAATCACCCCCGGTGCAGCCTGTTGAAAGCAGCGCAGCCAAGGACATGGCAGCCGGGCAGCGGGGACAAGACTCCACCCTTGCACCCCATTGCATACAGATGATGCTGTGGGGTACAGAGGGCGTGGCCGCCATGATGCTGCTGGGCCGCCTGGGCGATTTGCTGTGGCAGGCCGTGGAGGTGATGGGTGGCCCTGCGGGCAGATGTGGGGATGGGGCAGGGGCAAGGCGGATTTTGGGCACTCAGTCTCTAAAAGGTTCGCCATCACTGCCTTAGATGTTCTAATATTCTGGATGTGGGTATGATTGGCTTGGTGACTGGATCTTAAACAAGATCCATTCCTGTTAGATATGTTGTTATACTTAAACACTGTGCTGTGATCCCACTTTCAAATTTTAAGGTAAGGGTGATATGGGAGAGAATTCCCCCCATGTATTTTCCTTGGACTAAGGTATCCCCATACGCAAAGATGCTAATTATGTTTGATGGAGATGATGCAGAGACCTCTCAGCAGTTTGAGTATTCTTGCAACAACTTTACCCATGGCCTGAAACAAAGCAATGGTTGCAGAGTGATTGCCCATTCATTCCTCAATGGCTGGTCTGGTATTGTTGCTATCAGGGAAACCTTGTGTTACCTGAATTTCAGAGTACTTACATTTTCCTTTTGCTATTTTCTATTCTATAAGAAAATAGCAAAAGGAAAATGTAAGTGACACCGTCCTCTTTGGAGGTGAATGCTAGAAAGTATACTAGACAAAACAAGAGTTGGGAAATCAAGGGATTTCATACCTAGTACTTTTTCAGGCTACCTACTTCAAAGAAACTGCTATATGAATATGACTGGGTTCATACATCAAATTAACCTGCACATTATAGTTTACAAATTACAAAGCCTAGAGTCGCTTTTTATGTTCATTCCCAACAAACAAACCATATGGTAAATTATTGCAATGTGCAAATGCAAAATCTGTGCTTCTGGCTCAAAGCTGAACATTAGGGTAAAATAAGCCAAAGCAATCGCAAATAGCAAGGTTTAAACTGACTGATGTTTCGGTTTATGTGGACTTATGAGATGGGAAGAATATGTTTATTCCAACTGGGTAAACATGATAGCAGCGTGAAAACTCTCTTGCAATGAATTTTAGCCTAAAAATTGCCTTGTATTTAGAAGTTACAGGATAGAGAATTATGAAAACTAATGATGTGACATCATGTTGCATTTGCAGATTTCAGCTGATTGTTTTTTTCTTTTTAGTACAGGTAGTCTTCCAGTTACTATAGCAATTCGGAGCAGAATTCCTGTCACTAAGCAATGTAATCATAAATCTCAATGTTATGCCGCTTAGTGAAGGCAATTCAGGCTGCCATTGTAACTTCAAAAGTACACAAGTTGTTAAGCAGGAAGAGCCAGAAGTCCCAGTCAAGCAGGCCAGTAGGTAAATGTGGAAGTGCTGCAGGGGTTGCCATAGGCGGATGTTACAGAGCACAGATGTGCAGGTCTACAGTGGGACAGGGGTGTCATGGGCAGGCACTGTAGCATAGGCAGTTGCAAAGGTGCTGCAGGAGGAGTGGGGGCGGGGTGGGAAGCAGGTGTGCAAGCGTCTTAGAGATGAGGATGCTACGGCAGGCAAGAAAGCAGTACGAGCAAGAGCGACTTCTGAATTCCTGCTGGTTTCCCCATTGACTTTGCTCGTGGGAAGCCATCAGGAAAACCACAATCATATGACCACAGCTCATGGCACCATTTTGTAATTTTGAACAGCTGCTAAGCAAGTGATCATAACCTGAGGACTACCTGTTAAGAACAAAAAAAATGACAGTGTGGTAGTTTGGCATTTTTATTCTGTTAGAAGTGCTAAATTTGGGATATGGAATTCTAATAATTTGCTTCATTTTTGGTGTCTGTGTCCATATAAATGTGCTGGGTGTCGTTTGTTGTTACTCCAAACACAGGCAGTTGCTTCATTGAGCCAATAATGTGCCATTTTTGTAGATTCCATTTAGTTGGAGGGCTAGCACTAGGTGGTTCGTTATCCTTTCACTATTTTTCCCTTAATCTGAGGCCAGCAGGAATGAAGGGATAGGGGCCTGATCCTTCACCTGATAATTGGACTATCTGTGCACATTTATTTGCCTAGTGCCCTTCTACAATTCTCCAAACCTTAAGGAGATGGTATGTAATATTCCATCTCATGGAGCAATATGTTCCCTCTCCTTATGTCAGCCCTGCCAGGTAAACCAGATAGAAAACACAACAAGATGAACTGATTTTACTTCAGTGTAAGGCTACATTAAGAGAAACTTGCAAGTCTGAAGGTGCAGATTTCCTGCCTCCACTTTTACCTGTTTAATCCATTAGGGCAGGGGTCTTCAAACTTGGCCCTTTGATGACTTGTGGACTTCAACTCCCAGAATTCCTCAGCCAGGCATGCCTGGCTGAGGAATTCTGGGAGTTGAAGTCCACAAGTCATCAAAGGGCCAAGTTTGAAGACCCTTGCATTAGGGCAAACCTTCTTCCTAGGTTTCTCACGCTGACTGTTAAGGAACTGAAGGCTCCTGCCTTCCTTGCCTGATTGTTTCCTAGGCAGCTTTTCCCCAAGGTCATTCATACATTTCAATACACGTCATAAATTCACTGAATCCTTTGCTATATTTAACATGTTTACATCAAACGGAATTGCTAACTGTTATGAAACATCCTGTACACATATATCTTCACACATCATGATATTTAGTATCACACTGCAATATTTCCAAACTGATTCCCCCCCAAAAATGCCTTTTTTTCTGTTTTGATACTTTTACATAGAATTTCAGGCTTTATTATTAATATTTTAATAAAGGTGATATTAGCATTTTAGCATGGCATCCATATTTCCTTTAGAAAACCCTGTTTTTTCTGTGAGCCAAAACCATTTCCTTTGTTGATCCAAGATGCAAGTATTAAGAAAGAAACAAATCCAGGTACAGGAGGAGGAAATGCAACATATTTAAAAGTGTCTGTCCTTTCTCATGTCTAGCAAAAAGCAAAGCTATATTGCAGATCAATGTCTTATTGTTTGATTTGTTGCTTTCTGATACATCACATACATCAAATGCATGTGATCATTTATTTCTGTACACTATATAAATACTTGACCCACCTAAATATTTCACCTTTGCCTGAAGTACTTGTGGTTCAACTTGTCAGGGGGCAAAAGGCACACTTTGCAAAGGTACTAGGTCAATGGTGGCGAACCAATGGCACGGGTGCCAGAGGCGGCACTCAGAGCCCTCTCTGTGGGCACACATGCCGTTGCCTCAGCCTTGCCTCCGCCCGCGACCCCCTCCTCACCAGCAGCCTCCCTGGAGGAGAATAGCCCCTGAGCGTGACCCGCACAGAACAGTGCAGCCAAGAACATGGCAGTCAGGCAGCGTAGACAAGACTCTGCCCTCACGCCCCAACGCGCACAGTTGATGCTGCGGGGCGTCGGCAGAGGGCATGGCTGCCATGGTGCTGCTGGGCTGCCTGGGTGATCTGCAGCGGGCCCTGGAGGCGGTGAGTTGCCCTGCGGGCAGGCGGGGCAAGGCAAGGTGGGGGCGAGGTGAGCAGGGGCAGAGCAGGGGGGTGGAGCAGGGGCGGGGCCAGTTTTTGGGCACTCGGTCTCTAAAAGGTTCGCCATCACTGTATTAGGTGTTTCTCAAACTCAGGGACTAGGCTTTTTCCAGCTTCACACTAACTAGGTTGCCTCAGGCTTACAGGCAACAGTACCCATCTTATTTCTGATGTGATAATAATGAAAACAACAGAGAATATACTGCTGTTTTGCTTTTGCTTCTTCTGTAAGCTCCTCTAGAAATGTTAGTAGCAAAGAAGAACAGCTAGTTCATCTTCCTGGAAATAAAGTAGCAATATTCCCAATTTGCAAGTTTAAAATGTTGTTTAACATAAAGGAAAGGTTTGCAGCACTATGAATACAAAGTGGAAAAGCAAAGAGAGCATGTTTTATTCAGGCTAGAATCTAGATAGAAATAGAAAGGGTGCCCAGCAGGAGAGGCAATAATTTGAATGATGCCTAAAAGTCTAGAGACCTAATACTGTACTCCATCAATGAATTAACCTCAGGATAATAATAATAATAATAATAATAATAATAATAATAATAATAATAATAATAATAATAATAATAATAATAATAATAATAATAATAATAATAATAATAATAATAACAACAACAACAACAACTGCTGAGAACATAGCTGCCTGGCAGCTCAGGATGAAATGGCTGCACACCAGCTAGTGGAGAGGAGGGAGTGCGCCAGGCACTGTAGCCAATCACAACCTTGGATGTTACTAGAACAGAGTTAGAGAGTCACCTTTGAAAGACATAAAATGGCTTGTGTCAGAAAAAGCAATTCTGAATCTAGGCTGCAAACACAGACATGAAATGTGTTTGCTTTGGGCTGGGAGTTAAAGATAATGTCATTCACCTCTCCACTCAAGATAAGGTGAATGGCCTATACTGGCAACAGTCCTAGTAGAAAGGGTGGATCTGCCCTAAATTATAATTCAGAAAACAAACAGGTCCTGCAAACTCCGAGTGATACTTTTTTCAAATCGGAATTTCTTGTAAAAGCTGTTAGACTGTTAAGAGCCAGCCAGGCTTTCATTATTCCATTAGATGAGTATATCCATCCTTCATTATACAGATACTGAATCAAATCCAGTGAGATCCAAACTATATAGCAAAGGTGAGGAACCGACTGACCACCAGTAAGTTGACTATATCTTTCAACTCCTTTAATAAGTAGCCATGCAGGTTGGAGATGAGAAGAGCTGGAGTCCATTAAAATATAGACAATTTCAAAGTAATATTACATTAGATACGTTTATTCGCATGAAAGATGCACTTTTTAAAAATACAGCTTGTACTATATTTTTGCTAATGGGGAAATTAATCTTTTGTTTCTTTTAAAGTAGAATTTGTATTACGCAAAGTTGCACACACTTGCCCACAGAAATTTTCCTTCCAGTACAAATTGCATTTTCATAGGATGGTTTTTCTCAGAAGCATAGCAACAGAGAAGAGTGTTAATTTCTTGTCCATTCTTAATAGGAATTTATTAGTTATCAAACCACACATACAGAGAGAGAGAGAGAGACAGACAGAGACAGACGGACAGACAGACAGACAGACAACACACTTCCTGATGCAAAGAATCCTTTTTATCTCTGAGACTTCTACCTAGAAGAAATATAGGTAATTAAATCCCATTAATTTAAATGGAATTTGCTTCAAGTAAATAAGCTTATTGTTAGAACTGAGATGCGATCAGACATAATCTTCTGTTGAAATCCAGTATGATAATCTTTAAAGAGGAGATGCTAATGCCAGGATTCAATACATTATGCATGCAAAACATACGCTGTATGATATATAATTGTGCCTCTTTAGAAAGATGACGTTCGCAGTATTCTTTTCAATCTTGGAAACTGTCCTATCTGTAAACAAATCACTAGTCTACAAGGACAGATTATTTATCTAGGGTCTGTAATCTGTGCTCTTCAGGCAGAAATTAGGTGTCCAGTTCAGCCCTTCTACTCTATTGAGCTGCCGCGCTATCAGCCCCCTCTGCCACAAAGATCCTGCAGGAGAAGGGCAGTGTGGACAACCATGGGATATGGCAGGGTGAGAGCTGTGAATCATAAACACAAAGCTTTTGCTGTGTCTCTGTATAACAGATACAGTGCCCTTGCTGACCTTAATAGGTACACTAAGGTGACAGGTCAAAGTAGTTGTGATTATGATAACTCAAATAAGCAGGGGATCGTGGTCTGAGATGAAGAACTTGTTTTGGACAGGGAGAACTGCGAATCAGGTATTACACATCAGTCATGCAAGAAGAGAAAGGCATCCAAAAAGAGAAGCCCCCTTCTGGTTGGTGATTCAATTATAAGGGATGTAAATTTAGGAAAGGATACAGAAGTTTCGAAAGAGGTCAGCTGTCTTCCAGGTGCTACTGCCAGTAGGGACAAGAAGCATATTTTTAAGATAGTCAAGAATGCCAGCAATGACTGTGATATGAATGCTATTGTACATCTTGGCACTAACAATCTGTCCCCCCAAAATGTACTCTCTGTGCAGAATGATTTCTAGAGCTTGGGGCAGGAATTTAGCAGGATAGGCTGTAGGCTTACTTTTTCAGAGGTTTTGCCAGTGTATAAGGAGCAAAATGGAAAAGGCCAGCGTAGAGCAGAATTCAATATGTGGTTAAAGGAGCGGTGCAAAGGGGAAGGCTTCAGTTATATTAGTCACAATGTCTGTAGCTGGTCCAATGAAAAAATGTACAAAAGAGATGGTTTGCATCTATCAAAGAAAGGAACTGAATTACTTGGCAATAAATTCACAGATTTTCTGGAGGGATATTTAAACTAAACAATGGGGACAGTGAGTTAATTGATACAGAACATCCCTGTCCCCGGCAATCTAAAAATTATAGAGTTATCAGTGCTTGTAACATAGATGTATGTGTGGACAAGAATATCAACCTTGCTGTCAAGTAAAATCAAGCTTTTAAGAACGAGTGCCACACAAAGTGCACTAATCAATCAGGTGGTAAGAAAATAGTGGAACTTAGGCAACACACAGGGTATGTAGAAAGTAAACACAGGGTCTGTCATAAAGCACTCAAATGTCTATACATCAACGCACACAAAGTATGAACAATGAACAGGGTGAACTAGAAATTCAGGTAAATGAGTGCAGATATGATATTGTTGCCATTACGGAAACTTGGTAGGATGAAATCCACAAATAGAACACACAGCTAGAGGGATTTAAATTATTTGGAAAAACAGACCAAATAAAAGAGGAGGTGGAGTTGCTCTCTACATAAGAAATAACTATATTTCTACAGTAATAGAGCACAACAATGATGAAAACTATCTTGAATGCATTTGGGTCAATATAAAAGGTGGGGGAATGACATTGCCATAGGTGTATACTGTAGACCGCCCAAACAAACAGAGGAAATAGTTGAACTTTTTCCTAATCAGTTAACTAAGGTATGTAGGAAGCACATCACAATAGTAATGGAGGATTTTAATTACCCTAACATCAACTGGGAAACAAACTCTGCACCAAGTGTAAGATCAAACAGGTTCCTGACAAGCCTAACAGATAACTTTGTCTCCCAAAAAGTAGAGAAGGGAACTAGGGGATTAGCCATACTGGATCTAATTCTCATCAACAGAGATGAAATGATAGGTGTTGAAGCCACAGAGACCTTGGGAGGAAGTGATCATACAATATTGGAATTCAATATTATGCAAGCACAAGCAATAGAACACAATCAAACTAGAGTCTTGGACTTTAAGAGAGATAATTTCAATAAACTTAGAGAGAGCTTGGGAAGGATTTCATGGACGAGAATCCTCAAGGGGAAAACAACTCAAGAAACCTGGAAAATTTTGAAAAGTGAAATAATAAAAGCCCAGTCTAGCACAATACCAATGAAGAAGAAAAAATAACAGCTCTCAAAAGAAACCAGCATGGTTGCATAAAGAACTCTGTGATAAATTGAAAGACAAAAAGGACAAGTATAAAAAGTGGAAAGAGGGGCACATAACTAAGGCAGAATATCAGCAAATAGCCTGACCCTGCAAAGATAAAGTGAGGAAAGCTAAGGCTCAAAATGAACTAAGGCTTGCAACAAAAGTCAAAAATAATAACAACAAAAAAAGCTTCTTTCAACATATAAAAAACAAGAAAAAGGTGAAGGAAATGATTGGTCCATTAGTGGGAGAAAGTGACAAGAAGGTGACAAGCAACAGAGAGAAAGCAGAACTATTTAACTCATTTTTTGCATCTGTCTTTACATAAAGGGGAAAAACAGTCGAACCTATCAAAAACAGATTAGAAACACAAGTTAAGATAGGCAAGAAAATGGTAAGTGAGCACCTGTCCAGCTTAGACAAGTTCTAATTACCAGGGCCAGATGGACTACACCCAAGGTTTTCAAGGAACTGGCAGACGTGATCTCAGAACCACTGAACTATATTTTTCAAAGATCCTGGAGCACTGGGGAACTACCGGAGGACTGGAAAAGAGCTGATGTAGTTCCCATCTTCAAAAAAGGGGGAAAAATAGATCCAGGAAACTACAAACCTAGCAGCCTGACCTCAATACCTGGGAAGATCCTGGAAAAGATAATCAAACAACAAATGAGAGAACACCTAGAGGCAAACAAAGTCATTACCAAAAGCCAACAAGGGTTTGTCAAAAACAGATCATGCCAGACAAAATTTATTGCATTCTTTGACCAAGTGACAAAATTAGTGGACCAGAGGAATGCTGTGGATATAATTTACTTGGACTTCAGTAAGGCATTTGATAAAGTAGATCACAATCTACTACTTGACAAGATAGAAAAATGTGGGGTAGACAGCGTCACCACCAGATGGATTGGTAGCTGGCTGATCAGACGAACTCAGCATGTGGTCCTCAATGGAACTGCATCTACATGAAGTGTGTAGTGGGGTTCCCCAGGGCTCTGTTCTAGGCCCAGTGCTCTTCAACATTTTCATCAACGATTTGGATGAGGGGATAGATGGGGAACTCATCAAATTTGCAGATAACACCAAGCTGGCAGGAATAGCCAACACTCCAGAAGATAGGCTTAAAATACAGAAGGATCTGGACAGACTTGAACACTGGACATTATCTAACAAAATGAAATTCAATGGTGAAAAAAGTAAGGTTCTACATTTAGGCAAGAAAAACCAAATGTACAGGTATAGTATAGGTGGTACCTTGCTCAATAGTAGTAACAGTGAGAGGGATTTTGGAGCCTAGTGGACAATCACTTAAATATGAGCCAGCAGTGTGCTGCAGCTGCCAAAAAAGCCAATCCAGGATAGGCTGTATTAACAGAGGGATAGAATCAAGATCACGTGAAGTGTTAATACCACTTTACAACGCCTTGGTAAGGCCACACTTGGAATATTGCATCAGTTTTGGTCTAGTTGAGACTCTAGAAAGAGTACAGAGAAGAGCAACAAAGATGATTAGGGGACTGGAGGCTAAAACATATAAGGAACGGTTGTTGGAATTGGGTATGTCTAATTTAATGAAGAGAAGAACTAGGGGTGACATGATAGCAGTCTTGCAATATCTCAGGGGCTGCCACATATGGAGGGAGTCAAGCTATTCTCCAAAGCACCTGAAGACAGGACAAGAAGCAATGGATGGAAATTAACCAAAGAGAGAAGCAACCTGGAACTAAGGAGAAATTTCCTGATAGTTAGAACAATTAACCAATGGAACAACCTGTCTCCAGAAGCGGGGAATGCTCCAACACTGGAAGTTTTTAAGAAGATACTGGACAGCCATTTGTCTGAAATGGTATAGGGTTTCCTGCCTGAGCAGGGGGTTGGACTAGATGACCTCCAAGGTCCCTTCCAACTTTATTATTATTATTAAGTATAAATCAAATGAAATTGATGAAGATAGCATGATGATAACAATACTGCAACAATAAAAACTGAGTCATTGTAGATACTGATGCCTGGCCATGTCTCACTGCACCAGAACAACATCTCACTATCAGATTCAAATACAAATGAGTGAATTTACATATTCAATAGCTGCATTATTTCAGCTTTTTAATTGCCATTTCTTAAACACCCAGCTATAGGATAGGTCAGTTGTACTTGTTGCCAAATAAATAGAGCAGTTCCGAGCTGCTACTGAGAATTTTTATGGTGTGTCTAATCTACTTTACTGTATTGGGTACTTCATAAATTTCAATTTAGATTTGTTTGGTACTAAAGCCACACTTAATTTACTAGCAGAAAACCAACCTCAGAGGCAAGCTTATTTCTTATCCATAACATATTTTTCAATTAGGAAGGTATTAGTCTACATGCCAATATCAATGAAAGGAGACTTGTGCAGCATAGTAGTTTCATGTATTGGCAAAATAATGCTTTGCGTTCAAATGTCACCAATGCTAATTAGTGCTCTACATAGAAAGAGAGATCCAGATATTCAAGCCAGATTTAGCAAAGGCCAAAGAACAAAAGTTGCTATTACTGTTGTACCCTGGATAATTGAGAAATAAAAAAAAATACCAAAAAGAATCAATTTGTGCTTTATGATTATACAAAAACTCTCTTATGTGAATTACAGTATGTCAACAGTTGTTTGTTCTATGAAATGTTCTTTGGAAAAAGTGGATCCCAGAATATCTTAAGATAAGCCTCCACCCAGGCCAGGAAACTATAATCTGGACAAAACATGGTGAAACAGGCTTGAAGAGTGAGACAAGGCTATAATAAATAAATACTCTCTTTTAATTTATTCAACCTATATGCTGAATATGTATTGATGATTGGAAAAACATGAATGTGTTCTTAAAACTGAAAGAAGAAACAATCAGTAATCTGTGTTGATGACACCATTCCGATAGCTGAAACTGTAAATGGTTTAAAAGCTCTACTAATGGAAGTCAAAGATCAAAATAATGACAATAGGTACAATAACCCAGAGGTCCCCAACCTTTTGGGCACCAGGGACTGTTGCCATGGAGAAAGGTTTTTGTGCAGACCAGAGGAGGTGTAGTTTTGAATATTGCCTGCATCCCAAGGATGGAGCTTTGCTTGTTTGCGCGGCCTGCTTGCTGGCATGCTGCAGACCGGTGCCGGTCCACAGACCAGGGGTTGGGGACCCCTGCAATAATCAGCTTTAGAACTGTCAACGAAGATTGCTTCTGCCTTTTAGGATCAGACATCAACAAAAAAGGAACCAGCAGTTGAGAAATACACCACACAGTAGCATACAATGGGATAGCAATGAAGGCCTTGGAAAATATATTCATATGCCATGACATATTGGGCAGGAAAAAAAATTCCCTGTGGCACTTTAAAGAAGCAAAAGTTGAACTTTGAAAAAGCAGGACAGAAACTGATGCTTTTGAACTTTAGTGTTGTAAAAGCCCTTTGAAAATGCTATGAATAGCTAAGAAATGAAACAAATGGTTCATAGTACAAATCAATCCAGATTTTTCACTTGAGGCACAAATAACCAAGTCTTAGTTATCCTATTTTGGACACATTTCGCAAAGATGCAGTAATACTGAGAAGGGTAGAAGGAAAGGAAAGAAAAGAAGAGGACAACAAGGTGGATGCAATAGATGCCCCATTGGAAATCTGAAGGATGAAGCTGGGATCCACCAAACTGAAAACCTAGCTCACTGCTGGTTCCCTAAACTTCTGTTTTAGCAGCTAATTAAGGCTATAGCCTATAGCAGTGATGGCGAACCTTTTAGAGACCGAGTGCCCAAACTGCAGCCCAAAACCCACTTATGCATCATCGGGTGCCGGGTGGGTGTGGCCCATTGGCTGGGTGTGGCCCATTGGATAGGTGTGGCCAATTGAGTGGACGTGGCCCATTGGGTGGGCATGGCTGTGGTGGTAATGGCAGACTGGGTGGGAGTAAAAAGTTCAATCAATCAATTTCAACTTTGCAAGATCTTTTTTTTTCCCCGCGAGAAGTTGAAATTGACTGATTGATTGAACCTTTTTTTTGTTGTTCACGGTGGTGGAGGCCTAAAGCGAAAAGGTTTTATAAAACTCAGCTAAAGGCCTAGGACTGGGGCGATGGCGCACGTGCCCACTGAGAGGGCTCTGAGTGCCACCTCTGGCACCTGTGCCATAGGTTCACCACCACTGGCCTATAGCAACAGTTGTTAGAAACCTATTAAAGACCATCCTTATGTAACTGTGGGTCGGTTTTGCTGGCTCGGTCCCAGTCATTTAAGCTTCTTGGCTCTGCCTTATTATTATTCCTTTCTCAGCCATTTTCTTGGAGAAATATGTACACGATGACAATTGTGAGAAGATAGTAGACGTTCTGACTTTGGGGGGGATGCTATTTAGGTAGTTGTAATGTCTTGAGCAAAAAGAAATGACCAGTGACTGGATAGCAGTAATAATATAATAGAGAAGTGAAATGGGTGCACCAGGCCTATTTCGGCTCAGGGTCCACTAAACGTGGACTCTTAGGATAATGAAGTCAGCTGAAAGCAGAGCTGATGACCACACAAAGACCAAGAAGCCAATGGTTCCTTGGAACTTCTCTGGATAAAGAGAGAACCCCCCACATGTGTTCTGGACAGCTGCTCCTCATGAGGAGATCGTAGGACAGTTTTCTGTGGATCTGAATTCCTGTGGACAATAAGTACAAACATTTTCAATAACTTAACATCTTCTCTAATATTTCAATCAAAGATCTCTGTGTCCCATATCGCATCTTTTATCTATCAGCACATAATAAATCCTCACTATTCAATTCTAATTAGCAAAAATTCAATAAGATAGCAGAAATATAAGTAAATCAATTTTCATATTTCTTTCCTTTATTTTACACAGTACTGTGTCATTTTCTTTAGAAATACCAAGCGGAAAAATGTCTTCTTCCCATCCCTTATCTCATATCCATAAACAAATCTTTAAAACATCTTCATTCATAGTAAATCAAGAAAAAATCCATTAAGAGCTATCAGAAGCAGCCTGTTAACATTTTTCATATTTAATCCTTTCAAATGATGTCCCACAAATTTCTTATCTTTTCTTCATCTCCTCTCAACTTTAATACCATAGCTTATCATTTTCTTTAAAATGCAACAAAAAAATCACTTCTTCTTATGTCTTATCTGTAAATAAATCTCTAAAGCCTCATCATTCAGTCCTAGTCAAGAAAAGCCCATTAAAAGCTGCTAGAAAAAAATCATATACATTTTAACCTTGGATGGAGAGAATATCATTGAGAATATTTGACATAGGTCTTAACAGTTCTTGCCGTCAGATGTTGCAGTTATCCCTTCTAAAGAGTAAACAACCTTTGTTTTGACAATTTATGCTTTTTGTGATTGTCGTTACACTTTCAAGCTAGCAAGAATGCTCTTGATTACCATTTCTGCTGTTTTCATGTATTCATTTATTCATCTGTTTGTTCATTTTCTAAGCTGGAAGAGAAACTGTATGACTCAGAGAAGCTCACATAAGAACAAAGTGTTTAAAATATTTATACAGTAAGCATCTTTAGTTCACTTGATAATAAGTCCAAACGGCACTAGCTTACTTTACAATCAGATGTAACCCCATTTGAGGGGGATGTTTAATATGTGGGGTCCTTGGTGCTCTCTGAGCTTGCTTGCTTGCTTTCTTGCAAATATTTCATTATCCAACATCATCAGTGCTAGTAAG
Source organism: Bothrops alternatus (assembly GCA_034064705.1). Lineage (NCBI taxonomy): Eukaryota > Metazoa > Chordata > Lepidosauria > Squamata > Viperidae > Bothrops > Bothrops alternatus. The sequence continues at coordinate 9,988,371 of JARGCV010000087.1, forward strand.
GAATGTAATTTGCTGTCAGTTTATATTATGGTGGCTTGCCCTGTCAGTGTTGGTGGAGGTGGTCTTGGAGATTCTTTGATTGGGCTGTTTACTGTTTACTGTTGGCTCTTTGGCAGTTTCTTGATTGGGGTATTGTTTACTTGATTGTCGCTTTGAAGTTAACCATGGAGTTAATCTATGCTGCTCTGGGTGCTGATTAATGGTGGAGAGGTGCTTGGGTCTTTTGGTTCCCGTTTGGGCTGGTTGATTATCTCTTTTTCATAGTCTATAGATGTTGTTAATGTCCATGTGTCTATTGATGGCTAATTTGTCAAAGTCCCAGGCTTCTAGAAATTCTCTGCCATTTTTGGACTTGGCCTGGTCTAGGATTGTCACATTTTCCCCATTGAAACTATGGTTAAATCTGTCTATATCAGGGGTCTTCAAACTTGGCCCTTTTATGACTTGTGGACTTCAACTCCCAGAATTTCTCAGCCAGGCACACTGGCTGAGGAATTCTGGGAGTTGAAGTCCACAAGTCATAAAAGGGCCAAGTTTGAAGACCCCTGGTCTATATGTTGTGAAGAAAACAACCCAAGCTCAGAGAGCACCAAAGACCCTTCATTTTAAACCATTTTAAACAAATATTCTCCTTCACTGATGTTTAATATATCTTTATTTATTGCTTTTATTACTATTTACTAAATTTATACGCTACTTGATTCCCAATGACTCTGGGCAGTTTACAAATAAAAATGAGAAACAGAAAAGGTAGAAATGGCAAACCACAAACTGGGTAAAAACGAAAGGAAACGTAGGTTAAAAGAAGTCTTCAGTCATCTTTATCAAAGGCTTAGATGAAGAGCCAGGTCTTTAGGCCAGTTCAAATCAACAGCATGGTAAAGGGTTATTTGGATCTCAGGGGGAACCTCATTTTATACGGCAAAAACCATTTATAGACAAAACGCACTTCCAGGGCCCCGATCAATAGCATTGCTTAAGTGAAGAAATCCAGAGTGTGCTAAACCTGCTAGATCGGGCTGGGCAAATGCTATCGGACAGACAGGTGATCCCTCAGGTTACTAGGTTCTGTGCCATGGCTCTATGGGTAACAATCAACTCCTTGAATTACATCCAGAAGCAAACTGGCAATCAGTGCAGCTTGCAATGCAGAGGTATTACGTGGGCAATCTAAGCATGCCCATCATTTTTCACACTGCCATATTCTGAACCAGTTGAAGTTTCTGGATGGTGTTCAAGGCTATCCCGTGTAGAATTCATTGTAGAAGTCCACTCAAGATGAAGATCATGGCAGCAAGCACAATTTAAAAAAAGAGCAAATAACTACCAAAAATAAACTATAATACAGTACAATATATAGGTAGTATAACAACATATTCACAACCCATTTGACAGAGGCAAACAAGGAAGCCCTACGTTTTTTTATGTAGACCCATTCATTAACAATAACTCTGATACACATATACTCTTTGAACATGCTAAACCAACTCCTTCTGGAGGCATTAGTTACCTATAGTGCTAGAATATAAGGTCTGAAATTCCTTTCTTTATACCAGGGGTGTCAAACTGCTGGCCTGCGGGCCAGATGCGTCATGGCGAAACCGCACCCACCCCATTGCCGGCAATGGAAAAAAAGTCACGATACATCACGACACATCACATGATATTGCAAGTTTGACACCCCTGCTTTATACCCAACATTCATAATTTTACAACTAAAAATAAAGGCAGCTGCTGACATCTAATTATTGATAGTGACCCAGCTGAAAGCACACCACACAATGAAGCAGGTTAATATCAAGCAGTTCAAAACATCACATTTATTCAGCAGCACAAGTAAGATAGGAACTTGGAGTTGACATTCAAGATTTCCAAAAATCTCCCCAAAAATAGCAGCAGATGACTGAACTAACAAACAGGCTAGGATCAGCCTCTGGGCTGACTTGAGCCACATGATGTTGCTTGCTGTAGCATCTTTATTTACTGTAGATGGATGGATGGATGGAAGCAGTCAGGCATGTATGTGATAACCAACATTTTTTTTGTTATCTTTAACTTTAAGAATCTTTTAAGCTTAAATTTTAAAGCATGTATTTTATAAAGTTCATTTATTATTAAGCAAATGTGTTTCATATCAGACCAACAGAAACAAGTGCTATTTTTTTTCCTGTGGTCAACACCATAAGTGAAGTGAATATAAAATGTGGCACTTCCCAAAGAAGGGAAAAATTCTTAGGCTGACAAGCAAAAAAAACAACAACACAGGGAACATGGAAGCATATTGTCATTTGTTTTTATTGTTTTCACTGAGCCTGTTAATTCACTTTGAGATTTTTAATGGAAAGGCTTAAACAAATATTATATGAATAAATGAATGAGTAAATGAATCAGATGGAAGGAAAAATGCTAGCCATGCATACTGTAACTGAAGGAATACACATAGCTGTCTGTGGCACTTCTCTAATTAATTCTGTGGCCTGAAATAATCTAGTTGCTTCAGTATGTTTATTGCAAGATATGAAAGAGTCTCACCCAACCTGAAACACATAAACCTTCCAAGGCAGACAACTGGGCCGTTATGCAAGCACCTCTTTAAACCAAGAAATTCATTTCTCTTCAGTGGCTTAATATTCCTACTTATAGGAACAAGTTTGGAAGTATTCTCATGAATAATTTAGCTATACTACCTATAGGAGATCCCTACAGGAGATCTGCTGAGGGATTAACTGCTGCCCTGTTAAGAGATGGAGTCTCTGTTGAGAAGAAAGCAGAAAGTGAGCTGAGCTGGAATGGGCAAATGGTGGAGAGAAAGTGGCAGTCAGGATCAAGCACAATTCAGGGATTCTGGCTTATGACTTATACCTATGTTACTCTTGTAACATAACTTGTTTCATCTCATTGAGGTCTTTTGCCTCACTAAAAGTAGGCTGAGTAGATTCAACTGGTTGCTTCCCTGCAACAAAAGCTAATGGCATTCATGCTGTGGGAAGAATGCAGAGAAAGAAATATTTTGGGGAATATTAAAAGGCAGAATACATTTCCCCAAAGGAATAATGGAGAAAATCTTTTTAAAAAGATAGAAACCAGCCCCCAGAAACCAGCCCCAGCCCCTCTCCCCCAAGCAGAAACTAGGCATAGGTCAGCTTTTAGAAATGCAGATGTGATAATCCTTTCAGAAAGGTAGGAGTCAGGAAGCTACAAGCTGATGAAATTAGAAAGACAAAGACTCCTAAAATGTACACCCCCCCACCCAACTATAAGGACAGGAAACATAATAGGATTAACCCACCAATACCAAAAGGGCACACTTAGACTCAGGTCAAAGTACATGACACAGGAAATATAAAGCCTCAAACAGGAACAGGAAACAACCTCAAAAGCCCAAGAAGGTATAAAAACACACCACTCCCAGCAACATGTGATCAGTTTTCCCAGAGCCATCTTCCTGTCTGGCTCTCCTCTTCAATAAACTACAACCTTCTTTCTAAAGCAGTCTCCATTTTGTTTATTCCCAGCTTGGACTGGCCCCTGATGAAGACTTTTCTTTCAACAATGCTAAGAGAGAGAGAAAAATAAAGCTCCTGCTCAAAGGCTTATTCTGTTAACCTGCAACCTTAATATTTAATTCAGTCCCACTAACAACACACTAACAGGAATGTTTTCTACATGTTCTTGACTGCATGCTAGCACTGTTCCTCTAAACAAGCTTATCTATGTTTGCTTTTTTTAATTGTACAAATAATTAGTGATATCTCATAAATAAAGGTAGCTACTAATTCTCTAAAAAAAAGGAATGACCAACTGGCCATTCTTCCCCTCTCATGTGGATTTGCTCTTCCATGCCTATCTTTGTTAGCTGTGACATCTGTGTTGTAGTCTATCGCAACCAATTTTTTCTTCTCTCTCTCTCTCTCTGCTCAGTCTTCAAAAAGAAAACAAAAAATAGAAGGCTATATTCAACTTTTAATATGAAATACTGTTGGTGGTAGTGTAACACACTCTCAAGCTTTTTATTATAAGTATATTAGATCTCTTTCTTAAGTTAGTAGAATGGGTACAAGGAGAAAAAAATCCCCAGAAAAAGAGTAGATTATTAGGAGGTTGCATCCTTTAATCCAGCGGTGCTCAACCTGTGGGTCGCGACCCCATTTGGGGTCGAACGACCATTTCACGGGGGTCGCCAAACAATGCAGTCCGCCATTTTTTTCCCCTTTTCCCCTCAGCCGGCGCAGGGGGCAGCACCGCGCATACACGGGGTAGCACCGCGCATGCACGATGCGGGCCGTCGCGCTGCGCATGCGCACTGCGGGCCATCGCGCCGCGCATGCGCGGCGCAGGTCGGGGTCGCGGCCTGAAAAAGGTTGAGAACCGCTGCTTTAATCATATAAAACAATGATTTTGCCTAATATTCTGAATCCCTCTGTTACTCCAACAGTGCAACTATTATGAAAAATTATTTCTGATCTTCCTCAACATCATACAGATCCCTCATCTAACATTATCAGCCTTCAGTACAATTACGCCATTACAGAACCTGCACAGGACATTTTTATCTAGTAATATAGCAGTGTTTCTCAACCTTGACAATTTTAAGGCATGTGGACTTCAACTCCCAGAATTCCACAGCCAGCAATGCTGGGAGTTGAAGTCCACATGCCTTAAAATTGTCAAGGTTGAGAAACACTGTAATATAGGGACCAGCCAAATAGGGACGTGCCTTCAGCTAGCAATCAAATCTTTTAAAATTTGATGCACAACTTGAAATACAAGACTTTGGAGTTTGCCTACAAAGCTATAGATTTTTTAAAATGTGCCGTACTTTGATGTCAGTAAAACAAGAAAAAGTTCCAAATCTTACCTGGGACGTATTCAGGATAAAACACACACACACACACACAGAGTCAACTCAATAAAAAAAAAAGTCAGTGTTTGAAAAAGTAAAAGAGGTTTAGAGTAGAAATATCTGATAATGACTACATTTGATAATAGAGTAAACTTGTCAGAAAAAACTATTTTGTCTCTAATAAGTCTTTGTATTTCTCTGAAACCTACTACAGGTAGTCCTCAACTTACAACAATTCATTCAGTGATCATTCGAAGTTACAACGGCACTGAAAAAAGTGTCTTATGTTCGTTTTTCACACTTATGACAACTGCAGCCTCCCCGTGGTCCTGTGATCAAAATTCAGATGCCTGGCAACTGACTGATATTTATGACCATTGCTGTCTCCCAGGCCATGTGCTCACCTTTTGCGACCTTCTGACAAGCAAAGTCAATGGGGAAGGCAGATTCACTTAACAACCGTATTACTAATTTACTAATTTAACTTGATTCACTTAACAAATGTGACAAGAAAGTTAGCAAAATGGGGCAAAATTCACTTAACAAATGTTTCACTTAGCGACAGAAATGTTGGGCTCAATTGTGGTCGTAAGTCGAGGACTATCTGTAGTGCTTAGCACAAGTGTAAGTCAAGGGCATGCAATGAGAGTTTACAGCTCTTATGGCACTTCCACATCATCAACATGTCCATTTCCCAGTTACTCATGACACTTGGATCCCGGTCCCTGATCACCTTCCTTTCCACAACCATATTGAAGCACAACGCTATGCAGATCATTGAAGAGAAAGGAGGTCAGAAGAAAGGTGAGGTGAGAGATTGAAGCAGGGGGAGCATGATCTTCTCCACAAGTTCTGTAGAAACGTAATATTTCAAGAGAAAAAAGACTATCTTTATTGCAATCACACTTAAACTGCAAGGAAACTAGGAGTAAACTTGTCCCGGGAACAAGTAACATCCTGAGATTATTCTAACAAAATGGGACATTTGAAAATTACAATAATACCTCTTGTTTAGATTTACCAGAATGAAAGAAATCTTTAAAGGACAAGCCTGTTCAGAGAAAGAGTTCTGGCACATAGTCAAGAAATATATTAATGTCATTGCTAATGTGCTGTTAGTGGGAGGGAGCCAAGCGCTCAGGATGCAGGTATCAGGGTAAGCTCTTTTACAAGCTCATACCGTGTCTCCTGAGTGTCTGGGAGGTTTTGAACCATTGAATTTTTTTCAACACAGTGTGTCTTATAATCACCAGTGGCTTAATTTTCTGGAAGGAGTTGTTCAGCTATTGCTCAACATCACACAACTTTCCTCCATTCCTGCCATAGTAAGTGAAAATTGATACTGCTTTAGAAGCAGTTACAGAAGGGAAAAAAAAGTAATGTACACTAGAGGTGCAAAAACAACTCTGGCATTGTCTCAAAGGACTCGTTCAGAAAAAGTAAAAATCTCTTTATGATGGACTCATAATCGCCTGTCTTTGCAACCACACATATTAGCCACAAACAGCAAGATCAATTCAGGAAGTGGAAAAGGAAATCCCCATGAGAGAACAAAAAAAAAAATACTAGTGATCCGTGGGGACAGAAGTTTAAGCAGCACTGAGAAATGGGGTCAGGTAACATTTCCCATAGTGAAGCCAGAGAAGCCATGGTGTCTTGTAAGGACTACCATAACGGAGCTGAAAACATCTTGATGACTTCTGTCTGGTGGATGGATGTAAAGAAGTTCTAGAAACCTTCACTCTCTGCTGCCATCTAGTCATCTTACGGATTTTTGCAGTCAATTATAGCAGCCACTGATCTTGTGGCAAATTAAAATTTTGAGGGGGGAAAACTGAATGGGTATAAGCAGTTAATCCTGCCAGGGTGCTGATGTCTTGGTAGCTGCTGAGTTTTCTCAACTATCAAATGTATGAAAAGGCTAAAAGCCCCTCCCCTAATATTTTTACATTAAGAAGCTAAAATTCAGAAGCATATAGAGCTTGATATTTAGTGACACGCTAGCGTGCAAGAATGATGAAGAATGCTTACAGAAGCAAAAAATAACCGTGAATGCTTGCTCAAGCGGAACCCCTGACAGATCATATCACAAGGCAACAACCTGGGAAAAGAGGAACTTGTGGGCAATGTACTAATTATAGTATAATATGCTAATTGCAACTGGGAATTAGGGACAAAGGTGCCGAATGCTGCTAGATAATGCTGATGCTAGCTAAGCAACATTGGCTGAATTCAAGTAATATGGATAAGGTCATAGGATGACCTAAAGGGGGTTGGCTTAGGGTGGGCTTGTGGAAAAACTGTACTGTTGAAAGAATGGTCTTCACACAGGCGTAGGAGCCCTCGTAGCACAGTGGTTAGAATGCAGTATTGCTGGCTCATTCTGCCCACAGCCTGGAGTTTGATTCTGACGGGCTCAGGATTGAATCAGCCTTCCCTCCATCCGAGGTCGGTAAAATGAGGACCCGGATTGTTTGGGGCAATATGCTGACATTTGTAAACTGCTCAGAGAGTGCTGTAAAGCACTGTGGAGCGGTATATAAGTCTATTGCTATTGCCATTGCTAGTGAGAGTGAGCCTCCTGTATCCTTCTTCTGCGCAAATAAAGTCTTTTGAAATCTCCACCTCAGTATACGCTTTCATTGGGTGTTGCTGCCGGGTAGGACCAGCTTTCTGGGATAACAAATTCTTTGGAATGGGAAAGGAATGTTTCATTTTACAGAATATTTACAGAATAGGAAAAATTGTAGATGCTCCAAACACTTTTCCAAATGCATGCATAAAATGTAATACTCCAACGATCAATTGCCAGGATAAATGATATAATCCACTGCCAGTTACCTTGGCAACAGATACAGTCTTGCTAATAATTGATAGCTAAATAACAGAACTATTTAGGAGGCTTTTGCATTGCTCTTCATTCAAAAAGATTTTCAGCTTACATGCAGTCAGTAAAGGCAAGACACTGGACTTTTGTTTAAGACACGTGTTTTTAAAAAAGGAAATTCAAGTATTGCACAGTTATGAACTTTTTAAAACATGCAAACAGAATGTAAAATAAAGAATCATTGTGATATGTGTGTTAGAATGTGAATTAGGACTGGGAAGACCCACAATCAAATTTCTATTCAATGATATAAATATGATAAACCATATATTTCAAAAATAGGAAGGTCTACATCAGTGGTTCTCAACCTATGGGTTGCGACCCCATTTGGGGTAGAACGATCGTTTCGTGGGGGTCGCCGGACACCGCGGTCCGCCATTTTGTTTTTGTTTTTTTGAATTTTTATTTATTTATTTATTTATTTATTTTATTATTATTATTTTTCGGCGTGCGCGGACGTTTACAAAGACTAATCCATAGTGTTGTATTGCAGGTTATATGATGATTGCTTTTTAATACGATCTTATGTTTGATGTTGATTGTTTCAATAAAAGAATTTTTTACAAAAAAAAAAATAGGAAGGTCTACATCAGTGGTTCTCAACCTATGGGTCGCGACCCCATTTGGGGTCGAACGACCGTTTCACGGGGGTCGCCGGACACCGCGGTCCGCCATTTTGTTTTTTTGAAATTTTTATTTATTTATTTATTTATTTATTTATTTTATTTTTATTAATTTTTTTCAGCGTGCGCGCGCCGCGCATGCGCGGATCGGCCCGTTGCATGCGCGCGCCATGCATGCACGGATCCGCCCGTCGCGGTCCGCCATTTTGTGTTTTTTTTGGGGAAATTTTTTTTATTTTTTTTTATTTTTTATTTGGTGCACGCGCACCGCGCGTGTGCGGATTGGCCCGGCGCGCGCGCGCCCGGTTTGGGGTCGCAGCGCGCATGGGCGGGGCAAGTGGGGTCTCAACCTGAAAAAGGTTGAGAACCACTGGTCTACATGTTACTGGAATTGCTTTCTTTCACTTTCTGCCTAGCTTGATGCCACCTGGTGACAAAGACTGAGCAAGAGCCTGATGGAGCTTGTTTTCCTAATAGGAATTTATTTATGTAGTTGGGAGAATTAGTTACAAATCACAGAAGAAATTATGAAACTACTTTTCAGATTACGCTTTTCTAATGAATATGAGCGCCCCCAAATCAAACACAGTGATTCTTATTCTTATACAAAAATAATATATAAGAATATTTTTATACTTATTCACATTAAGATTGATTAACTGACTAATTTAGTGAAAAGAGAAAAAAAAACCAAGCTCAGAATAAATAGGCAAATTGACTGCATCTAAATATGTGTTTGATACTAAAACAGCCAACAGTTAAACATGGTGCTTTTCAGATGAATAGGACTACAGCTCTGATTAATAGATTACAGAACCATTTTTTTCAGGCAATAAGGGAAAAAACGTATCTTGGCCTATCCTATAACAGCAGCTTACCATTGTCATTGCTGCATTTCCTATAAATGTATCATGTCACAAGTATTTAAAATATTGCTAGGGTTCTCAATTACAGTTCCATGGAAAGCTGCCAAGTCACTGTCATTTGGGATGGAGCTCTGCATATATTGTAATCGGGTTCACCAAAAAGAAAAAATTTATAACCTGATTGTTATAAGCCAGATGGTAGCATTTAGCTCTGTATCTTCCTGCAATTATTATTTGACACTAGTTTAACACATAGCTGCATATGATACTAATCATTTAAAATTTTACATTGGTTCCTTTTTTCTTTTTTTCTTTCTATTATATTATTAAAAATCTTATTATATTGTACAGGTCCTCAACTTACAACAGTTCATTTAGCAACTATTCAAAGTTACAATGGCACTGAAAAATGTGACTTATGACCATTTTGCACACTTAAGACCATTGTGGCATCCCTGTGGTCACATGATCAAAATTCAGATGCTTAGCATCTGACTCATATTTATGACTGTTGCACTGTCCTGGGGATATTTGAGACCTTCTGACAAGCAAAGATTAATAATAATAATAATAATAATAATAATAATAATAATAATAATAATAATAATAATAATAATAATAATTGTCAATAAGAAAGACAAAAAAGTCTGGATAGTGGATGTGGCAGTGCCTGGAGACAGCAGAATAGACGAAAAAGAACTGGAAAAGATAACAAAATACAAAGACCTACAAATAGAAATAGAAAGACTATGGCAAAAGCAAGCAAGAGTAGTACCAATAGTAATAGGCGCCTTGGGTGCAATCCCAAAACAACTAGAGCACCGCTTGAACACCATTAGCATTGACAAATTCATCATTAGTCAATTGCAAAAGGCAGCCTTACTAGGAACTGCTTCCATCCTGCGACGATATCTGTAACGCCATCAAACATCCACATCTGCCTATCCCAAGTCCTTGGTAAGGACTCGATAGATAGACAAAAATGCCAAATCCAGTCTGAACATCCGGCTGACAGTGCAATGGTTAATAATAATAATAATAATAATAATAATAATAATAATAATAATAATAATAATAATAATAATAATAATAATAATAATAAAGTTGTAAGGGACCTTGGAGATCTTCTAATCCAACCCCCTACTCTGGCAGGAAATCCTATACCATTTCAGACAAATGGTTGCCCAGTCTCTTCTTAAAAACTTCCAGTGTTGGAGCATTCACCACTTCTGGAGGCAAAAAAAATAATTGGTTTAGTGTCACTACCAGAAGATTTTCAAAGCTGGTATCAACACATGAGTAGCTGATAACTATCCTACTTTTTTTTCCCCAACTCTGGATTAGGTTTTGTTGTTTTTATTGTACCAATATGGGCCAGATCTAGTTCTTGCTTAATTTCCTTGTATTGCTCAGTGTCTGTGCTTGCACAATATATCTGTGGATAACTGACCGTTATTAGATTCATACAACATGCAAAGCTAAAATAAAAACAGCAAGATGGGTTCAGCTTTTTGTATGAATATAGCAGACTTGGATTACTGTGGAAAATAAAAAAAAGTCTAACACAGCTGCTCAGTGCTGCTTGTAGCATTAATTTTACAACCAATTAGATATTTTACACAGCCCACTGATATAAGTTCCATGGGAGAACAGTTTTTGTGGTGATATTCAGACTTGAAGTTTAACCTGAACATATTCAGATAAGCAACTAGGGAACTATTAAATTTATATTGTATAGATTCACTTAACTAGGGTAAATAGTATACATATGAAATGCAGGTTTAATATATAGGTAGCTAAATTATTGGATCTTTTTTTCATTAGCCCTGGATCAGATTGGCATAGAGACTTCCAAAGAGTCTTCACCTGCTTGCATTTACATTTCCATGGGTGAGGTTCCCATTTGCATTGCTTCCTAAAATATTGGGAAAGTTGCACTTTTGTTGGGGCGTGAGAACTATGTGAAGGAATTACAAAGAATGTTTTGGCAATTTTGTCTTTGGGTTAGGCTCAGCACAGCCTACACATTCTGATTGCAACTGCTTGCACAATGTTTTTATGGGTAGCCTTTATCTGTCATACAATTGAAAAAGTCTTACTGCTAACACTAGGAAATACACTGCTACCTAGAAACAAATGAATTCAATGGCACTGAAGAATGTCTTAATAAAACAGGAGGAATTTCTTTCTTAATAAAACAAAGTTAGCTTTTATAATATGCAGACATAATTTATTTAATGTTCATTTACTATAGTATATGAAATCAACAGTAACAGCTTAGCGTTATATACAAACTATGTATTTATTTATAACCTAGTCTTGTTCTTTTTATAAATAACTGAAGGCGGCAAACATAAGTAATACTCCTTCCTCATCCTATTTTTCCCACAACGACTCTCTAAGACAGGGCTCTTCAAACTTGGCCCTTTTATGACTTGCGGACTTCAACTCCCAGAATTCCTCAGCCAGGTACGCTGGCTGAGGAATTCTGGGAGTTGAAGTCCACAAATCATAAAAGGGCCAAGTTTGAAGACCCCTGATTTACATAATACGGAAGTTGATAGCTTGACAAAAGTTGTAAAAAAAAACCCCCAACAAGCTCTGCAAGCTGTCTAGTAGGTGCTTGATACATTTTACATTTTTAACACATAACAATATATATTTATCTGTTTTTCTGTATATTCATGCATTGGATGTGCCCGATTATTTACACATACAAAACTAGAACTACATACCGATATATATCTGATCATTGTATATACAGAGATTTGTTCCACGCCTTTTCTCATTGCTAACATCCTGTTCACATTAAATATGTATCAGAGTTCATATCACCACACATTAAGTATACTACATAATCCAATACATCTGGGCTTGGCATACCAACCTAACCTGGCCATGTTCAAGATTATAGATAAGGTTGAGAACTCAAGTAGATTGCTGAGTTCAAGTAGAGAAATTTAGCTATCTTTGGCATCCTTCACAAAGAAAGCCCTGCGGATGGGGCTTCACTTGTTTGCACGGACCTGTTTCTGGCATGCCACAGATCAGTGCTGGTTCATGGACCAGGGATTGGGTACCCCTGTTCTAATCACACAGGAAATTAAAACTATAGGTATTAATACTACCTTTATTGTAAGGTTACAATATCACAATTTTGCAAGTCTAGAAGTAGTTTCCCCCTCGTCTTTACCTTCCAGAAAACTAGGGAGGGTCCCTTCTGAGACATTTTCTCTACCCCATCCCTCATTTGGGTTTAGATTTCTCTTATCAAACCATTGTCTAGCTGTAGTTCTTCCTCTTGTCTCTCAAGGTTATTCTCACAGCCCCATTTCAGCTATTTAGTCATTGATTGGAAAAGGTTTAATATTAATAACAATAATCATACGCTCTTCTTTTCAGGCTGTAGAATATGAATACACTATAAAATATGGGTTTCCTGCATTACATCAATTGAGTGTCAAAGCTAATTGGATGGGTCTGACGCAAACTGACTGTGGATTATATCAACTTATACATGAGACATACTATAATGTCATTCATTGCTGGGTGAATCTCTGATAACCATCTTATCCTTAACAATTGGATCAAAAGGTGCAGCATTACTCACAGGAAATGCCAAGCCGCTTATTTTAAGTTACCACAACTGACAAAATTTCCCAACTTTAGCTTAGATAGCATTTTCGTAACTCCTCTATTTTGTTCATTCCTTTTGGTCAGGAACAGAAGAGTTTATAATTTTCCCATTCCTACTTTCTTCCTTTTTATACATTCTATTTATTTATTTACTTACTATTATGTTTACATCCCACCTTTCTTTTGTACAATTCAACCCAGTGTACATAATACTACCACCTCCATTTCCTCCCCACAGCAATAACCCTCTGAGGTAGATTGGTCTGAGAGAAAGTGACCGGCCCAAATTCACCAGCCAGCCTTTATGCATAAGAAGGTATTAGAATTTACAAAGTCCTGTTTTCAGTCCAGCAACTTAACTATGAATTATTAATATAAATTCTCCTCACATAGCTCTTAAGCCCACTCCCAATTACTTCATCTGTTTTACAAAGAGCTTATGTCTAAAACTTCCACATGATGTATATATCTTCTATAGAAAAAAGTAGGAAAGCACCATAGTAAACATGTTTATGCAGATAAGAGTTAATGTGCTCTTTAAGGAAGTACCCTGATGTTTTTCCTAATAAATTAATCTCATCCATACAAATGTAATTTTGAGAATACTGAATATGCATATTCAAAATTATTGTATTTCTCTTCAAGATATATGTGTCTGTATGTGCACACACAAAAATGTGCATATACATACATACATATAGATAGATGCCATTAATTAATACTTACATTTGGAAGAGGAACATAAGGAATGCAGAAGATTGAGGGAAGACTCCTAGTGAAAGAATACACAAGTCAGCAAAAATCAGGTATTACAATGTATGGATACAACTGTTTTAACTTCAGGCGACAAAACTAAATCAGGTTCACCTACATAGTATTAGAAGGTGTGGAAGAGGTCTTTTAAAGGAAATGATATTGAGCCAAATGGCTTGAATGTAAACCAATGCCCATATTAAGATTTCTTTTGTAATTAAGGAACTAATCTCATGTCAGGAACTATAGTTCATTTCAGTTGAAAACCAAACATATTAACATATTTGTTATACAAGTGAAATATAAATTAGAACTATATCTTAATGTATGAGGATCCTATTGGCACATGAAACCAAATTTTACGCCAAAAGAGTAGAATTCTGGGAGTTACACACTTTGGACATGTTGTGTTTTTAAGTTGCAAAATATATCTCCAAGGACAACATAACAGAGCAGCGGTATATTCCCAAATCCTGTTCAAAAACTTTAATTTTTGATGGGAGAGCTGTGACAGAAGGGAACATTATTAAATCCATGGAAATGATTTTTTGTTTTTATTTATTTATATCTGCTTTTATTATTTTTATAAACACTCAAAACAGCACACAATACTCCTTCCTCCTCCTATTGTCCTTACAACAATAACCCTGTGAGGTGGGATGGCTGAGAGAGAGTGACTGGGCCAAGATCACCCAGCTGGCTTTCATACCTAAGTCAGGACTTGAACCCACAGTCTCCACAGTTTCTAGCCTGATGCCTGAATCACTAGACCAAACTGGCTCTAATAATCATATTAATTTAATATTGATATTAATCTAACAATCATAGTAATTGGAGATTGTTTAAGCTTTGATTTGGCTCAATCACATTTCATTTTTATCCTGATTCCTCTCACTTTTTGGAGTTTAGCCCTGATATTCTACTCAAAGGATAAGCGCACCCCTTAAATTGGAAAAAGTTAGGGGAGTTCACATAAATATTTCAACACATGCTAAATTTAATTGTGACTATATGCAAGTAATTCAATTGCTTGATTTGCACAATACTATAAACAAAACCACCGTCACTAACCTAGCTTCACACTGAAACTACAAAAGACGACAACCACATTTACCACATTTTAGACATTTTTGCTAGAAGCTATATCTGGAGTTTTATAAATCATAGATGATATGGAGCAAACAAATAAAGATAAGGACTCATAATGCTATAATTTAAAGTAATTTGATGGAGGATGTGAAAGACAGGCCAAAAGAGGTCCAGTGCAGTTAAAATATGCTTTCGCTTGCATATGAAATAGTAACTCCTGATATTAATTTAGGTAATTTAGTCATCTGGGGCGAGTTTGAGACTGTTACTCCTGATGAAGTGGACAGGGCCATTGGAGCTGTGAGTTCCGCCACCTGTTTGTTGGACCTGTGTCCCTCCTGGCTGGTTTCTGCTAGCAGGGAGGTGACACGTATCTGGATCCAGGAGATTGCCAACGCTTCTTTGGGGAGGGGTCCTTCCCGGCTCCTTTAAAGGAGGCACTCGTGCGCCCCCTCCTCAAGAAGCCTTCCCTGGATCCAGCAATTCTCACTAACTATCGTCCGGTCTCTAACCTCCCCTTCGTGGGGAAGGTTATTGAGAAGGTGGTGGCACTTCAACTCCAGCGGTCTCTGGAGGAAGCCGATTATCTGGGGCCTCTGTAGTCTGGGTTCAGGCCCGGCTACAGCACCAAAACTGCTTTGGTCACTCTGATGGATGATCTCTGGCGGGCCCGGGATGGAGGCCAGTCCTCTCTCCTGGTGCTTCTTGACCTCTCAGCGGCATTTGATACCATCGACCATGGTATCCTTCTGCGACGGCTGGGGGGAATGGGAGTGGGGGGCACCGTGTTACGGTGGTTCTCCTCCTATCTCTCTGGTCGGTCGCAGTCGGTGTTAGTGGGGGGTCAGAGGTCCACCTCTAGGTCACTCCCTTATGGGGTGCCTCAGGGGTCGGTTCTCTCCCCCTTACTTTTTAACATCTACATGAAACCACTGGGAGAGATCATTCATCGGCATGGAGTGAGATACCATCAGTATGCTGACGATACTCAGCTGTACATTTCCACTCCTGCCCAAATCAGTGAAGCGGTTGAGGTGATGTGCCGGTGTCTGGAGGCTGTGAGGGTCTGGATGGGTGCTAACAGATTGAGGCTCAACCCTGACAAGACAGAGTGGCTGTGGGTGATGCCTCCCACGGACATTTCAATCTGTCCCTCCATTACCCTGGGGGGTAAAGTTATAGGCCCCTCGGAGAAGGTGCGCAACTTGGGAGTCCTCCTCGATCCACGGCTGACATTGGAACATCATCTGTCGGCTGTGGCGAGGGGGGCATTTGCCCAGGTTCGCCTGGTTCACCAGTTGTGCCCTTATTTGGATCGGGAGTCTCTACTCACAGTCACACATGCCCTTGTCACCTCGAAGATCGACTACTGCAATGCTCTCTACATGGGGCTACCCTTGAAGAGTGTTCGGAGACTACAATTAGTGCAAAATGCAGCTGCGCGAGCGGTTGTGGGCCTGCCCCATCGTGCCTACATTTCGTCAACTCTCCGCATGCTGCATTGGTTGCCTATTGGTCTCCGAGCGCAATTCAAAGTGTTGGTTATTACCTATAAAGCCCTTTATGGCATTGGACCAAGATACTTATGGGACCATCTTCTGCCACATACTTCCCTTCCACCGGTGAGAGCGCACAGAGTCGGCCTCCTCCGGGTCCCGTCAGCAAAACAATGCCGTATGGCAGGTCCTAGGGGGAGGGCCTTCTCTGTTGTGGCGCCCACCCTCTGGAACCAACTGCCCCCTGAAGTCCGCGTTTCCCCCACTCTCCCAGCCTTCTGGAAGAATTTGAAAACTTATCTATGCCGGCAGGCCTGGGGATGATTGTGATTGTGTCTGTATGATGAATGTGTTTGGGGGGTCTTTTAAATGCTTTGTAAACTCTGCTTATGGTTTTTAAATGCTGTGATGTTGTTTTTTGTTCATGTTGTTAGCCGCTCCAAGTCCTTTGGAGAGGAGCGGCATAATAAATTTTAAGGCAACATTAGGCAAATGAATTGGGAATCCAGATTATCAATAGCCACAGACCCTAATCACTATGTACTATCTCTACAACCAAAGACAAGACCCTTCTTTTCATGTACTGTGTTTCCTGGAAAATAAGACCTATCCCAAAAATAAGACCTAGCTTGGTTTTTACGTGTGCATCTAATATAAGCCCTATCCCACCAAATAAGCCCTAGTTTGGGGTGAGGGCCACGTGTAAAAATCACGCTAGGGAAGAGGTGGGGAAGTGGAGTTCCCCACGCGCCCCACACCTGCTTACCTTAGGACAGACATGTCAAACACAAGGCCCGGGGGCCAGATGCAGCCCGCAAAATGGTTTCATGTGGCCCGCGAAGCCATCCTGGAAACAGTGAGAGAACGGCCCCTGCTGCCTTGGCCCTGGCTGGCCAGGAGCCAATGTACAATTCAGTCATAGCTCCACAAGGCCGTCTGGAAACAGCAAGGAACCAGCCCCTGCCGCATCGGCCTCGCCCCCTGGGTGCATGCTGGGGAGGTGTCACCCTTTGTGAGGAATGAAGAAATGCACCATCGCCTGGAAGTGGCCAGCAAATGGCCCTAGCCTACTTCACATATCTGGCTTGATGGGATCCGGGGGTTTCGGCAGGCAGCAGGGCACTCTCCTCACAGCACCAAGAGCTGGGCCAGGTGGCACAAATCTGATGAGAAGTGCAATGCTACCTAGCCCCCCAGCCTGCCAGTTTCTGCAGACAGCAAGGTGCAAAGCTGGCGAGCTTCGCACCGCCCGGCTCAACCTCTCGGCACTGTGAGGAGAGCGCCCCACTGCCTGCCAAATCTGGGCAAACTAGGGGCTGGGCAGCGTCACGTTTTTTTCAGATTTCTGCCACCTGGCTCAGCCTCTCAGTGCTGTGAGAGCACCCCGCTGCCTACCGAGACTGGGCAGACTGGGGACTGGGCAGCTTCGTGTTTCTTTTCAGATTCGCGCTGTCTGGCTCAGCCTCTCGGCACTGTGAGAAGAATGCCTTGCTGCCTGCCGAAACCGGGCAGGCAGGGGGCTGGGCGGCATTGCGCAGGTAACATTGACTCTCACACTGCTCAGGGCATCCCTTCCCCCAGAGCTCACCAAGCCATGTATGTGAAATAGGTGAGGGCCATGTGCTGGCCACTTCCAGGCGATGGTGCATTTCGTCATTCCTTACGAAGGGTGACACCTCCCCAGTTGCATTTCTTGCCTGTTTTTATCCCTTCCTCATCTCAAATATTTTCCCACCACTCTGTACTTAGGAAGGAAGGAAAGAAGGAAAGAAAGAGAGGGAGGGTCTAAGTCCTGCCTTAGTCCTGCCCTGCTGCCCTTTTACCATCCCCTTGCCCCCTCCTCCTGGCCTATCCTGCGGGGTCTCCCATCCTATTGCTCAGGAACTTTGGATACAAAGCTGGGTCTCCTTCCATGGAGAGGGAATGGGCCTCCATCTGACTTTGCCCTCATACCCATCATGAGCAACCTAACTAAGGAGAGCAAGCACAGCAGCAGCAGCCTTGAGGAGGAGGTAAGTGCAACTTACCTCCCACTAAGCTTGGGGAAGTGGGGCTGGGCTTGGTGCTGTGTGTGCTCGAGGGCTAGGCTGGGCATTTGACTTCTGCTGCCTAGGACTCCGGGCAGCCCGCACCACCATCCAGCTCCCCCGCATGGCCTGAATGGTGAGGCTCCTCCAGTGGACCATGCCTTGGCACTTGCCCCAGTCCCACCCCCTTCTGCCAGAGACCCTCAGATCTGCCCACTCCTGTCCAGGCCCCCACAGGCACCCTTGACACGAACGATGTAGAGCTGGTCATGCCCACCCAGTAGGCCGCACCCACCCTGGCCACACCCACCCAGCCCGAGGGCAACCACAATGCTGATGTGGCCCTCAATGAAATTGAGTGTGACACCCCTGCCTTAGGAGCTCTGCAGCCAGGCTTCCCATGCCCCAATACCTGTCGTGCTGCTGCTTGAGTTCTTCTGCGGCTGCTTACAGCCGCTCATGGCTGCACACCATGTGGCACATCATGCCAGTGCTGCCATTTGTGCCAAGAGACCACTCATTATGTCAATGCCACCGCTCACGGCAGGCCATGCAGCACATTAGTGCTGCCACTTGTGTGTGCCATGTCATAATGCGTCCTGCAATGAGTGACAGCATCAGTGCGATGAGTCATGCTGCCTCCTGCCATGAGCATCAGCATCAGCGTGACGAGCCACATGGCCTTCTGCCGTGAGCAGCAGCACCGGCGCAATGCATCACATGGTGCCCAGCCACATGCGGCTGCAAGCAGCCAAAGAAGAACTTGGGCAGCGACACAACAGGTGTCGGGATTGGGAAGCCTAAGTGGGTAAGGCATCCCCCAAAAATAAGACCTGGTGCCTCTTTTGGAGACAAAAAAATGTAAGACTGGGTCTTATTTTTGGGGAAACACGATATATAGGAGAGGGCTTTGGCCCTCACTTTCACATTTTGTTTGTAGTCTTCAGTGACTAGTGAATAAGCACATACACATAGAGCCAGGCTGGTGTAGTGGCTAAGGCATTAGGCTTTGAATTCTAGATCTGCCTTAAGTATAAAACTCGTTGAGTTTGGGCTAGTTCCCCCTCTGCCTTAGGAAGAAAAAATCCAGCAAGCCCCTTCTAAAAACTGCAGAAGGCAGTTGCCAAAAATTGCAACTTTTAAGCAGCTACAGGTAGTGCTCATTTACTGCCTTGTTTGGCAACTATTCAAAGTTACAATAATATTTTAAAAAAAAGCTTTGCAACCAATTCTCACATTTACAACCATCGTACTATCCCATGACCAAACGATCACCAATCAGCCAGTTTGCAACCAGCTTGTATTTACAACCATCACAGGGTCCGTGGTCAGCGATTATCATTTGTCTGCTTCACAACCACTTTCTGACAAGCAGCAATTAGACGCAGAAGTAAAATCACAAGTTGCACACCTAATGTCTCCCTTAACAACCATGATGACTTGCTTAATGACCAAAAGCAAAAGTGGGTGATAAACCCATCATGATCATGTGATATTTCACTTAGCAACCATAACACTTAGCAACCAAGTCGCCGATCTCAACAGTTGTCGCTAAGCAAGGATTACCTGTGTTTGAAACACTATTATGCTTTCTAATTTCTATGCTTTTAGCAATATGCAAATATTTTAACATGTCACTATTGCCTGCAGTTGCAATTTGCTCATATACTCGTATTATGGTGCACAAATTTGAACATGGTTTGGGAAGAACGCCACAGAACAACTTTTTCTCATGCATGCCATGTTAGAAATTAGAGGGAATATTGGTGAGAAGTTTATAGGACAAAATACTATATAGGAATTGGTGTATGGACTTGGTAAAAGCAAGGATAGTTTGCAAAGGTAGGAAAGCACAGAGGAATATATTAAATGAACTGAGCTTAAACTAGACTTAGTTAACTTTTCTTTTTTTTCTTTCATTTCTTTCGCTTGTTGCTTCTGGCTCTTTTTCTCCACTTTATTTAATGTGTTTACTCTGGAAAGAAAAATAAGATGGGTATGTATGTAAGTACAGGGTGTACAACCACAATTGAGCCCAAAATTTATATTGCTAAGTGAGACGTTTGTTACATGAGTTTTGTCCCATTTTACGATTTTTCTTGCCACAACTATTAAGTGAATCACTGCAGTTCTTAATTTAGTAACAGAGCTGTTAAGTGAATCTAGCTTCCCCTTAACTTTATCAGAAGGTCACAAAAGGTGGTTACATTACCCCAGGGCACTGAAACTACCAGTTGTCAAGTGTCTGAATTTTGATCATGTGACCATGGGCATGCTGCAATGGTCGTACGTGTGAAACAGTCATAAGTCACACTTTTCAGTGCTGTTGTAACATCGAATGGTCACTAAACAAATTGTTGTAAATCGAGGACTATCTGTAAACTAGCAGATAACTTTATTACAGAATTATCGGATTACCGCATGCTTCCAAGTGTTGTTTTGCTTCCCCTTCCATTCCATTCCCAAGTAATGTGGGTTTCGGATTCCAACTAGAGACACAGGTACATTTACCTAAACCAAAATAGTTACCTTATAGTTGCTCCCAAATATTCCCATAATGTTTCTCCTATACTTTGTTTTAGTTTTAATCAGACTTGTCTTATTTCTGGCTTAGGAGCAAAATTCACAATAACAAATAGAAGAAAACAATTCTAAATGCTGAACCTTTTTTATTCAATAATATCTATGGTGTCCTTAGTTGTAGATCGCTAAGAACGTCATTGCATTTTTCCATTTTGTATTTTTCCTGCATTTCACTAGGTGAACCTCTTTCTTCCTTGTGACATGTCACATTTACAGTCATATAAGATAGCTTAGGTTGAAAAATAATAATTGATTAAATTATTTCAAAGGATTTCGTGACTGAATCAGTATTTTAATGCAAGCTTTCCTAGTATTGCCATGCATCATATTTGTGGGTTCAAAATATCTTTAACCAGTCTCTCAATCTTAGTTTTAAAATGCATTAGAGAAAAACAAGGAGAGAAGAAAGCAATGAAAATGTAGAAATACATCCAGATCATTTGACTTTGCTAGAAGCATATTAAACTATTATTTTTTTAAAAAAATCATATTTAGCCAGTTTTCCTCTATACTAAGCCATAACTATTATTCACAAGCCACAATAACTGTGGCTATTAAACCAAAAGTACACAAGGTTTTTGGATTGCCATTAACTTTTCAGTAGCATGCCACAGAATTAGTATAGACCCTGAAATCAATCACTCAATCAGACACATGCTAAACTAAAACCAAACCAATCACCTATGATTTACTACAATATTTGACCTTAGTTTATAAAATTTAACATAAAATAGAACTAAAATTTACTTACAGAAATATGTCTAAAATTACAAATATCTTTAGGAGAAAATGTATATGAAATGCTTGCAAATGTATACTTCTGTTACTCTGAGCTCTCATTGTTTCCTTCTGGCAATCATCATTTCCAATTTATGACTGTTTGCCTCTGCCCCAAAAATCTTAAGCCTATTAGGCTGATGCATCAAATTCACATCTATAAATGCTAAATAGCCACTGGAGATTCAGTTGGTATCGGGAGGAAAATCTCTTATCAAATGTATGTGTTGAAAAATTCATTACAGTTGCCAAAATGGAAAACATTTGCAGTTGTGGTTAGGTGCAATTTTTGCTTACCAAGCTGTCTGTTGAGCTGCTGCAACTGTCTGTTGAGTCTGCTGCAATGAAATTCTGAAATATATATTAGGAAAGCCTCTGAGTGAAATAGGAAGAAGGCATATTAGGTATGTTTGCCACCTTGAATTACTTATAAAGTAATAAATGTGGAATAAAAAACCCCTAATAAATAAGGATTTGAAATGGTAGAGAATGTTTGTAGCTTGCCTTGTAGGGTAGATGATAAGGGTAGACAACTTCCAGATTCTTTGGCCTGCAAATACATAAATCCCAGTAAATGGAATAGGAAGATAATGTATTATCATAATTATAATGCAAATCATTTTAAGGATGTATGGTTTTTTGCTGTGGCAAGATGTATAGCAGCTTTTAAAGTCATACCTCATAGTCAAACTTTATGAACTGTTGCTCTGAATTTATTAGATGTAAGAGTTGGGCTATGCCAGATTTCATCAACCTGCCCTCCACATATGCTGGGACTATAATTCCCTAAATTTCCAGCCAGCCTGCAAGTATAGGAATTGTGGAAATGGCAGTTCTCTCCTACATATGAAAGGGACAAGTATGAACTCTGCTACTGGAGAATTAATTTAGTATCAAACTTGCAATGTCACGTGACATGTCGCGACATATCACGACTTTTTCCCCATTGCCAGCAATGGGGTGGGTGCAGTTTTGGTGTGACGCATCCGGTCCACAGGCCAGCAGTTTGACACCCCTGATTTAGACAATAAGAATGAAAGAGCTTAGATATCCTTTGAATCTAACATTCCTTCTAAGGTGCAGAAGAGAGTATAGTTACAGTATAGTAGTATCATGAAGGTAATCTTTGTTTTACAACCACAAATGGAGCTGGAATTTTCATCATAAATTGTTGCAGTCATAAGTAGAGTTGGACCCCACTGAAGGAAGTAATGAACTCTATATTACAGGATCCAAAATGCATCAATTGTGAACGGAAGTTAATATTACCTTGCTTCCCCCCCCCCAAAAAAAGGTCAAGATGCTATATTGACAAAAGCTGTAGACTGATATCTTTTTTGAACAATGATTATAAACCCTTTATGGCAATATTGCATGAGAGATTGAAGATGATTTTGCAGGACTTTATACATAAGGATCAATCAGGTTTCTCATGGAAAAAAAGGGAATTGAGAGATAATGTCAGAACACTCCTGAATGTTATTGAATTTGCAATATCATAATGAAACTCCCTAATTCCCTAATAATAAAATACATTAATCCTAGATGCAAAACAGCCTTTGAAAACAATTTCTTCAAGATATTAGATAAATTCATATACCCCAACATACACATATTATTAATACATGTAAACCATGTGAGATTCAAAACATACCGTATTATCTGCAAACAATAGTATTTTATTCTACTTGCCTACATAACCATGAATCTCACTGAACTCTCTAATTGCACTGGTTACAAAGCATATACATCAGGCAGTAACCCAGAGGACACTGCTGTACAGGTATTCCTCAACTTACAACGATTGAGCCCAAAATTTATGTTGCTAAGTGAGACATTTGTTAAGTGAGTTTTTCCCCATTTTACGACTTTTCTCGCCACATTTGTTAAGTGAATCACTGCAGTTCTTAAGTTAGTAACATGGTTGTTAAGTGAATCTGGTTTCCCCATTCATTTTGATTGTCAGGTCACAAAAGGGGATCCCATGACTCCAGGACACTGCAACCCGGAGTGCAGTGTCATAAATGTGAGTCAGATGTCAAGCATCTGAATGTAAGTCACATGGTTGTGGGGAATGCCACAACAGTCATAAGTGTGAAAAATTGTCATAAGTCACTTTTTTCAGTGCCATTGTCACTAAATGAACTGTTGTAAGTCGAGGACTATCTGTATATATATCTCTGTGTGGAAAAGATATCAGAGCAGAGAGAAGTGCAAAGAAAACCTACTCAAAGAAATCCAAGTCTATTTGGGAGACTATTTAAGAGAGAATGAATTACAACTCAGTCCTGAGAGAGGAGGTAGTGTGAGAAAGACTTAAAACAGCCCCACTTTGATGCAGTTTTGTCTAAGAGGCAGCAGGCTCTCAAGATTCTGGTATTGTTGAAACTAATTGGGTGACTGTCAATGATTCTCTCTCAGCCACACCTACCTCACAGGCTTGTTGTTGGGTTCAACAACTGGAGGGAGCAGTATGGATTTCTACCTTGAGCTGCTGAATGGAAGATAGGATATAAACCTAAGAAATAAATAAAATTAAAATTTCAAGTGTATTTTTGCTACAAAGGAAAGAAAAAATTAAGTCCTGTAGAAAAGAATATTTTTTAAAAAATAAAAAAGGAGTCTTGCCAACATAGTTTACATTTTGCCTAGGTTATTTAAAATTAGGGTTCTCCAAGATGGTCAATATCAAGCCCCAAAAGCTGGACTGTCCATAGTTGCTGTTTTATTGTTTGCAGTATTATTAAAGTAATATTAAATCTTCTCCATATAATGAGCGTTTGGGTGTCAGTGAACCATCTGAAACTTCATGAAGGAGTCCCATAAGCTGAAATGTTTGGGGATTCCTGCTTTAAGAAAATGTTAAATAAAGATTTAGCCCTCATGGTGAACCCTTTGAATATTGAACTAAAAAATAGCCCCTGGCATATTAGGACCCTTGAATATTTTTTTTAGGAACATAGACAATGACAATTTTGATGGCCATAATTTCACACATATGGAGGATACTGCATAGGAACATAGAATCATAGGGTTGGAAGGGACCTTGGAGGTCTTCTAGTCTAACCCCCTGATAAAGGAGGAGACCCTATACAGGGGTAGGCAACCTTGGCTCTTTTATGACTCGTGGACTTCAACTCTCAGAATTCCTGAGCCAGCCATGCTGAGGGGAAAGGGAGAGGTTTCCAAGCTGAGCCATGCTGGCTCAGGAATTCTGGGAGTTGAAGTCCACGAGTCATAAAAGAGCCAAGGTTGCCTACCCCTGCCCTATACCATTCCAGATAAATAGTTCTTCTTTAGAACCTCCAATGCTGGAGCACCCACAACTTCTGAAGGCATGTGGTTCCACTGATTGTTCTGTCAGGCAATTTCTTAGTTCTGGGTTGGATTTTGATCATACTACAGCAGACATGTCAAACACAAGGCCCAGGGGCCGGATGTGGCCCGTGAAGTGGTTTCATGTGGCCCGCGAACCCATCCTGGAAACAGTGAGGGAACGGCTCCCCACTGCCTTGGCCCCTGCCCAGGCTGGCCGGGAGCCAATGTACAATGTTGTAGTGGCCATCTATGCTGAAACGCATTCAGTCTTAGCTCCACAAGGCCGTCTAGAAACAGTGAGGAACCAGCCCCTGCCGTGTCAGCCCCGTCCCCTGGGTGCATGCTGGGGAAGTGTCACCATTTGTGAGGAATGAAGAAATGGACCATGCCTTGGCGCTTGCTCTGGTCCCACCCCCTTCTGCCACAGACCCTCAGATCTGTCCCACTCCTGCCCAGGCCCCCACAGGCACCCTTGACGTGAATGATGTAGAGCTGCCCACACCCACCCAGTAGGCCACACCCACTCCATCCACACCCACCCACTAGGCTGCACCCATCCTGGCCACACCCATCCGCCCCTCCTCGAGGGCAACTGCAGTGCTGATGCGGCCCTCAGTAAAATTGAGTTTGATGCCCCTGTACTACAGTATCATGCCAGGCCTAAAGATCCCATCCAACAAATCGAGAATCCCTACTAATTGCAATGTTAAAGGTGGGGGAAGGAATTTTACTTAGTCTTTTTTAAAAGTGCTTCAGTATGGTTCTATAATGCACACCTTCCATCTCTCCTTTGTCATATATGAGAAGGACTATAAAAGCATTTTTCTCGAGTGGGAAAGATGGGGGGGCGAGGAATTTTACTCTTTTTTAAATTCAAAAAAGAGCAAGTAAATTTTACCTAAAGAGTAAGTAAATTTCACTTACTTTTTTGAAAGCACTTCAGGATGGTTCTATAGAACACACCTTCCATCTCTCCTGTGTCATATGAGAAAGAGTGTAAGAGCATTTTCCTTGGGTAGGAAAGAGGGGGGGGCAGGTTTAAATTTAAAAAAGAGTACGCAAATTTTACTTAAAAAGTAAATTTTACTTACTCTTTTTTAAAAGAGCTTCAATATAGTACTATAAAGCCCACCTTCCATCTCTCCTGTATCACATGAGGAGTGCAAGAGCATTTTCCTTGGATAGGAAAGATGGAGGGAATAGGTTTGTCTAGGGCAGGGGTAGGCAACCTTGGCTCTTTTATGACTCGTGGACTTCAACTCCCAGAATTCCTGAGCCAGCATGGCTGGCTCAGGAATTCTGGGAGTTGAAGTCCACGAGTCATAAAAGAGCCAAGGTTGCCTACCCTGGTCCAGGGCAGGGATGTTAAACTACTGACCCGCGGGTCGGATGCAGCCACTCCATTGCCGGCAATGGGAAAAAAGCTGCGATATGTCGTGACACGTCACGTAACGTTGCGAGTTTGACATCCCCTGATCTAGGGAGAAGGAAGGCTAGGAGGGTAAAAATGGCACACACCTCAACTCCCCCTCCCAGCACCCCTAGAGCTTGAGGGAACTAATTGTCTAAGGGCATTCCTGAGACATAAACAAAACATAGGTTCCTTTTCCATTTAGATGGGCCTTTTTTTATCCTTTTTTCATGATGACATTATAGAAGTATATAAGCACAAAAGGGGGAAGAATTAAAATTCCAAAGGCCAAATAAAAACAACAACAGAACCGAGGAGAAACACTGGGCAGGAGAATTTGGTGACACATTCTCCCTTCCCTTTTTCCTCCTTTTCCTCCAACCATTAGCAGCTACTTACATATTTATGCCTTGCCTTTCATTTTTCATAGTATCTCCATTTCACCTGTTGGTTTTCTTAAGTCTTGTTTCTTAACTCGTTTCTTCGGAGCCAGATTCCCAAATGTCTAAATTTAATGTGTTAATATAGGGAAACAATCCCTAATTAAGTCTGGTTATTTTTTTTTTTTTTTACATACAGACAAACACAACACATACAGTTTTCAACATTGCAGGAGCAAGATCCTGATTCCTCCTCAGACCACAGCCTTTAAAGGATAGGCCAAGCTATAAGAAACAGAGCCAAACGCTGCAAGGCCTCTCACTAGGAGCGATTTGAAGAGAGGTAATGTTATCTTATAGTCCAGGATTCTTCAAACTTGGCCCTTTTATGACTTGTGGACTTCATCTCCCAGAATTCCTGGCTGAGGAATTCTGGGAATTGAAGTCCACAAGTCATAAAAGGGCCAAGTTTGAAGACTCCTTGTTATAGTCCCTCCTTCCAAAGCTTTTTTTTCTTCAGAAATATTTAAGGATTCAGCTGAGCTGGAAGAGTGAAGGTTACTTAGGCCTTAGCTGGTTTGTCACACCCTTATTGATTTAAAAGCAACCATGGGAACACTTTAGTCTCATGATCAAATCTAATTAGAATGGTAACACTATATGTCTATGGGCCTAATGACAGTATGTGAAATGAAGCCTATGTGGCCAGTAGCATTGTGCCAATTAAATGAGAATTACACTGAAATATGCTTGCAGCATTTTAAAATTAAAATTGTTACCACATTGTGTGTAATCCTGTTTTATCTATAGTAGCATGAGAGATTAGAAATTATAAAACTAATTTGTTAATGTGCTTGCTGTAGCGTTCACCGATTTACCACTTGAACTGTTCAATCGGTTGGGCGAGTTTTTAAATTTCAGGTAGTCCTTGTTTAGCAACCACCACTGGCTAACTCAGTCTCAAGCAAATCAGTCACTAAGTGAAATTGCAACTGTGCTTATAATTTTACTTCAGCTTTCCTTTGCTTTTTATACCTGCAAAAGTCATAAATATGATTGGTTGTAAAGTTACTTTTTTACCACAATCCTAACTGTAAACAGTGGCTAAACAAGGCAGTTGCTAAACAATAACTACCAGTATTACTGCTACTAACAGCCAATATGGAAAGAGGCTTTAGAACTAGGAGTAAGACTTAATTAATCCTTCTAACAACACAATACTACCTTGGCAAAAATCTTTCCAAGGGAGTTTTGGGATTTTCTGTTTTTTTGTTTTTGAAGGGCATGCAATTCTGAACTGTGGGATTGAGCAAGCAGCTTTTTCAAGGAATTTGGAAACAAAAAATTCAACTGCCTTCTCTGACTGAGGAATCTTTTGAAAGCTTCCTCACCTCATGCACAGAATTGTGTAAGCAATGTGGTTATTATTGGCCTGTGGTTTGACTCTTAGGCTGTGGTTTATCTTTTATAATATATTATTTTACGGAATTGCTTTTAAATGTTGTCAACTGCCCAGAGCCACTCTTGTGAGGCGGGTAATTATAGAAACCAACCAAACCAAATAAACAAATAAAACTAAAAAGAGCTTTCACAAAATAGATAGATAATATGAAAGAGGCCTCTCTTTCTCTTGCAGATATTTCTGCCTTAGGCAGACTAGTGTTAATTAGGTTGAGAAAATAATGATCTTTTGTATACTCTAGGTCAGCGGTTCTCAACCTTTTCCGGGGCTCGACCCCGGCCCGCATCACGCATGCACGGCACGACGGCCCGCATCGCAAAGGGGGAAAAAATGGCGGGCCCAAAAAAATGGCCGACCAAAAAAAAATGGCGGGCCCACATCGCGCATGCGCGGCGCGACGGCCCGCATCGCAAAGGGGAAAAAATGGCCAACACCCAAAAAAATGGCCGACCAAAAAAAATGGCGGACTGCAGTGTTTGGCGACCCCCGTGAAATGGTCGTTTGACCCCAAATGGGGTCGCGACCCACAGGTTGAGAACCGCTGCTCTAGGTCTAGGGCAGTGGCTTTTAAAGGGGGCAATATGGGCCTCTCTTGGGGGTAATGGAGTAGTTTATAATTGCTTGTTTGTGATTTGAGGAATCAGTTTGGGATTAACACTGCCCAGATCCTTAAGTAAAACAAAGGTGTTTGTGGTATGTCTATGAAGATTCCCAGTCATCCAGGTCATGATTGTCCCAAAGGTGTTTTTTCAAGAGGCAAGTGGATTTTCTTTGTTTTTCCTTGAAGACGTTTCCCTTCTCCAAAAAGTTTCTTCAGTTCTTGAAGAAGAGGAAGGACCTGAAGAAGCTTCTTGGATGAGAAGCAAAACATCTTCAAAGAGAAAAAAAGAAAGTTCATACCTCTTGAAAAAGCACCTTTTGGACAGTGTCTGCAGTATTTTGTATGGGTAATGACATTATATGAGAGTGGGGAAAAAGGGGTAATTGAATCGTATAATTTCAGAACTATTGCTCTAGAGGTGGGTATATTTCAATTTTGCATCATATAATGCAAAAATCACAGGATTTTGGTAGACACTGTGATAAAGTGCTTGATTTATCCTACCTAAAATGGTTGGCTGCACCAAAAAAGCAATATCAGTAC
This sequence comes from Bothrops alternatus, assembly GCA_034064705.1. Lineage (NCBI taxonomy): Eukaryota > Metazoa > Chordata > Lepidosauria > Squamata > Viperidae > Bothrops > Bothrops alternatus. The sequence continues at coordinate 10,017,666 of JARGCV010000087.1, forward strand.
TGATGAGGAATGGAAAAAAAACATTAATTTTTCTCTGTCTTCCTTTGCAGCTGGATTCAGATGTACTGCAACTGGGTGGGAAAAGAAAAAGATCATTTCCCATTGCCAGAACCTATCATCTTATCAAAAATTGTTCTCACTTGCTCAAAAATTAATTTTAAAGCAAACCATAGAATATGCTACACCTTCACTTTAATATATACATTAGCTCTGTTTTCTAACAACAGACCAGAACCCAATACAGGTAATTCTTGACTTACAACAGTTCATTTAGTGACCATTAGAAGTTACAATATCACTGAAAAAAATGACTTATGACCATTTGTTCATACTTAACGACCATTACATCATCCCCATGGTGACATGATCAAAATTTGGATGCTTGGCAACTGGTTCATATTTATAAACAGTTGTAGTGTCCTGGGGATTATGTGATCACCTTCTGACAAGCAAAGTCAATGGGAAAACCTGATTCACTTAACAACCATGTTACTAATTGCAGTGATTCACTTAATGACTGTGGCAACAAAGGTTGTAAAATGAGACAAAACTAATCTAACATCTGCCTTACTTAGCGACAGAAATGTTGGGCTCAATTGTAGATGTAAGTCGAGGACTATCTGTACGCTGAATTTATTGGCAAGGAACTAGAAATCTTCCTTCTAAGGAAAGAATTCTAGTATTCTAATACTGTATTTGGTGCTAATGGTGCTCCAATTTGAAAAGGAAGAAGGCTGTAATTAGCATTTATTTCTTCCATAGTTGACATATTAATTAAAACCAAAATTGTGAAACATTTTGAAGCTCTTCAGTAAGGAGTCCAGCCCAGTGAACTTGGGGATCATTTACTAGCCTTCTTTTCTATATGTAAAAGGGGAAGAATGCAAAGTGTTTGATTGTTGTTGGTTTTTTAAATAGAAACTACATGTCAGACCTGCTGCCATCCTGTTGCATCAGCCTTGTTTAGCTAGATGTCAGACTGTCATAGTAATGGGGGATGAACAGTGGTGGGATTCAAATATGTGAACAACCGATTCTCTGTGTGGATGCCGCTTCTGGAAGTCCATTCTGGGCCTGGGCAACAAAAAATTAGTTACCGGTTCTGCCGAACTGGTGCAAACTGGCTGAATCCCACCACTGGGGATGAAGAGCTGTGGCTTGGGCGTGGGGGGGGGAGAGCAGATGAGAAAAGGAAAGTGAAAGCTTTCGTACCATCCTATGGAGGCTGCAGCCTGTTCCAAGGTCACCTAATTTATTTATTATTTATTTATTATTCAAATTTATATGCCGCCCTTCTCCTAAGACCCAGGGCGGCTCACAACAACAATACAATAAAAAAAATAAAAATTAATTGCATTCACACATATTTATTATTTATTATAATGGAATACAACACCTTCACATCACTCATCTGGGGACCAAAGCAATTTATTTCAAAGGAATTGATCATTCACTGATAACAGGGAGGAGAGTGGATCGCAAGGGAAACATTAACTGCTTAGTTTGGGCATCAAACGCTAGATTTGGCTTGCTACTCTGTAACCACTCGACCTTAGTAAAGTCAGTGCTTTTTTCTTTAAAAAAAAAAAAAGGTGCCAGAACTCACACACGTCATACAACTCACCTTGCCTACCCTACAAGGTTTCATCCAAAAAAGGTGCCGGAACTCCGTTCTGGGCATTCTGTGAGAAAAAAAGCCCTGAGTAAAGTATACTTTTAACTGCCATGGTTTTGGAAGACTTTCTTTTCTGTTGACCAAGTTGGGGTGGCTCACACTATCTAAATACACTTTCTTGGTTGCCTCCATATTTAAAGCAACATAATGGTAATGTTCCTTATAAAAATGATTTAATTGTATTCTTGGTTTTGTATGTAAAAGATCTATTAGAAATTACAAACTGTAAAAGATGCTTAATTTATGTACAGGATTTTCTGATGGCTATCTTTTCTATTTTCTTATTTCAGACAGTTAAACTTGAAAATGTATCACAAAATAAGAAATACTATATTTTCACCTGTGAAATACCATGCAATTGACTATTCTTATGAGGTATGGTATCAAAGTTCCAAACGTCTTGGAATTTCAAAAATATAATTGGAATAGAAATAGAAGAGAAAGCACGTAATTAAAACTTATTTCTAATTTTGTTAGTAATAATTTTAATAAAATTAATAATTTCATTAGTAAAAGTAATTTTATTAGTCTGATTTTTTTTGTTTTTGATAATACATTGTATACAAAAAACTATGTAATCATGTAAAATCATATCATTTTAGGAAATCTGCCAGAGTACTGAAACTGATTATTTTTTTTCTAACTCCTGGGTATCTTACTTAAGAACACATTTTGACAGAGATTTTTTATTTAATATTTGCTTTTTCTGGGGAGGCATACAGGGGGTGAGGAGGCATTACATTTATTTTATTTTGCTTTAGAGAAACTAGCCAGCATAACCTAATCCAAATAAAAAAATGTATTTATGCTAAATCATCCTATTTAATATATAATGAGAGCTACAATATTAAATATACTCAACTGAAAAGCAAGCCCCGCTAAACATAGTTAGCTTTACTTAAAAGTAACATATAAAGGTTATAAAATACCCCAGTGGGCCTTACATTTTAGCTTTACCAATCTATGAAAATTAGGAGCTGGGTGAGAATTTCTGCATTTGATCAAGTTGATTTAAGAGCAGGAACATGTGATCTATTTACTCAGGAACATGTGATCTATTTTCCTTCTGCAGAAACTGACAAAACAGAGAATTACCTTTCAGTTATTATCAATTCACATCCCTTTTAGTTTATACCAGGATATACATTACTATCATGATGGAAAATTGACTGATAATAAATATAGAACACCCTGGACAAGAGGTATGTTATATCTAACTTTCACTTTTAATTTATATTTTTTTAAATGTAATAGCTTTGGTGCAAGAGAAAGTCAGTATAAGCTTGACCAAGTTTCCCCTATATTATTAACTTGTGGAAGAAATATATTTTCTCAGTAGTCTATAACAGCCCGTAACTCTCACATAATCAAATAATTGTTCAGGATACAATATAGCTATCCTTATTTATATGAAGTTCTAGATGGGACCCACTCTGCTGTTTTTTAAAAGAGCCATCCGCTTACATCTTTGATGAGGGAGAATGAGACCCCTTGCTTTGTTTCCATCTGGTCTGCCATTGCCATCTTGCCCTCTATTATCTTGATTTTTCTCCTGTTATTGCTTTTATAGGTATTTTAATTTCTTTTCATTGCTGTGATCTTCCCAGATCAGGCAGCATACAAGTTATCGTATCATATCATATCATATTATATCATATCACATAATCATATTATTTGTTGGTATGTTATAGATATGTTACATATGAATTTCCTAACTAACTGAGCTAACTTTGGGATATAGGATTCTATCTCTAGCCATTCTATTTATTCCACAGGATAGACACTATTCATCTATTATGTCTTCTAGCATCATCCATTATTGAGGCAATGTCCACATTATTGTTATTTTGACACTACAATGATTGGATGGCTCTAGAAAATGTTGCAAGTCACTAGTGGGGTTTCTGCCTCAAAAAAGTTTTTTAAAAATATTTATAGTCTGAAATTCCATGAGCAAAGGAAAACTCTGAGCATGCCATTATTTTATGCATATGAAATTTTTTAAGAGACAGTGGCTAAGGCACTGAATTATGCTGTTATTTTAGAACACAAAATTGTGCAGATTAAAGCATCAGAGATAGCATATGTGCCAGGAAAAAAAAACACCAAGATATGTAGAAAGATGTATGTAAATTTATATTTATATAATACGCTATGATTTGCTGCTTCTTGAAGTGATTAGCTTGGCTGGCCTTATTTCACAGATGGGTGGACTAAGGGATTGGGGTTGCCAATGAATAAGCTGCTGTTTTTTATTTTTTTCCTCTCTAATTTTTTGGGTTTTCCTTACTTGCTTTCCCTAAACTTCTGTAGAATCTGATCCATTCGACCAATTATAATGAAATACTGTTTTCAGACATGCATTTTGATATGTATTCAGAATGGTTCATTATAGTAATTTTGTGAGAAAAGCAAACACCATTCTGTAGCTATCAGTCTTTCATTTTTTTAATCAGTCATTTCTTTAGTGGGACAATAAAGAGAAACACAGTTTCATATACTCTGCTTTCATTGATTTAAGAGCTGTATTTCATTGACTACAGTACTAATAGTTACAGTCCTTTCTACTTGTTCACTTGCAACTGCACAAAATGTGCAGATTATTTAAAAATAGGCTACATTTCCAGAATGTCAGAATATTATAATGTCTTCATTTTGAGATTCGCTCCACACCATGTGACTAGAAGAACGTTATTTCTAAGTTCATAGAATCTCTGTTAATACTGTGAACGTTACTCAGACTAGCTATATTTCTCTATCTGGAGGATTCCGTAAACTATCCTCATTATAATGTTTATTTTAGCTTTTAGGATTCCTCCTTGAAAGATAAATAAAGAAATAAATGGTTACTGTATTTTTTTTCTGTTTTCTTTTTTTTGCTCTAGCTTCAGCTGATTCCACTCTGATGAACATTTCAGTACTTGATATTTGGAAAAAGTATCTCTTCACTGAAGATCTCTTAGAGAAGTGAGTCTTCTTTTAAATTGGAGGCAACACTCAGTGTTGGCTTCCAAGTTAATTTACACAGGGATTTTCCAAATGAAGGTGCCAGCTGATAATGGGACAAAGGTTACTTGAGGTTAGGCGCAGTGGTTCTCAACCTTTTTCAGGTTGAGACCCCACTTGCGCCGCCCATGCGCAGCGCGACCCCGACCCGCGCCATGCATGTACGTGTGATGGGCCAATCCATGCATGCGCATGCGATGGGCTGGTCCGTGCATGCGTGGCATGCGCGCGACAGGCCGAACCGAGCATGTGCGCGTGACGGGCCAATCCGCGCTTGCGCAGCACACGCACGACGGCCCAAACCGCGCATGCACAGCGTGCGCGCAACGGGCAAAAAAAATGGCGGACTGCAGTGTCCGGCGACCCCCACGAAACGGTCGTTCGACCCCAAATGGGGTCGCGACCCATAGGTTGAGAACCGCTGGGTTAGGGAAATGCTGTTTCAAGGTGGCAAATACTAGTTCAGAAACAGCAACAGTATTGCTGCTTTGTGTTTGAAGGGGAAATTCATGCCCCTATTGGAGAGGATCCTTGACTTGTTCTATCTTTTGGTATCTGGTTGTCAAGTCAGCTAGTGTAGTTTTAGAAAGTCTTAATTGCAAAATTACTACCATGCCAAAATTAAGGATTAGGAATGCAACAAGACTTGTTGCCTTGGTAAATGGGAGGATTTTTAGTGTATTAACCGTCCCTTATACAGCTGATTAAACTATATGCTAATTGTATAGCTGTGATGGAATCTGGACCTCAAGTGAAAGGAAGAGTGAAAATACTGGCTTGAATTGCTGATGGGGAGGAGGCAGCGGAAAGCAGATCCTTCCTAAATGGCGCAATGCTTATCTAGCAGTTCCTGTAGTGAGTGTATTATTATTATGGTGAGCTTCCTGTCAGTAGGCAAGTAGTGATGAACATATTCTGATCAGCTCCCTGTTTCATCCTAGTTCCTGGTGCCTGACAATAGCCTTGTTCAAAGGACGCAATTGAAAGATTTATATCTCAAAATAAAATAAAAAATGGAGAAGACTGTCATAGCATTTAGGACCTCTAGCTATTTCTGTATAGGCAAATGAAAGGCAAAACAAGATGACCTTATTCATTTACAGATAATTACAAATAGTTACTAGAAGAAAGACTATTGAGCATAGAATCTGAATCAAGTTAATAATTTTCTAACATTGATTTGTCATTAATGAAAAAACTCTTTGCTCTGCAAGGTTAATACATTACAGTAAAAGGTAATTTTTAAACAGTCAGTTAAACTGAAGTTTTTACAAATGGACAACAGATAAGCTAAAATAATTAATCCATTGATACTTTTTATGTTTTTGGTCCTCTTGTTTTCCAGAGATTATATTGATTTTCTGCTGACATTCCTGTTATTAAGCCAAAAGATTGATTGGAGAGTCAAAAAATTTTAATTTCAGACATACAGTACTAGAAAATTCAATAGAAATTTAAATTTAAAAGAAAAAGGAATGGTTTTTAAATCTGATCTTTGTTAAAGAAAACGTATAGACAAAAAAATATATAAAGCCATTAGTAACTTTTATCCCATTCAGTGATTATTAGAGAGGCATTTTCCTATTGCGTTCCATTTCCCATCATGAACTTCAAAGAGCTATATACTATAATCTAGTAATTATTATATATCAAGTAATCTAATCTTCCAAAATTTGGAGTGGGCAGAAATCCAGTAGGGCCTGTTTTAACCATCAGAATATGTCTGGATTCAAATCACTACGCTGCTCAACCACCACATAGCCAGATTGAGTTTCTTCAATCCTTTACCTCAGACCAGGTTAGTTTTCCTCCAGTTGGTTTCAATGGAAGAGGTAATTTAACAGATTTTTTTTCTCCTAGCATTTTCCCACAAGGGTGGGGTACAATTTGCAACAGGATTTGTCTGACCAGCTTGTTTCCTGGGCCTAACATTGTGAGTTGAAAGAGAGTGACTGGCCCAGTCATCCAGCCAGCTTTTATGCCCAACATAAACTTACGGTAGAACTCACAGTGTCCTAGTTTCTAGCCTGGTACCTTAACCACTTCCATGTGCCGGACATGTTCAGGCAGAGGTTGATATCCCCCTTCAGGGATGCTTTAATTTAGACTCCTATCCTGAGTCTAAATCCTGTATGATTTAAATGACCTTTTCCAAATTTGTAACTTTGAGGAGGTTTCCACAGGGCACTATTTGCCCTTCCTAATTTTCCAAAGCAGTTTGAAGCCGGCCTGCTCTTGTTTCCACTGCTGCCAATTTTGTTACCTTCAGAACATATTGGGAACCCAATGAGCCAAATGGTGCTGTTGCATACACTCCCAGGTTCAGCTTATAGTCATTCGATCATATGCAGATCTCCTCTTGCTCTCTGCCTGGGTGTCCCAGGTAGATGTGCTTACAAAGTACAAGATAAATAGTGTGGGTCAACAGCAAGAAAATTATTTAGAACACACTAATTAGAAAATTAGGAAAAATAATTAGGAAATCATTTTCATCCATACACTGAGGCATGTCGGGTTCTGATGAAATACACAAAACCCAAATAATTCACAATGATAGAAAAACTATATTTGTTAGAATGTATAATTGCTCTCTCACATACTCATGTGTTCATACCCAGTTTCTCAACTAGATTGCCAGGCTTTAGATAGAAAGACAGAAGCCACCAGGTCTGGCTTCAGGATGACTCCAAGAATGGGTGGGCTTCAGGAATTTTTTATCACCCAAATCCTTGTTTTGTTCTTTCACAAGTATGATAGTCACAGGCAATCTCTTGCTCAGGATAGGAGTCCAAATTAAAGCACCCCTGAAGGGGGATAACAACCTCTGCCAGAACATCTTTCAAAAGTATGGTAGTTGCACTTTGTTTGTTGATTCACAACTCTGGTAGCTGTCAGTGGAATTAAGAGATGCTTTTGGTATGGATATTATTATAATAATAATAATAATAATAATAATAATAATAATAATAATAATAATAATAATAATAATAATAATAATAATAATAATAGTAGTAGTAGTAGTAGTAGTAGTAAAGTTGGAAGGGACCTTAGAGGTCATCTAGTCCAACTCCCTGCTCAGGCAGGAAACCCTATACCATTTCGGACAAATGGCTGTCCAGTCTCTTCTTAAAAACCTCCAGTTTTGGAGCATTCACCGCTTCTGGAGGCAGGTTGTTCCACTGGTTAAGTGTTCTGTCAGGAAGTTTCTCCTTAGTTCTAGGCTGCTTCTCTCCTTGATTAGTTTCCATCCGTTGCTTCTTGTCCTGCCTTCAGGCGCTTTGGAAAATAGCTTGACTCCCTCTTCTTTGTGGCAACCCCTGAGATATTGGAACACTGCTATCATGTCCCCCCTCGTCATTCTCTTCGTTAAACTAGACATACCCAATTCCAGCAACCATTCCTTATATGCTTTAGCCTCCAGTCCCCTAATCATCTTTGTTGCTCTTCTCTGTACTCTTTTTGGAGCCTAAACATCTTTTTTACATCGTGGTGACCAAAACTGGATGCAGTATTCCAAGTGTGGCCTTACCAAGGCATTGTAAAGTGGTAATAACACTTCATGTGATCTTGATTCTATCCCTCTGTTAATGCAGCCTAGCACTGTGTTGGCCTTTTTGGCAGCTGCAGCACACTGCTGGCTCATATTTAGGTGATTGTCCACTAGGACTCCGAGGTCCCTCTCACAGTTACTACTATTGAGCAAGGTACCCTCTATACTATACCTGTGCATTTGGTTTTTCTTGCCTAAATGTAGAACCTTACTTTTTTCACCATTGAATTTCATTTTGTTAGATAGCGCCCAGTGTTCAAGTCTGTCCAGATCCTTCTGTATCTTAAGCCTGTCTTCTGGAGTGTTGGCTATTCCTGCCAACTTGGTGTCATCTGCAAATTTGATGAGTTCCCCATCTATCCCCTCGTCCAAATCATTGATATAGATGTTGAAGAGCACTGGACCCAGAACAGAGCCCTGGAGCACCCCACTACACACTTCCCTCTATGTAGATGCGGTTCCATTGAGGACCACTCACTGAGTACAGCCGGTCAGCCAGCTACGGATCCATCTGGTGGTGGTGCTTTGTACCCCATATTTTTCTATCTTGTCAAGTAGTAGGTTGTGATCTACTTTATCAAATGCCTTACTGAAGTCCAAGTAAATTATGTCCACATCATTCCTCTGGTCCACTAATTTTGTCACTTGGTCAAAGAATGCAATAAGATTTGTCTGGCATGATCTATTTTTGACAAACTCATGTTGGCTTTTAGTAATAACTTTGTTTGCCTCTAGATGTTCATTGATTCACTGTTTGATTATCTTTTCCAGGATCTTCCCAGGTATTGAGGTCAGGCTGATAGGTCTGTAATTTCCTGGGTCCATTTTTTTCCTTTTTTGTAGATGGGAACTACATCAGCTCTTTTCCAGTCCTCTGGTAGTTCCCCTGTGCTCCAGGATCTTTGAAAAATATAGTTCAGTGGTTCTGAGATCACATCTGCCAGTTCCTTGAGAACCTTGGGGTGTAAGCCATCTGTTCCTGGCGATTTGAACTCGTCTAGGTTGGACAGGTGCTCACTTACCATTTTCTTGCCTATCTTAACTTGTGTTTCTATTCTGTTTTTTATGGCACTATTTTTGATAGGTTGGTCTGTGTTTTCCCTTTGTGTAAAGACAGATGCAAAAAACGAGTTAAATAGTTCTACTTTCTCCCTGTTGCTTGTCACTTTCTTGCCACTTTCACCCACTAATGGACCAATCATTTCCTTCACTTTTTTCTTGTTTTTTACATGTTGAAAGAAGCTTTTTTTGTTATTTTTGACTTTGGTCACAAGCCTTGGCTTTCCTCACTTCATCTTTGGAAGCTCGGGCTATTTGCTGATATTCTTAGTTATGTGCCCCTCTTTCCACTTTCTATACTTGTCCTTTTTATCTTTCAATTTGTCAGAGAGTTCTTTATGCAGCCATGCTGGTTTCTTTTGAGAGCTGTTATTTTTCCTCTTTGTTGGTATTGTGCTAGACTGGGCTTTTATTATCTCAGTTTTCAAAATTTCCCAAGCTTCTTGGGTTGTTTTTCCCTTGAGGATTCTCATCCATGGAATACTTCCCAAGCCCTCTCTAAGTTTATTGAAATTAGCTCTCTTGAAGTCCAAGACTCTAGTTTGACTGTGTTCTATTGCCTGTGCTTCCATAATGTTGAATTCCAATATTGCATGATCACTTCCTCCCTGGTTCCTATGGCTTCAACACCTTCTATCATTTCATCTCTGTTAATGAGAATTAGATCCAAAATGGCTAATCCCCTAGTTCCCTTCTCTACTTTTTGGAAGACAAAGTTGTCTGCTAGGTTTGCCAGGAACCTGTTTGATCTTCCACTTGGTGCAGAGTTTGTCTCCCAGTTGATGTCAGGGTAGTTAAAGTCCCCCATTACTATTGTGATGTGCTTCCTACATACCTTAGTTAGCTGACTAGCAAAAAGTTCATCTATTTCCTCTGTTTGGTTGGGTGGCCTGTAGTATACATCTATGGCAATGTCATTTTCCCCCTTTTATATTGACCTAAATGCATTCAAGACAATTTTTATCATTGTTGTGCTCTATTTCTGTAGAGATGTAGTTATTTCTTATAGAGAGAGCAACTCCACCTCCTCTTTTATTTGGTCTGTTTCTTTTAAATAATTTAAATCGCTCTAGCTGTGTGTTCCATGTGTGGGTTTCATCCCACCATGTTTCCGTAATGGCAACAATATCATATCTGCCCTCATTAACCTGAATTTCTAGTTCACCCTGTTTGCTGTTCATACTCTGTGCATTGGTGTATAGACATTTGAGTCCTTTATGACTGACCCTGTGTTTACTTTCTACATAACCTGTGTGGTACCTGAGTTCCCCTATTGTCTTACCACCTATTTGATTAGTGCACTTTGTGTGGCACTCGCTATTAGAGGCTTGATTTTGCTTGACAGCAAGATTGGTATTCTTACATGCACTGATAGCCCTATAATCTTTAGATTGCCGGGGACAGGGTTGTTCTGTATCAATTAACTCACTGTCCCCGCTGTTTAGTTTAAATTTTCCTCCAGAAAATCTGTGAATTTATAGCCAAGTAACTCAGTCCCTTTCTTTGATGGATGCAAACCATCTCTTTTGTACATCTTTTCATTGGATCAGCTACAGACATCGTGACTAATATATCCAAAGCCTTCCCCTTTACACCACTCCTTTAGCCACATATTGAATTGTGCTATCCGCTGGCCTTTTCCATTTTGCTCCTTATACACTGGTAAAACCTCTGAGAAAGTAAGCCTACAGCCTATTCTGCTAAGTTCCTTCCCCAAGCTCTGGAAATCATTCTGCACAGAGAGTACATCTTTTTGGGACAGATCGTTAGTGCCAAGATGTACAATAGCCTCCACATCACAGTCCTTGCTGCCATTCTTGATTATTTTAGAAATACGCTTCTTGTCCCTACTGGCAGTAGCACCTGGAAGACATCTGACCTCTTTCAAAACCTCTGTGTCCTTTCCTAAATTTACATCCCTTATAACTGAATCACCTACCAGAAGGTAGCTTCTCTTTTTGGATGCCTTTCTGTTCTTGCATGACTGATGTGAATACCTGATACACACTTCTCCCTGTCGAAATCTAGTTCTTCATCCCAGCCTCCTTTTCCATTTTTAGGTGGAACAAAGGATCTTTTGATAAAGCTCCTGGCTTTTGCCTTCTTTGCATTCATGTCTGCTGCATTTTTAGATTATGGTGCCTGAACTGCCAATCTGGAGAATCAATTACTACTACCCTCATAACTTCATTGTCAATACATCTTGTGTAGAGTTATGAAAACTGTGTCCTTGATAGGCTATGTCACTTCATCAAGACATATCTCTGCCTTATTTGGAGATATAAGTGCATCGTTTCATTTTAATGAAGTGTCAGAGGGGATCCAATCTACCTTGATTAATAAATCCATCCTGCTATCAGCAGCTGCTATACACTGACAGAAGCTACTGTGACCAACTAAAGCAAAAAAAAACACAATTGAATTATTCTATGGGAGGGCACATCTTTCTCCTTCTGTCCTGGCCACTTTTTACAGAGGCACGATTGAAAGCATTTTAACAAACTGCATCACTGTCTGGTTTGGTGGCAGCAGTGCCTCAGATAGAAAATCCATACAGAAAATGGTAAGGATAGCCGAGAAGATCATAGGAAGCTCGCTTCCTGGTATTCAGGATGCTGCTTATAAGCGCTATGTGCTTAAAGCTCAAAGCATTGTTAGAGACCCCACACACACACTTTATGGTCTGTTTCTGTTGCTCCCCTCTGGGAGGAGATTTCAAAGTATTTCTAGCAGGACTACCTGATTCTGTAATAGCTTTGTTCCCTATGCCATCCGTCTGGTAAACTCACAAGATTCATTTTTCTCACTATGCACATGCATGCATAACCCGAACTAGACTGTTGTTTCTTTGTGTCATATAACATATGTGGATATATGCATAATTCTGTACTTATTTATTTATTTTTGTCATATTTATGTAATGTATATCAGAGGTAGTGACCCTTTGAGAGCTGTATGCAATGAAATTTCATTTTAATGTATGCCGATTGGTGTACATTCAAAGTAACAATAAAGTTATTATTCTATTCTATTCTATTCTATTCTATTCTATTCTAGAAATGAGGTGCCTTCAATTTAATATCCAATGATACAAAGAATATCTATTAAAATCTGCATAGCAGTTTTCTTAGCAGGATTCTCCAGAAGTGGTTGGCCATAGCCTCCTTCGTAGAGATGAAAAAAGTGGTTGGCACATAGTCACCCAGCTGGCTTTCTATCTAAGATAAAACTAGAACTAAGAGTCTCCCAGTTTCTAGCCTGATGTTCTAACCACTATACCAAACTGGCTCTCAGTAGTAGGATGAAAATGTTTGTTTACCAATTATTAAAAGCCTGCTGAGAATTGTGAAAATGGAATGATACTATGTCATCAGCTCTGCACTTATATTCTTTTCTAATTTCTTTCAACATGGTTATAGGCTATAGCACTGGCTAGGCTGGGGGAGAAAATGTTTTCCATAAAGCACATTTTTTTAAAGTTACAAAATTAGAACTCTTGTATAAGCTCTTCCATAAAAATATTACTGTTCCTCAACTGGAATAATCAAAATTTCATTACGCCTACCTACTTCTCATAAAAGGAAAAAAATATTAAAAAACCAAACAGCCTAATATTTTGCATCATTGCTATTTTGTACCTACCAAGGGAAGGTAAAAAGAGACCGATATTTGGACAATTTGAGTTAAACATTTGACCAGCCAAAAATAAATTGATTGAAATGGTGAGCACAACTAATGTTGTAGGACCACAGAGACTGGAACTATTTTTGAACTGGCATAAAGTCTTTATATAAGTCCAGATTCTGTCTTTACTGGGATGGAATAGATGTTATTATTATGAAGTAGCTAGGTAAGTAACTAACAGTCACAGCACTTTGCAAATCTATCAGAAATAAGTAACCAGTACAGATGGTTAATATATTTCATGTACTAAAATATTTTAACTTTTCACTATTCAGAAAACCCGTTTCAGATACTCCCTTCCATACTCCTAGTGAAGATTTTGAAATTATTCCAAGTTCAAATCCTTATTCTCAATTCAGTACAGAAGATTATATGCTTATGAAACTTGACAAGGAGGAACTAGCTGATAGAAACCGACTGCAGCTGGAGTATTTTCCAGTTGCACTTAAAGAAGGTAAATTGCATTCCATATTTCATATGTCCAAGACTTCTAAACTATTGTGGCATGGCCACAAAAGTACAAAATTGTACATGCCTGATACTTTTTTCTCCCCCTGAAGTAAAATTAGAGTTACATTCTACTCTTGTCATTAGAGGACACTATTATTTTGTGACTATTGTGATTATTGTTCTTGGTTGGAAATTCACAATAAGAGCCTGCTGAGGCTTTTCCTAATAGAATTAATTAGTACTCTTAAAGTGTGTAGGTCTGGGTGTGGGGAGAAACATTGTATTAATTCAAAAGCTTATACTGTTGAAGTAACATTGCTGACTCATTTGCTTTGACCATATCTGCATGTTGACTTGAAGATGCTATCTTAATCATTCTCAAAAGACATGCCAATGTGGTGCAGACTTCCTTTCATCCTCAGACCAAGATTAGATACTTTTTTCCCTGAGGAAAAAAATACTTTTTTTTAACTGAGGTTCTGAGGAAAGAGTATGACTGAAGTAATCTTAACTCTCAGTACTCCCATGTAGCATATTGAATGGGATACAGGCAGCCATATGGATGAGGAATTTCCCACTAAAAAAAGGAAGGAAGCTCCTTTACTAGTTTTCCACCATGCCTCATGGAGGTGAGGTTTTAGAGGCTAAAACTGATACATGGGATGGGTGAAGGCTTCCCAATACACTAAAGCAGGATCAGAAACTCTCCACATACCTTGCAGACCAAGTTCTGATGGTTGACTAAATCTACCACTCTAAATTTGATTCTTCCCCCAACTCCAGTCCGTATTTGGGGGAACGGTGTATGTTTTCCTTGCCAATTGCTGCACTTCAACTTGGTCTGTGGTAAACTGTTCAGATCGCACTACTCATTGCCTTCATTAACAAGAAAGAATAAAGGCCAGCATGTTCACGCTGGTATACTTTGTGCTGCTTGGAGGATTGGAGGATAGTGTGATAAATCTACTGTCTGAGGAATCCATTGGTTTTAATATTGTTGGTTATGACCTATAAAGCCCTACATGGCATCGGACCAGGTTATTTACGGGACCGTCTGCTGCCTCATGAATCCCAGAGGCCGGTTAGGGCCCACAGAGTGGGCCTTCTCCAGGTCCCGTCAGCCAGACAGTGTCGCCTGGCGGGACCTAGGGGAAGAGCCTTCTCTGTTGCGGCCCCGGCCCTCTGGAACCAACTTCCCCCGGAGATCCGTGTCGCCCCCACCCTCTCCACCTTTCGTAAATTGCTTAAAACACACTTTTGCCGGCAGACCTGGGGCAGCTAACACCTTGCCCCTAGCCAGTGTATGTTTGTGGAATGATTGGTTTCTTTTTTAATCAAGGGTTTTTATATTTATGTATATAATGTAATTTATATCATGTTGTGAGCCGCCCTGAGTTCTCCGGAATAGGGCGGCATAGAAATTAAATTAATAAATAATAAAATTAATTAATAAATAAATAATAGGAATATGACTTTTGCCTAGTCTTAGTGCAGTAGTGCCACTGCCAGGTGTTAAGGAGAAAAAAAATAGTTTTGAATGATAATTTGATAATGATTAATTTAATCTTTTTTAAAACTAAAGGAAAATGGATACATGTGACTAGCAAGAAAAAAAAGAGAAAAGGAAACTCTCATGCAAAAGATTTCAGTAGACTAAAAAGATCTTTTTGTTTTCTTGGAGCAGCAAATCATCAGACAACATTGCAAACATCTGTGAAAATTCTCTCCCAAATCTGTTTGCCATGCTATACTGAGCACCCTTGTCTGAGAAAAACAAGTGTAAAGTCTCCTTGGACTCACAGAATTAGTATCATAATTTTTTCAAACAAAATAATTTTGAGGAACAGGAATATTTAATATCTGCCATGTGCTTATAAATGTTAATTAATTGTTCCTGAAAGTAAATACATTTTGATTGTAATTTTGTATCTCTGAAAATGTAGTAATTTTTAACTACAGGAATTAATAAGTTATGTAACGTGTCCAAAATACCTAAAAATGCAGCCACTATAAATAGTTCACACATACATGCAAAATGATTGATAAAAGTGTCACATTGATATTTTTCATTATTATATTATTAAGGTTTATATATCGAAGAAGAACTTGTTTTCACTAATAATTTGACACAGTCTGCTAAACATCTACCTACTCTGCAAACACTCTTGAGTCGGCTAAGTGTTTTCCAAGTACAAGATCCCCTTTTAAATTTTAAAGGTGACAGTTTCATAGAAGAAGACATATTGAGGTATTGCGCTATTAAATGAGATGCAATAAGGGTTGTATATGATTATTATCTTAATTTTTGTTTTTGATTTTATTTCTGCACATTTTAATGGTTACTTATGGCAAAGTAGGACATCACTTTGATCAATGTTTGTGACTTATTAGTTATAATAGCTATACTGTAGTTTTACATAGTGGCTGTGCTAACATGGAACAATAAACTAAAATTATAGAAAACTATTGTAAATATGCTGCATGGTCGTGTGAGACTATTGCCATTTTTTTTATATATTCATTCTATTCAGTGGCTCCACAATGCAAAAATTCAGTGGCTCAAGAATGCAACAGTGCTTTTGTGTGACTCTTGAAGAAGTCATTTTCAGCCAAAGCTTCGTTGTCTGTCTTTTTTGGAATCCCAAGATTGGGGGGGAAATATTAACAAAATACTTATTTTTGTCTTATCCACAGTTATTAACAAGAGGAGCCAAAGAGAAAAAAACAAACTGAAGGCACATTAATTAGTTGTTAGTTGCATTTCAGACCCTAATTTGATGCCCACCCAATACCATTAGTAGCAATGCTGATTGGGGATGATGGAAAATGCTGTTTGACATATCTAAAAGTACCAAGCAATGAAAAACTTCTATATACAAATGACCCATTCATCCCTAAGAAGCTTATTTTAAAGTTGTGATTTGAGTGGAATGTGCTAACTTTAATGGATGAATAGATAGATTCAGATTCAAAACTGTAACCAATTATCAGTGAATTTCTAGTTTATTATAGGAAGCAAAATTACAGTGTGCAACTGTACATGAAGGAAAGGGGAAATACTAGATTTTTAAAACTTAAGAAGATGAACTAGCTTCTGAGTTGTTCACAGACAAGTGTACCTGGGATATAATTTAAAAGTTCATTAACCTATTATTCTTCAAATTTATGGAACATTTATTTAATGAAATACATGTTGCCTTAACAATTAAGATATATTTCAACATTCCTATGCCTTAGAGAACAGCTTCCACTAAAATGCTTTGGACATTATACTATTCAGTTAAAGTATTACCACCTTAATCTTTCACTTTTTGGTGTTAATATATGGAAAATGTTTTCTAAATTATTAAAATGAAATCATCTTTTAATCCCCTTTGAGGAAGATAGATGGCTATATAACTTTGATAAATAAAAAATATTCAATAACATCATGCTGACATGCTCCACATTTATTTTTCAACATGTCTTCACTTATATATAACTGAGACTGCATATATTTACTACAAAGAGTATTATTCTGATTAACTCAGATTGTTTTCTTATCCTGTTACTGTTGAATCTAAAAGTAGCCTCAAAATATTTCTGATATATATTGCTGGTTTGCGTTAGTCAAATATTTAAAATGCCTAATAATGAATGTTAGGATATTTAACATAGTGTACCTTACATTTTTGGAAGTTAATACTTCTAAGAACTTGTTTTGTTTTTTCCTCATTCCTCATGTTTTGCTTATTTTGTATGAAATAAACTTATTGTATTTCCCCTGAAAAGAAATATTTAATGAATTACGAATTTTGAAAAATTCCTCCTTCCTCCAAACCAGGAGTCTTAAGCATAGTTGGATGGTGTATATATATTATTAATCATGATTTTCCAACCTGGAAGTAATTAAAACTCATTCTCCAGATTAGAACAGATTTTAGTGTTCTACAAGTTGAAAACATGCCTCTATATTACTATATTATTACTGAAGCAAATAATACCTAATACAAAGTATATGCTTGTGTTTTCATTTTAAAAGGGAGTGCTTGACTTTCAGAAGGAGTGTGACACCTCAAGAAAAAGGGATGGAATTAAGTGAAGATTTCTGCAAAGTTTCTTTAAAGGTTGAAGAGGTATAAGAATGATTCAATAAATTATGCAGAGTGTATCAAATCACTTTGCAGTTCTATTATAAATTAATTTTTTCACAGAAATGTAAAAGAAAATACTGACAAACTATGACAACAGAAAACAACATTCTCACAAAGTGTTCTTTAATCAAGTTTATTTTAAAAAGTATTGGATTACAGACATCTCAAAAACTGGATACTTTTATTTAGCACCAGGTTATTTCAAAGCTTGTTAGGGTGGTACTTTTAAATTCTTATACTAGCAATATTTGATCAACAAGGGAAATAGCTACCTATTTTCCTGATATGGAATGCTGTGCAAATGTCCTGGCCTGTTAATATTTAATGAACTGTTATTCATAGTTTCCAAAGCTATTGTTCTTCTGTATTCAGTGGAATATTTCTACTTAAAGTAAAGATCTCAGTATAGTGTAGTTAATAAAGAGTTTTCTAAAGGTCTGCAAGTTTTTAACATATATTAAAATGTTTTTGGAGGGGGAAGCATACAGCTGGTGATAATATTATTTAAATAATTTATTATTTTCTTAAATAAGAAAATATTTTTATTTAGTTCAGAACATTTAACCTACTTAAATCCTAGGTGATTTATATGGTATATTAATATCTTTAAAAATTAATCAATCAACCCCATCGTTAACAAAGATGTTAAAAAATGTCCCTGCACCACAAACAATTTTAGATTCTTAAGAGCAAGTTGGGAAAATACCGTTTTTAGCACTTTCCAAAATTTTAATAAATTGATGGCCAACTTGATATCAGTAGGTAATTTTTTCCAGAAAGCGAGATTGCCACTTCTTTCAGAGATCCTGCTTCTTTCAGAAGAAATTATAGAAAAAAATCTCAGCAGCCTTTTCAGAATCACTCAAAATAGTTGATCAATGCTTTTTAATGTATGCCACAATAAGAAACAAACTTAAGACTTTAAAGCAGCCAGTATCAGGTCAATGATAAAAGTAAAATCTGTGCCCTTGCACAAGTAGTATGAAATATAGAATAGAAATTAGGGGATTATGTTTAAACAATGAAGACAGAAAAACAATGATCTGGAGGCTGATTTGGGGCATTTCTTCTATGTGGAAGAAATTGCTAACCATAATATGAACAGGCCACTACAATGCAGGAGCATGAGAGGCCTGGGCGAAAAATTATTAGTTGACAATAGATAAGCACACTGATATCCCTCCCTCCTTTCCTTCTTTCCTTCCTTCCTTCTTTCTTTCTTTCTTTTTCTTTCTTTCTTTCTTTCTTTCTTTCTTTCTTTCTTTCTTTCTTTCTTTCTTTCTTTCTTTCTTTCTTTCTTTCTGATATCATATCAGTTGTGCCTGGAGGTAAAGTTTGGCCATTTGAGAAAACTGTGGGGCTCTGGATAGGATGAGAAAGATGAGAAAGATCTGGCACAAGAGTTGTTGTTTTTCATGATTAAAAACACTTTAATCCCCTGAATGTGAAATGATAATCTCTCCCTCCCTCCCTCCCTCCCTCCCTCCTTTCCTTCCTTCCTTCCTTCTTTCTTTCTTTCTTTTTCTTTCTTTCTTTCTTTCTTTCTTCTTTTTTTCTTTCTTTTTCTTTCTTTCTCTCTTTTTCTTTCTTTCCTTTCTTTTTCTCTTTCTTTCTTTCCCCATTCCCTTTCTCAATCTTTTTTATTAATTTTTTTTATCAATATATGTTAATTTTTCCAATCAACAAGTTGTCTGGAGTTTGCTAAGCTAATACATGTTCAATTCCTAATCCTTCATTCTTTTCTCTAACCAAGAATAAAATAAATTCCAAATTTGATACCGGTAGTAGTCTGTATCTTCTTTGTCTTTCAGCCTCATAGTTAATCTGTCCATCTCTGCACATTCCAATATTTTCCTGATTATTTCTTCCTCTGATGGCAATCCTTCATTCTTCCAGTATTGTGCAAAAATTATTCTCGCTGCTGTGGTAATATGTAGAATTAAGTGTAATTTCTGCTTATTAGTCTTTTCAGACATAATGCCTAGTAAAAAAAGTTCAGGTTTAAAATCCACTTGTTCGTCCAATATTTTTTCTAACCACATATGTATATTTTTCCAATAAGCCTTTGCCTTCCCGCATGTCCACCAAATATGATAATACGTGCCTATGTTATGTTTACATTTCCAACATCTATCTGACATATTTTAAAACATTTTTGCTAATCTTGCTGGTGGAAGGTGGCACAAGAGTTTTCTTGTGTCTTCCACAATGGGGTATTTCCACAAGCTACCAAGAGCTGAGCTGTTAAGAAACTAGATAGAATACAAAAACGTTGTATCTACAAGCTATTGTGTCAGATACTGTTCTTGTCTTTTTTCCTAGATTCCTTTATTTCTTGTTAATTTTCAATTCTGTGAAGCAACAAATGCAAAGCTGGATATGGAGATTCTCACATGTTTAGCCCTAAAATCTTCATTACAAATAACTCCAGAAATTTTAGAAGATGAAAATGAATGTGTCAGAATAACTAATGAAAGTAAGAATTACAAAGTGTTATATTTTGGCACCAATTCTCATATTTTACATTGCCCACTGACATTTTATTTCTGTTCCTTTTACTAATGCAATTAAACATTATGCACATTCTCTAGGGAAAGGACATTACATTATTCAGTTTTGTGTTAATATCTTTTCCAGAACTTAACTTGACAATTATACCGGAGATGATAAAGAGCTCAAAACATTACTTTACTCAAGAGGTTTATTCGAGTCAGGGCAAAGATCTACCAGAATTCAACAATCCAAGTAGGTACATCTGTATTAGGGTTACTGGACAACCAGCAAAAGGAGGACATATTCTCTTTTTTTGTCCTTGTGTTCTTCATCCAGAAGGCATAGCCTTAAAGTCAATTGGTTTCTTGATTATCTCTTCCTGAGCAGCTTTTCTCTGCAGCACAGCACTTTTCTAATAACTGCTACTGTAATCACAAGTTAACAAGCTCAGTCTGTGACTTCAGTTATTTATGGGTCTACTCTATGACAATTTACCGCGGCCAACTTGCTGTGGGCCAACTCGCCAAAGGACAACTCGTTGTGGGACAAAAGTTACACCAATATCAAAGAAATGATGGAAAAGAATCATTAAAGAAAGGATACAAAAAGAAGGACAGAATGAAATGTGAATGGCAAAAAACAAAAAAAATTATTTTCTTTTAAATAGTTAAATAGAATTGTTAAATTGTCCCGCAGTGAGTTGTCCCATGGTGTGTTGGTCGTGGCGAGTCGGCCATGGCGAGTCGGCTGTGGCAAGTTGGCTGTGTCAAGTTGTCCCATTCCTGTTATTTCGTGCCCTCTGTCTGCTTACCCTGATGCTTGAAATTGACAACACTTTAATTAGTTACCGGTACATGCTGAAAGCTTTTGCCTCCTAAACTGTTCTAGCACATTCCTGCAATTGAAAAACTAGTCTTTCTAATGCTGGAAAAAAGAATTTTATATACATGTACTAAGTATATATATATTTTTTTTGCAGTTTTTTACTCCAGATTTTGTCATTGATGTCAAAAAAGTTAAACAGTGTGTCCTCCTTTCCCTCCCTTATCCTCCTTTCCAATTATCTATGTATGTCTCCTTTGCCTGTTCAGATACCTGGTAACCCTTATCTGAACTAGAATTCGGGTACTTTGGATAATGTTAAATTTCAGAAAGATCTCTTGATTTTATTTCAACAATGTGCTAATTGTCTGGAGGGTTTTGGTCAAAAATTAAATACAGCATCAAGCTTTACTTTGGAGAAAATAGTTTATTAGATTGGAAAACTGATGGGGAATTCCTGTGGTTTTATTACTATCATCAAAGCCTGGTTAAAATGCAAAATACTTCCCTCTGTATTTCAGATTATTGTATTCTTAATATTGAGAAATACTGAAACCATTGTACTTTAAAATCTTTTTCTTTTTTTGAAATTGCCAGTAAGTTACATTGGAGAACTTGAGGTGCCATTAACGCCTCCATGTAGGAAAGAAAATATGCACATGAATTCATTGTATGTCCACTTAAAACCAGAACCTGTTTCTCCCATTAATAAAAGGTAAGGGCATTTTTGTCTTTATTATATTTTATTTGCTCATTGGGGAGGGGAATAAGACCTTTCGATGCTGCTTCCCCCATTGCATTCCAGTTTCAGTCCTCCTTAGAGGAAGATGATTTAATTGTAATTTTACGTGTGTGTGTGTGTGTATTAAATATGCTTTTTTGTTTATATTTGATGGTAATCGTTTCAAGTGTTAGGTTTAGTTAGATGTTGGATTATTTTTCAATTATATTGAATTTATTTATTAAGATTATTTTCCACCTTTACTTCATAAATCCCAAGGCTATTTATATATATTGTTCTCCTTCCTTCTGTTTTTTCCTATTACTCACAGCACTGTGACAAAGTTGGGCTGATACAGTGAAGGTAGCCCAAAGTCACTCAGTAAGCTTCTGTAGCTGAAGCTAGAGCAGAACTGCATCTCTAAGCATCAGTCTAACACTTTAACCACTATACCATACAAGCTGTTTCTAATTATTATAATTTTTAAAAAAAAAATAGAAAAAATATTTAGGAAAGTAAATATATTAGTTTGAAAAATACATAAAGCTCCTATTATAAATTCACCTGAAATGGTTCTGGTTGATTTATTAAATGTCACTAGAGTTCAGCAATCTCTGAAGAAATACACGGTCTCTATTTTTGTTTTCTAAGCACAAATATGTGCTGATAATTTCTTTAAGAAATGACCATGACTGATCTGGAACAACAAGATATTTTCAACAGGAATACAGTATACGGCTTATTGTGCCTAGGGGATCAACTGCTGATTGTGTAATTGACTAGTGAACTGCGTTTTGATTTAGTGGGTCAAAAAGATATAGCAGCTTAATTTTTCTCTTCTCACACATACCGTATATAATTTTCTACCCTGCATTCTAGCAAAATAACCACATACTTCTAGTAAGTGAGTAGATTCTTTGCTTTCAACTCTGTTAACTAATTATTAGAGATATTCAAGCTGCACGAGGAAAAAGAAATTAAAATTTCTGTGTTGGTATAAAATTATAGTTCTTCCGAGTTTATGTTTGCTAAAAATGAAAAATTGGTGTAGAAAAGAGACAGTATTTATATGTTAACTTACATCTATCTGTTTGTTTGTCTATCTGAAAAACAGGATACAGAACCTAATGTTTTTCCTGTTTTCTTTTCCCTTAGTGATTTCATTACAGAATCTACTTCAAACTATTTGGAAGGGCTTATGTGGCAGTCAGAGAAATACCAGAATGCTATGACTTCACTTTTCCTAATAGGTAATTAAGTACAAATTCTGAATTTAGATTTAGTAAAGATTCACATACTTTTCGCACACACACAATTATATATCTTTGGATTACTTTCCCCAAGAAATAAATGAACAAGTATAATGTTTTTGACTCATTTGTTTGACTGGGTCTTTTCATGTAATCTTAGCACTTGTGTGGAAAACTGATAATCTTTTAGGTCATATTTATGCAGAAATATTAAAAGTTCAAAACGGTTCACAAATTTTTAAGTACTATTGTATCTTGAATTGATAGAACAAATCCATAAATAACCAATAAGCATTTGCTTGCATAGAGAATGCTATGTGGTTTGGTCCTTGACATCTTTCAGGTAGAAATAGACTCTGAAAAATATCCTTGAAACTTTGGAGAGAAACTGCTAATATTTTCAGTGTTGACAGTACTGAGCTAGATTGATTAATATGAGTATGAAACAAATTTCTGTTTTCCTAAATAAGCTTATTAGATAATACTTTAGATAAGTATAACAAACTGGAAAATCTATCTCTTGGCCATTATATAGATTTTTCTTTCTATTAAAATGTATTTTAATGAGAAAGTTGTATGTAATCAATGTAGTCAATAGAACTGCACCTACTTGGAAAATTATTTAGAAGACATGGTTCAGAATATGCAGGAAAATGCGATCAGCATATCTTTAAAGCATCCACATTTTTTTTCTCACTTTTCTCTAATTTTGAAACAGACAGAGCTCTTTTAAGATCACTCCTTTAATGGGTTAATTCCTTAAAGCAGACAGATCTATTTTCAAGATTACAAGGAGGCCCAAAAACAGATATGGCTGCCTTAAATCAATGTTGTATTTGGGTACCTTATGCTTCTGTACAATTCAAAAGATCTTTTCCAAATAATTTTCAAAGTATATTCAATTGCCTTACTGATAGTTAAGTAAGATATGCTTCTTAAGGCTATAGACTTAAATTTGCATCTTGCGATGTACCCATTGATCTCATTCAAATTTACTTTTGAGTAATATAGTGGTGATTTCTCAGAAGGAAGGGTTTATATTCAGGAACTTTTCAGTCCCATGAGGATAACCAGCACGAAATATTTGACAGCTAAATATGCACAGATACAAATGTATGATAACTTAACTGGAACGTAGGGATGAAAATAAACTGTATGTCATTTATTTTTTTTGCAGTACCTCAAACTTCTGTTGCTATATGTCAACAGTTGTCAGTCACAGAACTGAAGACAAAGTTGTCTATACATGAAAATTCCATGACTGCTGGACTCTTGGAAGAAGATGAATGGATTAATTTAAGAGAAAACCTGACTGTACCGTGTGTCTTAGAAGCACTGAGCATAAATGTAAATGATGAGAGAAGACTTGATGATATGAATATTGAAGATTTTTCCAAAATTACTAATTTCCAGTTAGACAGTAAGTATTTTAAATTTTATTTCAGTTCTTTTTAAGCGAAAATAAGATATTTCATTTCCACCTGAATTTGTCTAAAAGATATTAGAAGATATGGGATGAGCATGCTAGCTCCCCGCATTCTATTAGTGCTACGGCACTATGGGAAAGGTAGTGCGGCATGCAAGTACATTCTATAATGGCATCATTATAGAGAATGTTGGTGCTGGAAATATGCGGCTTGAGGCAATATTGTGTCTGCTCTACTGTCCTGGGAACTATAGCTAACTATACTTATGACAGAAATGAGTCTGTCAAGATCATGCATATTTTTAACTACCACTCCCTTCTTTTATTTGAATAAGTCTTATCCTTTTCATTTTAATTCTTTTGCTTCTTGTGATAACTTGAAATTGAACTGGATAGATACCTAAACTCAATTTGAGAAGTTCATGTGTACAGACTGTCAAATGTATCTACTACGAGTGCTTGGGACATATAGAATACAGAACAACAGAGTTGGAAGGGGCCTTGGAGGTCTTCTAGTCCAGGGCTTTTCAACCGGTGGTACATTAACGAGTGGTAGGTGGTACGCAGCCCTGCCTAGCCAAGTGTAGTGGGGGAGGGAAAGAGCCAGTGCAGGCAAGGACTTACTATGAGAGAGTCCTCTGGAGCTGCAGAGTGGCTGGATCGAGGCAAAGGCCCCAAGCTCACTTCTGGTGCACCCTCCCCGTGAGAAAGGAGGAGGAGCAGAGATAGGAGAGGCTATAAAAGGAGGCAGTTTGGGCGGGAGAGGGAAAGAGAAAAAAAGCAGCAGCAGGAGGAGGGGGAGTCAGCTCTAGCTGCACCGAAGGGAAAGAAGGAGAAGGAGGAGAAGGAGGAAGGTGGGGGTGGGGGGAGAGGAGAGGAAATCAAGCAGGCCGGCCATGAGCCGCTCTACAACTGCTGTGGCAGCCATCTGTGCTGGCAGCAGCAAACAGGCAAGAAATGCAGTGGGGGAGGGGTCGCCCTCCAAGAGGAATGAAAAAAGGCAGCAATGGCTGGAGGTGAGCATGGAGGAGGGAGGGAAGGAGGGAGATGGAGAGTGGAAGGATTCTTATGTGCTTTTGTGATTTTGAAGTTCTGGGATTTGTGCAATGTGGGCATTGTGTTCTTAAGGACTGTTTGGCAATTTCTATTTGACTGATGGCTGATGTCTCCCATTAGCTTCTATTGCTCTGCTATTGTTAGCTGTAAGTTTTACTGCAAGGGATTTTGAAGTATTTTTCTCCTGAATGGATTTTGCCTGTAGCATTCCTTTACTTATGAATGGTGCCATTTGGGGAGACTGCCTTAGCTGGCAGCCAATACTTACTACATTTTTTTTCTTCCTTAAGTGCTGGCTGCACTCCTTAACTTTCCTTTCTAGCCAGAAGCTAATTCTTAAAGGGGAATGTGCCTTTTTAAGCTAGCTCACTCAGCAGTTTGTCTTTTCTGTCTCTGGAGGCTTTTCCTTGTTTGAGGAATATATGGAAGAGAGAAGATATGGAGGGTTCAAATTCTTCCTTCAGAAGGAGGTGGGCATGAGAAAGAGGGAGGGAGGGAGGGAAGTCCTTAGCACTTGGCCACCAGCAGCCCTGCCATTGACTTTGCTTGTCAAAAGATTGCAAAAGGGGATCACATGACCCTGGGACACTGTGACCATCATAAATATGAATCAGTTGCCAAGCATCCAAATATAGATCACATGACCCTGGGCATGCTGCAATACTCATAAGTGTGGGAAATGGTCATAAGTCATTTCAGTGCAATTGCAACTTTGAACAGGTTGGGTTTTGGTTTTTTTTGGTTATCAAGTTTTTGACACCTTGCTAGTGTACTTGAATATTGCCATATCCTAAAAGTGGTACAATCGGTGAAAAGGTTGAAAAGCCCTGTTCTAGTCCAACCCCTCCTCAAGCAGGAGACCCTATACCATTTCAGGCAAATGGTTGTCCAATCTCATTTTAAAACCTCTGTGGTCGAGCACCCCACAACTTCTGAACTTGATTGTTCTGACTGTCAGGAAATTTCTCCTTAGTTCCAGGTTGCTTCTCTCCTTGATTAGTTTCCATCCGTTGCTTATAATAATAATAATAATAATAATAATAATAATAATAATAATAATAATAATAATAATAATGATGATGATGATGATGATGATGATGATGATGATGATGATGATGATGATGATGATGATGATGATAAAGTTGGAAGGGACCTTGGAGGTCATCTAGTCCAATCCCCTGTTCAGGCAGGAAACCCTATACCATTTCGGGTAAATGGCTGTCCAGTCTCTTCTTAAAAACTTCCAGTGTTGGCGCATTCACCGCTTCTGGAGGCAGGTTGTTCCACTGGTTAATTGTTCTACTGTCAGGAAGTTTCTCCTTAGTTCTAGATTGCTTCTCTCCTTGGTTAGTTTCCATCCGTTGCTTCTTGTCCTGCCTTCAAGTGCTTTGGAGAATAGCTTCACTCCCTCTTCTTTGTGGCAGCCCCTGAGATATTGGAAGACTGCTATCATGTCACCCGTAGTCCTTCTCTTCATTAGACATCTTATCTGGTTTAAATTCCAAAGTCTGTTCATCCATTTCAGTTGTCTGTCATCTGTTAGGAGATACACCCAAAGCAGCTCGCTCTGCCTCTGAAGATGCCCGCCACAGCTGCTGGCAAAACGTCAGAACACAAGAAAAGTAGACCACAACCTTTCAACTCCAAAGCTATTTGCTGCTTTGTTGTGTTTTTGTCTTTTGTGATCAGAAATGCTCAGCCTGTAGTGAGCCAACCATCTCTGGACCTTCGTTGCAACACTTCAAACGGATTCGTAAAACAGGAATTGTCAAATCTGAGCTAAAATCCATGAAGTTTATTTTTTCCTAGGCTACTCAAATTCTTCACCTTCTGATTTTGTTCTTTTAGCATTTGTGCCTTTTGCTACTATGTTTACTATTTCCTCACATTTTGTTTGTCTTTCTGTGTAATAGAATAGAATAGAGCTGGAAGGGACCCTGGAGGTCTTCTAGTCCAGCCCCCCTGCTCAAGCATCTCAGACAGGTGATTGTCTAGTCTTTTCTTAAAAATCTCCAGTGATGGAGCACCCACAATTTCTGGGAGTAAGCTGTTCCACTGGTTAATTGTCCTCACTGTCAGGAAGTTTCTCCTTAATTCCAGGTTGCTTCTCTCCTTGATCAGCTTCCAACCATTGTTTTTTGTCCTGCCCTCTGGTGCTCTGGTGAACAACGTGGCCTCTCTTCTGCATTGTGGCAGCCCCTCAGATACTGGAATACTGCTATCATGTCTCTCCTATTTCTTATTTTCTTTAGACTATCCAAACCCAAAATGTGTTTGATAAGCTTTTGTTGACCTCAGATGAGAAATTGATTAAGAAAATGTATAATTTTTTGTTAATTTTAGATATGGAAAGTGAACAAATGAAAGAAACAATGACAAGATGGGCAAAAAATTTTGGTTATGACATAGAGCTAGAAAAATGGCAATTGTTATGGGAGAGAAATTACAAGCTGACAATGTCTACTTCATACAAAGAAAATTTGTATAAAATGTTTTATAGATGGCATCTTCCACCAGTAAGACTAGCAAGAATGTTTAAAAATATGTCAGATAGATGTTGGAAATGTAAACATAATATAGGCTCGTATTATCATATTTGGTGGACATGTGGGAAGGCAAAGGTTTATTGGAAAAATATACATACGTGGTTAGAAAAAATACTGGATGAACAGGTTGATTTTAAACCTGAACTCTTTTTATTAGGCATTATGCCTGAAAAGACTAATAAGCAGAAATTATATTTAATCTTACATATCACTACAGCAGCAAGAATAATTTTTGCACAACACTGGAAAAATGAAGCTTTGCCACAAGAGGAATAAGTAATCAGGAAGATCTTGGAATGTGCAGAAATGGACAGATTAACCATGAGGCTAAAAGACAAAGAAGATACAGACCATTACCAAATGTGGAACTTATTTTATACTTGGTTAGAGAAAAGAAGCAAGGATTAGGAATTGAATATGTATTAGTTTAGCAAATTTCAGACAACTTGTTGATTAGAAAAATTTGCATATATGGGGGAAAAAACTAATAAAAAAGATTGGAAAAAAACAAACAAACCCAAGTCCCGCAGCCATTCTTCGTATGTTTTAGCCTCCAGGCCTTTGATCATCTTAGTTGCTCTTCTCTGATTTTTTTTTCCAAACTTTCAACATCTTTTTTGTGATATGGTGACCAAAAGTGGCTGCAGTATTCCAGGTGTGGTCTTACTGGAGTTTTATAAAGTGGTATTAGTACTTTGCATGATCTTGATTCTATGCCTCTGTTTATACAACCCAGGATTGTATTAGTTTTTTTAGTTGCTGCTGCACATTGCTGGCTCATAGTCAAGTGATCATCCACTCCGAGGTCCCTCTTACAGTTACTGTTTTTGAGCCCAATCTGTATTTGTGCCTTTGGTTTTTCCTGCCTAAGTGTTTTTCTATTCTCATTTCCAGTATTTTTCAATATGCAGATAGTACCATTTTGTGTTTTTCTTAATAATTTTTATTAGAATTTTTCAAATACAATTAAAATATAAAAATTAAAGAGGATAAAAGAAAAGAAGTAAGAAAAAAAAGAACTTTGACTTCTGCCCTTTTCATTGAGTAATTGTCACCTTTGTTTTTCTCCTTCCTCATTAACACTTTTTAATCGCCAAATCCATGCATCATCAATTCAGTCTCTTCTGTTTCAATAAAAAGTCCATATAAGGCAGCATATAAGCATATAAGGTCGCGAGACCATTTCGCGGGGGTCGCCGGACACTGCGGGCCGCCATTTTGTTTTTAATTTTTTAAATTTTTTTTTAAATTTTTTTAATTTTTTTTTTGGCCGGTGCATGCGCAGTTCGGCCTGTCGCGTGCACGCGACGGGCCGAACTGCGCATGTGCGGCACGCACGACGACCCGATCCGCACACGCATGCGCAAAACTCCGGCAGGCACACGGAGGAGCGGTCCGGAGCAGGCGGGCGCAAAGCTGCCTCCTTCCCGCTCCGCTCCGCCACGTCCCAGGCCCGGCCTCCAACTCACCCTCCGGCAGCCGGCCAAGCGGTCGGGGCAGCCGGACCTCGAGGCGGGCCTGCACTTCAACGAGACCGGCTCGGCTGTGGCGAGAGACGCCCAGCGGCCGCCTCCGGCCCCCAAGTCCGCACTACAGACTGGCGTCCAGGTCCCAGCGCTCCATCTGCCAGGCTCGTCCGGGACTCCCGCGCCTTCCGCAGGGCCGGCAGCGACCGCAGGTAGGTAAGCGCGCGGCAGGACTGGGGAGCCCGCCCGGGCCAGCTCCCTCCCTCGGTTGGCGGCGGCGGCCGAAGCAGGCGGTAAGGCGCCCAGCCGGGCGTGGGGGGAGGCCGAGCCGGGGAAGGAGCCGGGCGTGGGGGGAGGCCGAGCCGAGGAAGGAGCTGGGGGTGGGGGGAGGCCGAGCCGGGGAAGGAGCCGGGCGTGGGGGGAGGCCGAGCCGGGGAAGGAGCCGGGCGTGGGGGGAGGCCGAGCCGGGGAAGGAGCCGGGCGTGGGGGGAGGCCGAGCCGGGGAAGGAGCTGGGCGTGGGGGGAGGCCGAGCCGGGGAAGGAGCCGGGCGTGGAGGGAGGCCGAGCCGGGGAAGGAGCCGGGCGTGGGGGGAGGCCGAGCCGGGGAAGGAGCCGGGCGTGGGGGGAGGCCGAGCCGGGGAAGGAGCCGGGCGTGCGGGGAGGCCGAGCCGGGGAAGGAGCCGGGCGTGGGGGGAGGCCGAGCCGGGGAAGGAGCCGGGCGTGGGGGGAGGCCGAGCCGGGGAAGGAGCCGGGCGTGGGGGGAGGCCAAGCCGGGGAAGGAGCCGGTCCCCAGTCCTGCCACCCGCCTACCTACCTGCAGCCGCTGCCGGCCCTGCGGAAGGCGCGGGTGTCCCAGACAAGCCTGGAAGGCGCAGCGCTGCGACCTGGATGCCAGTCCGTAGCGCGGACTTGGGGGCCGGAGGCGGCCGCCGGGTGCCTCTCGCCACAGCCGAGCTGGCCTCGGTGAAGTGCAGGCCCGCCTCAAGGTCCGGCTGCCCCGACCGCTTGGCCGGCTGCCGGAGGGCGAGTTTGAGGCCGGGCCTGGGACGTGGCGGAGCGGGAAGGAGGCAGCTTTGCGCCCGCCTGCTCCGGACCGCTCCTCTGTGTGCCTGCCGGAGGCGAGGCCGGCCTGGTCTGGAGCCGGCGGGCCCGCCGGTTCTGCGCATGTGCAGTTCGGCACTTCGCACGCATGCGTGGTTCGGGCCTGTCGCACACGCATGCGCAGATCGGCCGTCGCATGCGCACGCGCAGATCGGCCGTCGCACGTGCATGCGCAGATCGGCATGTTGCGGTCCGCCCACAGGTCGGGGTCGCAGCGTGCATGGCCGGCGCAAAGTGGGGTCTCAACCTAAAAAAGGTTGAGAACCACTGATATAAGGCTTCCAGTCTTTTAAATAAATCTTTATTGTTTTTTCCTAGACCATAGACAATACTGTTTTCTGGAACACAAATTATTAGGGTGCAAGAGGGATTGTTACTGCTTTTTTCATTTTATTTTTATTATGTATTAAATCATCGATTCAGCGTATAAATCAAAATATAATCAAAGATCTCAAGGTAACATATAGCTTGCAGCCCTGGTTTTATTCTGTTTGTATTCAATAGAGGCTTTGATCGGTAGATCAAGGAAAAAGCTAATGTTCAATTATTGTCCTTCTGTAAAGGTGTTGGTAATAACAGATCTTTCCATGTAGAGATAGGGGTCAGGTAGAGGTCGTGAGCAGCAAACTGCCCCTCCAAAGCCTGCATGCCTCTTCTCTCTACATGATCTCATCCGTTCACATCACCATGGCAATGTAGGAAAATACCCCAGG
Organism: Bothrops alternatus; assembly: GCA_034064705.1. Taxonomy (NCBI): domain Eukaryota; kingdom Metazoa; phylum Chordata; class Lepidosauria; order Squamata; family Viperidae; genus Bothrops; species Bothrops alternatus. Next base: position 10,048,817 of record JARGCV010000087.1, read on the forward strand.
CTGGTACATGATATCACCTGGTTCACATGGTATCAGCTTACAGGTTACATCAACAGGATGTGGCAGAAAACTGCTCCCTGGCTGGGGCCTCCTAGCTGGTATATTCTTAAGGATTGGCAAGGGGTTTCACCAATAAAAATGCTGTTGCTATGCTGATGCCATGTTACTTTATGCTATTTGGAATACCTGTATAAAAGTCAATAAACACTGCGAAGGCAGTCAGCCATATTTGCACCCTGCAATGACTGGTCACTGATTCTTTCACCTCCAAGATTGTAAATGGTGATCACATTATTGTGGGGCACTTGGCAACCAGTCAAAAATACTTCATAGGCTATAAGCACCCTTTCTGAGGCCATCATAACTTCAAATGATTGTTAAGTGAGGACCACTTGTACAAAAGTGTGTTGGGAATGGAGATGAATTCCCTTCATTCTTATCTTGCTGACAAAGGCTTTTTCCACATAAAAAAAGAGTTCTGTTTTCAGAGTGACCCTAATGAGATGTAATCCAGTAACACCGTTTTTGATGGTATGGAAAAGTAGAATTTCCTATTTCTAATCCCCCATAGTTACCATATTCATAGACATAAAAGGGGATATTATAGTCAAGCCTTAATAACACCATCCAAATTTCTTGGGCTACAACTAGTGTGCTGACTGGGAATGAACATAGCCCAATGCATCTGATGGGAATCAGATTGGTGAAAGCTACCCTAATAACATGAATAATTCCTTGGAAAAGCTATATTACAGAAAGCTTGTGCTTTTACTAAAATATTTTAAATTGTTGACCTTCTAGAAAGCTTTTAAAACATAGTTCTGTCAATTAGCTTGAGGATCCCATGATACAATGGAGCCTGCTAGATGACTGTATGACAGTTAATATCATTCTCTCTTTGTGTGTTTTACTACCATTCTGCTTCTTTATTTATTTTTATTTTTACTTTAAAATGCTTGTTTATTGGTTTTTTTATGTATTTTGTATGTATTTTGATTGTTTATTATCTATACCATCCAGAGTCATCATGTGAGATGGGCAGCTATAAAAATGTGATTAAATAATAAAATTATGTTCTCTTAATCACACCAATTGCTTTGCAGGTTAGTACTCATTTAGCAACTGTTTGTTTAGCAACCATTTGCAGTTACCACAATTATGAAAAAGTAACTTTAAAATTCTTGAATTTATGACCTTCACAGGGCTGAAAGAGAAAGGAAAACTGAAGTAAAACCACAACACTGTTGAGGTTTCATTTGCAAACCACTTCAGTTAACCACTGAATTGCTGCTTGCAACTATCCTTGTGCAAGAATTTCCTGTATATCCTAATTTCAAAGGATACGAATAACTGTTTGGATTGATTGTGAAATCCCATAATAATTCAGAATATGTTTTTGACTGAGCTGTGTTCAACTGAAAAATAAATACATAGATAATGGATGAATATTTGTTTTCTTTTCAGAATGGCTTGATGACAAGAATCCCTACTGCGACAGCAACATGAAGATTTTCAGTATCCCTCATTATACTGGGACCAAGGATTTTTATTCTCCTAAAAAAAATGAGACTTTTTCTTTAGTACCTCTGACACCTACTTCACTACAGTATGGTATTTCTACAGCCAACAACAATGTATCTACTGAAAATAATATCAAACAAACAAAATCACAAAATGAAATTGAAAAGCCAGTGCAGATTGAAAGCTGTGAAGTAGAAAACAACAATCAGTTAGTCAGTTGCAAGAAAGTCTCTATCTCAGCAAATAGTACATTGAGAAGCAATAAGTCAGCTCTATCTGAACAGCCTAGAAAATGTAAAGATGACTTTGATCTTTTGAATAATTTTATCATGCTGAGATCTAAACAGGTGATCAGCCAAAGTGAGGAAGGAAATAATGTGGATATTCAAGAAGAAGGTAGTTTGATTGCTTTTCTTTAGCTTTTAAATGTTGTGTATGGGCTGTTTGTAAGCACAGCGTAGCTTAGGTTAAAATGTTCTTTTCTGATTAAAAAAAACTACAGCTGTATTAGGAGCTACCCATGTAAACCAATGAGGTCAGAAAGGATCAGATGGGAATGTAGGAATACAGTATTTAAGTTTAAGTTTAATCAAATTTATATGCCGCCCTTCTCCCAAGACTCAGGGCGGCTCACAACAACAATACAATAAAAAAATTTAAAAATTAATTGCATTCACACCACATACAAACACAATCAACTGACAGTCGCTGATGGAGGGACACTCCTAGGGCCCAGGGGCAGAGCACAGCTCATACGCCCCAAGCCTGTCGGCATAGATGCGTCTTCAGCAGTTTCCAGAAAGCTAGGAGGGAGGGAGCAGTACGAACCTCTGAGGGAAGCTGGTCCCAGAGGGCTGGGGCAGCGACAGAGAAGGCCCTTGCCCTAGGCCCCGCCAGATGACATTGTCTAACAGACGGGACTCGTAGGAGGCCAACCCTATGTGCCCTAACCGGTCGCTGGGATTCATGAGGCAGAAGACGGTCCCACAAGTATCCTGGTCCATTGCCATAAAGGGCTTTATAGGTCATAACCAACACTTTGAATTGTGTTCGGAGACCAATAGGTAGCCAGTGCAGCTCGCGGAGAGCTGGAGTGATATGAGCATGTCTTGGGAGACCCAAGACTGCTCGCGCGGCCACATTCTGGACTACTTGTAGTCTCCGGACATTCTTCAAAGGTTGCCCCATGTAGAAAGCATTACACTAGTCAAATCTCGAGGTGACAAGGGCATGGGTGACTGTGAGGAGTGACTCCCAGTCTAAATAGAGCCGCAACTGATGCACCAGGCGAACCTGGGCGAATGCCCCCCATGTATTTAGAGTACATGGTAAAACTAAAACTACTTAATAAAATATTCCCTTACCATAGGGAACATTTTGATCTATATGGGGAAAGGAAAATTAAACATCTCTAATAATGCATTTTCTAGTATCTGAACAAACAGTAATTCTTAAGAGCGTTTAGAGTTAGTTATTGGAGTATATTTTATGTGGTTTATGCACATGCACATTTTACTCTGTGTGCCTATATTGGGAAGCTACACGCAGTTCCCATCAAAAGGTCACTTGGGGAGAATATCTACAATAGTAAGCAAAAAATAGGAGTCAAATTACAATCTGAACAACTGGGCAGCATGCAGTCAAGTGCTTTCTGGGTTGAGCTGTAATATTACAGAGGTTCTAATTTTTACTTTAAAATCAAAGTAATTTAAATGTACAATGAAATGAACCTTGGCTTAAATAATGCTGTAAAAATTGTGCTTGCTGATAGAAACACACCGAGAGATCAATCAAAATGTGCTGATACAGATATAATTTGTATATGCTTTGGCTAATGGATGTCAGATTAGATTGCGGGTGGGGTATTTTGTGTTAATCATTAGCTCCGTGTACCACTATCATAAAAATATGGAAGGATAATACAATTCCTCCCGTTATCACCCTTCCACTCCCTTTGGATTTTTCCACTGTTGTTCTCTTCTCCTGTTTTCAGAATGGAAAGCATATGCAATAAAACTCATTATATTTAATTACATATCTACGACCGTAATAAAGTTTATTATTAATTACATATCTTATTGACCCTTAATGGTTGGTAAATTCTGCTCTCAGAAGCATTCAGCCCCACCTTGTTAAATAATTGTATTAGTTAATGTGTAATTCAATTGGGATGCAAGTTAACTAAAAAGCATCTCGATATATTTAATTAAAAAGAATTTCCACTGGATGAATAATTTGTTTGCTGTGTAGAACCAGCACAGATGATAAAAAATGATGTATGTCATAGATAGAGCGGAATTGCCAAGGAAGTATTAAATTCTTTATGTTCACATATTCAGACCCTCAAAGCTTAGACTTTAATTAAGTTTCATGAATAGTTTCAATACTTATTTACTAACAAGCAGCATCAGTTACTTTATTAGAGTTTCATTGTTTATGAGAATTGTAGAACTAATAAGTCCTATAGTACAGCACTACATCTTTTTTTAGTCTTATGTTACCATCTAGTGATCTCGCACTAAAACTGCAATTGTATATTACATCCTGTATATGTTTTAGAATTTCTCTGTAGAAAACTTCCCTATGATTTCTTTTATAGAAAACAAGTAGCACAATAGCAACCTACAGCCTCTTGAATGTGCCATGCAGCTATTATAGCTTTTCAGGTTTTCATTGTATAAGAAGCTATCATTTTGGGTGCAGGCTGCATTCAGTTCCCCAGTATTGGGTACACTTCTATTTCTTCTTCCCCAAAACTGTCATTGATCTATGATTTTTACAGTTAGAAAATGGGAACATTACTGAATACAAATAGTATCATAATGAAATAAACAAGAGAAATATTAACAGTATTTCGTTAACTACACCTGGAAAATTTAGTATTGTCCTGATCTCGTTCATGAATCCATTTATTTTTTTGAATAAATATACCACTCAAGGGTAGGTCTTGATCCAAAGAAAGGACATCATTCAGTAAGGAATTAGACTGCTTTGACTTATTTTGTGAGCATGTTTTTGTATTTCCTAAGTATTTGATGCTGAGGAAGAACAACCTTCACTTGAAAGCCACAAAAGTCCTGGTGTTCCTGGCATGACAGTTCCTGTGGAAAACCTCCATAGACATATGGAAAACCAATCAAAAGACAATCATACATTAGCTTTTATCAAAATTAAAACATCAGGTATTAAATATTTTAAAGCCTCATTTTAAAGTTTCTTTTATAACAGGAACTCTGGATTTCAGATTCTTTTGTAATGATCTCAAAACTCCCCCAGTTATAAAGAATCAACAATTATATGTAGGCAGAACTCTGTTCAGAAAAGATGGTCAAATTAATGCACAATTATGAGGGAATTGGTTATATCAAAGAAGAAGAAGAAATAGAAAACATCATAATCTTCACAGGGTGCTGCTTATGTATCCTACTGAAAATCGAGTGTCTCACCAAGTTAGCCAATTAGATTGGTACGCATTGTATCACAATTGACAAATGCTGCTTTTTATGTAGAGAAGCACATTTTAAAAGTCCTATAATTTTTAAATGATATGTTTGCCTCTGTCTGTATCTAAGAATTAACTCTTGATGGACCTCTTATTCCTAGGAATCTTCATTTTTAAGAACCATAGGTTAAGAATTGTTAGGCTTTCAAATACAGAATTGCATTCTATGTGCCATTAAAATAGAGGGAAATGACCTGTGAAATAGGTTACGTGGCCATATTATTTCTATACAGAGAAAGATAGAAAAAGGAAGTCACTCTCTATTTTTCTATGCACTGATTTGAATTTGAAAAAATAGTTAAGTAGTATCTGTTGGTTCCTCTTTAAGTATATGTTTTCCTGGAATTATACCACAGTTACAGAGAGCAGAAGCACAAGCTTCTGCAAAGAGTTGCTGACATGTGGTTATGTAAATGTCCACAAACGTGCCAAATCATCTTTTCCCATTCAAATCTGGATTACTGCTAGCCTAATTCATGGGTCTAAAATGTCTGAGGTTGGGAAATAAAGAAGTCCAAAAAGAAGCTAAAGCTGAGGCAAATACTCTGTTGTACATATGTTCTAAAGAAAACATGAATTTATCAAAACATGATCACAATGCCTTTGAGTGTTAATGAAAACTATCTGGTTATCAGAAAACTTCAGTTTCGAAATCATCGATCATAAAAATATTGATTTATTTCACTACTTATTTTGTTTTGCAGGACTTTAAAAGTATTTTGTTAAATCTTTGCTTTGTTTTAACCAGAGTGTCAGTCTCAGGCATATCATATCCTGGAAGCTGCAGCGGCTCCAGTTTTGAAAGAACTTATAAAGCTTGACATGCAGAATTGGACATTTGCCACACTTAATTCTGATAATACCAGGTTTTTTTTGAAACAGCAAGAGAAAGTGATCAGTGACACATTGAAACAAGGTGGGACTGCTGCGTTTTTTTCTAAAATTATATATAGTTCATATTCTATATAGTAGAAAGGTACAATTCAATTTTTATTCATTTCTTTTTCCCTAATGCCGTTTTGCAATAAAGATCTTTCAACTTAAGATATTGGAGACTGAATTAGGAATCTTCTTCATAATAATCCATGCTTTAATTTATTTATTTTATATAGCCAGCCTGTCAAAAAGAATTCAGAGTGGCATACAATTAAACTGGTGTTTCTCAGTCATGACAACTTTACAATGTGTGGACTTCAACTCCTGGAATTCCCTAGCCAGCATGATTAGCTGGGGAATTCTGAGAGTTGAAATCCACACATCTTAAAGTTGGCCAAGACTTAGAAACACTTGAATTAAATGTATATGCAAACACACAATATAAAAAAAAACATGCAATACAGTCTGCTAAATCTAATCACCAATCAAAATAATCATATTGGACGGGAACACAATTATCCTAAAAAAATTACAGATCATAAATAGCAAGCAGCATCAGGGTCATCTGGATTTCAAGAGTAGGGGAAGGAGAGAAAATAATATCCGACAGGACAGGTGCAGCAACAGAGAAGGCATCTCTTCTGCGACCCATGAAATAAGGCTGCTTAAGAGACAGAAGTGGGACTGAAACTTAATGGGTGGGCATAAATTGCAGGTAGCCCCACAAATGATCAGACCCTTTTTGCCAAGAATTATTTTAGATATTATAGTCAGCACCCTGAATTATACCTGGAAGCCATTGGCACCCAGTGCAGCACATGAAATAGTTGTGTTACATTGCCATGCTGAGATTTGCCAGTAACTATCTATGCATCTACTTTACAAGATGGATCTGAACAAAGATGGGATAGAATGGTAACAGGAGCATCTGAGACACACCTGATTTTCAGCCAAACATCTTGGTCAAAAACTGCTGTAAAAAAAAGCTAAGAAATATAAAAAAAAATATTAACTAAGACCATTTTCAGGACTAGAATGGAAAATACAATATTAGAAAAAGTATTGGGTGAACTGTCATTTTAATTCTATTTTCAAATAATTATGAAAAGCAATGCTTTTGAATTACTAAAGGGTACTGATGTAAAAGGAAATCCTAACCTTTTTCCCATGGCACAAGTAGCCATGGCATAAGCATCTCCTACACATGTTTTTTTTTTCTGATGTTCCCACTATATACTTTCATCTTGACACCAATCTTAAGTCATCTGTAGCTATACCAGTATTAAAAGCATATTCCACACTTATTCCAACGCCATATAGCAATCCCCTCCAGTGTGGGTAAAGTACCGTAAGTTAGGCTTTGTCATCCTTTATCTTGAAATGAAATTATCTGGCCACAGCGATTCGAAACAGGAGCACTAAATGTGGGGTTAAAGTCAGCAATGGAGAGAGGAAGTTTCAAATCAATGTAGTTTTCTACTCACACAAGGAGGGGTGATAACATTTTGACTCTACAGCAAAAAAATATCCCTTGACAGCATATTTAAGGTATGCAAGAAGATATGTGATTTACATTGAGATGTCAAATTGCTCTAGATGTCAAATTGTCCAATTTAATGGTCAGAATTGCTCCATTAAGTGCTAGATTTATTTTATTTATTTATTTATTTATTCGATTTCTATGCCGCCCTATTCCGGAGAACTCAGGACTCAGGGCGGCTCACAACACAGTAGAAATCAACATAAAAATACATATAAATATAAAACCTCTTATTTTTTTTTAAAAAAACCCAATCATTCAGTCATTCATTCATTCATTGACAATCATTCAATCATTCATGTCAAAGTGCTTAAATTTAATAACAGGATTTTTTGTGCCTGGGCCTTAATACCCACCAAACTAAATATAAGCAATGTTATTGTGTTTACTAAACGGTTTTTGTAGTTCTGGAAGAATAATCTCTAATATTATTTTTCTCTTTTTTTATAGGTAGCAAAGAGGCAAAGTATATTTTGGCATTCAGACATGCTGCTATTCTTCATTTGCTGGTTACAGTTCGTGATCTTTTATTAACCTGTAACTTGAACACTGCATTAGGTAATTTTTATAAAAAGTTGTAGTTCTATATTGGTTTACTGAAATACAGCATTCTATGTCTACCATAGATTGGAAGATGGAAAATCCATTTATATTTTGTACAGATTTTATTGCCAGGCTACATGTAGTGAAATCTCTTTAATTTTTAAAATAAATATAGTAGCAATGGAAAAAAATTACTATGAACATTTTAAAAAGTAACGTTTTACTTTGAATGAGCAGACCTTGGGTATAAATCTTGATTTAGTGTTCAGCTTTAAAATGTATTAAGAATAATTTAAAAAGGGAAGACATAAGGGAGAAAAATAGGATTTGAAACAGACTTATGTGAAATATGTAGAACATGTGATAAATAATGTTTATTTGAACAGAATATCTGTCCAAGACAAAAGATTATTATAAAGATTTCCAAGACTATGACCTGGATATTATTTGGAAACAGCTGAAAATTGTGGAATTTGTTGTGCAGGAGCACAAAATCAGTCCCAAAATGACAGAATTACAGCATCAAATTTCTAAGTGGTTACAGAATAATGTAAAAGATCAGAATAAGGTAATAACACCAAAAACTTGATATTTGTGGGGTATTGTGGAGAAAGTAGTCAAACTATAGCTGCAGTGAACACTGGGAGAAAGAAACATTTCAGTCAGGTTTCAAGCTGAAGTTCAGCACAGAGATTATCTAGATATCTAGATTATATCTGAAAGCACCAGGATAGGGTTTCTTAAACCCTGCTCAACCTCTGAATAGCTTTCAATACAATCTATCATGGATTTCCTGGGTTGGTAGTAGAGGGCGCCGTTTTGCGGTAGTTCCCCTTCTTTCTGAAGAAACAGCTCCAGTTTGTGGAGGTATGTGGGGGAAAGACCATGTACTTGGGCCCCTCTGTTGTGGGCTTAATAGTCTGCCTACTCCTATTCAACACCTACATGAAACTGTTTCTTCACTATGCTGTTGAGACCAACTCCACATGTTGATTCCTGACTGAATATATGATGCTGCCAAAATGCTATCCAGGTATTGGAAAATAGCCTGGATGGAGAGTAAAAGGTTGAAACTCAATTACTGAGTAGCATTAGGTCTGAAGGATCACCAGTTCCAGTTAGATTCCACTTTAATTCTGAATGGGGCTATACTCCTGATAATTGGTTTGCAATCTGAGGGTTTTCTTTCCCTCACAACACCTGCTGGAGAAGATGACAGCTATAGTGAAGAGGGCTTTTGCACCAATTGCAACTTTTCCTAGAATAGAAAGGGTAGTCACTGACAGTTCTGCCTTAGACAACTATAATGTGCTGTATATGGGACTGTCTTTGAAAACCATTTGGAAACTATAGCTAGTCCAGAATGCAGTAATTCAAATAGTTATGGGTGCACCCCAGGCATCCAAGTAACACTTCTGTTTTAAGAGCTGCATAGTTGCCAGTTGGTTTAGAAGTACAATTCAAGGTACTGGTTTCACTTTAAATCCTTCATGGTTCAGCATCTGGTTATCTATGGGATCTGGTTGGGTGGTCTCTCATTAGGATCAGAGAAATGGGGAACCCTACATATAAGCAGAATAATCTTTAGTGCAGTAAAAAGTAAATGACACTGCATTCCATTTTTCCACATTAGTATATTCTTATTTTTTCCCATTTATTGTTACTTCAATCCTATAGTCATGGAAATACTCTACCAATGATTCAGGTTACTGTTAGAGCCCTTAAATATTAAATGGAGATTGTTAAATTGTTTAATTAAAATGTTTTTAATACTGTATCAGGTAGTAATTGTGATTAGAATGGATTTTGATGAAGAAACAGAAGTCCTAATCAATACCATTAATACAGTGCAAGGTAAAAGTTACTTTTCATTTTTATATTGCTTTGAAAGCTGGCATTACCCATACAATAAGTGTATTCCATATTTCATTTCCAATATAATTGATCAGGGTACCAAATCTCTAATAGTATTACATTTTGGTCACCAGAATGTAAAAAAGATGTTGAGACTCTAGAAAGAGTACAGAGAAGAGCAACAAAGACAATTAGGGGCAGTGCTTTTTTTCTTTAAAAAAAAAAAAGGTGCCGGAACTCACACACGTCATACAACCTGCCTTGCCTACCCAACAAGGTTCCATCCAAAACAGGTACCGGAACTCCGTTCTGGGCGTTCTATGAGAAAAAAAGCCCTGATTAGGGGACTGGAGGCTAAAGCATATAAGGAAAGGCTGCTGGAATTGGGTATGTCTAGTTTAATGAAGAGAAGGACAAGGGGGGACATGATAGCAGTGTTCCAATATCTCAGGGGCTGCCACAAAGAAGAGGGAGTCAAGCTATTTTCCAAGGCACTTGAAGGCAGGACAAGAAGCAATGGATGGAAACTAAGCAAGGAGAGAAGCAACCTTGAACTAAGGAGAAACTTCCTGACAGTTAGAACAATTAACCAGTGGAACAACCTGCCTCCAGAAGCAGTGAATGCTCCAACACTGGAAGTTTTTAAGAAGAGACTGGACAGCCATTTGTCTGAAATGGTATAGGGTTTCCTGCCTGAGCAGGGGATTGGACTAGATGACCTCCACGGTCCCTTCCAACTTTATTATTATTATTATTATTATTATTATTATTATTATTATTATTATTATTATTATTTCCACATATTATAATGGAGATAGCAGAGTAACATGCATCAAATATGTATCTACAGCTTGCAGTAAAAATATTAGCCACCTGCTAAAAAGCATAGTATAAAAATATGATCATTTAACCAGCTTTAACAAAACGTACTAATTTAACAATCAACAGATAATGCTATAGGTTTAATAAATAATTTTGCTTATAAAATGTTTTAAAAGATTTCAGCATAGTTGTATAAAGACAGCATCAGTTTAATAATGTTATGCTTTTACTAATTTATCCACTCAGCTGGATAAATAACTAATCATTGCTCACATATCATTTTCCAAACTGCGAATGAATGTTTAATAATATATTATTTCTCTCTTTATATAGGCTTGAAGGCCATATATTTGAATTCTAAGAAAAGAGGAATGTTGTTTGAGAGTAAACATATAATAAATAGGTAGGTATAGTTAATTATTATTGAAAAATATTAATATCTTGAAATTATTTCAGAAAAGTATTCAGAAGATGTCACTAAAAATACATATATTGAGACTTTTTCTTGACTTTTCATTTTTAGTTTGGACGTATATTCTTGTATCATTGTAAATAATCAACATATTGGACCTGATTTCCCCTGGACCAATTTTTCATTGGTGATAGAGTACAACTACAATGAGAATTCCTGTTGGATTGATCTATGTAAAAAAATAAATATACCTTACTTAATTTTTCAAACAGCTCCCCCAGAAGCAATTGAAACTGGTATGTGAATGTTTCAAATACCAAACTGAAGAGAAAATAAGATAGAAAATTAGAGCTTGCTTTGTAAAATAATCCAATGTTTGTACATAATTATTTTCTAGAGAGAAAAAACTTAATTTATAAAATTGTTTTTAATTATTCAGCTGTAGATAATTAGTCTTTATGGTGAACTATTTGTGTGTTAGTTTTTATAGAATTGCATATTACATTATTCAACTTGAAAGTTGTTTATGTCTATTATCTCTGCAATCCTTGGTGTTACCTTGAGATGTAAATTTTATAAATAAATCCAGGGGAAAAAATCATGTAACAAAATATTAGGTTCATCTTTAATACTGATGGGTGCTGAAATAGACTGCTTGTAGTTTTCCAGAAACAACCTATTTGAATTAACAGCAAAAGGTTTTTTTTCTTATGTAAATAGGTAAGATTTTGAGTTTTAGCCAGGATGTTATACTATATTAATTGTACTTCACTTCTTATAAGGCACTTCAGGGTATGGAAATTCTAATGTGTACTGCACATCAATCTTTGTTAGAGAGAATCAAATCTGCATAGATCTTCTTTCTATCTGCTGATTTCGGTTAAAATGAATAGGGCAAGACAGTACATACCAGTGCTCTATATCAGGGCTTTTCAACCAGTGGTACGGGTACCACCTGTGGTACATTGGCACCTGGCAGGTGGTACGTGACCATTCTAGAAAAGTGGTAGTGAGGGAAGGGAATGAGCTGAACCGATGGCAGCAGCACACAAGCCTGAGCGAGAGATGGCTGGAGCTGCAGGGCTGTCAGGGCTCAGTGGAAGCACCAGGATCAGTGCCGCTTTCCAGCTGATCGGCACTTCTTCAGGACTGTCAGGGCTCAGTGGAAGCACCAGGATCAGTGCCAGGCTCCAGCTGGAGCTCGGCACTGATCCTGGCACTTCTGCTGAGCCTAGAAGAAGCGCCGATCAGCTGGAATGTTGCAGCATCTCCAGGGTCTTGTGATTTACATTCAGATGCTTGGCAACTGATTCATATTTATGACGGTCACAGTGTCCCAGGGTCATGTGAAGTGACCAAAACCTGCTGCAACCACCCAGCAGATGGGGGAATAAAAACCAAACATGCCCCCCACCCCCGCTGCCAATCCTCAACAGAAATGCTCACAACAATGAAAACCTCGGACAGGAGGAAGAGCACGGCCGGGCAGGCAGGCAGGTGTCTTGCTCAGCTGTGCCTTGGGGGGCACTTTTTTCAGTGCCACTGTAACTTCGAACAGTCACTAAGCAAACTGTTGTAAGTCGAGGACTACCTGTACTTCATCACTTTTTTCCTTTTTGGGGGGGTCATCAAGTTTTTGACACTTGGCTAGGCAACTGGTGGTACTCGGATGTTGCCATATCCTAAAAGTGGTACAATGGGTGAAAAGGTTGAAAAGCCCTGCTCTATATTAACATCAAATTAAAATGTCTTTCCTTGCTGAAAAGTTGCTAAAGAGCTAAATGATAGGAATTTGCTTTAGGCAGAGATTAAAGTCAATGCGTTAAAAGCATTGCAAGATAGCACTGAATTTGGAAAGAATTCCTTTCATATAGTAAGAATGTAATAGGTGCTATTGATTTTGTGCTGACCCAAACAGCTGCCAGGAATGTAACATAAACACAAAACATTATAGCAATTAGGAATTGTATTTCCCGGAGGGAATATCCAAAAGCACAATTAAGCTTTTATCTGGAATTATACTTTCTGAGGTTTTAGCAATGAACTCTTAAGGATATTCTGAAAACAACAATTTCTTAAATACTTTATTCATAAAAAATTCATAAATACTTTATTTATTCATAAAAATTGACCCAACAGATTGAATGTTACAGATAATAATAATAATGATAAAGTTGGAAGGGACCTTGGAGGTCATCTAGTCCAACCCCCTGTCAGGCAGGAAACCCTATACCATTTCAGACAAATGGCTGTCCAGTTTCTTCTTAAAAACTTCCAGTGTTGGAGCATTCACCGCTTCTGGAGGCAGGTTGTTCCACTGGTTAATTGTTCTAACTGTCAGGAAGTTTCTCCTTAGTTCTAGGTTGCTTCTCTCCTTGATTAGTTTCCATCCATTGCTTCTTTCCTGCCTTCAGGTGCTTTGGAAAATAGCTTGACTCCCTCTTATTTGTGGCAGCCCCTGAGATATTGGAACACTGCTATCATGTCCCCCCTCGTCCTTCTCACATGATCTTAAGTCTATCCCTCTGTTAATGCAGCCTAGCACTGTGCTGGCTTTTTTGGCAGCTGCAGCACACTGCTGGCTCATATTTAAATGATTGTCCACTAGGACTCCGAGTTCCCTCTCACAGTTACTACTATTGAGCAAGGTACCCCCTATACTATACCTGTACATTTGGTTTTTCTTGCCTAAATGTAGAACTGTACTTTTTTCACCATTGAATTTCATTTTGTTAGATAGCGCCCAGTGTATTTTTTTTTTTAAAAAAAGATTTTTTTTGCCTAGTTCTTGCTTTTAATGAAATGTTGATGTTATTTGTTTTTTTAGAAGAGTTTTTGTCTGATGATCTTGGATATGATCTTCTGAGGTTGTCAATTCCTTATGTTTTTTTGACATCTGAAGGACTTCTCAATACCCCAGAAATCCTTCAGTTACTGGAATCCAAGTAAGTAGTGAAACTCCAAGGGCAGGAGAAGTTCAAATTTTCAGATCCTTTTCATTGGTGCATGTTCCTTCCAAGCCCCATGTAATTTTACATTTGTCTTGCCTTATATTTGTCAATTTACTTTTTAAAACACTTTTATTCCTGCATTAAGGCCCACTTAGATTCATCTTACTTTTTACTGAGAAGTAGCCAAAAACACAGAGTGATGTGTGTATGGACTGGACCTTGATTTGTGCTTCAGCATTAGGCACCTAAGCGCTGCTTGACCAGGGTCCGTAGTATTGTCAGGGACTTTACACAACCTTTCCATAGTTTTCTTTGTTGCCTTCTGAGAGGAGGCTTCATGTTATCCAAAAGCAGAACAACTAGATCAGGGGTCTTCAAACTTGGCCCTTTTATGACTTATGGACTTCAACTCCAAGAATTCCTCAGCCAGGCATGCTGGCTGAGGAATTCTGGGAGTTGAAGTCCACAAGTCATAAAAGGCCACGTTTGAAGACCCCTGAATTAGATTCTATAATACCTTTGTTCAATATAGTGTCAACCTTGTTCACTCTCAAGATACTTTTTTTCAACTAAGTATTCAAAATGGACTGTGATTAATATAAGTTCAATTTTGTATAACTTGGTATTTTTGGTGCTGCTGCTGTTATATATTATTACTGTTATCCTTGGGATGGTGACATTGTTTGGTGGGTGGCGTTCCTTGTTTTGAGAGCGAGGCATTAGAATTTCATTTTAATGTGTGGTGTTGTAAAGCCAGTAAATGACAATAAAGATTTTCTTATCTTACACAAGTTTCAGAAGGTATGAGAGAACTGTACTTAGCATATACCAGTGGTGGCGAATCTACAGCACGGGTGCCAGAGGCGGCACTCAGAGCCCTATCTGTGGGCACACGTGCCGTTGCCCCAGCCTCGCCTCCCCCAGGCCCCCTCCTCTCCAGCAGCCCCCCTGAAGGAGAGTCGCCCCTGAGCATGGCCCACGCAGAGCAGCTCAGCCAAGGACATGGCAGCCAGACAGCGTAGACAAGACTCTGCCCTCACACCCCATCATGCACAGTTGATGCTGCAGGGCGCGGGCAGAGGGCGTGACTGCCATAGCACTACTGGGCTACCTGGGTGATCTGCGGCAGGCCCTGGAGGCGATGAGTGGCCCTGCGGGCAGGCGGGGTAGAGAATGGGGGGACAGAGCAGGGGCAGGGCCAGTTTTTGGGCACTCGGTCTCTAAAAGGTTCTCCATCACTGGCATATACTGTAATAAGTCACTAGTGACATAGGCAGGACATGATTGTTGGAAGTTGGATTGTGGGTACAGCAGAATTGTAATATATTCAGTGGATTACTGACAAGAACTTTCACATGCAGGTATAATATTACTTTAATTGAAAGAAACTGCTGTGAGGCCTTAAACTATTTTGGAGGCACAGAACATTATGTTGTGATGACTATAGATGAATGCACAGCTATTGTTATGCAGGTAAAAATATTATTACAATACTATTATCACATATCCGTATATATAGTTGCCTTGCATTAGTATCACAGGCACATATACCGGTACATTTTTTAATTATTTGATAAATATCCACAATATGTGTCATAATATATATATATATACTAGAATTATTCTCACTTCTTTACAAAGAGAAACTGAATAATCTGTCTTGCATGCAATCTGTATCTTGAATTAAACGTTATTGAGATATATCAGTGTTTTTCAACTTTAGCATGGTTAGGAAATTCTGGAAGTTGAAGTCCAGACCTGTTAAAGTTGCTAACATTGAGAAACACTGGGCTGTACTGACAGAATCTTACAAGTCTGTGTTCCTCCTTCTCATATCCCATTGAGTAAGGAAGGAGTAGCCTTCCTCCTACCTAATATTATCTTCTTTCCCAGGACTTAAAGAACAATGTTGTCCTTGTTTTTGTAATGGTTTATGTCCAGTGGTGGGATTCAAATATGTGAACAACCGGTTCTCTGTGTGGATGCCCCTTCCAGAAGTCCCGCTCTGGTTCTGGGCAACAAAAAATTAGCCACCGGTTCTGCCGAAGTGGTGCGAACTGGCTGAATCCCACCACTGTTTATGTCCCCTTCAGTGCCATTGCCGTGGCTTTCTACAGTGTAGCCACTTCGTGCATGTGATAACACTCATGAAAGCTCCTGCCCTTAAATAAAATTTGTTGGTCTGAAGAAATACTATCAGCCTCCAGAAAATATGTAATTTGCCAAATTTATGGTTACAATACTGTACCTGAACAGTAAACCTTCAGTCACCGGTAGGTGGCAGCATAGCATTTTCTTGCTGCCTTCTAGAGGTTTTCCACATTTTTGCAGCTCAGGTATAGTAGTCTTACCAAATTGTAAATAGTATCAGTCATATCTTTGGCCAATTGTTTTATAATATTACACATCAGTTTATTTACCTGCTTCATGGCAATTTTATTACCGTAGTAGTAGCAGTATTTGTTTATTTGTATCCCACCTTTATTATTTTTACAAATAACCCAAGGCAGTAAACATATCCAACACACCTTCCTACCTCTATTTTCCCAACAACAACCACCCTGTGAGGTGGACTAGGCTGACAGAGTGTGACTTGGCCTTTTCTCATTTTGTTATAGAACATGGAAGAACTCAATTATGAAAACTCCTCTAATGATATTGTCTTAAGACTGATGGCGCTATCACTCCAGTATGCCTCCTGTTGGATTATTTTATACTCCAGAGAAAGATTAAATTCTAAGTAGGTAAAAAGCTTTAAATTAATTCTTGAGCTTAAATTTTGAAGTATACATTTTTTAAAAATAAAAGTTAGAATTGTGATATTCTTGCACAATTGTTGCCGAAACAATGGAGATATTCTGGAATACCTTAATAAATTAAAATTTGTAGTTGTTAAAATGCAAAGCAAATCATGGAAGCAGTACTCTCGCCTGTTCAAAATAAATCTGTATCTTGTGCTTGCTTTGTTATAATTGAAGAAACACGTGTTTTTATTACTATTTCATGCATTAAAATGTTTGAAATTACCCAGGTTTCATCTATTCTGTCTTTATCTACATCTCATATCCCCATGTATCATTAACCTTTCTCATCAAAAAACCTGTGTGTTTTGTGTGTGTGTGTGTGTGTGTGTGTGTGTGAGAGAGAGAGAGAGAGAGAGAGAGAGAGAGAGAGAGAGAGAGAGAGAGAGAGAGAGAGAGAGAGAGAGAGAGAGAGAGAGAGAGAGAGAGAGAGAGAGAGAGAATGAACAATAATAAAATGTGCTGTTTTATTTAGATACAGCCTAACTGGAAAATCCCTGCATCATCTTGCTTTAATTTATGCAGCCTTGATTTCTTTTGCACAGAAATCAGAAGAATTTGAAGTGAAGGTAATTTGTGTATAAATATATGTGTCACTATGTTCCTATATTAGAAATACTATAATCATTATGTCTCAGACAACAAAGGATTATCATATATGCAGCATTCATTACCCAGTTTTGTTCCATATACGAGGGAAATTTGGAAATAAACCTCTGTTTGGTCATCAGTGACAGACACTGCAGATACAGAACTTTTATTATACATATTAGAAAATTACATTACATTATTTTTTGACATAATCGGCATTCAAATTGAGGCACTTGTCATAAGATCTTACAAGTTTGAAATGCCTTAGTACCGGTAGTAGTCACTCGGCACCAAATCTGGACTATGGGGAGAGGTGATCAAAACAACCCAATGCTTCAAAAGTTCTTGGGTACGTCTAGCGGTGTGCAGGCGAGCAATATCGTGAACCCACACACCGGAAGTGGTGCCATAGAAAATCCCACCAAATGTGAAGATACCAAAGGAGTACTGCTAATGAAGTCTATGGAAAGTGGTTTGACTATCAATTCAGACATCTACTGTGAAACATTATGAAAACTCAGACGATCCATCCATAACAAGTGTCAGGGCATGCTGACTTCAGGTGTGGTGTTGGTTCCCCCCCCATAGCCCAGATTTGGCGCCAAGCGACTATTACTAAGGAATTTCAGACTTGTAAGACGTTATGACAAGTGCCTCAACCTGAATGGCAATTATGTCGAAAAGTAATGTAATGTTGTAGTTTTCTAATGTGTATAATAAAAGTTCTGTATCTGCGAGTGTCTGTCATTTGTAACCAAACGGAGGTTTATTTCCGAATTGCCCTCGTATATTTTACTGGTCTTCTCACTACCATCCCAATCATGTGATTCTTAATTTGGGAGTCAGGATACTTTCAGCACATTTGACCCGTGGAATTTTGCATTTTTATTCTTTTACTAAAGTAATTCAGACTGTGTAGGAGAAGAACAGGCAGAGTTGGGGGGGGCGGAGTTAAGTGAGTCATCAGCTAGAGTCATTACATTCCCACAAATGGTAAGGCCAACCCCCCTTGAATTCCGTTGAACTTTACTTGGTGCCAATTTAGCATTGAATGTGAATTGACTAGATCAGGGGTTCTCAACTTTGGCAACTTTAAGACTTGTGGACTTCAACTCCCAGAATTCCTCAGCCAGCTTTGCTGGCTGAGGAATTCTGGGAGTTGAAGTCCACAAGTCTTAAAGTTGCCAAGGTTGAGAACCCCTGGACTAGATTAATATCAAGCACAAAGGATCAAGCCATGGTGGCACAGTGGTTAGAATGCAGTACTGCAGGTTAACTCACTGCTCACTCCAGGAGTTCAATCCTGAGCGGCTCAAGGTTGACTCAGCCTTCCATCCTTCCGAGATCAGTAAACCCAGATTGTTGGGGGCAATATGCTGATTCTGTAAACCGCTTACAGAGAGCTGTAAAGCACTGTGAAGCATTATGTAAGTCTAAGTGCTATTCTTATTGCTATCAAGATCACACATAAGTTCCAGTTCAGAAGATTTATTGCTCAAGTCCTTACATAAGAACATAGGCAACTCACACTCAAAGCTAAATTGGCACCAATTAAGGGTCAACAGAATTCAAGAGGGATTGGACTTAGATCATTTGTGGGAATGTAATGACTCTAGGCTCATAACTCTCTTAACCTCACCCCTCAGCATTGCCTGCTATTCTCCTATAGGCTGGTATAAACAGTATTTCCCTCTATCTGTCTTGTTTTTGCATTCTCAAATTTGTGTGACAAGACTCAGCCTAAAGTGCTTCTATGAATAGATTCATACAAGACAGCTTAGTAATGACTAATCTCTCATTCCTTTAGCCACATTCTCTCTTCTTTCCTGTGGAGAAGAATAGTATTTTAAAAAGCTTTGTCTTACTACATTTTTCCAACTAGGCTAATGTGATGAACATGCAACATCACTTGGGCATTAAATTATCAAGGGATTATTTTTGTGCTTTCTATTTCATATAATTTTCATTCTAAATTTAAAAGGCAAAATATATTTTAGATGGCCCTTACACCAGGAGTTGAAGAAACAGCACTTTTGGTTCGCCAGATAGCTGACCACGTATTATTAGCTTCTAAACAACATCCACAGGAGTGGCTAAGCAAGTCATGGCTTTCTGTCCTGCTATCAGAAGTAAGTGATTTGGCTTCGTTTTGTTTACAGGATACCATTATTTCTAGCGTTAATGTCCTGCCGCTGAGAGACCATTTAGGACAGTGGTTCTCAACCTTTTTCAGGTTGAGACCCCACTTGCCCCACCCATGCGCGCCGCGACCCCGACCCGGGCGCGCGCCGGGCCAATCCGTGCATGCGCAGGGCGCATGCGCCGAAAATTTTTTTTAAAAAAATAAAAAAAAAAATTAAAAAAAAAACCAACAAAATGGCGGACCACGACGGGCGGATCCGTGCATGCGTGGCACGCGCGTGACGGGCCGATCCGTGCATGCACGGCACGCGCCAAAAAAAACCTCAAAACAATAATAATAATAAAATGGCGGACCGCGACGGGCCGATCCGCGCATGCGCGGCGCGTGCACGCCGAAAATTTTTTTTTAAAAAATAAAAAAACAAAAACAAAATGGCGGACCGCGGTGTCCGGCGACCCCCACGAAACGGTCGTTCGACCCCAAATGGGGTCGCGACCCATAGGTTGAGAACCACTGATTTAGGATATGTAAATCCCAAGAAGTGTTAGCTTTGCTCAGCATTTGTTTTGGATGGCAATCCCAGAGAAACTGGCTGATTTTCTTAGAACGACTAGGGGTGGAGGAGTTGGTTGACAAAGAATAAAAGTGCCCTGCTTTATGTGGAACAGCAGCTCCTTGCTTCAGGTTCCCTAGGGAGTTGATTCACAGAGATAAATTGGAGATCAGGAATAAAAATATCTTCATGGGAGAATCAGTTCAAAAGCAACTGAACAAGACAACTAATAATGGCTGTACAGGGAAAAACATTTGAGGAGGTTGGACAACTGAAGCTCTGGTAGAGCTCGTTCAATACTATTGTGATAACCAGTTAAGACCAAATCCAGCAAAAAACTCATGTAGGTACCTTCCCTCTTCGACATAAGCAGGCTGCTAGGAAGCTGCTATTACATGGAAAGGGACATTACTGAAGCATTGTTATAGCCCTAAGTATTTAGGGGTCGCTCTAGATAGGGTCTTAACATAAAAGCAGCACTGTACCAACATTAAACTGAAGGTCAATGGACAAAATAACATCCTCAGGAGAGGATTTGGAGAAATTAATGGGTTTCTATTTTGTGCGATGAATACAGCAGAAATTGTGGATTCAAAGGGGTGTTATATTTTGGAAATGAGTCCAAGCATCATCCCAAATTCGAGACTCTTATAGTGAACTAGTTACCTATAATTTCTCAGATGATAGATATTTCTGCAAACTTGACTGTTGATCATCAGGAAACATCATTTATCCCATTCATTTATTCATCCAACCCTTTTTTTCCTACTGAATCTTGGCAGTAGATGATTGTAGTGATAAGGTAATTTCATAACCAATCAATCCACTTTCATTTGGTCATAGACCAGGACTTAAAGCCAAAAAAATAAAAACCACAATTAGTTAAAATTTAAAAAAGAGAAACACCTAAAATTCTAAACTATTTCAGAAAAATTGGCTAACCATCCAAACTACAGTTAGCTGTGGTTAACAAAATAACGAGATATCTTCAGTTGCCTGGATTCATTTATGGTGGAATACTTAAACAAAATGTAAATCTAATTCTAGTTCTATTTTCTCCTCTAGGCAGAGAAATGCTTGCTTACATTTCCATGCATAAATCCACTAGTTGCTCAAGTCATGCTAAAGAAAAGTTCTTCGCTGGGATGGCTCCTGGCAGCATCTTTTGCTGAGCTTCAGGAACTTCTGCCTGAGGTGCCAGAAAAGGTTTTGAAGGTCAGTTGTCCAGGATATAAGCATGATGCATACAATTCAGTTATGTTGTTGCTTTGATTATTGTTAAAGCAGGAAAGAAACCAAAATAGCTCCTGAGATTGAATTTGTCTGGATTTTTTTATTCATCCTTAAGCATATTGGCTTATTATGCCAATACAATTACAAAAAAACCTTTTGCATTAAATTAAAAACAAACATATACAGTATTGCAGTCGTTCCTAGTCCTTTGCAACCACATACAGAAAACGCTGCTTGTCGAGAAAATTATAAATCAGCAATTCGCATGTGTTCTGATATTAATTCAAATTAACGTGATACACAACAACTATCTCTGCAGTGTTCCTGTAGCATGGTTTAGGATACCCTAGGCCAGTGCTTTTCAACCTGTGGTAGATGTACCACTGATGGTACTTCAGCACCTGGCAGGTGGTATGCATACGACGGGTTGAAAACCACTGTGAAAAAAAAGTGTAAAAGTGTAGCAGGGGAATGAGTTAAAGTGATGGCACTGCCACACAGGCCTGTGAGAGAGTTAGCTGGAGCTGTGGTGTTGCCAGGGCTCTACTGAGCACCCAGGATTGGTGCGGGGCTCCAGCTGATTGGCACTTCTGGGAGGACAGCGCAGCCTTGGGGAGGAAGAGTCAGCTGGCGCTGCACAGAAAAGGAGTGAGGGAGAGAGGAGAGGATATAAAAGGAGGCAGTTTTGGTGGGAAACAGGGAGGAAAAAAAGACAATGGGGAAAGAGAAGGGGCGCAACCTTGAGGAGAGCAGTCAGCTGGAGTTGCACTGAAGAGAAAGGAGGAGGGGAGAGAGAGGAGAGGATATAAAAGGAGGAGGTTTTAATGGGAGAGGGAAAGAAGTTTTTGTTTTATTGTTCTATTGTCTTATTTATGATAGTTATTGGCTTTATTATTGTTGTGCGATGCCCACTTGCAGATCTCGGATGCTGTGTTCTATAGCTTCCGAAACATTTTTGATGTATGGCAAGGTGTGCCACGTTGTTGGTTTTATACCTTGTTTCCTCCTTTCTCACCCCACCTTATTGCACAGACATCTTGTGACAAATGATTGTGGGGACCCATTCTGCTTGAATTCACCTTCATTCGTGAAATATATTATGGCATACAGCTGTCAAAAGGAGCACTTCTGATCTTTTCCAATTGTTAAAGCAGTTGCATCCTTACCCAAGCTTGTGGGCTTGCTGTGCCCATGCATGCACTGCTACTTTGCTTTGCATTTCCCAGGTGATGAGAAGTATGTCTTTCAAACAATGTTCACAGCTCTGTTGTGCAACCTACCAAGGGATTGGCAGTATTCTATAATGCTGTTCTTCTTCCTAAAAATTCTTCTTCTTTCTAAATATTTTCTTAAAATGTTGTAGTTTATCTAGGGACAGAGTGATCAACATAACGCTATCAGCATTTTTTTTCCAGTCCATAAGCTTTTTTCCCTTATTCCCAAAGCTATATTCTTCTTTAGGTGTTGATAACACTTTTGCGCAGGTTGGAGTTTCTGTACTGGGTGTTACATACCCATTGAACATTCACACTAAAGAGCTGCATGTGTTTTATTATTATGGACTCAGATGTATTTCTTATTTTTTTCAGACTTTTAGTGACATCACATCATTATACATCTTCAAGCCACTAGCGCAAAAAGAAATTACGCCTCTTCAAGGAAATATTAATTCTGCCACCAGCTCTCGTTCTCAACTTCCATTTCTTGAGGCTTTGTTCTCCAGATTTCAAGGACATAGTTCCTTTACTGAGTATTCAGAAGAACAGAACAAAAACTGTTCCCCGGATATCGGCCAGAATGGATCTTGTGGCTCTCTGAAATCAACTGAAGAACACAACTTAGATCTACCTTCAATATCATATGAAGGAGACACCTGTCCTTTTCAGGATAATGTAAGGGTAGAGAGGCAGCTTTATCTCCCATTTCTGAAAAAAGTGGAAACAGAAACAAGAATAAATGCATCGCATTTAACACTGAATAATATTGGAGGACCTTCCCATAACAACAATGAAACCACAGTGCCATATTTGCACTGTAACCAGGACTCTAGCCCTTATATTGAGAATTGCCCACTAAATAGAATTACTGTTTCAAAAGTGGACAGAGGCAAACAGCTAGATATCTCTGCATTCTTGAAGAAGCCTATCTATCATGATGCTAAAAATGAACATCTGGGAAAAATTCAACCTCTTGCGCAACAGCTGAATTCTTTCCATGATTTCAAGCATTCTCCTCACTTCGTTTCTAGTAGAAATGATGTTCCGTTCCAGCAAAGTTCAAGCAATTTTTTAGAAATAGGAAGAAAAGCAAGCAGCAATCCTGAATCAGAGGAAAGATTTTGGGGTAACCCCCCATTCATACAAGCAATGGATTCTTCTCTCTGTGATTTGCACGCAGGCAAAACCATATCCAGCCCAGACAGGTTCATGAACTTGGATATTCAGTTTACTGGAGAATATAGGAGGGGGAAAGGACCTAATTCATTATCAGATGAACAAAGACAACAAGATGTTTCAGGTAAGAGCACAAAGCAAAATGCTGCTGTTTTCTAAATTTCAGAATACTAAGAGTTACCAGGGAGCCTTCAAATGTTGTCTTTGTTCTAATGAGACGTACCCTTTAGTACATATTTTTAAATTGTTCTTTTGGCGTTCCCCCATTGAGGGCTCAATGCAGGGCTCAAAAAAGCATCAGCAAAAGATCAGCCAACCACTGAATCCAACCATTTTTCTTCCTTCCCTAGGGCAAGTGGCAGAGCTTCCCACTTGGGGAGCACTTCCTTTTGCATCTGAGAGCTGAACCATCCTGCTTCCTGAGAACAGGAATTATAGCACTCTTTTATTCTAGATCAATGATACGGAAATCTGCAGTTAACAGATCGTTGATAGTCTGTAGAGGTCCACCAGTGGCTTCTCCACAGCCTTCTGCATTCATTAGCCAGAATTTGCTTGTCAGCTCATTCCCTGATACTTTGCATTCACAACCGATCAACCTAGCCCAGGGGTAGGCAACCTTGGCTCTTTTATGACTTGTGGACTTCAACTCCCAGAATTCCTGAGCCAGCCATTCTGGGAGTTGAAGTCCACAAGTCATAAAAGAGCCAAGGTTGCCTACCCTTGACCTAGCGAGATCAGCACCAGGAGTTGTCATTTCTGATTGGTGCAAATGCATCAGTGGCTAAGAAGTGTTAGCATCTTGAACACTGAAATCTAGAAAACTGACAATAATGAACTAGCCTCAAGGGCAGTTAAGAGTCCATGTGCACGGTCATGGTAGCCGCCCTTTTGCACCAGCACAAACATGATGACCTGTTTCACATATGTGCAAGAGTGGCAGGTATCCTTTCGTTCTATGAAAATTATTACTGTTTTGTTACAAGCAAACCTGTGTTGAGCATTATTATAATATTACATTACCTAGGAAACAAAATAATTCAGGTGATTAATAAGTACTTA
The DNA here is from genome assembly GCA_034064705.1 of Bothrops alternatus. Classification (NCBI taxonomy): domain Eukaryota; kingdom Metazoa; phylum Chordata; class Lepidosauria; order Squamata; family Viperidae; genus Bothrops; species Bothrops alternatus. Next base: position 10,073,614 of record JARGCV010000087.1, read on the forward strand.
ATGTGAATTTAAATCTTTTTTACTAACAACATGTTAAAAAGAGCTTAGAAATTAAGGGGATAGAAAGCATTGAGTAGCACAGCTAGAATTATCTTACTGAAAATATGAACTTCCATGCTCTTAAAGATGAAACATAAAGTGGGATTATTATTATTTAATCCAATGGCCATGCACCTGCAGAAAAAAATTTAAGAATTTTGTTTTAGATAAAAGCCTTCCTGTTACAAGAGACAGAAAGCATCTTGTCTTTTTATGTTCATTATTCTAAAAGAAAATATTTCACTTCAGCATTTTTAGCTTTCCATTTTTAAAAAATCTGAGTTTTTAGACCAAGATGAAAAAGAGTATTTTATTCCCCCCCCCCAAAACCTTCAAATATCTAAAACTTTGTTCATAATCATTTAGGTACAGGGAGTTGCTATGACTTTTGTAAATCCAACATTATGGAAAGGGGGAAAAGATGGTGGCGGCCATGCATGTACACATGTCAAACAGAAGCAAAATGTTTGCCCATGCACAAAATGGCAGCTACCATGTTTATACATGTATGTCTTGTACAAAAATTGGTCTACAGAAGGGTTCTTGGAACTTTTGCGGCCAAGACTCCTTTGATGTTGTGCAGCTAATAAACTTGAATGATGAATGAATCAATCAATCAATCATGGCATGATATATCCTGATATAATTCAAGTGTTTTTAGGGTAACCCACTTGTTGACTGGTATATTTGATCCAGCGCCATCTCTGTAGAATGCAGATAGTAGGGCCTATTTGTATTAGAATCTGATACTATCTTGCTTTGTTTTCAAACATTGTCAGGCTGACTAAGGGAAGCTTGGGCTGAATAGAGAAAAGTTAATTGAAATGTTTTGGGCAGCTCATATTGTCAAACCTTGGGGAGCTAAGAGAATTGTAAGAGAATTGTAAGCAATGCTGTCTTCTATTCCACATGGAGTAAAGATGATATTCAAAAATCCATACTTCTACATACCTTTTTTTAAAATATTTTCTAGTGAAGTGGTGCTATTCTGTAGTTCTTAAAATGAGAAAGAATCATGAAACACTTTGAAGACTATTTTAATTAGGACAGAGGCCTTCATGGACAAGGCTTTACTATCAAATGCATGAAAGATTAAAAATGAATATAGAAAGAAAAAATAGTAGTACAAGGGGGAATGAAGTGAAAAATATTTAGACTGAATATTTTTGTTCAAGGTTAAAACAGGGACGTGCATATTTTTCAGGGCAAGAAGCAATACTTCACTGTTGGATGGCAGGCTTGGAACCATTCCATGGAGTGAATGACTGATCAGATAAAAACTAACATTGGTTAAATTTAATTTCGTGAATTAAATAAAGTTACTTTGAAAGTATTTCAAGAGTTCCTTATTTTAATCTGTACATTTATTAGTTTCATATTAGATTCAAAGTATGAAATGTTTCATTTGCTGTTTGCATAAAATGGCAAAATAACAACTGAAATCCTGTTTTATTTTATTAAACAATTGAGAGATTAACCCATATTAAAATCACATTTTAAAAGATATACAAATGATATTTACAGATTTTCTATAGGTTAAACCTCTTAGAAAACAAAGATTTGATCCAAGAGAAGATATAACGATTAGAGCTGGGGTTATCTATAATGAATTTTCTAACAAGTATTGAATATTTTTTTTTCATTTATATCAGATTAAAAGGGAATTTGGTAACATCTCGAAGGTTTTAGCCACCACATAACATCCTGAAACTTCAGATTGTGTGCATCTGGCTTAGAATGGCATTTGATATTATTTCTCTAAAGTATAAGTGACATAAAATGCATAAATATACTTCTTAGGAGAGCTCAGGTATATTTCTTGTTTGGAAGACCAGGCAAAACCTCTACCAATCTTTTAGTTGACCTTTTGTTTCTTAGCATGAGCATGCACTGGGAACACAAGCTGGGGCAAATGTTGAAATATGCATCACAACGTCAACTCCTCCCCTTTTGTACTGATGTCATCACACAACATGCATGTAAATGGGTAGTGCTTATGCTATGATGTCACATTAATGTTTTGTCATTGTGATAAAGACTCATCTTGCTGAGGATATCCTGTTCTTTGAATGTTCTTTCTGAGAAGGAAGGCAAGCATGAATCTAATAAATGTACAGAATTAAGAACTTTTGAAATAACTTCTGTCAATTAGACTTTAAAGAGTTGAGAGTATACATTTTATCTTATTAAGAGATAGACTATATATGAACTAAGTCTGTATAGTTATAGACTGCTTATTTGATAATGATTTATTCTTTTTAAATTTTATTTCTTTTTTTTTGGGCAGGTTCGGAATTTATGCAATTACCACAGCTTAAAAAAAGGCGTTTAACATTTGAAAAAGATCCTAGGAGGCATGATGGCCAAACACGTCTCAAGTTTTTTTAGAAGAAATGGAGGTTAACACTTTTAAGAATTTTGTTGTGTACAATACATAAAAACAAAGGTAGCAGACTTAATCTTCTTTTATAGCAGGGGTTAGTCAACCTTGGCTCTTTTATGACTCGTGGACTTCAATTCCCAGAATTCCTGAGCCAGCTTAGCTTAGCTGGTTCAGGAATTCTGGGAGTTGAAAGTCCACGAGTCATAAAAGAGCCAAGGTTGACTACCCCCATTTTATAGTAACTTGTTTACAATTTGTTTCAATCTTATATGTAATTATTTTTTAAAAAATACACATGGACTTTTTGCAATTGTAGGGAATAGGATAAAAGTTAAGGGTTTATTAGAAAAATTGATGCTATTTATGACAATTACATTAAAATACTAATTTAATTATGCATAATTTATCTAATTCATTTATGTACACTATACATAAGAGAAATGCATTTGAAATTGCAGACTTTGGAAAAGTTTGGTCAGAAAGTCACCACAGTTGTCAGAATGTGACACATCAGCACTTAGTAGTCTGCCTGTTCAGTTCTACATAGCAGTTGTTATCCCAGTAAATGATTAGTATCTGGTCAAGTGAGTCAACTGAGTAAAATCTCAAAAACAAAAAAAATCAGGCAGGATTATTAGGTATATTCTCTGCCTTGGTGAGATAAAAGGTTTCCCTGTCCTCTACTTTGAGTTAGATATAAATCAATGGAGTGCACAAATCCTGCCAGATCAGATTGATCAGGCAGATGCAATAGGGAACAGGCAGCTCTTCAAATAGCCGAGCCCTTTAGATCTTTAGAGATAGCAAAAAGCACTTTGAATCACACCCAAAAGCAAACTGGCAACCAGTGCAGTTCGCAAAGAGAAGTGTTAAATGAGGATACCAAGGCACGCTATCATTGCTCATGCCACTGCTTTCTGGACTAGCTGAAACTGCCAGGTGGTTTTCAAGGATAGTCCATGTAGAGCCCATTGCCGTAATCAGGCCATGAGATGACAGGGTATGAGTGATATCTGAAGCTTCCACTTACCCATCCTTACCCCTATGAGGGTTCTTTCCTCTCCAAGAACCGGGCATACCACAGCACAGCAAATCTGCACAAAATTCTTTATTGCAATACACATTTTCCCCAACAAAGTTATCCCATGGGTCAGCTCCACCCTTCTACCCTTTGCCAGGTGATGTTGCCACATAAAATATGTCTTTAGTACTCAGTCCTTTAATACTTATTCTTCTAATGCTCAAGCTGAAACTAAAGTTTCAAAGTCTTTAATATTTATCTTTCCCCAAACATTCTTGCACTAGTTGGGATGGGGTGTTGTTTCAGTGTGATTCTTCCTCTTCTAGTTCCTACTAGGCCTCCACCAAGATATGCTGCCCACCAAAGCTTGTGGTCCTGGCAATTGAAAGTTCTGCTGTAATAGCTGCCAATCTTCGCTTTCTTGTCAGTAGGATCTTTTGCTTTCATCTTTCCTGCACCCCTCTTTCCATTCTTTCTTGGCATTTGCTTTTGTCTAAGCTCAAAAGCCTGGGTGAAGCTGCCTCTGGACATCAGCACATCCTTGAAAACACCAGGTGGTGGCTCAGTTAGCAAGGCAACTGGAGCACCAGCTTAAATGCCTGTGAGTACAGTTCTGAGGGAATGGATGAATGATTGTGGGAAGGGGGGGAGTTTGCTTGCATGAGTACAGCTATGTTTGAAGAGAGAAGACATGCCACCAACTTCACTCCTTCACACATCTAATCTCTGAAGATGCAACTGGCACACCAAATGAAGCTGGGCAAAGGCCTCCTTAGCCATTATCTGCCACCTGTTCACTTTCTGGGCATTCAGGAAGACCCCCCCCCAAAAAATTGCATGTCTCCCTTGAATTGGGAAGTGCAACCCCATCCAAGGTCAGAACATCCCCAGACCTGAATCGCCCAAGCCAATTGGTTTTGGTATGACTGAGTCAGTTCCTCCCTATCCAATCCCACACATACTGGATCCCAAATTGGCAGATGACTTCCTCCAGCAGTTTCATGTACATGTTCCAAAGGAGAGGAGAAAGAACAGAGCTCTGCAGGAGAGGCCTAGAGTAGAGGATGATCATTCCCTGCCAACCAACATGGCTGGAACCAGCCCTGGAGAAAGGAAGACAACCACGGTAAAATTGAGGTCACAGATTAAAGCCCGTCTCCCTCTTTTTTGTCATCTCGTCGTAGTTGGCTGACCCTTCCTGTTTTGTTTTTTAATGGAATTGAAGATCTTCCCTCTCCCCATTGTGTCTCCAGTTCATGCCCTGCAATCCATGGAGTTTGAAAACAGCCAGAACAGCATAGACGCTGCTCCAGGAGTGGGTCAGTTTTGTGAGCATTTCTGCCATTTGTCTTGGGGCCCAATTTCCAGTCATAGTTCAGATGATACAGTAGAACATGATTACAGTGAATCAAGCAGGCTTATGTATGGCAATCAGGGTGCTGCATGGTTTACACCAGGGGTTCTCAACCTTGGCAACTTTAAGACTTGTGGACTTCAACTCCCAGAATTCCTCAGCCAGCTTTGCTTCAATTCTGGGAATTGAAGTCCACAAGTCTTAAAGTTGCCAAGGTTGAGAACCCCTGGTTTACACTATATGCCAAATCAAATGCAAACATGTCCAACGAAATACCATATATGTAGATGGATTTTGTGAGCCATACTGGAAACAGCTATGGGAAAGCATAAATCTGCTTCAGGAAAGCATTCTTGAAGACATCACTGTCTTAGAAGTGCACTTATCTGTAGAGTTCACTGCATAGGGTGTGTTTTAAAACGTTTTTAAAAAGTTAAAAAGTTTTAAAAACATTTTATTATTAATAATGCTTGTACCCTGAAATCTAACAATTATCTATTTGTACAGGTTTTGCATTGCTCTTAAGAAAAGTGTTTTGAACTGCTGATCTCAAGTACGCAGTATTTCAAGCAAGTTTCTTGGGTTAATTTACTTTTTTTTCTTTCCACACCCTCTCTTTCATCTTCATTGTCCTCTTTATAATTATCAAATCTTTTTATATTGACTTCCTCTCAAAATACACATTGCAACTTTTTAAAAAGGCATCATCAAAGTCTCTTCTCAAATGTAAGAGTACTGTTGTGCAGTGCTGTTTTTTTTTCATCCATGCAAATTAGTGCAAATGTGGCAAAAAAAAGGGTGCTGAAAATCATAGGACACTGTAAACAACCATCAATGTGGGCTGATTGCCTAGTACCCAAAATTTGATCACATGACCACAGGGAGGGGAGCCGTTGAAACTTTGAAACCAGCTTTTAAGAAGCTCTGGGTTGATCTATTGTAACTTCAAATGGTCAGTAAACAACCTGTTGTAAGTCGAGGACCATCTATATGGAAATTTCTGTGGGCTGGATACAAGTGAATACTCCCGTGAGCTCTGCAAATTACTGACATTAGCATCTACATGGGCAGAATAGTAACTTCTCTTGGCAGGCTGTTAATTTTTGTCATGGATGTATTGGAGGTAGCTGAGACAGATGTGATCTTTTCTGTTTTTCTAACACAGGTCAGATTCTTTTGTACTTTAAACTCCCCCTCCCCTCCCCATCAAATGTGTTTTCGTGCCACAAAATAAAATCCCAGTAATTTAAGATTTTTTAAACACTTTTAATATATTAATACAGACCAAAAAGAACTTTCTTTTTAAAAGTAAACAGCGTGTATAAAAGTGCTTGGTAATCAAAAATCAAAGATACCTGACCCACCCAAAAAAAAAAAAAAAAAGGTGAATTGTTCCAGTAATGTTGCAAATGCTAGGAAAGCCTTGCTTGTAGATTGCCTAAATTAATAGTTATGTATTGTAGTGTTGTTATCAGTGATTATTTGCCAAGCAGGCATATTTTAAGCTTATAATCCTGTAGACCTGAAGAGGATATCTGGGAGAGCACAGGATTTCTCCCCTTCTGAAACTAATAGATTTTGTAACTTCAGCAGGAGCCAACATCAGCACAAAGTGAGGCATTTTGATGCAGATATCCAGGATAAATGGATGGTTCTTAGGCCTCTTTACACACACTCTTTTAATGCATGTCCATATTCATCCTGTTCTATGTGAAGTGTTTTGTCTCCTGTACTGCAGCATCTTTTCCTCAATGAGAAAGGAATGGTTAAAACAAAGAAAGGGTGGGGGAGGGGAAGGGCAATGTTCTTTTTCTTTCCTAAGGCTTGCAGACATCTGGCAGGTTTTTCAAGTTCTTTGGGGTCTGTGACATTGGAATGTCCTGAATTAGCAGGCTTTTCCTGCAAGGTAACTATTTTATGGGAAAGCACAGAGATAAAGATTAGACCTTCTGTAGTGAATATGCAGCACCAAGGGCTGCCTGTACTAGAGGGTCAGGAGCCATGTGGTTGGTAGACTTGGCCAAAGATGGTGGGTCCTATTCTGGGAGTTGGTGCATCTTCTCTCACTCTTCCTTTGTGATCTCATTGGATCAGGTTCTTCCATCTCCCCTCCCTGCACCTTAATCTCACTTTACTATCCTCCTCTTTGCAAACTGGCAGAAGGAGCAGCTTATCAATCCTTGACAGTTCACAGTTCCCATTAGCTGCAAATGGGCCACTGTGCACAACTCAAATGGGAAGATGATTTATGACATGGTTCCTCTTATACCTCTCAGCCATGTGCTTGCCCTCTAAAATAGGAGGGAGAGTAAGATACATATAGAGAGATTCCTATACACTACTGTCCTTCCTAATCCACTAGAAAACTGAATAGTAAGCTTATATTCCTGGGTAAAATTGGGGCTTGGGCACTCAAGGGGCTATAGTAAATACCTCTAAATATGACATACATCTTCTTCATTTCAACCAACTGGAACAGAGAAGCACTTTTCTTTTAACAAACTGGGTATACTTCAACCAATACAAAATATTTTTAAGGGAGCCTCAATTTTAGAATGGAAATATGCCCGAAGTTCTATAATACTAACTAGGAGCTATAGCTCCCCTGTTGAATATATCACGTTTATTCAAAAATAACAAATGTGCGTAAAACTGCAGCCTTAAATGGCCAAATTTGCCTGATCAAACATGCTTGAAAATATCTCTGATTAGAAAACAGAAAGCTGTTAGTAAGAAGGTACCTGGGGCGTGTTTCATTCAGGCACCACAGAAACCAGAAACGCATCATTGGTATTGTCCTTTTCTAAATGTAAACATTTCAGAGGATTAAAGAAAGGATATTGAATCAATTACAAAAGGAAAAGCTTTTCCTTATAAAATGCTTCATATTAGCAAAAGATTTAACCATTTACTAAGACAGTCAGGCAGACTAATAAATATCTAAAGAAACTGTTTAAGCCCTACATAAAGAAACTGTTGGTTTGGAAAACAAGGAAGACCGCTGGGATTCTTCTTGTACTTGAGGACGTTCAGAAAACCTTCCCTGCAACATGGGGGAAAAAAAAACATTTTATTAAAATGTTATCTCCTTCAAGATTTCATAAATTAGATTACAGTCGCAAAATGTTAGTTATAAAAGTTACTTTACTCCACATAATTCCCATGTAATGGAGAGCAACTCAACAGAAAAGGAGCGTTGACTTACCTGAATGCCTCTTCTCAGCATGATGATGGAGAATCCACCAATGGATTCTCCTGCCCAATCAGACTAAGTCAGTCAAAGTTATCACGCCCATCCTGCTCTGGGACCTCCCAGTCTCGACGACGGTGGAACCAATGACGACAGTCCAACGTGATGACTCCCAAGAGAAGTAAAAGAACCACCCCCTAACACGGGACCAAACTGACCTCTAGAGGGGTGGGCGTGGGTTTTCCATCATGCTGAGAAGAGGCGCTCAGGTAAGCCAACGCTCCTTCTCCAGCATGATGGATGGAGAATCCACCAATGGGACGTACCAAAGCCCACTGTCCCTATGGGAGGGAGTCAGTTGGGGCCTGTGTCCCTGGTCTAGGCACTACCTGTTGCAGCACTCTCCGATCAAAGGAGGCGTCTGCAGAAGCGAATTTGTCTAATCGGTAATGCCGTATAAACGGAGAAGGTGAGGACCATGTCGCCGCCCTACAGATGTCTTCTATAGACACCTACGTTGCCCATGCAGCAGAGGTGGCAGCGCTGCAAGTGGAATGTGCTGTCACATGACTTGGAACCGACAGGGAGAGCGATAAATACGCCGCCACTATGCAAGCCCTGATCCATCTGCCTATGGTAGAGGCAGACACCTTCTGACCATTGAAGAAGGCTGGAAAGAGACGAAAAGGGCTTCCAACCTACGGAAGACCGACATCTGCTTGATGTAACAGCGCAAGGCTCTGCAGATGTCCAGAGTGCGCCATTGTCGTTTCAAATCATGTGACCGCCGAGGGCAAAAAACTGGGAGAATTACCTCCTGCGTCCTGTGGAACACGGAGTTGATTTTGGGGATAAAGAAAGGATCCAACCTAAGGACCACCCTGTCGTCGTGAAAGACGCATAAATCCTCCCTAATAGATAGAACCGCCAACTCCGAAATGCATCTAACAGAGGTGATGGCTACCAAGAAGGCAACCTTGAGTGACAAGGACCGCAGATTACAGTTTCTGATGGGTTCGAAGGGAGACTTAGTGAGGGCCTGGAGAACCCGTGGAAACTCCCAGGAGGGATATCTGTGAACCATGGGCAGCCTGCTGTTAGTGACTCCCTTAAGAAAGGAGTGGATTATGGGGTGCTGGGATAACGACTCTGACTTATCCCAGGTGAACATCGTGGATAGAGCCATCACCTGTCTGCGGATTGTGTTGGGCGTTAAACCCTTGTTGATGCCTTCTAATAAGTAGTCCAAGACCTTAGGGATGGTCACTTGTGAGAGAGCTAAGTGAGTCCTGTCACACCATTGGCAGAAATTCCACCAAGTGTGATCATAAATTGGATTAGTCGCCGGCCTCCTGGAGACTTGGATAATGTCAATCATGCCTGACGAATATAACTCCTGTGTCAGGGTGCGGCGCTCAAGCGCCAGGCGACTAGTTGGAGCCATTGGGGCTCTGGATGGTGCAGGGCCCCCTGAATTAGGGCTATGCAACCTGGGGGGATCCTCCACGAGGGGGGGCGTGGCAAAGCTCATGAGGTCTGCAAACCACAGTCATCTCAGTCAGTGTGGAGCAATGAAGATTATGTCCGCCCGCTCCTGCAATATCCTTCTGATGGCTGCCGGAATCAGAGGGAGAGGAGGAAAGGCATACAGCAGCCCCTGTGCCATGGATTGCGAAGGGCATCCGTCCCCTCCGCCCCCGGAGAAGGGAACCGGGAAAAAAATCTGGGAAGTTGAGCATTCTCTGCGGAGGGGAACAGGTCCAGGATCAGTTGGCCAAACCTCTCTGCGATCTCTGGTGGAGCCGCCACTCTGAATGGTCCACTGTTGACCTGCTGAGAAAGTCCGCTTGTCGATTCGCCTCTCCCGAAATGTGTTCTGCCCTGATGGAAAGAAGGTTGCCCTCTGCCCAAGAACCCAGTAGCTGAGCCTCTGCCATGAGGGACCTGAAACAGGTGCCCCCTTGCTGGTTGACATGGGCCTTCGCCACCACATTGTCTGTCAGGACCAGCACAAATTGCTCACAATCTTGGCGCGGAAATGGCAGAGGGCCAAATGGATCGCCCTGAGCTCCAACCAACTGATATTGTGCTTCAGATCCAATCACGACCATCGGCCCTGTGCAAACTGAGATTGGAGGTGTGGTCCCAGCCGAACAGACTGGCATCTGTGGTCAAAGTGATTCGGGGAGATTCCTTGAACAGCGACCCTTTGTTTATGGCTGGGGAGGTCCACCAACTGAGGGACTGGAGGACCTGAGGCAGAACCCTGACTCATTGGCTAGAGGAGCTGGTGCCCAGTCTTTGAAAGGGGAGCAAGAACCATTGCAGAATTCTCAAGTGTAGTCTGGCCCAAGGCACTATTGCTATACATAATATTAATTTGCCCAGCAGCTGGAAGAGCAATGCTAGTGCCACTACATGCTCTGTGTGGACCCTGAGGATCAGATCTCATATGCTGTCCTGATGGTCCCTTGACAGGTAAACATGACAACAGTCTGTGTCTATTACCGTGCCCAGGTGCAAAAGGCGGGTTGAGGGAACCTTTTGGCTTTTTCGAAACCTGTGATCCTGAAGCGTCCTGATTGTTAAGGCCAGGTCCGACTGGGCGGCCAGAATAGAGGACGATTGAATCAGGATGTCGTCCAGGTAACACTGGACGCATACTGGTACCAACTTCAAATGTGCAGCAAGAACGGCCAGGATCTTGGTGAAGACCCTGGGGGCTGACAAGAGGCCGAATGATAGGGCCTTGTATTGGAAGTGACGGTTGGCATAACAAAATCTCAGAAATCGTCGATGGTCCGGACGGATGGGGATGTGAAGGTACACCTCTGTGAAGTCGATGGATGTCATGAGGTCCCCTCGCCTGACGCTGCCCAAGATGGAATGGAGCGTCTGCATTTTGAACTTCTTGTACTCGAGGTGAGAGTTCAGGCCCTTGAGGTCGAGGATCCCCCTCCATCCCCCTGAGGTTTTTGGGACTACGAAAAGGATGGAGTAATACCCCCTCCCTGCTTGCCTCTCTGGTACCCCCTCTATGGCCTTTATGTTTAATAAATGCTGAATGGCCTCCGTCATGAGGTCCTTCTTTGTTGGGTTCCTTAGTATTGGACAGGAAACAAAACGATCTATGGGTACGGTGACAAACTCTAGGGACAGCCCTTCTCTTATGGTGCGGAGCACCCAATAATCCATAGTCGTGCTTTCCCATTGGTGGATAAAAAGAGTGAGTCTGCCGCCAATGGGAGAGGACTCCCCTGAGTCACTTGGAGCGACGAAAGGGGCAGTCACCCCGCCACGAAGGGACTGCTTACCCTGGTTCTATTGTCTGGACCTGTCTCTATAACTCGCTGTTGAAGGAGCGATCCGGTTTGTTAAAGAAGGTCCGTGGTGGTTGACCAGACTCTGGGGCTGGTCCTGCTCAAAAGGATTGACAGTGAGCATAAGGAAAGTACCATCTGTTTGATTTCCTGATCAGATGAGAAAGCACCTTTTGTTTCTGCCTGTTTTCAACTAGATAGGGGGTTAACGCCTCCCCAAAGAGACGTCTTCTGCTAAATGGAGCTGTGGCTACTCGCCATTTATGCCTACCCTCTGGCCTCCAGTTCTTGAGCCACAGCAATCGTCGTGCGACTACGCCGGAGGCCATGGCTCGGGCAGAATGTCTGGCAGCATACATGTATACGTCTGCCGTGTACTCTGAAGTTGCCACCAGCTTGGTCAGATCTTGGTGTACCCTCACTTCCTCCAGGGGAATCCTGACCTGGAGCTGTCTGAGCCAGATGAGGGAAACCCTGGCAAAAAAGGAAACAGATGTTGCCGCTTTGGCAGCCCAAGCCGATGCCTGGTGTAATCTGCGAAGGGAGAGCTCGGACTTTTTATCCTCAGCTCTTAAGGGTGTGGGAAATATCCCCTGGCAGCCTGGAAGATGAAAACAAAGGAGCTAGGGATTCATCTACCTTAGGTACCTCCAACACCTCTGTTAGGGCTGGGGCCATATCTACCACCTTGCGTTCTGCTGCCCCTTGGGAAGGAGGGCCATTTGAGGCTTCCCATTGGCCTTGTATGTTCTTAAGAAACAAGGAGAGACAAGGGATATGCTTGTGCCTAATAACTGGCTCAGAAAAGAGCAGATCTATGTCCTGGGTAGAGGACAGCTCCGGGGTGGGAACAGGGTCTGGGCCGAACTTACCCGCTGCACATGCCCTGCGCAGAAGACATGGGAAGAGCGTGGCGTTAAAGAGTTCCACGATGGGAGGAGGATCTTGTGGAGGTTCCTCACAGTCAGACCACTGATCACCGGTGAAATCAAAGTCAGCGGAACTCGAGACGTCGCTGTCCAGGGAAGGAGTAGGCGAGATTGAGTTCTGGACGGTCGAGCATCCCGGGCTGTGTTGAGACAGATGGAGCTGATGAAGGCCCTGGAATGGAAGCTGACTGCTGGCGTCCAGAGGAGGACATCGCCTGAAGGACCGCCTACGAGATCATGACCTGCAGCTGATCCGTAAATGAAGTGTCCTGTGAAGGGCAAAACCCTGCTGCTGTCAGAGTGAATGTGGCTGCAGGTTCTGTGTGGGGACCCTGGGGTCCCAGTCCGTCCCCGAAGAGGGGTGGAGATGCCTGACCAAAGGTCGGTATAGCAACCTGCTCGGGCTCTCGCTCTGGAGACCATGACCGTGGCAGAGAAATTAATTGTGGGTCTAGAGCTGGAGCCCCAAGGATTTGTCCACTTCCCCCACCGCCAATCGTTGTGCCCGGGAGAATTGTTTCTCCAAAGTGCGATGTGCGTGATTGGTCTGCTTTTCGGCAGATGTACTTGGTCCTTTGCCAGACTTAGATTTAGATTTGACCTTTATTTTAGCTGCAGCTTCTTGGCAAGAGGACTTGCGTTTAGGTTGTCTGATCGACACAGAAGCCTGTGGCACAGTGTTGTCTATCATAATGATTTGAGAAAGTTCCAGTGGAGTGCTGAATACAGTCTCGGTCTGCAAGAGATTACCACTTCCCCACCATAATGGGACTGGCTTGCATGTGGATCAGCGTAGTCCGGCCCACTGGCAAAACCAGAGTCACGCTGGGCTCGTTAGAGTGCACGTCACTGACCATACAGTTCGTGAATCACCGTCTTATGTCCAGATGGAATTGAGGAATAGTGACGAAATCTCGCATGACTCAATTAGTGGCAATGGTCAGGGCTTAGAGAGCAACTACTAAATGCAGAGTGGCAGACCGGCTAAGTTGATGAGGCTCTAAGTGGCATAAAGGTTTGAAATGAAGGCTTGTCCATTGATCCGGAATCTGGAGACTGATTCTAGTCCAGTACACTGCGTGCAGATTACAGTTTCATAAGAAGGAAAAAACTGTGGTACTGTAAGGGAAATCCCTTGACCTTGAAGGACCTGGCCTTGTGGAGGCCCGGTAAGAATGTAGGTCCTCTGCAATTTAGGTGTGTGACAAGGAAATTCAGGTGGTGGACCGAAGCCTGTAAATCGTGTCCTTGAGCTAAATGTAAGTGGGTGAGGCTCAGCCGCTGTCATGAGGCAACCAAAATGGTGCTCACAACGAGAGGGAAGGAAAGAGCCATACAGTGAAGGAATTCAAAATGGCGCCAACTGTAAGTCGAGGGAGCTGGCAAGCACTGGCTGACCAATCTGTCTAATGGCCATTTAAAATGGGCGCTGTGTGTAACAGACCCAGCCTCCTTCGAGTTGCAAGCCTTAAACAAAAATTTTTTGCTTAAGTGCAAGTAACGGCCGCCTCGCGGCGCGCCAAAATGGCGGTCACGCAACTGAGAAAGGGAAATGCAAACCCTTGAAGCCTGAGGAGTTTGGGCTTAAGGTGGTCAATCGCCACTCCAAAACACTAGAAAAAGCGCATGGAACAGTCTCCCTCTGCTCTTGATTTACCTAGGTCAAGACTGCAATTGCCTAGAGAGAGTTTAGTGATCCGCACCAAACAGCTGATAGGCGCGCCGGCCACAGCGCTTTCTAGCAGCAGCAAAGCCGAATGCCGAGGCTTTCAGCCAAAGCAAAAATTACCGGAACGTGCTATGGCAGGGCGGGGAGCCCCAGCCGTCCGCGCTGAGCAGCTGAGAGGTGCGGCAGCCGCAGCACCTCCCAAAAACAGCGGGGATTCCCTGGCCAATGTTACTAGCCGAAAGGGGAAAAAGGCAGACTTTGGAATTGCTCTGATCGCGTTTGATAAGCGACAATCAAGCGGGCAACTAGGCAGCTGGTCAAATCGAGCTGTCCTAATTAGCAGTGTGTCTAAAGCCATCTAGCTGCTCCAGAAACGGACAGCTTAACAGCTACAAAATAGCGGCCACAACTGACTGAGGGCCTCTGAGCCCAGAGCCCTCAGATGGCAGAGGCTTGGATCCTCTGCTGAAAGGAGATTTTCAGAGTCTCAGTAGCCTCTGAAAGCTCCTAAAAAACAAGGAGAATTCACCAATGGGGTAATGGAAGGGATACATTTAACCTAAACCAAACCTGCTCGAGAAAGGATTTGGGAGTCAAGATTGTCACATCCGTCTGGGCAAACAGACTAAGTCAAGACTGGGAGGTCCCAGAGCAGGACGGGCGTGACAACTTTGACTGACTTAGTCTGATTGGGCAGGAGAACAGAGTCAACCCATTGGTGGATTCTCCATCCATCATGCTGGAGAAATAGACACTCTACACTCTCTTGTTATTCCTTTGTATACAGGATAAAGAGAATACTTGATTTTCATCATCATTATCTTCGGTCCCCAAGGACAGCTCTTTATTCCTGCTCGTGTTTTTAGGAAAAAATTAAAGGGATGTACCACACAAGTCCCCAAATTTGTGTAAATCAACTTCATAAATACAACATACATATTAGAGTGGGAGAGAGAGAGCACCATTTGACAAAGCCATGGACTTATGGCCTACCTGTCTTCAGAGTAAGGAGCAGGACCTGGGCTCTCGAAATGGGTTGCTTCCAGCCGGAATGCCAACGAGCAAAGCATCTTTGCAAGCGTTCTGCATACAATACTGCTGAAGCTCTGCAGCTGCCTGAGAGACCTGGATAAGAGAAAGCACAAGAAGATGACAGGCAACTGGGGTTTTTTTAGAGGTTGGCATGAAAGTCCTGGTGGACCTATATACCCAAAGAGTGAAGTAATTGGTATTATTTGAAGGTTCAACAGCTATGATATGCTTCCTTTTCTGTATTAGTAGCTGGGCTGCTTCAGAATGGAAGATGGGAGACTCTTGAAGTAACTTAACACAGGCTAAGGAGTTCTAGCTGAACAATATAGCTGGAAGGCTAGACTGATTACTTAAAAAAAAGGACAGGCAGCAATTGTAAGGCATGCAGAACATCCTTTCTCTGTAGGCTGCTGAAACTTTTTCTTTAATTGCGGCAATGTAGGAATAAGTTTAATAAACAAAATAATGGAATTTAATAAATGAATGTCTGTATGTAAGTAGGCACAGGGAATCAATTACAGAAGCAAGGAGTGATCCTTTACAACAGGGGTTTTCAAACATGGCCCTTTTATGACTTGTGGACTTCAACTCCCAGAATTCTGGGAATTGAAGGGAGGAATTCTGGGAGTTGAAGTCCTCAAGTTATAAAAGGGCTAGGTTTGAAGACCCCAGCTTTACAAGATCGGAAGCACTGGGGGGGGGTGAAAAGTCCTAGAGAACTGCTGTCAACACAGACTTGGTGACACATAATCGATCAATACAGACACTGGGAAGTACAGGGTTTGGCTGCATATGCTCAGCACAAACAGGACTATGACAATTCGCTGTGGCCAACTCACCACGGCGAATTCACTTATCACAGCAAACTTACCACAGCCAATTTGCAATGGGACAACTCGCCATGGCCAATTCAACACGGGACAACTTGCTGCGGGACACTAATATCAAAGGAATGATGGAACAGAATCATTAAAGGATGCAAAAGGAGGGACAGAATGAAATGTGAATGACAAAAATTAAAATAACTTTTATTTATTTTAAATAATGAAATTGAACTGTTAAATTGTCCCATAGTGAGTTGTCCCGTGGTGAGTTGGCTGTGGTGAGTTGGTCATAGCAAGTTGGTTGTAACAAGTTACCCCATTCTGGCACAGAGAGGGCTCAAAATGGAACAGTCACCAACAATTGAAGCCACTGCTTAATTTCCATAGGGATGTATTGGGGAAATTTTTTCCTCCACAATTCCCAGTGTAATTCAGCCATTTCAAAATTGATCTCCCCTCTGTCAACCAGTCCCCTTCTTGATCTATTCAGATTTTGGATAATTGTCCTGCCGACGGACGATCATGAAGAATCATGAACCCTTCTATATAATTTCTTTCCAATACATAGCTAGGTTGAAAAAAAAAAAAGTAAAATATAGGCTTGGGCATCTGTTTGTTTTAGAATGAAAAAGCTTCAGCCTTTGAATGCTTAAAAATAAGAAAGAAGATGAACCCTGCTTTAAAGTCCAGATATTAAAAAAAAAAATCAGAAACATACCAAGAAAACCTCTAGGAGACTCTTACACATCTGAGACACTACTACCAACTATGCCCTTCTGATATAATTATATTCATTATTTCACTTTTCCAGCAAGAAGGATTGTGACTTTGCTCTATGTTAGTCAGTTATGGCCTTACTTGAAGAAGTCTCAGTGTTAGTTTCATGAGTATTCAAATAAGAATGTCACCAGAATCCAAACACAAGGAACTAACCTGGAAATGTCAACCCTAAGGACGACGCTTTATCAAGAGCCAGACGTGGGATATGACATGCTGGCATGAAAACGTTCCCATCACAGACCAGGTGAAACTCAGACTCAGGTGAGATCACCAAACATATCTCTAAAACACACAACACATTATATCCCTTTATGGCTGGAGGGTGTGTTTGTTGGTTTGTCAAAATAATATTTTTACTTTATCTAAAAAGGAATAATCCTAAATTATTTATTTACTTAGACAAAGTAAACAAAAGCAGTCTAAAATGCAAACTCCACTTGGAACAATCAAGGTGATGCTCTTCATCACAGATAAATGTTTATGTGTATGAAGGAGAGATGCATATACTTGTGTCCGTGTCTGTATTTCAGGTTTGCTCCACTCGAATTGATAACTACAACTGGTTAAAAAGACAGACAGGAGGAGACAAAACAGAAAGACAGAAAGAACTCTCAATATTATAACTTCATATTTAATATATTTAATTTATAACATTTAACAATAAAATATTTAATATAAGTATTAGCTAGATGTTGCTGTTTTGTTTGGTATGGAAAGCTTGAATCTACTGAGGCTATTTTTTTTTAACACAAAAGGCAATGTCTGCTATGGGGTGGGTGGGAGACGTCTTCCTTTGTTTGTCTATTATTTTTCAGAAACATAATTAGCATTCTGCCAAAGGGTGATTCAACAAAATCCCAGTGCTGAGTCTGTACAATTCCCATTCATTTCAGTGGGGAGTGCACAAAAAAAATCTACATGATCAAATATACTTATTACTGATAAACTGTCTGAAAATTTCCTGGACGCTATTTCAAAATTAAATGTTTATACAAGGCTGATCATTCAATGAACACAACACAAACAAAATAAGCAGATGTTTATCAGGGAAACCAACAGACACCTAGTTGAAGTTCTGTCATTTCCATGAGATACAGTCATGTCAAAATCTAGAAGGGAAATGATAATATAAAGGAGGGTATTTCAAGTGGAGAAGGAAAAAGCAATTTTGTTTAAACATGAGCTACATACTCTACTAAGATAAAAAATCTCCACATTGCAATTAAGTTTGGGGGAGGGGAATCCCTGTGGATCTATGTCTAAAAATGCAATATAAAGAGTTTGATAAAGATTTTCTAATTCAGCTTTGATTCTTCCTACTTTTAAAAGGAAGGCTTTAGGTTTGTTCAGTAATCTGGGTTCAAAGGGGAAAAGATAATTTAGAATATAAGTGCAAAAAGCATCTGCTGGCATCTCCTTCAACCAAAGGTATCTTTTCTTGCATGCTCAAAAACAACCAGGGGCACCCTCATAG
This sequence comes from Bothrops alternatus, assembly GCA_034064705.1. Classification (NCBI taxonomy): domain Eukaryota; kingdom Metazoa; phylum Chordata; class Lepidosauria; order Squamata; family Viperidae; genus Bothrops; species Bothrops alternatus. The sequence continues at coordinate 10,091,629 of JARGCV010000087.1, forward strand.
GTTTTTGAAAATAAATATGATGGGTGGGACTACACAATAGAACCATGCTCCTTTTATGTGCATGCAACACATGCAACATACATGAAAAAGGAATGGGGCTTCAACTATGCTATAATTATGTATTTGACTCTTCCCCTTCCCCCACCAATTGCTCTTGAGCGCCACCACATATTCCAAATCATCTTTTCCCCTTTCAGTTCAGTCACTGGAAAACCCAAGAAAGGAGCCATCAATTCAAAATAGTTCCCATTGCGCCTCCAAGCGAACAAGGCTCTCACACAGACACTGATCTCAAAAATAAACACATATACAGTTCTTGATCTAGCTACAAGGTCATCCAGGTACAGGGCAGGATATCTGGATGACCTTGTAGTGAGATCAAGAATGTGCAGTTATTTCATGGCCAAAGACCAAAACAAACATGTTGGAAAACAGAAAAACTCATTGTGAATAATTGAATTGTAGTAAGCAATTGCAATTACAATAAAAAATAACATAGTGATTAAAACTGCCAACAGTTGATATCTGATAGCAAGGGCAATTGCATTAAATCAGTTTTGGAGATAACTGGCAACCTATCAGCTAAAAGAAGAATAATCTTTTCCTCTGAGTTGGCATGAGAGAGGGTTTAAAAAGACATCATTAGGTCAATTCCCCACAAGCCATGAAGAAGAGACAGCGCAGAAGCAAATGAGGGGTTTTCTATTCCTTCTACTAAGCCAGGGGCAAAATTGTTCTTATGCAGGGATGATTAAAAAAAATGGTTTAAAAAAAGCCTGCAATGGGCAAAAATAAAAGCTCTTCCATGGGACAGGCAAGAGAATGTTTGCTACATCCTTGGCAAATAAGTCTGCTCTGTCCAGGAACATAGGTCATGCATGTTATGGGACTTTGCTTCAACTCAGAAGAGGCTATCTAAGGCCAAGCAAAGGCAGATGGTATTCATAATTCATAATATTTTAAATCTATGAGGATGCATATGAAGATATAGCAGTCCTTTTCACAGTCGTACAAAATTAGGAAAGTCAAAAAAAAATTCACAATATTTCAGGAGGCAAAGCTGCACATAGGTCTCCGCAGCAATTAGGCCAGCTTCCAATCTCAGGAAAGAATTGAATACACAACAGAGCACTTGCAACAAACCTTCCCAAAACTTCAATTGAACTTCTTCTACAGAGCTTATGTTGCAGTAATAGGAAACCTGAGCACCATGTAAGTGTGGCTAATGGCACTAGCCCTGAAAATAATCATTGCAGTTGCGGTACAGTTATGGCCATTAAAATTAGTGAAACGCCAAATTGCATTTCAAAGTTTACAATGCCTGATGGGAAACCCTTTGCTGCCGATTCCAGGAAGAATATGCTCTAATATTTATTTATTTTTTAAAAAAAACACCTGAATTTGATTAGTAATACACTATCTATGGGTGATCCTCACTGAATGGCCAACTTTTCAAAGTTACATCGGTGCTGAACAACGAGAACTTATAACAGATCCTCAGAGTTGCAGCTGTTGTAGCATCCCTACCTGCTATGTGGGCACCCAGCAACCAGCTTGCAATTACATCACAGCATCCCACAATCACATGATCACTGTTTGTGACCTTCAATGCCAGCTTCTGACAAGCAAATCAATAGGGAAGTCAGCAGGAGCTTGCAAATGCAACATAGGACATTGCAACCAGCTGGGCTTATACATAAGTTAATATGGGAAATATGAATACTTTTCATATGTGTGGCATAGCATTTATATACAGTAATTTTAGCGTGTGTGTGTGTGTGTGTGTGTGTGAAATTAAGAGTTTTAAAGAGAACATAAAAACTAACCATACTGAAGAAAAAGAACAAAGAAAAAGAAAAAAAGAAAAGTGTAGGAAGGATAAAAAGAAATAGAATTTCCTTCGCAACAAATAAAAGTATGATTACGAAATTACTTATTTAATTATCACAAAAATGTTCACTTTTTGCTATGGTACTATCCATTCTTTTCTAATCAAAGGCACAAGTCATAAGTCTTTCTTGATAGCAAGATGTATGGCACATACATTTAATAAATAACTAAATAAATTGAATTAAATAAGCGCACTTTTTTCTGTTGCATGCAAGAATCTATATGGAGGTTCCAGTGATCCATAAATGTAGATGTCTTTTTCTTTAATCAAAGACGTTAATGTAACTATCTTAGCAAGTTCCATCATCCTCACCAGTCAACTCCATGGTAGGCAGTGTCAAACCTTTCCACTTTTGAGTACAGAATAATCTCGTTGCAGTTGTCATACCTTAAAAACAAAGTTCCAAACACCAATTTTCATAAAAAAATATTCCATTACTTTCTCCATAAGTTGTTTATAAAAATACCTTTATCTTCATTTGAGGGACAGACTCCCAGGACCATAGTTTTAACCTCCTATAGCTTCTACTACAACAAAATTTACCATGTTCAATTAATACAGGTAGTCCTTGACTTACAACAGTTTGTTTAGTGACCATTCGAAGTTACAACAGCATTGAAAAAAGTGATTTATGACCGTGTTTCACATAACCATTGCAGCATCCCCATGGTCATGTGATCAGAATTCAGAAACTTGGTGACTCATATTTATGAGTTTTGTGTCCCTGGGTCATGTGATCATGTGTTGTGACCTGCTGACAAGCCATATGGGAAAGGCAGATTCACTTAACAACCATGTCACTAAGTTAACAACCCCAGCGATTCACTTAACAGCTGAAGGTCATAAAATGGGACAAAAATCACTTAACAAATGTCTTGCTTTGGACTCAGTTGTGGTTATAAGTCAAGGACTACCCTTACAAGTTCTGGGTTTGAGGGTTAATATACAATATGGTATTAATTTTCCAACAGTGGCAGTGAGTAACAGACATTGCAGAAAAGCTGACCAGTTACTCACGACTTATTGTAATGAGTAACCATTGCCACTCCTCACGGCAGTAATAGGCAAGAACATATAGAACTTCTTTTAGGCTTGCTGAAACTGAAGAGGAGATTTTGCATCACCAGCATATAAAGTAGAAGCATAGAGTCAGATCTACTGCTTGGAAACGGTACTTGAACTTGGGCATTCTCAAACTTGAACCAGCATACAAGGATACTTTGATACAAAAGTATCAAAGAAGCCAAAATATAACGATTCTTCCCCATATAAGATGAAGGTACTCTGAAGTGCCTCGTGAAAAGCACATCCCGTTGTTTTGTGGGATTTCACATTGCGCAGCAAAAGGCAGCCATTGATAGGAACAGCAGTCTCCCAAGGCCAGGCTCCAGGGATCAAATCAAAGCCACTTTTAAATCAATAAAGGAAACCCAGAGAATCTCCCAAGGCTAATTGAAATCATGAGGGATAAAGCACTGATCACGCATCTACCATCCCTTCTTGAAATCACTTTCCTGCTTCTTAGATCAGTCTTCAGGGTTTTATTGTACTCAGGCTTTTAATAATGTAGACGTGAGTGGAAGGCTGAGTGGATATGTGCTATGATCTAGGGCAGGGGTCTTCAAACTTGGGCCCTTTTATGACATGCTGGCTGAGGAATTCTGGGAGTTGAAGTCCACAAGTCATAAAAGGGCCCAAGTTTGAAGACTCCTGATCTAGGGGAAAATGTGTAAACCTACGGAGGGTCTCCACTGTGTCTCTGTCTCTAACCCTTTTGCATAGGCCTTGCACAGTATTCTCTGAAAGCAAATATAGCCCTGGGCCCAATATATATATACCTATACAAATAATCCTTAACTTACAACCATTCATTTAACAACAGTTTAAAGTTATAATGGCCTGGAAAAAAGTTATCTACGACTTATTCATGACATCATGATTGTTGCATCAGCCCTACAGTCAAGAGATTGCAATTCTGGCACTGAGAATCCATTCACATTTATGACCGATATGCAGTGTGTCTTGCGGTCACGTAAATGCATTTTGTGACCTTCCCAGTTGGTTTCCAGCAAGCAACTTCAATTAGGGAAGCCGGATTCACTTAATGACTGTGTGATTCTCTTAATTATCATGGAAAGATGGTGGTAAAAATCAGGCCTGGTCACATGATTCACTTAATGACCATATTGCTTAGTGACCAAAATTACAATCCCAATTGGGTCATAAGTAGAGGATGACCTGTAGCAATTATGTTTGTTTACAGTATCTTCTCTGGAAAAAAAAATGAAGCGAGGATGTAGAGAGCCAACATTCTATTCTGTAAGGGCAATTTTGTAAACATTTTTCCTCACAAAATCCAGTTGCCTGTTTCTGAAGTATGGACACCGTTTATAACATATTTATTTTAATGTAATCAGAATGGTGAACAAAGTCCAAACACAAATGAAGAACAGGTTGCTCTAACTGCAGCCTGCTATATTCAGGTCTGTAATGGAACGGCTTCTTTGATGGCAAAAACCTTTGGTCTTTCATCACAACCATAGGAAAAGCTTTGGTATTATTTATATGTTGCAATCTGTTGCAACCCTGGAGAGATAAGCCTTTGTTTCTTCAGCCTCATTAACCATGATGACATGAATTGAATAGAACTAAACTGGCATGCGTTCTGCAAAACACCCATAGAATGATTCAGCCACCACACCTCCTACAGCACAGAATAGATGGGTCTGTAAAATAGCAGTTATTTTCTAAATTAAATTGATAGCAACACCATGCAATATAAAACCAGGAGTCCTATTTAAACAATAAAAACTAATCTAACATCTGAAGGGATAGTTATAATGTCACAGTACCCCTAACGCAGTGTTGGCGAACCTATGGCACGTGTGCCAGAGGCAGCACTCAGAGCCCTCTCTATGGGCACCCGCACTGCCATTGCCAGCAGCTTGCGCAGGTCCATTAGGCCACTGCCACCTGGAGCGGCAGCCCCACCCAGCACAAAGGAGGCGAAGCAGCCAGCTAGCAAGCTCGAGTAGAGGTGGTAGAGCACGCCCACACCCAGCAAGCCAAAGGCCACCCCGAACAGGAAAAGCCGGATCCCTATCAGCACCATGGTCCCACAGTCCCAGCTAGGATTGCATGCCTCCTCCATCTATTCTGGGCCTCCTGCCCACCGCCCCACCTGCCAGAGATCCCCTGGATCTCCCCCAACCCTGCCCTGCCCCCAAAGGCATCCCCCTATGAGCAACATCGAGGTGGCCATGCCCATCCAGTCTGCTGTGACAACTGGAGCCATGCCCACCCAGTGGGCCATGCCCCCATATCCCCTCCCTGGGGGCACCACAATGCTGATGTGGCCCTGGCACTTTGTGATAAATAAGTGGGTTTTGGGTTGTGGTTTGGGCACTCGATCTCTAAAAGGTTCGCCATCACTGCCCTAGCATGTTGAAACAGCCAGGTTTACATCAATTTTACTAATAACAGGCCGGTGGGTAAGCACATGTCAAGGGGGCCTACTATTCAACAGAACTGAATCAATAGGTATATTTATGTGGCCTCTAAAGGGGATTACCTGAAATCAAGGCACGTCAGGGAAGAATTCACCACTTAGAATGAGTGGGATAGAGCAGGGGTCTCCAACCTTGGCAACTTTAAGACTTGTGGACTTCAACTCCCAGAATTCCTCAGCCAGCAAGTTGCCAAGGTTGGCAATCCCTAGGATAGAGCACACTGTTTTTCAACCTCAGCAATTTTAAGCTGTGTGGACTTCAACTCCCAGAATTCCCCAGCCAGCATGAGAGAGAAAGAGTGAGAGAGACAGAGAGAGAAGAGCGAACCTTTGTATTCCAACTCCCCAACTGTATAACCACTAGGTAATATTTTTCTAGCACATGCTTACAGAATCACAAATGCTCCTAGACTTAAAACCTGCAACACTGATTAAATTTAAATTGGGTCACAGCGGGAGTAGAAGCACAGTGCAGGGAAACAGGCTAGGGTCAATGTGAGAGATTGCTCAAACTCGGGCCACACTCTTTGATTTTCTGTTTTACTTCACTGGTTTTCGTGAGATGCCAAAGAGGTAAACACAGAGAAGATAATCTTCTTTTAAATTTGTTTTGGGGTATTTTAATTTTCTCCAATACATGTGCAAAAGAATAAATATGAACTGGAGAGGATATCAAGACTCCAGCACAAATCTTTAAATAGTGGCCACATGTATCAAGTAACTATTCTCAAGATGCAAAATAATGACAAAGGTCCTTTTGTACCCATCAATGATGGACTCTTTTGATACATGCTAGGTCAGTGATGGCGAACCTTTTAGAGACCGAGTGCCCAAACTGCAACCCAAAACCCACTTATGCATCGTCGGGTGCCGGGTGGGTGTGGCCCATTGGGTGGGCATGGCCCATTGGGTGGGCATGGCCCATTGGGTGGGCGTGGCTGCGGTTGTAACAGCAGACCGGGTGGGACTAAAAAGTTCAATCAATCAATTCCAACTATACAAGATCTTTTTTTCCCCCCGCGAGAAGTTGAAATTGACTAATTGATTGAACCTTTTCTTTTTGCACACGGCAGCGGAGGCCTGAAGCGAAAAGGTTTTATAAAACCCAGCTGAAGGCCTAGGACTGGGGCGATGGCGCGCATGCCCACAGATAGGGCTCTGAGTGCCGCCTCTGGCACCCATGTCATAGGTTCACCACCACTGTGCTAGGTGAAACCTACCTCACAGGGCTGTTGCAAGAATAAATACATTTCGAAGAACGGAAATGCTCCACTGTATTTCTATTTATTTATCAATTCAATCTGTTTGCCGCGCATTGCAGCATGAGGTGACTCTGGGCAGCCTACCAGGTTAAAAAAAGAATAAATCAATTCAAAAACTATAAAAGTACAAACTATCAGCTATGACTAAAAGATGGGGAGGCAGGAGGGGAGGATGAGAGGGGGAGGTGGAATCTTGTTATTAAACTATCAACCACCTTCACTGTGACACTCTTGCAGAAGATGAGGAGGGTGGGAGCCAATCTCGCTATGGGGGGGGCAAGATATTCCAAAGGGCAGGACAGGATGGACAGCAGAGAAGGCTCTTCTCCTGGACCCCAGAAAAACAGGTGGGGCGTGCCAATCCTATTGGGATGAAAAGGCTCAAGTATTACTGTCACCCTTACCTCAGTTTCAATAAACAAATGCCCTTTAGAAGTAGAATGAATGCAGACAGTCCCTGCTGATTAGTTAATTAGGTGAGAAGATTTATCAGTATTTTACTGCTGTGCACCTTTCATATTGCCTGCCAGAATTGGGCTACACTTGAAGAGATAGAGTCATTTGAATAGGAGAACAAGATGTTGACCAGAATGACCAGGATGTTTAATCAGATGTGGAATTAACAGCTCATCATCGGCATAAAATGGATAGTTACGGTAAGGCATGTTTTGATGGCTTCTTTTCACCATGACAAAGGCTGGGTTTGGATTCAAATGGAATCTTTTATATTTTCCATCCAAAACCACTGATGGGAGTATATTAAACTTGCCCCATCTCCATGTCATTCACTAATTGAAATAGGAGCTACCAAGCTTTCTGTAGCTTGAAGATGCACTCATTTTAATTGATTCCCCCCCCCAGCAGTCAAGGCGTACATGGATCATAGTACTGGCAGATCATTTTAGTAGAATGTCCTTCTCATTTTTGTTTTAGAAACAGGCATTTTCTAAAACAAAATGTACATCAAAATTATTGGATACCAAATACATTTACTCTGCTTCTTCTTTGCCCCATCCCCCCAATTACAGCAAAGCTATATCCCTATCATTTGGACAGTTGTCAACATATAGAAGCAAACTTGCAAGGCTTCAGTGAAGGATCACTAAAGACGGGAAAAGGGAGGTGTGGGGAAATTTCTAGTATTTAACACAGGCTGCCCTGCGACAACACACAATACAAGAAAAACCTTTCTAAAGCAAATAAAGCTATAATTATATAAAAAAAACTTACGAGCAGAACATAAACCCCACTGAAAACAGTAAAATGCACTCTTAGCTAAACAGTCATGCAAGGTTTATATATCTCTCCCTACGCTGACTGTGTCAGAATGCTGAGCTAGCATGAGAATTCTGGGATGCTGGAAGACATCCAAAAATGTAATCTGAAAGAACAAACAACTCCTTTACGTACTGCTAGGATACAGAACTTTAATTTCTCTTTACAGAAACACCTACACAAATTGGTTATATATATACCTAGCCAATGGTAATCTCTGATTATCTAATTGTGCCTAATCACCATGGCCTGGGATCCTAATCAAAAGTATTTTGTTTATAGGTGATGCCCAGAGGAGCCAACCAGCAAAAAACAGTGAATAATAGCATAGCTATAGGGTCCTCTGCTGCCTCTTCTTACTGGACAGATGATGCTTCCATTAATGGGAGCAAATGGACAGACGATGCTTCCATTAATGGACAGACGATGAAAAATGGACAGATGATGCTTCCATTTATGGGAGCAAATTTACCTAATATTCTACCCTTCCCTTTAAAAGAATTGCCACCCATGTGACAAACTTCCTAAGAGCAGTTTGACAATCACTCCTCTTCCCTGGATGAGTTCAAGTAGAAAATGGGTAAAATTGTTGGGGTTGCTTGAAATTAGATAATTAATCTAATGGAATATTGGCTTGTATAATCTAAATGATCTCCTTCGACTCAAATTCTCTGCTTCTATCCATTTATCAAGTGACATTTTTGATTTCCTTTATTTTTATCAGCATTTCATACTGAAGGTTTGTGTAAAGTCTGGAAGTTGATTTTGTTATTCAGTTTCTTAATATTGCAGAATTAACAAGACATCTCTAGCTTATGAAATTACTGATTTACATAAACATGCCTGTGATCACATATTAGTGGGCAATCCAGCTTCTTTCTATTTGTTATTCTTGGGATATATATTAAGAAATATATTAATGTATATTTCAAAAGCAGTTTCTAAGAGTCAGCCATGACAATATGAGTGTTAAAACTCTGCTTTGGCTGAAAACAATTTTTTAACAATTCAGAACTGCTCAAAGAATGAGGGTGGCTGAGGATTATGGAACTGATCCAACACATTTTAAAAAATGCAGAATTGAGAAAAAGGCCTTTGAAAAATGCACAATTTTTGGCAAAGGTCTCATTTTTACTATATCCGCTCCATCCTGGAACAAGCAGCTATCAGGGACTTTCTCACCTACAAATACAGTCACAAGAGTGTTACCTAAAACCACACAAGGGATTATAATCAAGCGTGGTTCATTTATGAAACCCATTTTTTTTTTTACAACTCGATTGTACTTGAAACGCTTGGTGGTACAGGATACTATCAAGATACTCCAGGATACGCCAACAATGGCCGTTGCTTTGCATTGTATACCAGAAGTCACACCCTCCGCATAGGGGAAAAAAAAAAAGACGCCTTAAAAATCAATAGCCGGGTTTACAACACACACCAGCCGTTCAGACAAACAGTCCGAATCCCCCCCCCCACCCCGGAAAAGAGCTTGGTTGGAAAGCACCTCGACGCCGACCTCAAAATAGCAGCAAAAGAGAAACCTTAGGCAACCAGCCAGCAAGTCGGTGCGAACAGAAAGCCAAGGCAACTATAATACAAGTCGCAATGGTGTCATCTAAAAACGAAACCAAAACAAAACAAAACCCGGCCCTGCCCTGCCCTTCGCAAGCCCCCTCGATTTGCAGACCAACAATGGCCGGTTTTATTTCCAACGCCCATGCAAACCTCAAATGTGAGCGGACCAGGATGATCCGGAGACTAGCAAGCCCCCACCCCAATTTGCTACCCCGCTTTTCCGGAGACAAGCAACCCCCCCCAAAAAACCCCCAATTTGCTACCCCGTCTTTTCCCTCACGACCGGAATAATAATAATAATTAAAAAAAAACCCAACCCACAAGAGCCGAGAGCGGCCCTGTTCTCCCATCCCTGGCGCCTGCTCGCTGCGCTCCAGCGTCCCGCCTTCCGAGTTGGGTAGAGAAGACAAAGGCAGGCTTTAATAATGCCGCGCGCGAGAGAGAAAAGCGGCCCCGGCGCCTGCCTCGCCTCGCCCGAAGTCCGAGAGCGGCCGAAGGCGCGTCCCCCCCCCCTTTTTTTTCTTTCTTCTTTGTAAAGGCGGCTCACCTTGATGCGTTCCACGCCGGCCTCGAGTTTCAGCTGCTCCACTATGCACTTCACGTAGTTGACGGTGGGGCTGGAAGACATGCTGGCAAGCGGGTACCGCTCGGCGGCTCCTCTCTGCCTTTCTTGCTCTCTCCCGAGCGAATCCGCGCTCCCCCCCCTACACACACACACACACACACACACAGCGCCGCCACCACCACCACCCCGGTTCCCGAGCCTGGACGGAGGAGCCGGTCTTCCCAAGGCAAGAACTGAGCGCAAAAAAAGGGGAGGAGACAGCCCTCAACCGTCCCCCCCCCAACCCCTTTGAGGAAAGAAATGGCGAGGCGAGACGGGTCGAGTTGGCAGAACGCTGGGGATGACAACTCGCTCCCGACCTCCTTTGATTTATTCATCTAAACATTCATATCTTGCACGCTCCTTCTTTTTTTCCTGAATCAAATCAAATCAGAATAGAGCTGGAAGGGGCCTTGGAGGTCATCTAGTCCAGCTGCCTGCTCAAGCAGGAGGACCAATACCAGGGTAGGCAACCTTGGCTTTTATGACTCCTGGACTTCAACTCCCAGAATTCCTGAGTCAGCTTGGCTGATACAGGAATTCTGGGAGTTGAAGTCCACGTGTCATAAAAGAGCCAAGGTTGCTTACCACTGACCTACACCATTTCAGACAAGTGGCTGTGCAGTCTCTTCTTCAAAACCTCCAGTGATGAAGCACCCACAACATCTGAAGGCAAGTTGTTCCATCAGTTAATTGTTCTCACTGTTGGGAAGTTTCTCCTTAATTCCAGATTGCTTCTCTCCTTGATTAGTTTCCATCCACTGCTTCTTGTCTTGCCTTCTGGTGCTTCCCCCCCCCCCTTTCTACTTCCCATCGCTACCACCTCCCTCAACCTGTCTGCTGTACAGTACAGGTAGTCCTCAATTTACCACAGTTCACTTAGTGACCGTTCAGAGTTACAATGGCTCTGGAAAAAAGTGACCTTTTTTCATGTAACCTTTGCAGTATCCCCATGATCATGTGATTAACATTCAGATGCCTGGCAATTGGTTCGTATTTATGACCGTTGCAATGTCCCAGAGGTCATGTGATCTCCTTTTGTGACCTTCTGACAAGCAAAGTCAATGGGGAAGCCAAATTCACTTAACGACTGGGCTATTAACTTATCAACTGCAGTGATTCAGTTAACCAAAGCAAGAAAAGTTGTAAAATGGTGCAAAACACTTAACAAATATCTCATTTTAACAACAGAAATTTTGGGCTCAGTTATGGTCATAAGTCGAGGACTACCTGTATTATCCTGGCCTCGGTTATATTTTTTTTTTCCTTAAAATCTATTCCAAGAAAATACTTTGCTGGATTCCAAGTGCAGATAAAGCCACCCAGTTTATTATTTGTTACAAATTGGCTGGATTGGCATAGCAGGCTAAGTCCTAAACCACAGCTTATGAGCTCAAAATGATTGGATTCAGCCTAAGCCAAAAGAACACAAATCGCATTAATGCGTTAAGGGGGAAGGGACCTGGCTGCTAACAAGATATGTATTAAGATTTATGTTAATGTCCCACCGGTCTTGTATTCCAATTCGGCAATTAAGCTGAATAATCAAGGAGAGAAGAAATCTAGAACTAAGGAGAAATTTCCTGACAGAACAATTAATCAGTGGAATGACTTGCCTTCAGAAGTTACGGGTGCTCCATCATTGGAAACTTTAAAAAAGAGACTGGATAGCCATTTGTCTGAAATAGTATAGGGTTTTCTGCCTGAGTAGGGGGTTGGACTAGAAGACCTCCAAGGTCCCTTCCAACTCTTGTTATTCTGTTATTCTACTCTGTTATTCTGTTAAATCACTATATGTACCTAGATATATTTCGGTGGCAACCATGCTAAGAGTCCGTAGGCTCACATTTGGGTTCATGTATTGCATGGATTTATATTTGCATAGGATTCTCTGGCAAAAATCACAGCTGATTAGATTTGCACATGCTAAACCTGAAGCCATACATACTACAAAATTCAACCACACTATGGCTTAACGCAATGTCTCCATTTTGGATGGAGGGGGGAGTGGGAAAAAACAGCAAAGTTCAGCTTTTTAAAATCCTTTTCTTGATTTTAAATATTCTGGAGAGTATACTTGATGTTTTAACTGATATTCCAAGCTGTGATTTTGTTCACATTAAGGCACAATTTTATTGTATGAATTCCTTTCCCGTAAGCAGTCCAACAACGAAACAATGCATTTTGGCTATCGGCTAGTGATTGAAAGGGTCTTCTCTTTCATTGCTACTTTGATGGGCTGTGCTAAAATGAAGACATCTGCCTCACCTTGTAAAATTCCCCCACAGTTTTCTTTATGATGCTGATGCCCTCCTCTAAATGTCCTTTTTACCTCTAGCTATATCATAACTGCAAATTCAAGGTTTCAGGCTTCCTTTACAAAAGGCCTTTTTACCGTAGTAGTTACTGCTGTCACCTCCTTTCTTCCAAGGAGTGCCTCACCTGGTATCCTCCCCCTAATCCCCAGCTGTGAAATAGAGTTCCCAAAACCTGTGCAGCTCTACAGGTAGTCCTCAACCTAAGACCACAATTGAGCCCAACATTTCTGTTGCTAAGTGGGACAACTGTTAAGTGAGTTTTGCTCCATTTTATGACCTTGCCACAGTTGTTAAGTGAATCACTGCAGTTGTTAATTTAGTAACATGGTTGTTAAGTGAATCTGCCTTTCCCATTGATTTTGCTTCTCAGAAGATCGCAAAAAGTGATCGTCACTGCAAAAGTCATAGATATGAGTCAGATGCTGAGCATCTGAATTTTGATCAAGTGACCATGGGAATGCTGCAATGATTGTGTGAAAAACGGTCGTAAGTCGCTCCCTTCAGTGCCGTTGTAACTTTTTTCTTGTTATTCATATGTTGAAAGAAACTTTTAAAATTATCTTTGACTTTTGTTGCAAGTCTTTGTTCATGCTGAGCTTTTGCTTTCCTGACTTCATCTTTGCAGGTTCTCTCTGCCTGCTGATATTCTGCCTTAGTTGGCTTTTCCTTCATAAATAATTTTCACTGTTGGGATTCATGATCTTTTATCTCCCCGTTCTCCAGTCAAATCTCAAGACTCATTTGACATCTTGAGGAGCAGCTCCCAAACCTGGGTAAATTACCCAAAACTGGGGGAAAATGTTTTTTTTCTTTGGTAATGACACACAAACCCATTACACAATCACAACAGGGGCCTTTAAATTGACTTAAGTGTTTTACCTGCAGTGGATAAAAAAGGACTTTCTGATAAGCAGTTTTGAATTATGAAGGAAAAAGTTTGGGAAGCATTGAGCTAGCTAATCTTTGGCCCTAAAACTGAAACAGAATTTGAAAAATAGAATCAGAGATTACCTAAACATGTAGAAAATAGGCTTGTAAAAATGTATGACTACGAATGCAACTTTATTGAAAACAGAAACAGAGGAATCTTGCATACAACTGTCTCATAGAAGGCATATCTGGGAAGCTACCGGTAGGTGAAGAAAGGAACTACAAAGCTCATTACTTGGAAAATGCACAAATACAAAAGGAAATAGCCTCTGGTCTAGCATCCTGGCTGATGGTGTATTTACACCACCCCGTAACTAAATTTTTCTAGCAGATCTTTAACAACAGGATCAGCACAACAGGTAAGATAAAAATAAAGAGTTGAAATCTTCCTGGCAGTGAACACAGCACAATATCAGATAGAATTCATACAATCAAGTAGAAATTAAGTAGTCAACCTATAAACACACTGACTGTATTTTTTCTTGGGGAAAGTGTGATGCCCAAAGACAATAATGGTGATAGCATCAAAGCTATTGCAATTTCTACTCATCCCTCACTTTCCCCATCTTTAATTGGTTCCTTGGAATCTGAAGACAGCCAGCATTCTCTGCTGACACTTTCATATACCTAATAATAACTATGGCAACAAAGAGGACTCTTCATAAAACAGTGTTATCTATTTTTATTCTATACAGTGAAGCAGAATATTACACTTTAAAAGGGATGAAGCTAAAAGGAAGCCCTACCTATTTTTTGCAGCCAAGAATCGGGTCTGTCCATTACAACTATAATGCAGTCTGCCCATTGTGGTGGTAAGTTGTGAAAGTTGTAAAGTGGATCAGCATGCAACCAGATCTATTTTTTTAACATTTTTTCGTGTTTAGCAAACCCATTATTCACCATGGGTGTTTTTGCCAAAAACCAGGTGCAAATGCTGATTTTCAGCAAAAAAAGAGTAAATAATGGCCATGTGATGCTACAAGTGCCCATAAAAGTGAGCCAGTTGTTGACCACCTGAAATGCAATCACATGACTGGGAGATGGCCATTGGAACTTCTGAACCTTCATTGTAAGTACTTTTGGGGGGAGGGATTTGTTGTAACTTTGTACTGTCACTAAATGATTGATCGTAGGTCGAGAACTGCCTGAATATGTGCCTTGATCACATCACACCTGAGCCTTACATCTCCTATCATATGTAAGCTAAAAGCAAATGCCAAGGTAAGCCCAAATTTGTTGGTTGCCCCCCATTCTATGGTTCTTTGTAATAACATATTAACTTTTCAATTTCCACAGTGAAGCCTTTTTTTGCCCCTTAATGGCTTGGACATCCCAATTTTATTGTCGCATTTGACATATTCTGATGAATAGAAGAATGTGCTCTTTAATGAAGGAAGAAATGAATTAACAATTAGCAACAAGATCAGTTTCCTCAAGATAGATGAAAATTTAATGGTTTGTTTATTATTTGTTTATTGTTCCCCAATGTGGGGATCTCCATAGCATACAATAAAGCATCCAATTCCAGAAGATTCACATCCTTCCACATTTGATAAGAAGGAACATTGTTTTTGCGTCTTTTCAAACGACCTTTCTGCTTACATTTTCAAGTAATATTATTTCCACAAAAATGCCATAACTAACATTAGCCTTGAGAGTATTTTATCTGTAAGGCTGCCACTAAAATTTCCATAATATTTACTTCTTTCCAACTGAGTATGGGGAAAAAAGAAAAAAGCAACAATAATGCTTAGCATCTGTTGGATCTTTTCATTTACACTTTCAAGAAATATTTTGTCTACAAAGACTATAATTACATAAACTACATATGTGCATCAAGTAACTTTGTTTTCTACTTTTGCACTTGCATTCCTTACACCAAAGCACTGTAGCTCAGGGTCCCCAACCCCTGGTCCATGGACCAGTACCGGTCCACGGCATGCCAGCAACTGATCTGCACAAACAAGCAAAGCCGCATCCCTGGGATGCAGGCAGCACCCAAAAGTATGCACACTCCAGTCTGTGGAAAAACCTCTCATCACAGGACCGGTCCCTGGTGCCCAAAAGGTTGGGGACCTCTGCTGTAGCTGACAATTTTACAATACTGAATATAGATGATAGGAAATGTTCTGTATTTGCTGCTTAAAAGAAAGTCAGGGGTTAAAAAAAAAACATCCTCCAAGGTTGATGACTATTTTGTAGAATTCCTAGAGCCAAGCAATATTGAGAAACAGTATCTGATATCCAAAGTAATCTTTTAAAAAGCTTTTCATTTTCCAGTCTTTTGGTCATAGTCAGTGAAATGTTTCGACTTTCTTTTTCCAGACAGCAGAAATGCAGGCAACCGTAGTTATCGTTCCTCAGTTACAAATGAGGCTTGCTGGACATAAGTAGTTTCTTAAGAAATACAACTTTGTAACCTCAGGAGTTACATAGGTGTGTATTTTTTATTTTTTTAAAAAAAGCAGGGCGTAAATGAGATCCTAAGTGAGCCATGAAGAATTAGCTAGTACTGTGATTAGAAGTTACTTAAAGAGCAAGTCTTTAATTTTGTGACATGTAAAGCTATGCTATTTATTACTGGAATAGAGATAATTTCCTCTCTAGATGGATGGCTTCCCATAACCGCCATTCCATGGCCATTCCCCTGCTTTCTCCTTTTTTATATATAAATAAAAGAAACATAGGTAGAAGCCCTAACTATGCAGTAGGACAGTGAGAGAAAAAAAATGTCTAATTCTGATTCTTCTGTATGGCATAGAACAGGGGTGTCAAACTGCTGGCCCGTGGGCTGGATGCATCATAGCGAAACTGCGCCCACCCCATTGCCGGCAATGGCAAAAAAGTCGTGATACATCGCAACATGTCATGTGACGTTGTGAGTTTGGTACCCCTGGCATAGAAGAATCCCATATTGCAGAATAGAGACTTTCCTCCTCTTTTCTATTTCTCATCTTGAAAGCTGTATAAAGTTCCTCTTTCAGACAATCACTCGGAGCAGAGAGAAGGAAAAAGGAGATTTCCATCTCGGTTCCAAATGTGCTATTATTATAATTCGCTGCAATCAGCCAGATGTATAGAGTGGACTTGATTATTGAGTCCTTCCTAAAGACATGGAACAGGCAGATCTTGTTGTTTGATGTGTTAAAAGTATTGTTGCAGGATGTAAGCATTCCAAGTAAAACTGCCTTTTGCAGTTGACTGACAAGTGATTTTGTCAATGCTGACAGTGTTCAAGATGCTTCAGACAGAGCATCTGGTGCTCCAGATGTTTGGGGATTGCATCCAAGGCACTTAACAATTATTGGTGCTATTTTCATCCAAGGCACCTACAACTATTGGTACTATTTTTGCTTTGTTTTGCCATAATTGTTCTACTTTTATTTGCGGGTCTTGTATTTTGTGATTTTTTCCAGTTCTTTCTCTTCTGTTCTCCTGTCTCTAGGTACTACTACATCCACTATAGCCAGACTTTTTTGTCTTTCTTATTGACAATTATTACACCTGGGTTGTTATGAGGCGGCTGCCTGCCTGTGCGAATTCTAAAGTTACAGAGGACTAAGGCATTTATCATTCACTGTATTTCTAAGATAAATGATCTTTCTTCCTCAGCAGAACAGTTGCTGCAAAACTATTCTGAATGGGAGGTTGGAAGCAGAATACCGGTAGGTTCTTGGAAGAACTAAGCACGGAAAGACTTAATTTAAAAAAAGCTTTCCTTCTAGCAAAACCATGAATAATTCAGAACTATCTTCCCTGAGCTTCACAACCAGGAAAGAAGAGTCACCATCACATGCCCATGTGTACATAAAGGAATCTGTTGTATATCACTAAAGCTGAGACTGACTGAAGAGCGAAAATAGAAAAGGGATGGAGGCAGGAAGGTTGCAGAAATCTAAGCTAGTTGAACACCATGGAGCATTCATGAGTCTCACAATTACTCCCTTGTTTAGAAAATAATTCATCAATAATACAGACATTGACAATCAGGTATGAGCATGAACCTTAAAGTCAAAGGCTGAGATGACTGCAAATAAATGGGACTACATTTCTGGAAGCTATTTCACAAAATGAATCGAATTTCTAACAATCCATGTAAGTTTGTTGTAACACAGTATAGGTGGCACACTCACTAGGATATGGAGTAAGTCCCATCGAACTTGGTATAATTTACTTCTAAATAAACATTCACACTACAAAGAATTCCAGCGGTAGTTGCTGAACAGGGACCTAAATGTTTTTTCCTTATGTTGTTAGTTGCAAAGTCGTGTCCAACCCATCGCGACCCCATGGACGTTCCTCCAAGCCTTCCTGTCCTCTACCATCTTCTGGAGTCTATTTAAGCTCACGCCTACTGCTTCAGTGACTCCGTCCAGCCACCTCATTCTGTGTCATCCCCTTCTTCTATTGCCCTCAATCTTTCCCAGCATTAGGCTCTTCTGCAGTGAGTCCTTCCTTCTCATTAGGTGCCCAAAGTATTTGAGTTTCAACTTCAGGATCTGGCCTTCTAAACAGCAGTCAGGGTTGATCTCCTCCAGGACTGACCGGTTTGAATGCCTTGCAGTCCAAGGGACTCGCAGGAGTCTTCTCCAGCACCATAGTTCAAAGGCCTCAATTCTTTGTTGCTCAGCCTTTCTTATGGTCCAATTTTCACACTCATACATTGCAACTGGGAAAACCATGGCCTTGACTATATGCACTTTTGTTGGCAGGGTGATCTATGAAGGGTTTTTTCCTTATAGACCTTGTCTAAAATAAAATGTTCTTTAATATGTATGTTTCTTGGGTAAATAATTTCTGATTTAATTAAAATAGAACTGTAGTTTGTAACCTTTTCTCTCACAAGTTCTACTGGTCATATTGATGAAGAAGCTGCATCTTACCATTGATGGTAGAAACAAAATGCTTTGAAAATGTAAGTTTAGAGACATTGTGTTATTATTTATCATTTTCATTGAAAGTTTAAATTAAAGTGGCAATCATTTACTCAGTTCCACAGTTGGCTACTTCTACGGTAGATTCCATCTTGGTATTCCAGCAGCAGTTGAAATTCCTAGTTTAAATACAGTTGCTTAGGACTTCTGATGCCCAGATTCTCGAAGTTCCCATTTTATACTTCTGAGCAGAATAACATAAATAAAACTCAATATGGTTTTGAGATTGTAAAATTACTCATTAGAGTCAAGCCTTATTGAATGAAAAAAAAGTCTTCTGTTCTAAAGACTGTAGGGTGGATAGAGGTAAAAATGCCTTGCAAGTTCAGAAAGCAAGGTATGTAATTAGGGAAACATTCCAAAAACAGTGGGGGTTTTATTCTGGGGGTTTTATTCTTAATTGTTTTTTTAGATTGGATTTAGTTTTTTGATAAATTGTTTTATTTATGTTGTAAGCCGCTCCGAGTCTTCAGAGAGGAGCGGCATATAAATTTAATTAAAATAAATAAATAAAATAAATAAATAACAGGAAAGCCTAGAGACATTTTTACCATGAAGTACTTAAGGGTACATGTTTATATTTGAGGAAATCCTCATCTGATCTGAGAATCAGTCAAGTGCTAAGGAAATATCTCTTACGCTGCTGCAAGTGTAGTGTTTCTGTCTGCCACTTGGCTGATATGCAATAACCTAGGCCAGGGGTAGGCAACCTCGGCTCTTTTATGACTCATGGACTTCAACTCCCAGAATTCCTGAGCCAGCTATGCTGGGAAGTTGAAGTCCATGAGTCATAAAAGAGCCGAGATTGCCTACCCCTGACCTAGGCAAAGGAAGCACCATTTTTTTAGTACAGAGAAACAACGTAACATACTATAAAGCAGCAGCTCGAGTTGATACCACTGATTCAGTGAGAGCAGGAAAACTTGCAAGATTCTGTTAGTATAACATCTCTCTATAAAAGCAGACTCAGCCTTCCTTTGGAGTGGATTTCTTGGTTCTCTCTGCCTATTGGGGTTGACAGCTCACTATATTATATTCCCCTTATACTCCTTTCTACCAGCTTCATTAAAAAAAATTATCCGACTTCCGGTTCCGGGTCGCTAGTCGTGCGCGAAGATTGCTCTCCTCGCCGACTAGTTTTCCCTCCGTCGGCGGACCCTTATGCGGGCCCAAAGTCGCCCTGGAGGGTGCGACTTTCCTACGAGGAGGCAGCGTTCTGGCAGCAGAGAAGCAGCGGCCCCTCCAGCTGTCCGGATGGAACTCCGAGGGCCAACAGAGAAGATCGGCCAATAAAATGGCCGATCGCTCTGCCGCAAGAAACCGAAAGTCAAAAGAACATCTAAGCTTCAGACCCACCGTGGTGAATCCGGGTGAGACCTTTCCTTTTTTTCCCCTCTTTGTTTTTTTGTTTTGTTTTATTTTGTTTGTTGCATGTAAGATCTGTGTTGGAAAGATTTCCCTAGCTCGGAAAGGCAGCTTTTACTCGTTGGGGAAGAAAGGCGAACAAAAGAATAAAGTAAAGCTTTAGAAATTACGTTGTTTTTTATATATTACCAGAAAAAAATATTTTAAGAACTTTATTATTAGCCTATGTTGTTTTATTTTGAGTAAAGAAAGAAGAATGAAAAATGAAATAACTCTTGGGGGGGGGAGATGGATTTTTTTTAGCTTACTGAGGACATCTACTGGTTAAAAAGTGATATTGCAACTGGAGAGGAGATGATCTTTTTATATGAAAGTTAACTGGACGTTTGAATTTTTTTCTAAAATGGAGCTGTATTCACATTTAAACTGTGAACTTATTCTGGAAAAAATCTATGAGACTAAAGAGGAAATATGTGCTACAATGAAAGAGTTTACTACAGAACTAAGAGCCAGAATCTCTTCCTCAAACTTTAAAATTGACTTTCAGATTGCACCTGATTCTTCTATCAAACAGACTCTACAAGAAGAGGACTTAACTGAGAACAAAGAGAAATTGACTCTGCCTTATATGCAACTCAGTTATGACGTTGAGAACCAGGAAAAGCAAAGACTGGGACTTGGAACTCTAAAGCAACAAGACTTTATGCAAAAAGAAATCAGAAGGCCAATTCAGAGGTCAAGATGGTTCTTACTGATTCAAAAGATATTACAAGCAACAAAGAGAGACCTATCTGTTGGAAAGGAAGCTTTGCTATGGAAACCTACTTGGCATTTGAAAAAAACTAGAAGATTTTTTTAAAAAAATGAAAGTTAAAGTTTTGAGTAATGGGCTAAAGGCAATCTAGAACTATGGACTGACAAGGACCAAGATTATACGTTAGATGTAAGAAAAATGGGATTAATGGAAGATATAAAATTTATCTATATGGAAATTACTGATGATCTATTTGTTTGATGATTAATGAATTGAAATATCTTAAAGTTTGATGTTATCTTGTTAGTTCAAAGTTGATTGATGGTTTATATATCTTTAGGATAGATTAATACTTTAGCCTAAAAAAGAGATATTGGGAGATAATGGGTTAAAGGCAATTTAGATTAATGATTTGATTTTAGGATTAAGATTAAGATTATGAGTTACAAGTAAGAGAAAAAAGGAGTGACTAATGAAATATATATTAAATCTTTTAAGAATATGTTTGTTTTTCTTTTTTTGTGTAGGAAATAGGGTTACTTGCAAGAAAATTATTATGTAATCTTGAACTAATCTAATAAGATGATTTCTGATTGATAAAGAGCGTTGTCTTACCTGAACGCTTCTTCTCAGCATGGGGATGGAGAATCCACAAGAGGATGGGTTTGTATCCAGCTTCTCTGCCCGTAGACTAGGACCAAATTTGTTAGCTCCGCCTCCAACCGGGACTTCCTGTCCTCCCAACCGGGCTTCCTGTCTCCCAGTTTTTCCACCGGCGAAGCTCCTTCAACGTAGTTTGGTCCTCGTGGCTCCTGTTCATATTCCTGTAACTCAAATCTGCCTAGACTATTAGTGGAGGGTGTGTGGATTCTCCATCCCCATGCTGAGAAGAAGCGTTCAGGTAAGACAACGCTCTTTCTCCAGCATGTGGATTACGAATCCACAAGAGGATGGGACATACCCAAGCCCTCCCATGTCCCCCGGGTGGGAGTCTAGGCTGAGGTCTCATTTGAGGCAATGATCTGCTGTAGCGATCGTCTCCCGAAGGAGGCCCCTGCCGCAGCGAAACGATCTATCCTGTAACTTCTGATGAAGGAAACCGGGGACGCCCATGTTGCCGCCCTACAAATCTCCTCCACCGGTGCCTGCGTGTGCCAGGCCGCTGATGTGGCCGCACTCCTGGTGGAGTGTGCCGTTATTCCTGTCGGAACCTGCAATGACTGTGCCCCGTAGGCTTCTGCTATGCATGCCCTGATCCACCTGCCAATGGTTGAGGAAGAAACCCTGTGACCCATGGTCGCTGGTTGGAAGGAGACAAATAGCGACTCCGATTTCCGGAAGGCAGATGTCCTTTTGGTATAAATGAGTAAGGCCCTGCGCACATCTAAATTGTGCCATCGCCGTTCCCGTGGGTCAGAGGGATTTGGACAGAAACTTGGCAATGCTATCTCCTGGGCCCTGTGAAACCAGGAGTTGACCTTTGGGATGAAGGCTGGATCTAGGCGTAATGTGACAGTGTCCTCTGAAATGATCATCAGGTCCGCTCGGACCGAGAGAGCTCCCAACTCCGAGATCCGCCTAGCCGATGTGATGGCCACCAGGAAGGCTACCTTCCATGTCAGATGACGGAGTGAGCAGAGTCTCAGTGGTTCGAACGGAACAGATGTTAGGGCCTGGAGTACCTTGGGCAAATCCCAAGACGGGTAACGGTGTACCACCGGAGGTCGTACTGTGGCCACCCCTTTCATGAAGGCTTTTACAGCCGGATGCTGTGATAATGACTCCCTGCTGTCGCAGGAGATCACGGTTTGTATGGCTGCCACCTGTCTGCGAATAGTGTTAAGGGCTAGGCCCTTCTTAACCCCTTCTACCAGATAATCTATGACGATGGGAATGGTCGCCGTTAAGGGGTCTATCTTTTGCTTGCCGCACCAGTTGACAAAGCTCTTCCACGTTGCCTCATACACTCTGTTAGTGGAAGGCCGGCGGGCAGCCTGGATGATCTCTATGGCGTCCTTTGAAAAGGACTGTCTTGCTAGTCCCTCCCTCTCAAGTGCCAAGCGGCTAGCTGTAGCCATTGTGGATCTGGGTGTTGCAGCTTCCCCTGGCTGAGCGACACCTGGTGGGGAGGTATTATCCAGGCTGGTGAAATTGACAGGTCCACCAGGTCTGCGAACCAAGGCCGGCGTGGCCAATGAGGGGCGATCAGGATCACCTCCGCTCCTTCTAGGATGATCTTGCGGATGACTGCCTGTATCAGCGGAGGAGGCGGGAATGCGTACATCAGCCCCGGGGGCCACCTGCACCTGAGGGCATCCGTTCCCTCTGCTCCCCAGGTCGGAAACCTGGACATGAAGCGAGGGAGCTGCTTGTTCATGTGAGACGCGAACAGATCTACTAGTGGCCGCCCGAACCTGTTCGAGATGGCCTCGAACAGGCTCGGGTCCAGTTTCCACTCCGCTTGATTCACCGTGGCTCTGCTCAGTGAATCTGCTTGGCTGTTCGCCTCCCCCGATATGTGCTCTGCCCTTATTGACCCTAGATGCGCCTCTGCCCAAAGTCCCAGTTCTCGCGCCTCCTTCATGAGAACTGTGGATTTGGTCCCTCCCTGTTTGTTCACATGTGCTTTGGCAGTCACGTTGTCCGTTAGGACTAGCACGTGCTTTCCCGCCAGGTAGGGAGAGAATTGTAGAAGGGCTAAGTGGATCGCTCTTAGTTCGAGCCAGTTGATGTTGTGACCCAGGTCCCTGGGCGTCCATCTGCCCTGAGCTATCTGTTCCTGGAAGTGGGCTCCCCAGCCGAACTGGCTGGCATCGGTGGTGACTGTTATTCTGTCTGGTTCCTTGATCAGCGTTCCCTTGGCCGTGGCAGCTGAGGTCCACCATCGGAGGGATGCTAGGACCTGAGGAGGAAGGATGACCCTTCTGAGGGATGCTGCCTGCCTTTTCCTTTGGTAAGGGAGAAGGAACCATTGGAGCTCTCTGGAGTGGAGTCTGGCCCATGGCACGATGCCCAGGCAGGATATCATTTTCCCTAGGAGTTGAGATAGTTGCACTATTGTGGCTGACCCCTTCCCCTGGATGGTGCGTGCGAGCTTTCGAACGCTGTCCCGCCTGTCCTGTGAGAGGTGTACTAACCCTGCTTCTGAATCTATGACCGCCCCTAAATGTTGTAGGCGTGTGGACGGTGTTAGATGGCTCTTTTTGTAGTTTACGGAGAAGCCGTGTTCTTGTAGTGTGCTTAGTGTGACCCTCAAGTCTGCGTGAGCTGCTTGTAAGGTCCTTGACAGGATCAGTATGTCGTCCAGGTAGCATAAGACCCGCACCGGTAGGCTGCGCAGGCGTGCTGCTAACACCGCCAACACCTTTGTGAATACTCTGGGTGCCGACGAGAGGCCGAAGGGTAAGGCCCTGTATTGGAAGTGTCTGTCTTGGTGGCAGAAACGTAGGAATTGGCGATCTTCCTGCCTTATTGGTATGTGTAAGTATGCCTCTGTGAGGTCTATGGATGATAACTGATCCCCTTTTCGAATGCTGGCCAAGATGGATTTGAGGGACTGCATTTTGAACTTTTTGTATGTAATGAAGTGGTTTAATCTCTTGAGATCTAGGATTGCCCTCCATCCCCCCGATGTCTTGGGTACTACGAACAGGATGGAGTAGAACCCCTGTCTTTCCTGTTCTTGCGGAACCGGTTCTATGGCTCTTATCTCTATCAGATGTTCTATGGCCTGTCTCAGAAGTTTTGCCTTTGAGGGATTTCTTGACTCTGGGCAACGTCTGAACTGGTTCGGGGGGGTAAGACCCCTTACCCAGGCGTCTGTTGTGGTGGCCTGCCACACCTCCTTGAACAGCGCCAGGCGACCCCCTATGGGGCTGTCCCAGGCGTCACTTGGAGCGCCTGTAGGGTCGCCCCGCCCCGCCTCTGGCATTGCGTTTTGGGAACTGGCCCCTGCCTGCGGCCGGGCGGTCCTGGAAGCGCTCCTGACTCGATGAGGAGGGGCGCTGATTTCTGGGCCAATCCCAGGACTGCCCCCCGCGAAAGGGCTGCCTCCCATCGCCGGTCCCGCTCTGACGGAACCCCTGCCTGCGGAACTCTTGTCGCCTATCCGTCCCTTTGGACGGGTGGGCGAGGATCTTTCTCTTATTCTTGTCCTCGATTACATACGGGTCGAGGATGGACCCAAACAGTTTAGATCCCGAGTATTTATCGGTGGCTAGGCGCCACTTAGACTTAAGGTCCGTCTTCCATGTCTTGAGCCAGAGGAGCCTTCTAGAAGCTACTGTGGAACCTATGGCCCTGGCCGAATACTTGGAAGAGGACAGGGTGGTGTCTGCCATGTACTCTGCCGCCATCAGCAGCTTGTTTAGTGTTTGGTGCGCACGTACCTGGTCTGGTGTTAGACTTGCCTGCAGATCCTGAAGCCACAAGATTGAAGCCCTGGCTGCCAGCGAGGCTGAGAGCGCGGATCTGATTGCCCAGGCTGATGAGCTGTGCGTCTTGCGAAGTGCAAACTCGAATTTCTTATCCTCGGCCTTCATGGATTCCGCCATATCTCCTGGAATGGCGGATGAGGCAAAGAGAGATATTAGTGGCTCATCCACCTTGGGTACCTCTATGAGGGAAGCTAAGGCATTGCATACATTTAGAATCTTTTTGTCTGTGCTACTTGGGGATGGCGTGGTAGCCAATGAGGTCCATTGTGCTTCCAGGGCAGTGCGGAATACTAATGGACACGGTACCTTTATCTCCTCCGGTGCTGGTGGGTGTAGCACCGGATGGACCTTACCTTCCTCCTCCTCCTCGGGAGAGGAGGGTTTTGTCACCTTTGGCCTGGCTGACAGGCATAGGGTGGAACAGATCTTTAGCATGAGTGAACGGAAATCAGCTGAATTGAACAGCCCTGAGGCTGGGGCCTGTTCTGGGGTCTCATCTTCATCCTCTGACAGTTGGCGTCCCGATACTTCCCAGTCCTCCGGTTCCTCCTCCGTAAGCTGTGAGGAGGCCTCAGATTCCTCGGAGGTTGGGGTGGACACGCCTCCTCTGTGAGGCGGAGGCGCTGGTTGTTTGCTGTGCTCCTGAGGAGAAGAGGAAAGTTTAGTAGTCATAAACTTATCAAAGGCCTTCTGCATAAATGTCTGTAACTGTTCAGACCACCCTCTAGGTAGCTCTGTGTTTTCCAGTTCCGTCTGCGTGTCTGCATGGTCAGCATGCTCTGGTGTGGAAGGCATGGATTGGGAAAAATCAGCCTGTTCGTTCTCTCTGGCCTGAAGTCTCTGGGCCTTGGCACACTCTCTCTCTAGCACCTGGTGCCGTCTTAAGGCTTGTCGCTCGGCTGCCTTCGATGGCTCCTTGTTTAGATGCTTAGTTTTAGCCTTCTTCTTGCCCCCCCCCCAGTTCCGGATCCATGGCCTTGCGTTTAGGGGAGGAAGGGGGGGGGCTTGAGCCTTGGTACACCTGAGGCGACGCGCTGTCTGCCATCGTGCGTCTGGGAGGCTATGGATTGCTCCAGACAAGCGGGAGTAAGTGGGAGGCTTAGCTCCACAGGCAGGTGGAGTCAGACCCTCTTCTGCACTGAGGCACTGGCAAAGACAGGCAGGCAGACTCTCTCTGGGTAGGTCTGCGAGGCTGATTATCCCTAGGGTTTAACCCCTTCAATCACACACCCTCCAAAGACTCCCTTGTCGGCCTGACTCAGCAGGCGCAGAGGTGGCAGGACTTGCGGTTGCCTATGGCAGCGGATGCTGCCTCTGCTGGCCTCCTGTGTTCCGCGATTACTCGGATCCAGAAGTCCCCCCACCTTGCTCGGCGCTCGGCTTTAATCCGAAGATTGGGCCTACAAAAAGATGGCCGCTCCTGCCGCCCTTTGGGGCCCCGCCCCCTTTTCAAGATGGCCCCTCGCGCCAAAACACCTCGAGGTCGGCTGCTCAAGATGGCCTCCGCCTCTTCCACGCGGTCCTCGATGGCCGCCGGAGCACTCGACTCGCTTTCGCTGTCGATCGGTCTCCGCGCCGCTTGCCGGTTAACAGCTCAGCGGCGCCTTCCTCCCCCCTACTGCACCCCCCACTTGCGGTTTGATGCGCCGGGTCCGTCGCCGCTTCTGCCGCTTGGTCCTCGCCTCTCTGGGTCCTGGGGTGCCTTCCGGGGGGGAATCCTCATCCACGAAGGGGATTCCAGTCGCGGTCTGCGTTGGGTGTTCTTTCCCGCTTCCCCGCGTGGTCCGAGCGATCCGGGGAGGCCCCCTGGATCGTCTGTCTCCGAATCCTCCTTCTGATGTTCGATAAAAACCTCCTTCTGCTGGAAAGTCTAAAGGAGGTCTAATCCAACCTATCTACTCAATTAAAGTAAAAAGGAAAACAAACTTAAACCTAACTTGAATTCTAAAACCTATTCTGGAGCCTGCTAAATTAGCTGTTGACGGGCTGAAGACTAGGAAAAACTGGGAGACAGGAAGCCCGGTTGGGAGGACAGGAAGTCCCGGTTGGAGGCGGAGCTAACAAATTTGGTCCTAGTCTACGGGCAGAGAAGCTGGATACAAACCCATCCTCTTGTGGATTCGTAATCCACATGCTGGAGAAGAGTGATGTTATTGGTTATGACAATTTAATTGGATATGAACTGAATTATGTTTAATGGATTGAAAAAAATTTAAGATTTGATTTTATCTGTTAGCTATAAGAGATTAGTTGATAGATTAGATATATACAGGATAGATTAATGCTTTATTTTAATTAAGGGATATTAGTGGAAGAATTAAATAAAATTTACAATAAAAACTAAGGTACCAGAATATATTTGGAAGGAATACCCGAACTGATAGAGTTTGTATTTAAAGTTAATTTGATTATGGTTGTATAATTTTTTTTCCCAAAAGTGTTAGAAACAGGTACAGGTTGACTAAATTTAAACTAGATTGAACTATCTTAAATAAACTATGTTAGTTAAGGGAAAAGAGAGGGAATAGTAGAGGCATTGATTGAAGTATGTATAAATGTTTTGCTTTTGGATGATTGTTTACCCTAACATCACGGTGTGCTTTGAGCATTTTCTTGTAAAATAAAAAAAAACAATAAAATTTTTGTAAAAAAAATAATTATCCAGAAAGTGTGCCTGACTGGGAATAATAGGGGCTGTAATTAAATACAGCTGGACATCAGGAGGGGTGATGTTGATATTATAAGGTGATAATGATCCTGATTTTGGTCTGTTTACATTAGAAATTATGCTCTTTCAGATATTTGTCAGTTTAGATGGTTTTTATCTGAACATTTATCTGGAGAAATGCTCCCAAAGCAGCACAGATGGGATTGTTTTATGTTACATAAATTTCACATCTCACTAGTCACAATGGAGCTTTCCTTAATGAATAAATATAAAAGCTCTGTACATGAGAGCGAACGCATTTTGGATTCCAAGGCTTAATAATCTGCTTTATTCAAATGCTCTTATTTTAATACTTATTGATATATTAGTAATTTCAACCAAAGGAACTGGAATTTAAACAAAAAATAAGGTAGATGTAGTTTATCACCAGCCAAATTGCACACCAGTTATTAATGAAGGCAGTTTTAAATGTTTTTTTTTCAACTGTAGAAATCTACTTCTTTCAGAGCACAATATACACTTAGATTTAAAAAAAAACCTCAGGACTATAGAAGAGATAAGGCATACTCCAGTAACATTTTGTCTTAGCCAAACAATTTGTTGATATAATTCTGACTATTGCAATTGTACACGTTTCACCATCTAATGCTTTGGAATTTTAGCAGATGGTTGGAAAAAGTACTATTCCTGCTCTTACTGGAAATCTTTCTTTGCCAGCCCAGGCAATTGTACAACCAACCTGCCATTGCTTTCAATCTTTATAAAATATTATTTTTCCTGATATATAAAGAAAAGGGGACTTTCGTAATAGGATTATTCTGCCAAGTGCTGGGATAGGGTGAGGTCAACGTGGGATGAGATGGAAGTGTGTGACATCTGAGAAGTGTAGCTGTGGCACCAGATTTTTTTCTTTTTTGCTTTTACTCTTTTCTTGTGTTTTTATTGCTGTATATATTGTTTTCTTTTTTGACTGTTAAGCCAACCAGAGCTCAACCTTAAGGAAGGTGGCTACAGAAATGTTTTAAATAAGTAAAAATAAGTTTATAGAGAAGAAAAGCATCATGACATGTTACAAACCTCCCAAGATTTGTTCACTGCCTAAATTCAGTATTTGTAGATTATACCTACATGGTAGGTAGTCCTCAATTGACGACCACAACTGAGCTCAAAATTTCCATTACTGAGACAGTCAAATGAGTTTTGCCCCATTTTGCCTTACTTGCCGCAGCTATAAAGTGAATCGCTGCGGTTGTTGAGTTGGTAATAACAGTTGGAAGGTCACAAAAGGTGATCATATAATCCTGGGACAACCATCATAAATAGGAAGCAGTTGCCCAGCACCTGAATTTTAATCATGTGACCATGGGGATGCTGCAATGGTCATAAATATGAAAAACTATCATAAATCACTTGTTCACTGACGTTGTAACTTTGAATACCTAAACCAGTGGTTCTCAACCTTTTTAATGCCGTGACCCCCAACCGGTCGTAAGTCGAGGGCTACCCAACCGGTCGTAAGTCGAGGGCTACCCAACCGGTCGTAAGTCAAGGACTTTCCCTGCCCAGGAGCGCCGCACATGCATGGTGCCACCCCGTGCTGGCCGAGGCGTAGCTGGCAAGGGGCAGTGACAGCGCAGGGCGACCACTGGCTGGGCCACCAGCTGGCCCAGCTTAAGGGAGGTAAGGCACCTGCCGGGCCCCACGCGCACCAGCAACCCTCCCTGCGCCTGCCGGCCTCCCACCTCCCACCCCTGGCCCTCTTTTACTTACATTTTTAGTAGATGCTCAGCAGGGAGGGGTGGAAACTTCTAGACAGCTCGCCTTCGTTGCAGACAACTTGCAGCACTGTTTGCAGACTGGGACTTTTGGCGGGATCAGCAGGGCAGAGACAGCCTGGAAAATTCCTGTTGGCTTTTGAAAGCCAATAGAATTAGACTCTATTCAAGAGAGTCTATTCTATTGGCTTTCAAAAGCCAATAGAATAAGAGGGAGTAGCACAGCTAAGGAAAAGGGGGGAAAAATGGCGGACTGCATTGTTTGGCGACCCCCGTGAAATGGTCGTTCGACCCCAAATGGGGTCGTGACCCACAGGTTGAGAACCACTGACCTAAACGAATGGTTGTAAGTCAAGGACTACTACTATAATAGCCGTATAAAGGAATTAATGCATCTGCCTCAGAGAGTTTTAATTCCATAGCACACCAAGAGTGAAAAAAAATTATGTATAATTAACATATTTACTTTTATTTGTATACACATATATAAAATCATAAAATGTTACTAGTTTTCTGCCTGATTAATTCCTGAGTTTTAGGATACCACTGAAACACAGCAGTTAAACTCTGAACATTTTAGATATGAATAATTCTGTCAATTCTGTGACTGCGCATATCAATCATCAATAAATGTCAGTCTTCCAGGCCCTTCATTCCTCATCCATCGCCGGTATCTTTTCCATCGAGGATCCATTGCCATTTTTTTCTTCAGCTCCTCCTCTTGTTCATGTTTGTAAAGCTAAAAAAGGAAGGTTTAATGAAACCCACATCAGTCTGCAATATATATTTGCACAAACTCATTGCAAATTTCAGTGCAGACACATCACTTTCAAATGCAGACTCATCCATCTATTAGGTATTTCATATAGATTATTGTGAATTACATAAGTGTAAATGAATTGGTTCCAGAGCTAAAAAGCTAGACAAGGCAAGAACATTAAAATAAATAGATTAAAGCAGGAATAGGTAAAAAGTAGATCATGATTTCCTGGCGGATCCTTCAGTGATTTGCAGGAAATCTCCATGCATTTATTTCTTAGTATTTTAAGCAAAAACAGGTAAAATTGATGGGCAAGTGCCACTCCAGCGCAAAACCTGTCACTATGCTAAACTGATTCTCAACTTCAATTTTGTTCAACTGCAATACAAACAAATAACATAACTGATTACAACCGTGAATATTCAGCTCAGCCAGTACATCTCAGCAAATCACAAGCAATTGTGTACTTATATGCCAAACTACAGTTCATGGGATGGAGTATATCATGGCTATGATTTTCATTGGTCTTTTAATCAGCCTGAGGACCACACCAGGTTGAGGGCCACTCAGTGATCTGGGTGGGGCCCACAGAAGTGGATTCAGGACTTGTAAGGGATGATATTGGTATTTTAAAGCACTCATTATGCTCTTTCAAACCCGTTAGCCAAGACCTACTCACTTGGGGGAAGGTCATGAAACAGTTTCTGATGGATAACACATACTCCTTGTAAAGCAACTGTCTTGTTTAGTGACTGTTCAAGTTATGACAATGATGAAAAAGTAATTTTGGGACCAGTCAGTTTCTCCTATGGTAGCAATGGCTTCATTTAATGACTGAGTTGCAGTCCCAACTGTGCCCGCTAAAGAGGACTGCCTGTACATACAACTGCTGGGCTGCTCCTTTTTTTATTCTTGAACTAGATAATTGACTCTGCTTCCTGAAAGACCGTCTTGTGTTTACAAATCGTGAATAGCAGTAAACAGACCAAGCAGCTTTTAAAAAAATAATCTCACTTAGAAATCTATTCTATTAACTAGACATTATAGACACAAAACAAAAATGTAGCTTATGAGACTATAATGACTATGCGTTTATTGTGTATTATTTAAAGAGAAAGTTGTATGTTTCACAAAATCCAACCAATGAAAAGTAGGAGACTATTTGTTGCACCTCAATTGTCAAACCCAGATAATAATTGCATTGTGGATGATAAAACATCAACCCTATGGCTCATATAAATCTATTGATAATTACTTGGGATTTGCTGCATGAGATCAATGCTCAAAGATGGTGAAAACCATCTCTATGGTTACTCACTAAGCTGAGAATATTTGGGAGGGGGGGGGAGTTACTTCTCTGGTGTCACCATCACTCACCTCATAATTTTCTTTTAACCAAAGCTGCCGTTTAAGAAAGGACTCTTTCTGATGATCTTCCAAAGTGTCAAATTGGGACTGTGACATTTTCATATATTTGCGTATGATATACAATTTTTCTTCTTCACCATACTCTTGCCTTTTGATATTGAAAGAATAAATCCACCAAAAATACCATGCTATGTATTTGCACAGAAAAATAGGTGCTAAAATAATTTGAAACAAGAGAATGTCAGAGATTCGGGGTTTCTGGTAGCCACCCTTGATATCTATTTTGTTTTTTATTACATCTTTGATGATTTCTTCTTCTTCTTTGCGGATTTCTTCCTTGGTTCGTCTGCATTTGCCCTTTTCTTTGGCTCTATTCAATAGACCCTGTTGCCTAGCAATTTCAGTAGCTTGTATACGATATTTTGGCATAGTTGCTAGGTAGTTGATAGCTTCATTGTAGCTAGTCCGCCAGCTGAAAAACTAAAATACTGGTAAGTTCAAATTCGCATACAATTTTAACTTTAGAGAAACTTTAACCCTTATTTTTTTTCCCCATACTACTTGGTCTAAATATAAAATTCACTTTATTGTGTTGTTTTTTGCTTGCATTAGTACAACCTTGTTTATTTCATCTTTTCTGAAATTCTGCATCTATGTATTTAGAAACATGAGTCACGACATGCAATTTTTAAGAACTCCAAATGCATTATTTTCATCTGCTACCTGCTTGTGTTTTATCAGTCTCTTTTTATTCAAACATGTACAGATAGTCCTCACCAGGCTGAGATTGTGTCATTATGTGAAGATTAACTATATGCAAACATTTATGGATAATCATGTCATGACAAAAAACAAAGAAATATGTAGATTGGTATGTGGCTTTATGAATCATGATAGACAAATTCAATATCAAGAAATGACATAATTCCCAATCTGTGGCAAGTGTGTGTCAAGTGCATGGCAAGAGTACACAACAAATTACAGGTAGTCCTCAACTTACGACTACAATTGAACCCAAAATTTATGTTGCTAAGTGAAACAGGTAAGTGAATTTTGCCCCATTTTACGACCTTTCTTGCCATAGTTGTTAGTGAATCACTGCAGTTGTTAACAATGCAGTTATTCAGTGAATTTGGCTTCCCCGTTAACTCTGCTTGTCAGAAGGTTGCAAAAAGTGATCACACGACCTCAGAACACTGCAACCATCATTAATATGAGTTAGTTGCCCAGCATCTGAATTTTGATCATGTGATCACGGGGATGCTTGCAATGGTTGTAAGTGTGAGAAACAGTCATAAGTCATTTTTTTTCAGTGGTGTTCTAACTTTGAATGGTCACTAAACAAACTCTTGTATGTCGAGAATTACCTGTATGCACCGTTTCTCAACCCAAAAATTTTTTGCACAAGAACAATGTTTAAAACTTTAAAAGTTTTATTGCTTACTGTTTACATAAAGGACGAAAAACACTTAGCATATTTACCTCGGCCTACTGAGCTGCAACATGAAGGGAGTAATCAATTACCTCTTCCCCATGTAGACTCCCCACACAATGGACTAAAGAGAGAAGGATTTTTTCTCACCTCCACCCTCCAATACAAGTGGAATTCTGGATCCAATACCACAGTATGTCCAAACTAAAGAATACGGGAACAGGTAGGATAAAAGCATACAGTACTTACCTGAAATAGAGAAACGGCACAAACCGTGACAAGAATCACTATTCTGACATCCACCTTGGGTGCCAATCTTCTAGAATAATAGTGATAGTAATGGCTGTAATACTCCTCAGGATGATCCAGCATATAATCATAATCCTTACGAGTTTCTTCATCCTGAAAAAGAAATTGGCAGTTTTTTAATGCAGAAATATTCCATTTCAGAAGGAAATAAAATAAGTTGTATGTCAGTTTAAATAAATGCTTTTGAATGTGGATTTTATGCCAATTATATATCTAGCTTTTTTGATTTATAAATTAATTCTATTTATGCAATAAAACAATTAAAAGCTGAATTTAAACAAAGCAATATATTTACTTTCAAACACATTAAAAATATTATGTACTTTCAGAATAACACAATAACCCCATGACTGAACCATCCATCATTTTTATTTTCTAAAATAAAATGTTTATTTTTCAGAATAAAGGAAAGCACTGTGCTTCATTGATTCACTTGCTTTGAAGGCTTTTAGAAACTACACTCACCACAACTCAGAAAACCTCTTCAATTTTTTCACATATGACTTATATTGATTAGTTTGATTGGACAACAGAATGTTACTGTTTTTTGTCCCTACTGAACTTAGTGAGTGTATGCCCTACTTCTCAAAATATTCAATGTACTGAAAGAATAGAGAAATTATATAGCATCTGCTAACAGTTTCCTAAAGATTCCCATTGCAGTTATTTGGATGAAGATCTGAAATACTCTTATTTCTCATTCTGATGCAGATAAAAAGGATTTATCCCAACTTTCACATACCAAAGAGGCCTGTTTTTGAAAGAAGTGAAACTTCTGCACTCGTGAACCTAACAACTAAACAAAATATACATACCTCCTTATGTTCAAGAATGAAACAGAGAAGATGCTTGCTAAAAACTGAAAGCAAAGTAAAATTGCTTTCAGCAAATCTCAAGAACACAGCAAAGAAATACACCAAACACTAAAATTTCACTGCCATCTACTAGTCATCCAGATTTTTATATCCATGAAAGTGGAAAAGTATCTCCTGTTTCAGAGATACCGTAGAACAGATATAATGTGCAGAAATAAGGGGTGTCAGCAGGATAGAAAATTGGTTTATATAGATCAAACTACCACCATTCATTTTGGTTACTTTCCCAAATATGATTGGCAGTTACTCTTCACTCATTTCATATTTTTTTTAAAAAAATGTCTATTGAAGATGGAAGATGTTGAATATGGGGCTTGCTTTTTGTCATGCCACACATAAATAGGACTGGAGAAATTCCACAATGAAGCTATGACCTACCCAGTGTTGAATCCATTTTAAAAGAGGAAACAGGAATATTTCTGCTAGCATTAATTCCTAAATAAAATGTCTTTAATATATGTATGACAACTACTATATTTTTATAGTACTCAAAGTCAAACATTACCTATATTTAATAATTCAAAAGATTCTTTGCTACTTGAAGTCCTCCATGGACTGGTTTCCAATGATCTACCACAGCTGAAAGTTTTCTTAAAACATTCTCAATCCTCATAAAACATTTTGAATGGAGAAAATTATAAATCAGGTGGTCTTAAAAACACACACAGTATAATTAAAATTGGAGAAGGAAAGTAAAATTCATAGTTTTATTTGGATTTCAGCCTATCTAGCGGGCACCTTTTAATGTATGATAAAAGTTATAGAAGATTCTCAGCTTGGCTTTTGGAGATCTGTAAACGTGACTTATTGTTTTCAAATTGTCTCAAGTTCAAAGGACTTTATTATGTTCATCTCAGGGCTGGTTTTCATCTTGTTTTTTAATATGGTAATTAATGATGCTACTGACTACCTGTATTCTGTCACTCTATACACTTCCTGGTGCAACCTAAAGAGCTACTTTATCCATGACTGACATATCACCAAGCGTGATACCCTGCACTTTTTTAAAGTCAAGAATCTCTTGCTGCATAAAGTTTAGAGAACATGATCACTTTTATACCTAAATTGCATGTTTACACCAGTACATCTTCTGAAAAAGCTGATGTAGCAATGGTGTGATTATACAATGTCTCTTTCTTAGGACATCTCCAATTTATGACAATTGTTCTTCATTGTTAGGAAACATTCACTTCAAATCAACAGTCTGCCTCAAAGCCTTTTTCTTTGAACTTCTGCTTCTTTTGAAGTTTGGGGATAACGATAAGACATAACCTTACATCAGAGGTGTAGAGAGATTACTAAAGTACATGGGATGCTTTAAACACCTGCATAATGTGATGGATTATTTCAAACCCTAAAGCTGACATTTCAAATATTCAGAACATAGAAAAGCCTTAAGGGGAATTTAATTTAATTAATTTTTTTAATTTAAAAAGTTTTCTGCAGGGTCTCCTCCTGTCTCATGTCCTAAGAAAACTGTGGTTTTCTTCCAAAGATTTGCCTAGCCCAGATGCTATTTGTTACACCTGCTAGACAAACGCTCCTTGAAGCCTAGTAGTATAAAAAAAAATCGATCGTCCCCGATTGTTGTCCCTAAAAGCTGGCATCCAAACACAGGTAGTCCTCGACTTACAACGGTTCATTTAGTGACCTTTCAAAGTTAATAACAGCACTGAAAAAAGTGACATGACTATTTTTCACACTTATGACTGTTGCAGCATCCCCATGGTTAACATGGTTTACATTTGGAGCTTGACAGCTGACTCACATTTATGACGGTTGCAGTGTGCCAGAGTCATGCGATCCCCTTTTGCGACCTTCTGACCAGCAAAGTCAATGGGAAAACCAGACTCACTTAACCAGGTTACTAATTTTTAAGAACCGTGGTGATTCACTTAACAAATGTGGCCAAAAAAGGTCGTAAAATGGGGACAAAACCCAGTTAACAAATTTCTCCCTTAGCAACGTAAACTTGGGGCCCAATTGTGGCCGTTAAGTCGAGGACTATCTGTATCCTGCTTCTAACGCAAGGAGGTTCCACTTCATTGCCAAAGCCGTCATCTTTCAATAGCTCAGGGGTTCTCAACCTTGGCAACTTTAAGACTTGTGGACTTCAACTCCCAGAATTCCTCAGCCAGCAAAGTCCACAAGTCTTAAAGTTGCCAAGATTGAGAACCCCTGCAATAGCTGCTTTCCTGAAGAAGCCCTGCTAAGCAAAAGCGGGACAGGTTTCTTGATTAGGCTAGCTGACTAATATGGGGAAACAAGACTGCTTAGATTAGGACAGGGGTTCTCAACCTTGGCAACTTTAAGACTTGTGGACTTCAACTCCCAGAATTCCTCAGCCAGCAAAGCTGGCTGAGGAATTCTGGGAGTTGAAGTCCACAAGTCTTAAAGTTGCCAAGGTTGAGAACCCCTGGATTAGGAGGACTTGTCAGGTGATGCAGCAGAGCACCTTTCTTTTCTTTTTTGACTTCAAGCAACCTTTCCTAATTTGACACCTGTGGTTATGTATAGCCCTGGCATTCTTTCCAGAAGCACCGGCACTACACGTTGCATCATCCCCAGCCAGCCCGTGCAAGCACAGAGCTTAGGGACGGAAGGATTTGCAAATTAATCATCATCTATATAGGAAATACTCCAGGGCCCAACCGAACAAGGCCATCTGGTTTCCGAGTCCTTCTGGCGTCAGCCATTCCCGTCCCCCGCAGCTGCTCCATCCTCTCTCAAGGCGACCGGCGGGAGGAGGAGGAGGTGGAGGCGGGTATTCGTAGAAGGGGAGGAGGGTGCGTGTCTTACCGGAGGCATCCGCCCAGGCCGGGAGGAGGGAGGGGGCGGTCCCGGCCCCGCTCTCTCACCTTGAGGGTCTCGTAGGCGGTAGCGATCAGCAGGAATTTCTCCTGGGCGGTCTCGGCTCCTTTGCCATTCCGGTCGGGTTTCAGCTGCCGGTCCGGATGGTAGCGCAAAGCCAGCTGCCGGTAGGCGCGGGCGATCTCACCCTTGCTGGCATCGCGGCTAACCCCCAGCACGTCGTAGCACACCAGCTTCCCGCAATACAATCCCTCCACCAGGGCCTCCGCCGGCCGGAGCCAGAGGCACTGGAGGACCCACACCAACAGCGGCCAGTGCCCCGTCCGCCACCGAAACCGGGCCCCTGAGTTCCTCAGCACTCGCGCCGCCGCCGCCGCCGCCGCCGCCGCCATCGCCGCGGCCGCTCCCAAGGAGGCTTCGCCGTTGGGCCTCGGTTGCAAGGCGGCAAAACCCCAACCCCCCTCGCCTTCTCCCAGCCACAGCGCGAGCCTAGGGCGGGACTAGAACAGTCGGACGTGGACAAAGCGAAGGCGGCTGGCAAGCGCGGAGCGCCAACCGCACAGCCCCAAGCCGCCTGACGTCGGAAGGGGAATGGTCAGAAATGAAAAATAATCGGCCAATCGGCGAGCAGA
This sequence comes from Bothrops alternatus, assembly GCA_034064705.1. Taxonomy (NCBI): domain Eukaryota; kingdom Metazoa; phylum Chordata; class Lepidosauria; order Squamata; family Viperidae; genus Bothrops; species Bothrops alternatus. The sequence continues at coordinate 10,129,114 of JARGCV010000087.1, forward strand.
GGAGGCGAGGCGATGCTAGCTTGCACGCCAGAGGAGCGGTTGAAGACGCCCAGGGGGTGGGAATAGAGCAACCGAGGGGGCCAATGAAAATGAAAAGTGGAGTTTAGCTAGAGGTGTATGGGGGGGGGAAATAGGAACGACACGTGGAGCGTGTTCAGCCAATAGCAGGGAGAGAAAATCTGCAAGCTCGGGGTCGGAGATGAAAGAACCCAAATCAATTGTACTATATAAGATAATACGCCTAAGAACTTGGGCGTGTTTTTTTTAAATAATTGGTTGTGTGCTAGCAAGTCGATGTCGACTCTTAAGGATCATTTAGATAAATTTTCTCCAGGATCTATCTATCTATCTATCTATCTATCTATCTATCTATCTATCTATCTATCTATCTATCTATCTATCTATCTATCTATCTATCTATCTATCTATCTATCTACAGCATATAAGTTGAATAAATGAGAGTATACAGCTTTGCCTCATGTAATGTGCAGATTGGCTTCTTGACGTGTGTATACTTTTTGCATGAGAACAATGAGATGTTCTGGGATTCCCATTGCACATCTACACAGTCAAAGGCTCGTCTATAATCAGTTATTATTATTAACTTCACTTTTGTACTCTTTGGCTTTCTCAGTTATGCAGCATGCGTTAGAAATAACGTTTTGGGTCCCTCTGCCTTTTTAAAAGCTATCTTGAAAATTGGTCTTTTTCTTTTCTATGTAGGATTCTATTTCACACTGGATAATTCTAAGCATTATTTGGCTAGCAGGTGAAATTAAGTATGCACACACTGCTGAGTTTCCTTTCTTTGGTATTGGTATATCGATCAATGTCTTTCTTATCTGTTGGCCACTGGGTTGCTCACTAGACTTAGTGGCATAGTTTGGTTAGATCTTTTACGTATTCTTCTTCTGTTACTTTCTGAAGATAATTTTTTTGAAAACAACTATTTCTGAAGACAATTCCATCAATTCCAGAAGCCTTCTGATTTGATAATGACTGCAGTGTTAAGCTAATCTGGTGTTCTAATGCTAGATGTAAGTAGCAAATATCTTCCAATGCATCTTGGATGTTGACATCTTTACTCATTCCACCTTTATGGGATTTATCAGTTACTATCTGTCCATTAGAAACCTTTCATATACAAATTTCAGGTTGGAACAAATTCAAGATTGGAATCAAGATCTTTTGAAAGCCCTTGTTTTCTATGTTTGCTTTCATCTTTGATGTTTTTACAGGTATTGTAATACTGCTCTGGATCTCTTCTAAGATGTCTGAAATTCTGTTCTTTCCTGAGATTTTTGTCTTTCATAGCTTTGGTTTCTCTTCTTTTTATTTATTTTTTGGCAATTTCCATGGTTCGTTCCAATATCCAGTTGCTTTCTTCCGCTTTTAGGTCTTTGGCAGTCTCTTTTCACCTTCATCCTTAGCAACATTTGTATTTATTCCACAGCTCTGGTTCCCTATCAAGGAAGTTCAAAACTTCAAAATGATTCCTGATGTTCTCCTTAAAAATGGTAGGCATTATGCCCAAGTTCATCTTATAAAAACAGGTTGATTTTCTGCTGCTTGACCTTGGAACTTGCACATGGGTAGTTCCTGCTTTGTTCTTCAAGCAGCCCCTGACCACATCTTTTTCTTATAACTGAACTCTTTCTCTTCCTTGTGCCAATCATGTCATCTGTTTCATTTCCATATACTCCATTTGGTGCTGTCACTTATCTGACGACAGTGTTAGCAATGAAGAAATATTTGGATTAGCAGACAGTGCTGAGTCATTCTCTTTCTTCATTTGATTTCTTTAGCCATATAGTCCAACCACATTTTCGTCCATATTTCCAACTTTGGCTTTTTAGTTTCTAATGACAAGCAGCACATCTTTCTTTTATGTTCTGTCAAATTCAAATTGAATGTGACCATAAAACTAGATGTTTCAAGGGTACTTTAAAAAAAATCCTCAGCTCTTCCTCAGTAGCATATTGAGTGCTATCCAACCTCGGGCTCATCATCCTGCCTTGTATTGTCAATAACTTCATATTGGCTGTCCATGTGGTTTTCTTGGTAAAATGCAGAAGGTTTATCATTGTCTTCTTCCATACAGTATGAAATGATTATTGTTGTTACTAAAAGAGTGGTCTGCCTCCAGTATCTTCTTATATTGCTGCTGTCCAACATAAGTGTTTGCTTACTTTAGCTGGGATGACTTTCATACTTTTGGTTTCATGACTTGGGTTTTTAATCCTGCTGGAATAATATACTTTTGACATATACTTCTGGTGTTCTTTGCTCATCATTCCTAACATTGGATGACAATGGATATTTGTGGAAGACAGGCTGTTTTGAATTATTTTAAGATAGGTTTTTCTAACTGGGCCCTTCAGTTACAGTGACATAACTCCCATTATCCTGATAACATGGCTAATAACTATAAATTGGTTGGTATGATAGATTTGGAAGATACCAGATTGGTGAAAACCACTTTAGGCACAGTAGGCAATTTATCAATAAGAAGTAGAAACAAAAAGGAGTGGGAGCTTTTGGCCAGTGGTTATAATCTTGTTTTTATTCATATGTGAAATATTGAAGATACATGTGAAATCTAATATTCCAAAATAGCAAGGAATTGGGTTTGCATTATAATATTGCTGTACCATCTTGCTGATTTTGACTCGTCCACAACGATATCATTGCATCAAACTAAAGTCACTGAGTAAGCTTTCACAACATATTGTGGAATTGAATCTGAACTTCTGCAATTCTAGTTAAACACCCCAACCATTTTATCACATTTCATATGCATCTTGTTAAAAAAAAAATGTTTACCAGACGCTTGAACATTTCCTGGTTCTTACAACTATGCCATTGTGATCTGGGCATTTCCCAACTGGCTTAGATTTCTGACAATTGCACATCTCCTGGTCACATGACCTTGATTTGTGAGCTTTCCTGCCAGTTTCCCACAAGCAAAGTCAGTGGGAAAGACCGCAGAAAGTTGGAAGTATGCACACACAAAGAAATACACACAAACAAAATAAATTAAGCCCCCCAAAGTCCAACAAGCTTGCAAACACAGCAAAAAGCAAGCGCAGTGGTGAAAAGTCCAAAGGTCCACATGTCATAGCAGGGTTGGTAACCAGTCCAGGTCCAGAGTAAAAAAAAAAAACACAAGAATTCAAGGTGAGAGACAAGGCACACAAAGTCTAGGTCAATGGACAGCCTAAGTCAGGGGTGTCCAACTGCCAGCCCATAGGCTGGACGGGTCACACAGAAGCTGTGCTCACCCCATTGCTGGCAATGGCAAAACCATCCCGATATGTTGCACAACGTCACGTGACACCATGAGTTTGACATGTCTGGTCTAGGTTATCTTTAACAGAGAGGCTTAAGCACACTGCTCTTCTTAAATAGAAATAATTCTGGTATTGCTCATTTGGGAAGGTAAAGTTCCTTTCTGGTAAGGACCCTTGTAGAACACTTTTGCTCTGCTCTCCTCTCCACACAGTGAGTTCTTGAAGGGGGGGGGAATGGCAACTCAGACTCCTCATCTTCTAAAATCAGTGACAATTGTGTCTCCTCATTACTCGGCAGCATAGCTTCCTCTCCCTGCAATTCCTGAATGGCTAAACAACACAAGTTGATTATAATTTTGTACTGATCATAACTAATTACCCAAAATAGGGCCTGTTTCCAGGACAGAACTGTGGTCCAGGGATGCCAATGTATGGAGCAGTCTGTTCTTTCCAGCTCCAGAGATCTGCCAAAATAAGTTCAGACAACTACATAGTCTTGAAACATTTGGTCCTTCATTAACAAATTTCAGAAAGTGTATACGATGAACTATGTAAATATTAAAATGCATCAAGATAGTGAAATAAAGCAGCTACGGAGATGAGAAATAATCCATAAGTAAAGATTAGCAATTTATGGCTATAGGCAAAATGCTATATTGTAAGACATCGGCTATGTATTCTTGCTTTCTACCCTTACCATCACTTACTGGGATTGCATGTGTATGAACATGGTGTCTTTCTTTATGCCCCAACTGCCTTTGAATAATGCTGATAGAACATCTCCTTTGGCATAGTATATCTTAAGTATTACAAGACAAATTGCACTCTGTATACAACATTTTATACTATATTGTAAGCCGTTTAGAGTCATTGTAAGATGGGAAGCATAAAAATTTAACAAACGAACAAATAATACACCAACATTGCTTTGCACTGCAAGAATTTTCCTGCTTGGGGCTCTGGCTCATTTTGAATGGAACACTGTATTCTTGCTAGAGATTTCTAGATATACATAAGTCCTTTCTTCATATAGAGTTACCACATTTGTATTGGAAAACCTGGATAGCTAGATGGCAATAAAATGACAGTTTTTTGCCATGTACTAATCAGGATTTTTGCATCCTAGGTTTGCATTTTGGAGATTTAAAATGACTTTCATATGTATATGTATATGTTATGTATATGTATATATGTATGAAAGTAGTCATTTTAAATCTCCATACATGTATATATATTGAATGTTGAGTGTTGAGCAGAAAAAAGGCACAATACATCTTTGCTTGAAGGTTATTTAACTATTGAGTACTTGGCCCAATGGGTAGCATATGTTTAGGAGGTCTGTGCATGGAAATTATCTCAGGTTTTCTAAAACCATCGTAACCGAATATCTTTCAAGGTAGGAATGAGTCAGCTTGTTAGAAATACCTTCTGCAGATAGGGGGAGAAACTCTCCTCTTTTTTAAAAAAAAAATGCTGTTCCTCCTTTCTCCACCACTCCTGGGGGGGAGGTGTGTAGGTGTGAATGTACTCATACATTGCCAATCATGGAGATCAGTATGGATTCAGGTAATTTCTTTTCAGCTGCATCCTCGGAAAGTATCAATGGAGGACAAAAACAAATCGTAGATCACGAACGATGAATGGAGGGGCGGTTTTTTTTTTTAAAAAAACCTACTTCGTTTTTTTTTTTTTAATGTGTCTTGGTTGCAACAGTTACGCGGAGTTGCAAGCTTAGTTCGCCAAAGGAGATAGCATATAGCTGTAGGTAGTCAAGAAGGAGGCGATAAAGAGAAGGAGCTGGACGATCGCCCCGTCCTTTTTAAATAAATAAAAGTAAAGTGAAAGGCAAGAGAGGGTGGAGTACATGTGTGCACGAAGCCGATGCAGGCAGGGAGAGATTTGCAAGGTTACTTAAGCTTTGCGTGGCTCTCAACTGCAGTTGGCGTTTTGAGGGGAGAGTCAGAGGAGGGAGGAGAAAAATCAACCATCGGCCTCCCCCCCCCGCCTTTCTCTGGCAGCTCAGTCGCGGGGGAAGCCTCGAGGAAGGGGGCTGAAGGCCAAGGAGAGGACGGGAGCCCCCCTCCCCCTTGTACTCTGCCCCTTCGGCTCCATTGCCTCGCAGCCCAGAGCTAGGAGAATTCGCGGCTGAGCTTCTTTCTCTCTCGCCTTCTCTTCCCAGCTGACAACATGGCTGCGGCCGCTTCTGCTGCCCAAGACGAGCAGAGTAAGTGTGTCTGTGGGGGGGGGGGTCCGGCGGCGGAGGGGGGGGGGAAATCTCGTTCGTGCGGGACACGGTGAAAAGAGGGTGCTCCGGCTCTCGAGTTTGAACCCTTCTTTCTTTTTAGTGGGTCAGTTTTCCAAGCTGTGTGCGCCGGCCTTCCTGCCCTTCTCCTCCCCCTCCCCCGCCTCACCGCGCTTGATGGGTGCTATAGGGAGAGCTCGGAAAAGGGGCTCGGAGGGCCGGGAGTCCTTTACAAAAAGAAAGGCGAGGAGAGCTGATGGGGGGGGGGGGCGGAACTGTTCATAGACGATGCAGGATCGGGGGGGGGGAGGGTGAGGAGGAGCCGGCCATTAGGCCTCAGTTGTTGCAGAGTCATATTAGGAAATGGGACATTAAAAGCTTTAGGTCAGGATGGGAAAGGGGGACGACCCCGTCCTCCAAATTAGCCTCTTCGGTCACTGATTAAGACACACTCACATGCACACACAGAAACATCCTCCAAATTAGCCCCTTCAGTCACTGATAACACACACACACACACACACACACACTTCCTCTCCTCCCCCCTTTTAAAGATATGTGGGTACGGACGCGAACGTCCTTGCGAGGAGGGGGACGGGATTTGCCCAAGTTTTCTCTACTGTCCTGAGGAAAGGAAATTCCAGATTTCATTCCTCCCCTCCAAAGTCTGTTCCTGAATCTGGTGGAAAAAAATGCAAGGCCCGCCGTGACTTTGCTTTCCCCGGGGGATTAGAATCCGGCCTTGGGGAAATCTTGCAGGGTGGTGGGGTGTTTTTTTTGTTTTGTTTTGTTTTTGGAGTTGGAGGGAGGGGAAGAGGAGAGCCCCTCCACTTGGTACAGGGCCCAATTTGGCGAGGCGGCCGGTCATTCCGAGGTGGGCCCCTGACCCCGCCCGCAGGGCAAAGAAGGAAGAGGGTATTGCAAGTTCAAGAGGGTCCTTGGCCGCTTCAGGACGGATTTTGCCGGCTTCGTCTCGCCATCCCTCTTGGCCCTTCGAAATGTGGTGCTCCCGCTCCCACTTCCCATTCCACATCTAAGGTATTGAGGCCTGGCTCGGTGAGGCGTGGTGTGGCCTGGAAATGCTTCTTTGTGACAGGAAATGACTATAGTCTTTGCCACTGAGGCAAGCTGGGTGTGCGTATGCATGCATGCATACATAAATTCATATACATACACATATGTGTGCACTCACATATAGGAGTGTGTGTGTGTAACGTACCCATACTATTCGTTTAGTTTATTGATTAGCCCATGGGCCATATCAAAATACAGAGTTCTAAACACAAATTAATAAAATCCTATAAAAACAATTTAAAATGAAATTGGAGTAAAACTGGAGTACCACAATAATTTAAAATAAGAGAAAATTATATTTCAGTATCACCCCTACAGTCTACTACCCCAAACTGTTCCATGTACTGTGCTGTGTTAAATATTGTTTTCAGATTCTGGCTGCACATAAGGTATGTTGTTTTAATATGGAGTTCCCAATAAATGAACCAAGGTACTTGTCTCTCACCCTCTTATACAAACAACAATTGTATAGTATGTGAGCTAAGTCTTCTACCTCTAGCGCTAGGCAAATGCAGATACGTCCACCATATGGTATAATATACACATATAAGTATAGTATCAAAAATATACTAGTATGTATATGTTACACAATATATCAAAGTATCAAAAATATGCAGTTATTTATTGCCTATAAATCCCATAGAGTTCAAGGCCCCTTTCCTCAATTTTATACCTACAACACAACCCTGTGAAGGAGGCTGGATTGGGAGTGGCTCATATTCATTTGTGTTCACAGGTACTTCTAGTATGTAGGGAAGAGGTACTAATGAAATTATAAGATGCAATAGTTTAGGAGAAAGTTCCATTGCACGTGATGGAATTAAATGTTTTTGGATGAGGAACAGTTGAACTTTAATTGCAGTGTCTTTGATGCTTGGATAAGGCATCTCAGTAATGTAATAAAAGTTTTTATTTCTGCTTCTTTATTTGGAATAAATATTATCCGATTTTGAGTAATCCTTTAAAGTTGCATGATTTTGCGCCATGCCTGAACAAAGAATGTTGAAAAATTTAGTGATATGTATGAATGTTTGACAGTAGCTTTTTCAAATCGGTTGGCCATGATTCCTTGTCAAAATCTATTCTGATTTGGAATTATGGACATTGTAGTCCAGGCTGCCCCAATCCTTTGGCCATCAAGGCCTGGTTCTGTGAAGAAAAGTTTTTCTGTAGTTTCGCGTGGATGTAGCTTCACTTATTTAGGCAGCTGTGGGTGGATGGGTTAGGGACCCTTGTTGTAATGTATTAGGGAGGAATCAGGAAGACTGGTTCGGAGAACATGTAAGACAGCGCATCTTTGTTTGTCTCCAGAATTGTTGACAAAAACCCCACTTTTTCCCTGTCATTTAATTAGTTTAAGCAAGTGTTTAAAAATCAACATCTATTAGTCTATGCTAATAAAGGATTCTAATACTGTAAAAGTATTATGGCTGTGCAAAACAGTTTTTATCTAGCCCCATCCATATAGGCTTGTGCAACTAAGTTAGTACTTTTCAAGACATCAGATTACATCAAGGACCAACTGTAAAACTAAGGTTCAATCTGCCAAGCCCGTAAGAACATCATGTCAGAACCTGCTCCCAGTTCCTTCACACACAGGAGGCTGTCATTTTGGCTTCTGATCCTCACGTTGTATAACTTACTTGTGGAGCTTCATATACTTTGGAAGGTGATTAAAAATATGTTTTGCCATGCTTTCAGTTTGAGTTACCTTTGTATTATTATGGTTTGTCCCACAGTTAGCCAGCTGTTCAGACTGGATTTGACATCTTTATCCACCTTCCCAAGGATCTGGGATAGGCAGATGCATTATTATTATTACTCTGTTATACTCTTTCCAACATTATGCACTGGGCCAGGTTACAAAAACTGCAAATAAATAAAATAATTCTGAATACATCTATAGATGCTGGTATCCCCAGTGGAACTATATCTGTTTATGTAGACGATTGAGAACAGCCAAAGTAGTTGCAAAATTCTTCTGGAGGACATGGGTGCTTTAATTGACATGCTTCAGGAAGCATCCATATCCTTTTAAAGTTTTGCACAGACCTAAAGAAGTATATATTTATATATTTCTATGTGAACGGTATAAACCATATCTTTGTAATATGTACAACATCCAAATAAAGTGATAATATCACTGTGCTATAGCTCTTCAGGGAACCTGAGAGATAGTGGCTTATTAAGGTAACATATTGCTGATTTCAACCACTCTTACTTTACCAGATTTAATAGGACTTGATTTCCGGTAAGTCTATTTTAGATTTCTCAAAGCCCTTATCAATATGATTTTTAGATTTTAAATATGACAGTATTACTGTTTTAAAAATTTTGAAATCTGAAATAAGGAGTAACATTTTTTTCTCTGCACTCAAACTGCAGTATTCTTGACTATTTCACTTCCTGTAATATATTTTACTGGGTGGATGTATACTAGAATCTATTGAATAATATTTTTGACATAAGTAATGACAAGTTATTATAATTTCTCAATGCTCTTATGTGATCTTAATTTTTAAATTTTTTGTTCATTGTTGTCGTTTGAAAGCAACATAGCTTTTCCTACTTTAGCAACGTCCAGACACATAACCTGTTCCTTTTTAGAAATGTATGTTTTTTCTCTCTTGTGAAAAATTAAAAGGGATACAATATGTAGGTTGCTGAATTCCGGACAACTAGATGGCAGTAAAGGGAAGCAAAAAACTCTAATGCTCTCCTGCCAATTAAATTTGAATTTTGGCAACTTACATATGGTGTCTTTGCTTTAAGAAAACAATTTTGGAAAGTTACAGTGACACTGAAAAAGTGACCTATAACTAGTCTTCACACTTAAAACTGTTACAGCAACCCATATGATCGAAATCCACATGTTTGGCAACTGGCATGATGCCATTTCCCAGGATCATGTAATTGGCATTTGCAACTTTTCCAGGTAGCTTCTGACAAGCAAGGTCATTGGGGGAGCTGAATTCTTCTAATGATCTCATGATTCACTTAACAACTGCAGTGATTTGTTTAACAACCATGGCAAAAATTGTAGAATTGGTGCAAGTCATTTAACAATTGCCTTTCTTAACAACAGAAATTCTGGTCTCAGTTGTAATTGTAAGTTGGAAACTATCGTATATTACTTGTTTCGTCTATTTATCAGATCAGTATTTTGTTCAATTTTTGAAAAATTTCCCATATTCCACTACTCCTTTATTTTCTCTATAGCATGGGTTCAACTCGCCACATCACGTGACATGTCGCAACATATCCCAACTCTTTTTGCATTGCTGGCAATGGGGTGGGCACGGCTTTGGTATGATGAAACTGGTCCGCGGGCCAGCAGTTTGACACCCCTGCTCTATAGTCAGTTGGCAACTTAGTTTTTTTTTCTTTTAAAAATTATATATCCCCTTTCAAACTGTATTCAAGGTATTTTATTACTCAAACTAAGAAATAATAAGAAATTGGCCCTCAGTATTTGATTGACTAAAAAGAGAGCTAAAATGAATAAGTTAAAAAAAAATAGGATTCTCTCTTTTTTTTTTTTTTTTTTTTTTTTTTTTTAAATTCTTTTATTAAAACAATCAGCATTGGACATAAAAACATATTATGCAGCAATCAACATGATACCTGGTATACAATACTAAGTATTCGTCTTTGAAAAAGTCTGAATTAGTAAGCCTTTTTCCCCCCCCCCCCTCGCGTCTAGTCTCAACTATACTCCTGTTACATTTTATTTGATTGGCGTTTCTTCTATCTGTTTCGAAATTAATGTGGTCCACATGAAACATAAGATCTTATTGCTAAACAACCCTCCTAGAACATAGCATACAACATTAGGTATTAATCTTTGTAAACATCTGTTTTAGTAAACGTTCTACCCTCCTCCCTTGCATCTTCAAGTATAATCCGAATACATTTTGTTGGATTGGTGTTTCTCTTATATATGGTCTATCTACTGTTTCTCTTATATATGGTCTATCTACTGTTTCTAGTCTATCGCCTATTGTATGTTTGCGCTTCTGACTCGATTTCATCCCATTACTAGTGCAATCTTTTATAGTCCCTAACCAGAGGTCCTGGGGTGAGAGTTTCATATCCTGAGGTAGAAATTCAGTCTATTTTAGCCATATTAAAGCAAACATCATTAGTCATAAGGTTATGTTAAGAGGTATTAGTTATAGAACATATACATTCAACATTGGGTGTTAGTTTTTGTAAACCTTTGATTTGTTAACCCTTCTTCCCTCCTCCCGTCGAGCCCTAGCTAAACGCCAGCTGTATTCTGTTTGATTGGTGTCTCTCTTGGATATAGTCTATCCAATGTTTCCAGTCCATCACAAATTGTTCATTGGAGCGATTTTTCAAATATGCCGATATTTTTGCCATTTCCGCCAGATTTGTTACTTTCACAGTCCATTCTTCAATAGGCGGTATTTCTGGATTCTTCCAGTACTGTCCCACCAATAATCTTGCTGCTGTAATTAAGTTCAAAAATAAAGTTGACTCTGAGGTAGTGATATCCTCTGTGATCCCTAACAAAAAAGCCTGAGGTAGAAATTCTATACGCTTTTTGAAAATAGTTTGGAGTGTCCACCATATCTTCCTCCAGAATGCTTTGATTTTTCTGCATGCCCACCATATGTGAAAGTAAGTAGCCTCCCCATCTCCGCACCTCCAGCATTTGGGCTGGGTGCCCGGGTAGATGAGTGATATTTTTTTCGGGTCAAGATGCCATCTATAGAACATCTTGTAGAAGTTTTCCCTTAAGTGTTGCGATTTCGTGAATTCTACATTCCTCACCCAGATTTTCTCCCACGTGTCTATGGCGATAGGGTGTCCGAAGTCTTGCGCCCACTTTATCATACAGTTCTTGACTAGCTCGGTTTCAGAGTCCATTTCTATCAGAGTGCTGTACACTCGTTTGATGTGCATAATCCCCTGTTCTCTGATCTGTTTAATTAGGTTCTCGTCGTTCTGTGAGAAGCCCTTCTTCCTGTCTTCACGCCACCTTGACTGTAGTTGTATATATGATAGCCAGTTACTTCCTATTCCTCTGTTTGCTAGCATTGCTTGAGGTTTCAAGAGGAACCTGTTTTCTTCTCCCAGTACAAGTTCACTGTAGGGCACCACTCCTTGCCCTTGGGATGTGTTCATATCCCCTGTTGCGTGTCCAGGGATCGTCCAGATGGGAATCTTGTCGTGTAGGAGGTGCTTATATTTCTTCCAGACCCATAGCAGTGGGATTCGTAGTGGGTTCTCCTTGAAGTTCCTATCTGCCTTTTTGTCGTATACTAGGTATGCGTGCCAGCCGAATCGTAGACCATGCCCCTCAACATTCAGAACTCTATCATTTGTCATGTTGATCCAGTCACTAACCGCCACCAACGTTGCTGCATAGTAATATAGCTTTAGATTAGGCATTTTGAGTCCCCCTCTCTCCCTTGCGTCTTGGATGATTTTTAGTTTCACCCTCGGTCTCTTGTCGTCCCAAATAAATCTGTTGATGCCTTTCTGCCAATTGTCTAAGTCCGCATCCTTCTTGAGTATGGGTAGCATTTGAAAGAGAAATAGACATCTGGGTAGTACATTCATCTTTACTGTCGCTATCCTGCCGAGCAGGGACAGACGTAACGATTTCCACCTTTCCAGGTCTGCTTGTATCTTATTCCACAGGACCTCGTAGTTATTCTTGTATAATTTCGCGTTTGTAGATTCTATCTCCACTCCTAAGTATTTGACTTTCTTGACGATTTCACAACCCGTTATTCTTTCCAGGTTCCGTCTTGCTTTGTTGTCTAGGTTTTTGGCTAGCATCTTTGTTTTTGATATATTTACTTTGAAGCCTGACACCCTACCATAGTCCTCCATTATCTCCATCAATTTCCTTGCTGACTGTGCTGGTTGCGACATTGTCACCAGCAGGTCATCCGCAAAGGCACATAGTTTGTATTCTTGTTGTTTAATCTGTATGCCCTGTACCTCCTCTGCCGCTCTTATTCTGTTCAGTAAAATTTCCAGTGTTAGGACAAATAACAGGGGGGACAGCGGGCAGCCCTGTCTCGTGCCTCTCTCTATATTAAATGAGTCTGTTAAGTCTCCATTGATAATGATCTGGCCTGTTTGTTTCTGGTAAATTGCCGTTATGGAGTTGAAGAACTGTGCTCCCATTTTCATCTTCAGGATCAAGTTCGTCAGGAACGGCCAGTTCAGTCTGTCGAAGGCTTTTTCTGCATCCACAAACATTAGAGCGGCGGGTATCTGGTTGTGCCTTTGCAGGTACTCTATTATGTTCAACAGCTGCCTCACGTTGGTTTTCATCTGGCGTCCTTGTATAAATCCCCTTTGGTCCGGGTGTATTGTTTTTTGTAGAACAGTCATTAGTCTATTGGCCAAAATTTTTGTGAAGATTTTATAGTCTGTGTTTAGTAGTGAGATGGGCCTGTAGTTTGCGGGCTGTGTGTCATCTTTCCCCTCCTTTGGGATTAATGAGATGTAGGCTGTTTTCCAGGATGGTGGGACCTGGCCTCCTTCTTGAATGCTGGCAAATAGCTTTCTGAGGGGTTCTAGCATCTCCTCCTGTAGGTGCTTGTAGTAGATCGCTGTCATCCCATCCGTCCCAGGCGATTTTCCTGCTTTCAGTTGTGTGATCACTGAGTGTATTTCCTCCTTTGTGATTGGGGCATTCAGAGCTTCTCTTTGTGTGTCGGTAATCGCCTGTATCTTTTCGTTTTGTAGGAATTCCTCTATCTCTTTGTCTTGTATCTTATCCTCGGCATATAGTTTCGAGTAGAACTCTGTGAAGGCTGTCTTGATGGTTTTTTGTCGGAATTCTAGCTTGCCTTTGTATTCTATCTTTTCAATTATGCGGGATTTCTGTTTCTTTCTTATAGTGTAGGCTAGCCAGCGGCCCGGTTTGTTGGCCTTGCAGAATGTCTTGTGTTTTGCATATTGTATATTCCTTGCAACTTGGTCCGCCATCAACATGTCAAATTGCTTTCTTAAGATCTTGAGTCCTTCTTTGGCGACTTTGTCTTCTGGTCTTTTTATCAGTAGCCGCTCCATTTTGCTTATCTCATTTTCTAACTCTTTTCTTTTTTGTTCTTGTTGGCGCCGGTGCCAGCTATTCATGGATATGAGGATCCCTCGCATGTACACCTTGCTGCCTTCCCAGATCTGTTCTATCGGTGTTCCGTTGTTCATATGTGTGCTGAAGTATTCCTTCATAGCTTTTTTGCATTCCGCCACCTTGTCTCCATGTCTAAACAGGTTTTCATTGATTCTCCAGGACCTCCTCTGTGTCTGGCCGTGTCTTAGCTCCATCCTCACAGGGTTGTGGTCCGTCAGAGCTTTGGGTAGGATTTCCACTGCATTTAGACGAGTTAGCAAGTCGCTAGAAGTTAATATAAAGTCAATTCTGGAGAAGGATTGATGTCTGCCAGAGAAGAAGGTGAATTCTTGTTCTCTGCCATGTCTTTTCCTCCATACATCTGTCAGTTCGAGTTCCTCCTTCATGTCAAAGAAGGATTTAGGCAACTTGGGGTGTTTTTGTGGGTTCGGTGCAGTTCTTTTTTTGTCTAGAGCGGTCTCTATGACCCCGTTCCAGTCGCCCATGATGATGTAAGATCTGTAGTTAAGTTGTGTTATTTTCTTGTGTAGCTTTTTGTAGAATTTGCCTTGCTGCTGATTTGGTGCATATACGCCCATTACTAGAATCTTCTTGTCTTCCTGTGTTATTTCAATTGCCAGGTATCTACCTTGGGGGTCGGATTCTATTAGCTTCGCCATTATATGTTTCTTTACGTATATAACAATCCCGTTCTTTTTTCTTGGCGCCGCTGCCACAAATTGCGCACCTAGTTTGTAGCTGGTCAGATATTTCTGGTCTGCTGCCCTGATGTGTGTTTCTTGTAAGCAAATTATGTCGTTTCCTCCATGAAATAGATAATGAAATATTTTCCTCCTTTTCTGTGGAGAGTTTAGTCCGTTAACGTTCCACGTCAAGTATTTAGTCATCAATATCGGTTTCAGGATACTCTTCCGAGACCGCTTTCATTCTATCTCCTGTGATAGTCTTTGGTCTCGCTCCCATGGTATCCGAGTTTGTGATCGAGTTGCATATCGGGATCGCGTCGTGTTGATCTGTGCGTTTGGTGGTGGATCTTGTTATCCTGCCCTCTGCAATCTGACTTGTTCCCTTGTTGTTGTTGTTGCTTCCTGTTCTCTGTGTTGTCGTGTCTCTAGTTGGTCCTTTCCTTTTTCGTGTTCTTGCAGCAGTCTGTCGGTCTGGTGGATTTTCTGCGTTTTCTCTCGTGGCGTATTGGGATCCCTCCGGCATCAGTTCCTTTTCCAGGAATTCTCTGGCTTGTTGAACCGAGTTCAGTTGATGTCTTTTATTGTTATAGTAGAATGTCATCCCCGTGGGGGTTTCCCATCTGAATCGCAAGGCACGTGATCTCAGTTCGTCGACCAGGAACTTATATTCCTTTCTGTCTCGCAGCATCGTCTGGGGGATCTCTTTCAGTACTTTCACTTCTTGCCCCTTTATGTATAAACTCTTGTGGTAAGACGTGGCTGAGATGCGATTCCGGAATCCCTGCGTCACAAAGCGGATGACCACGTCCCTTGGTTGGTGTCTGTTTGTTGTCGTCCGTGCGCCCACTCTGTTGATTCCGTCAATTTGCCATTCGATAGCTGAGGCTGGTAGTCCCAGAAATGCTGCCAGGGCCTCTATAAAGGTTCCGGCCAGGCTTCCTTGGGTTTCGTCTGATGTCTCTTTCAGGCCCCTGAACCTGATTGTGGTCGCCAGCTGCCAGTACTGTATCGTGGTGGCTTGGTCTTGGTGCACCCCTCTCATCTCTGCTATCTCTGTTCTCTGGCCTTCTACTTGATTCTCCACTTTTTCCATCCGCTCGTCCACCTTTTCCCTGATTTCCTGAAAGTTTCTCTCCATTTCCTCCCCTACTTCCTTGTAGTGTGTTTGCATTGCCTCTTTCATTTGCTCCAAATCTGCAGCCATCGCCTTGCGTTGCTCCTCCCATTTTCTCTCTAGCCCTCTACCTTGATCTTGCAGCATTTGTTTTATATCGTTGTATCTTTTCTCCATCTTTTGTTCTGCCTCTATGCACCTCCTCTCCATCTCTCTACCTTGTTCTTGCAGCATTTGTTTTGTATCGTTGTATCTTTTTTCCATCCTTCGTTCTGCCTCTACACACCTCTTCTCCATCTTTGTGTCCCTTTCCACCAACCTTTTATCCATTCCATCCAACCTTTCAACCAGCATTTCTATTGCCTTTTGTATCGTGTGTGCTGTTGGGCTGGCCTGTGAAGGTATATGGTTCTGGATGCCTGTATTTGGATGGGAGGGTGTGGGGTTGGGTAGAGTAGTTCCTGGTGGTTTAGTACGCTGGGCTGGGGAGGATACAACTCCCTTCGGTTGTGTCAGTGTGGTCTGTTTGGAGGCCATCTTGAGCTTGTCCTCCCTTTGTCCAGGCACTGTTTTGGTTTTGGTTTCCAGCTTGGGCCAGGGTAGGCACTAGACTGCGATCTGGTGTTGGTTCAGTAATCTGTCCTTTCAGTGGGAGGGGGGGGCTTCAGGGTTCAGGCAGTGCAGGTCTAGGGGCCTGTAGGCAGGGAGGTCTGTCTGTGTTCAAGGAGTCTATTCAGTGCCTCTGCCTGTCTGTGATTCCAGGCCCCTTCTGCCTTCCCTCCACAGCCGCCCTGGATGCCTTTTAGTTTTCCTCTGACGCCCACCTTCCTCCCTGGTGGGTTCTGCTCTCTTCAGTGTCCCTGGGGCTCCCGTTCTGGGGGGTCTGGGGCACAGCTTGTGGAGTATCTCTCCCCCGTCCCTCTGCCGCCCAGGGTACCCTTTTCCTGTGTCCTCTCCCACTGTCTGCTTTCTTGCTTCTTCCCACTTGGTTCTTCTCTCCTCCCCTCTATTGTTCTGGCTTGCCTGCAATCAGCTCCGTTGATTGCCTCCGTCCTTTTCCGCCGCTTCAGGCCGCTCCGCTGCCCTCTCGGGTATTCCACCCTCTTCTGCTCTTCTGGGGGCCCTTTCCAGGTTGGGAGACCCCCCCAGTTGCCTTCGCCCCTCCTGCCTATGTCTCTCTCGCTTCTCTCACCCGTTCTCCGCCGCTTGGGGCCTCCTCCTTTTGTCCGGCTGCCCCCGGCCCTCTCCTCTTCCGATTCCTGCTGCCGGCTCTCTCTCACCTCCGCTCTCGCGTTCTTCCTCGCCCCCTGGGACTCGTCTGGGGGCCGTCTTCGGTCGGTGGGCTCTCCCGGCAGCTTCCGTCTGTCTGCGCTCGCTCTCCCCTGCAAATTCGGATTTTGGGGCCTCCCGCCCTCTTCCAGCCCTCCGGCCGGCCGGCCGGCTGCCGCCGGCTTCCTCCGCTCAGCTGGTTGTCCGTGGGGGACCCTCGGCGGCGATTTATACTTCTCTGGAGTGCCCCGAGGGTCCTCTTCAGATGCGCCTGTCTTTCTGGCGCTCTCTGCTCTCAGTACTTTTAATTTTTTTATAAAAGTTCTAAGCCACGGTCCGGAGCTTTCCTAGAAGGGCTCCGGACCTCATGACCGGAACCGGAAGTCTCCTAGGATTCTCTTTTGAAGGTAAATATGTCATATTGTAAATAATACACAATTTAAATAATTTCCTGAAAATTTTACCTATCTCCACAACCACATCTTTCTCTCTGTGTATTTGTAATTCTTAGCATGTCTTGCCTTTAACTGAATAAATTCTAGGAAGACTTATACTTGTGGGCTGTCAACTTGGTTGCTAAGTGGAAAATTACATGTCTGTGATTGGACTTATGATTTTACTTTCCCTTTGGTCATTAAGTGAAACAGTTGCTTAAGTGAATTGCTACTGAGCTTACAATTTTGCTGTATTGTATTAACTCTGCTTGTCACAAAGAAAAATGTGTGCTGGTTGTGAATAGCAATCATGATTACAGCAGTCAAATGCGCACCTGTTGCAAAGCACGTGAATGCTACTTGTTATTGAGGGAAGCTGCAGTTGTAAATGCAATGATTATTTGCAGTTTTTTTTGTACCATTGTAGCTGAACAATTGCTGCATGAGGCAGTCAGTAAGTGAGGACTACCTATTAACTATGTGGTTTCACGACAGTACAAGTTGAGGTACTCTACAGCAAGACTTTTCAACCTTTTCACCGATTGTACCATTTTTAGAATATGGCAATATTCAAGTATCATCAGTCGCTAGCAAGGTGTCAAAAACTTGATGACCAAAAAAACCCCAGAAAAAAGTGATACAGTACAGGTAGTCCTCACCTCCCTTTAATATCCTCTCTTCTCTCACCCCCTTTTATATCCTCTCTTCTCTCCCTTTCAGCAGGACTCAGGCAGTGCCTCATGCAGCTGAATCTCTGCCTAAAGACTCCAATCAGCTGGAGCTGCACACGTTGATCCTGGGCTCTTCTCAGGACCCAGGCAGGCAATGCCTTGCGCAGCTCCAGCTGAATCTCTGCCTGAAGACTGTGTGAGGCCACCTGCCACCCCCTATCAGCTGGAGCTGCGCACGTGGATCCTGGGCTCTCAGCAGGATCCAGGCAATACATAGCGCAGCTCCAGCTGAATCTCCAGCTGAAGACTGCGTGAGGCTGCCTGCCATCTCCTAGGCCGCTGCCAATCAGCTGGAGCTGCACGCTTTGATCCTGAGCTCTCAGTAGGATCCAGGCAATGTGCAGTTCCAGCTGACTTTCCCACAAGCCTGTGCGGCGCTGCTGCCGCTTCACCTCATCCACTTTTACACTTTTTTTTACAATGCTGTTCAACCCATCGTATGCCAACATACCACTAGTGGTACACATACCACCGGTTGAAAAGCCCTGCTCTACAGTACAGATAGAAGATTCCAGTTGGATAAAGTTGCCATAATTTTGTACAGTTTAAGATTTAATAGTTGGTTTTGGTACAGTAATGGGAAAATGAAGATAAGTACTCATAGTATGGTTTTATTACTGATAATACAGTTTTATGCTAGTTTGCATGGCCAAACTAGAGATGCTGTTACATTTAAGTTTTGAATTAAAAATTACTAGTACAAGCAGTTGGAAGTTTAGCATGTGTAGATCCTATATGAAACTGAATATCTTTTTTTTTAAATTATTTTTTATTGGTTTTTTTATAATTTTAACAGAAAAAAGAAACTAGTCATATCAAATCATAATATAAAAGTAAACAATCATCCATACACAAAATATAAATACATTTCAATACATCCAATACTAATAACTCAACTGAGAATAATCATCCCAAACAATTAACATCACTGCTCGGCACCCCCACCACCACATCCCACCAACCCTATCCTTCCCCCTCCTTCACTCCTCCTTCCTTTTTCCCATCAGATGTGGAGCCCAGAGGACACCCGAGCAACCCCTTAATACCAGTAACAGTAATTATTTATTCTTCCTCCAACCCCAATTGCAGTTGAGAAAACATCATGTATAAGATTATCAACCCTCCCTAACCCCCCCCCCCCCGACTTCCCAGAGTGAATACAGGGTACAACAAAAGAAAACCCCACTACATCAAACAAAATAATTATATAATCTTAACAAGAATTTTAAACTATATATAAAAAAAGAAAGAATAATAATAATTATATTCTTATTCAATTCAATTTACCATAATATATCTTAATATATATCTTCATTTAAACATCCTCTCCTAAACCTTACTTATAATATTTATCTTTAATTCAATCCATAATCTTAAATTAACCTTAATTCCTTTAAACAATCAACTCATCTTGTTAAGAATAATATTTATCATTTACATCTAAACCACCAATCTAAGTCAAATCTAATACATTTAATTTGTAATAATATATCTTAATATATCTTAATATATCATTTAAACAACCTATCTTACAACTTACTTATAATCTTAATCTTTAATTCCACTCATAATCTTAGATTAACTTTAATTCTCTCATTTAACTATAAATTTCATTTAATCAATCAAGTTCTGGGCTCTCCCACTTAACAAATAAACCTCCATAATAAAAACAAACTATTTGTACCATATCTAACTTACATTCCAATCTAATGTCAAACCTAGATCAACGAAACAAATACATTCTTCATCAATTTAATTTAATTACATCAACCATTAATCATCTTACTCATAATCTTAGCCCTTGATTCAATCCTTAAATTACCCATTCATTACTTCAAACGAATTCTAGGTTTTTTTTTAACCAAATAAACCACCATACCAAGGCCACCCTTCCAAATAATAAGTCTCTCCTCTTTATTTCTTCAACCCCATAAATAAATTGCTTCTTAAGTTGAGTCTTCCTTTCTTGGATCAGATCCTGCTTTCCATAAACAAACTGTTCATCAAACAGAATCCTTTTCGCTTTATAGTCTAATTGCATCATAAAGTAAAACAATGTCCCCTTTTTATCAATTAAATCCTCTTCTTGCTGCCTGGCTGGGTAGAATTCCCTTTTTTGAAACAAAACCTCTCCATAGAAGAACTGTTCATCTAGCAAAATCCAATTATAATCTTTATTCTCGAAACTATCATCTTCTCCCTGTTGATCTTCTAATTTCTCTTGTATTAAATCAGTTTCATTTGAAGAAAAAATTCCAGTTAATTGATCTGATTCTTCTCCATGTTCAGATTGTGAAGTAAATTGTTCAACAGTCAATTGTGAATCAACTTCATTTGGAAAAAAGAATTTAGCTAATTTAGTTGCTAGTTCTTCAATATCTATAAAAGCCTCTTTCAATATAGCTTTCATTTCTTTAAACTCTTGCTTAAAAATCCTCATTGTATCAAACCATTTCTCATAAAATTCATCAGTAGAATCCAGCATAGGTTTAGCATTTGGCTGTAAATTCCCCTCCATTTTAAAATCAAGTAATCACAGCCGTCTCTCTGGCTGCGCTTAAGAAAACAGGAAGAGAGTAAAAAGTAACAAATCCACTTTCACTTTCCAGTAAAAACAGTGAAAGCTAAACGCCATTTTGAAACATCATGTTGATTGTAGAAGTTAGAAATGTATAACTAAAAAGAAACAATAAAAATACTTGCAGTCCATTTAAAGCTCCTGTATTCATTCAGCCTGCTAACAGTCTCTCCAGTGTTGAATTTTAAAAAAGCAGAAGTGGTCGCGGCGTCTTTCTCTGCCCGAAGACAGAAGCGTCTCTGGATAGGAGCGTCCTCCGGAGCTATAGGGAGCTCACTCTTAATCCCTGAAAACTTATTTTCCAGGGATTTAAGAAGGCTCAACCTTGCTCCCGATGCTCTTCACCTCTCCTTTGCCCGGAGAGGGGATTTTTCACCGCGAGAAAACAGCTGATGAACGCTGTTTTTCGCGGCTTTACAGTTCCAGATGACGGAGTCTCACCGAGGAGACCCAAGCGGCGCCGGCGGAGCCACCGGAAGTCCTGAAACTGAATATCTTGAAAGTGTGTGATATAACTATTCTCAGATTTAAGACTCATTTTGTAACAAACCAGCCCATATTTTGTTGTTTCATACTCCTAGTATGGCTAAAATATAATCTTTTTCTGATCAGATTAGAATAAAATAATTTATATTTGAATTACTCAGATCCGTTTATGTTACTTTATACTTTTATGATTACCATCTTGTGTATACTGAGTTGGAGAACTTTCATTTCTACTGTCAAGAAAACCTTGTGCCCTGGAACACAGACACACATACACACATAAACACAAAATTATGAATCATATTCAAGTTTCCCTCCCTACTTTTAACTAGAATATTTTGTTTTTTTAGATGAATGCTATTGGATTTTAGATACCATATTTATTTTCTCCCATACTTTTGCCCTACCAGACTTAATAATTTTAATCTCTGAAACCAGTATGTATTCTTTTTACTTTTGAATAAATTGATGACATAATGAAATATTCCCTCTAACTCTAGAATTCTATATATTTTAGATAAAAAATATATTAGAAATCTCTGAAATCCATTATCCTGGTCAGTCATTTAAAAAAAAAAATAAGGAAATGGGGTCTGTATATTTTGACTGGGTTTGAGTTCACTTGCAGTTGGCCCTGGCTTCTCTTCCACATTTGAAATTTGGCTTGGAGTAGCACCCTCTGGTTTGTATCTGTCCTAAGCATAGTAAGAAATAAATGTTTTTTGGTATTTATAATCATCCCTGGATGTCACAGTTCTCTCCTATGTTCAGCATGATACATTGATCAATTCAAGGTAGATTGTGCAAGCCATTTCGGAGTAAGACAATTTGCATTTTTCCAATTATGGCTGAGATTTCCCTAGGCTGTACAGGTGGTCCTCAACTTATGACCACAGTTGAGCCCAAACTTTCTGTTGCTAAGTGAGACATTTGTGAAAACATTTGTCCCATTTTATGATTTTTCTTGCCACAGTGGCTAAGTGAATCACTGCAAGCTATTAAATTAGTAACACTGTTGTTAAGTGAATTTGGCTTCCCCCATTGTCTTTGCTTGTCAGAAAGAGACTGCAACCATCATAAATGTGAGTCAGCTGCCAAGTGTTTGATCACGTGACTATGGTGACCCTGCAATGGTTGTAAGTCGAAAAATGGTCCTAGGTCACTTTTTCAATACCATTGTAACTTCAAATGGTCACTAAAACTGTTGTAAGTCAAGGACTACTTGTATAGACAGAACTATGGCTCATGGAGTTCTGCAGTCTTATTAATCTAGAATTGGGTAATACTATATTATAGCATGAAATTTGTACATCTGATCATAAGGGGCACTTTGCAAATAAGTAAACTGCTTCCTTTATAAGGAAAAATTATATGTTCTTAAAGAAATTGAGAGGAAATTTGACTTCATTAGATTGAATGTTCCCAGAGAATCAAATGATACAACTGAAGGCAGTGTGATCTGTAATAAAAAACTACAGTAATTAACTGATTTTGATTTAAATTTTGCATATTTACTTCTGAATAATATGCAGATCTAATACATTTTATACATGACTTGTTTTTTGATACATTGAATACAAAAAAGCAACTATTTTCCTATTGTGCTATTACAATTGTTCACCAAAATCTGAGTATTTTAAACAATGTGTCCTGAGCTTATTGTCTGTTTGATTAAAATTTGGATTGATTGATTGATCAAGTAGTATTTATTTCATGAATTAAAATTTGCATTTAATAGAATACATTATGATTTGTGTAAGAGAAGAAAAAAAAGCAGTGTCAGAATTTTTATGCTCTAAGTGTGATTCAGTCTTACTTTTTCAGCAAACCTTCACACAATGGTGCATATGTAATTTGATCATTCAGCAAACTAGAATGATCAGATTAGAAGAAGATGGTTCTCTTTTCCCTTCACTTGAACAAAACAAAGAGTCACTAGACAGGGAGATGGGCAACATATAAATTTATTAAATAAATAAAATAATTCCCTATGCTTTCTGGTATTAAATATGTGTTGCATTTGTGTGAAACACACATGATAAATTAAGCTGGCTCCTAATTTGCAGATTTTAATTTGGAGAAAGAACTAATCATTTTGTCTTCTCTGAGTATTGATAAAGAACTCCTTTTAGAACAGATAGAGATACATTAAAAATGCTTCCAAAAGAAATATGTGGCATTTTTTGTATAGTATGTCTTTTGAAATCCAAAGCTATAGGTGTGGTTAGAATAAAATTCAAGTCATTACATGTAGATAACAAGGTCCATACACTTCAGTTATTTGTTTCCCACCTTTATTATTTTTATGAATTACTCAAGGTGGCGAACATATTCAACATACCCTTCTCCTGTTTTCCTCACAACAACAACCCTGTGAGGTGGGTTGAGCTAAGAGAGAGCGAGAGAAAGAGAGAGAGAGAGAGCGCTGGGGAGAGTACTATAATCATAGAAACAATCTTGATAATAAATATATTTTAACTATACTAAAATAGTCTTATGTTAATGATAAATAAATCTGATCTTTAAAAATAAGGAGTTAAGGAATCAAGCCAGCACTGTGCTGTAGCGGTCAAAAAACCCAACACAGCCCTAGGTTGCATTAACAGAGGGACAGAATCAAGATCACATGAAGTGTTAATACAGGTAGTCCTCAACTTAGGACCATAATTGAGCCCAAAATTTCTATTGCTAAGTGAGACATTTGTTAAGGAAATTTTGCCCCATTTTACTACCTTTCTTGCCACATTTGTTAAGTGAATCACTGCAGTTAAGTTAGTAACATGGTTGTAAAATGAACCTGGTTTTCCCATTGATTTTGCTTGTCAGAAAGTTGCAAAAGGTGATCACATGACCCTGGGACACCGCAGTTGTCATAAATATGAGCCAGTTGCCAGACATCTGAATTTTGATCACGTGACGATAGGGGTGCTGC
The DNA here is from genome assembly GCA_034064705.1 of Bothrops alternatus. NCBI lineage: Eukaryota > Metazoa > Chordata > Lepidosauria > Squamata > Viperidae > Bothrops > Bothrops alternatus. Next base: position 10,153,073 of record JARGCV010000087.1, read on the forward strand.
AACTGTCATGTGAAAAACAGTCATAAGTCACTTTTTCAGTGCCGTTGTAACTTTGAACAGTCACTAAACAAACTTGTAAGTTGAGGACTACCTGTACCACTTTATAATGCCATGGTAAGAACACACTTGGAACATTGCATCCAGTTTTGGTCACCACAATGTAAAAAAGATGTTGAGACTCTAAAAAAGAGTGTGGAGAAAGATTAGAGGACTGGAGGCTAACACGTATAAATAACGGTTGCTGGAATTGGGTATGTCTAGTTTAATGAAAAGGAGGACTAGGGGTGACATGATAGCAGTCTTCCAATGTCTAAGGAGCTGCTACAAAGAAGAAGCGGATCAGCCTGTTTTCCAAAGCACCTGAAGGCCGGACAAAAAGCAATGGATGGAAACTAATCAAGGAGAGAACCAACCTAGGACTAAGGTGACATTTCCTGACAGTCAGAACAATTAATCAGTGGAATGACTTGCCTCCAGAAGTTGTGAATGCTCCATCACTGGAGGTTTTAAAGAAGAGATTGAACAACCATTTGTCTGAAATGGTATAGGGTTTCCTGCTTGAGCAGGGGGTTGGACTAGAAGACCTCCAAGATCCCTTCCAACTCTGTTATTATGTTATTCTGTTTGAAATTTTTCTCTACACTGGTGTTAAAAATATTTGTGCATATAAGATAGATGATGAATATGATGCCACCAGAAGAATCATATTCTAGGAAACTTGCAATAAGGTCATTAGTAAAACCAATTAAGAACTAAGCCACTATTTAATGGTGAACTTGCTGGTATGATGTTGCTGTTTGAATTGTTTGCTGTTAGTTATAGATCAGTTTTTCTTCATTTTAGATCAACTTGAACGTGTATTCTTGCGTCTTGGCCATGCAGAAACAGATGAGCAATTGCAGAATATTATATCCAAATTCCTTCCCCCTGTTCTTTTAAAGCTTTCCAGTACACAAGAAGGAGTACGTAAAAAGGTATGAATATTATTGTATACTGAAGTCGGTCAAACACAAAAGTGCTTAAAAATCCTCCCATGTTGATTTTATATTAGATAGAGTGTCCTTTGAGATGAATTTAACTCATGGTCACTTGATGAAAACATGTAATTTTCACTACAAAGGTGGCTGCTATTGTCTTGCATCCAGGGTGCATTTTCAGCTGCTCATTCTAATCTAGTGTTTGTGTGGTGGTCTTCTACACAAGTACTAACCAGATCAACCTTGTTTGGATGTTACGTTTCGCTCAGGCTGGAAGCTGAATATCATAATATATTTCCTGAAGTCATTGAAAATATTGTTACCTCATAGTAATTTTTCATGTTCAGTCCAAATAATAGAGTCACTTGGTTCTTTTTCTCTGTGAAAGGTCAAATGGAACAACATATAGGGCATTTGATAATACAGATATTTTTATTTATTATATTCCACAGTTGGGAAATGAAACCTAGATCAATAAAATGAAGGAGGTTTTTTTTGTTTAGGTTATGGAATTGCTAGTTCACTTGAACAAACGAATCAAGAGTCGTCCAAAAATCCAACTTCCAGTGGAGACTTTATTAGTCCAATATCAAGATCCTTCTGCAGTCTCCTTTGTTACAGTAAGTACTTTTTTCTTTGGGAATTTTACTCATGAATTCTAAGATTATGATTATCTTTGTACATCGTGCTTAAGTATAAGAAATGGTTATCTCCCGCCTAGGTATTGTTTGTCCTGCTTTTGAATAATAAACCTACTGTATAAACAGCAGATAAAGAGAAGAATAGTTTGTTGGCTTGTAGCTGCTGGGAAGTGCTTTCCTAAATGTAACCCTTGAACACTTCAATTGTTTTAATGAATATGTATATGAAACCACATCCAACTGTCATATTTAAAGAGTCCATTGAAATGGATATGATTAACAATTAGGAAATATTCTGGTTAACAAGTTGATGTCAATGCTCTGTCCTTGCAGTTTAAGTTTACATAAAACATATGACAACAAAGACATTGTGGCTTTACTGAGAATTGGTAGAGTTACACAGTAATGTTAGGATTATAGATTGCCACCACACTAACCTGGTTCATGCAAGCTAAATTATAATTTGTATAAATTTGGTGTAATGTATGTGAACTGCACTATTATCCACTTGGTTCACACATCATCCCACGCCATGGGTGTCAAACTTGCAATGTCACCTGACGTGTCGTGGCATATTGTGACTTTTTCCCCATTGCCGGCAATGGGGTGGGTGCGGTTTTAGTGTGATGCATCCAGCCCATGGGCCGGCAGTTTGACACCCCTGCTCTAAGCCATGGATAATTATATAAAAGCGGGTTGAACTGCCTCAATGTCTTTACCACTGAAAATCAGTTTTTCTCAAATTGCACAGGAAATATATACATATTAAGATAGAGATGTATGCAGATAGTGTAATTTTTAGTGGACATTTAGGTGAGGATAATCCTTTAGTACATGTTTTTAGATTTATCATCTGATCCATTTCAATGACAAAGTCCTTATTCCTTTTCCTTTTTAAAAAATATCTAGGTAAAGTTTTAACACACTATGTAGTTACGGATGCTTATACATGAACTGAAATACACATTTTGACCAGTTAATAACAGCTGCTTTTAGGTGAACTTTCTCAGATAATTGCTAAGATGAAGTGTCTTGATTTAATGGTCCACATCAATAAGGCCATAATTGGTTGGAGTCAGAAACCTCAGGATAATGCAATCACTAGAATGCAGGTATAAGAGGCTCCTAGTATGAGGAAATTTTTTTATTATACATGCATTCCCCATGTCAACTGTAAAAAAAAATCAGACTGAGTCTGGTAGCACATTTTCTCAGTAACACATTTAATTCAAAGGAATAAGTTTTGGTGAGCTGCCGTTTATGCTTTTTAATAAAACTCCTACCATATCAATAGTATTTCTCAAAGTTATCAAAGTAATTGAGGTGGTGGAATTTTTGGGTGAGCTGAACTACTTGAACAATGTAAACATTTCAGTGGTATTTATCAATGATTTTTTTAGTCATAAGTTTCTTAAAATTTGTGGATATTGTACTGTAGAGCTGTTTTTTGCAGTGGTTCTTTTCAGACATATCTTGCATTTTACAGAATTTTACAATAATATATGTTAAGATGGGTTACCCTCGTTTGCCTGTGGAAAAGCAATGTGAACTGGCACCCACTCTCCTTACTGCAATGGAAGGAAAACCTCAACCCCAACAAGACAGGTATAATATTCTGATCATAAAGCTTTCATTGCCTTTTTTTCTTTAAAGTCATTCCTTTTAATAAATTAGTCTTTAAAGACTGCAAATACATGTCCAGAGAAATTATGACATAGTTTCCTTCTGTTACTTCGTGTCAGCATGACAAGGCAAATTCCACAGGGAGACAACTAGACTACTTCTTATTGAGATAGGCTATAATAATAAAAACTTGCCTGTCTGATTGAGCTGAACCTCCATTCCTTAAATCCCAATTAATCAGGGATTTGTTTCAGCCATCTTTCCTAGGCAACAGTTATATTTTAAATATCTTGCTTTTTTTGCCATCCAACATTTTGAAATACAGATAAATCTTAATTTTTGGATTTTAATTCTTGGATCCAACCTACTTTATGTTTAAAGATTCAGTTTAACTTATCTCAGTGCAATTTGAATGATACAGTTCCATTTGGAATTAGCTACTAAATATGAAAGAAAAGAAAGTGGTTTCATGAAAACCATGAAGTTACGTTGTCTTTCTTGTCTGCAATGCCCAGTTAAATCTTTTAAAAATGCAAATAGCAATAAATGAAAACGATTATGAATTTTAGACAGATTCTTACATATAATTGCAATATATACAATTGTTTTGCAGCCTAATGCATCTTCTAATACCAACACTTTTTAACATGAAATATCCTGTTGAACCTCTGAAAGCAGCTTCTCCATTTAATCTTGCTGAAAAACCAAAGACTGTACAACTGCTGTTGGATTTTATGTTGGATGTTCTCCTTATGCCTTATGGGTAAGTAATGATGAAGTTTATCAGGTGATAAGTATTACTAGAATTAGTAAGAGAGAGGGAAGAGTCTCATTTTTAAAGTGATATTATGCCATTCTCTAGATCCGTGGTAGCGAATCTATGGCACGGGTGCCACAGGTGGCATGCAGAGCCCTCTATGTGGGCATGCACACCGTCACCCCAGTCCTAGGCCTTCAGCTGGGTTTTATAAAAACTTTTCGCTTTAGTCCTCTGCTGCTGTGTGAAAAAAAAAAGGTTCAATCAATCAATCAATTTCAGCTTCTCGCGGAAAAAAATAAATCTTGCAAAGTTGGGATTGATTGATTGAACTTTTTAGTCCCACCTAGTCTGCCGTTACCACCGCAGCCACACCCACCTGGCACTCGATACATAAATGGATTTTGGGTTTCAGTTTGCTCACTTGGTCTCTAAAAGGTTCGCTATCACTGCTCTAGATGGTATTTTGTTTTTATTGTTTTTAATGAAAATCATATTTTTGCCTCAGATCATTTAAAAGTCCATAGGCAGGTGAGTGACTGCAGATTGTAAAGGTACTATAATCACAGGGAAATTGCTAGAAGCATTGATATTTGTTAGCTTTTGAGCAGGATTCATATATCACATTAAATTCTAATGTGGTTTGTTTGGTTTTGGCTTACTTTCTCATCCTTCATTGAGGGAAAGCTTGTGTAATGCAAAATTACTGTGATTGACATGATTGACAAGCCATTGATAGATAGTCCTTGACTTAATAATTAAATCTCATGCCTGATCTGTCACATGCATAAACTAAAACAAACATTAAAATCTTTGCAAGTTCTTCATTAATGTACAAATGGTCCAGCAGTCTTGTAAACGTCCTCAAATCTTAGGCGTCAGCAGAATTTTTTATCAGTTTGCTATGTATGAAGGCCCACAAATTTAATTGACAGAAATTAATACTGATCAAATTAACAGTCTAATTAAAACCTATTCTGTCTAGATGCTTTTATCTGTCTTTGGAAATGGATTCTATTATACATGTGTCCTGATTAACTAATGTGATTATTTATATAATTTTTAAAATTTGTTATGTTTTGTTATATTATGTTACGGCCCACCTTTATTATTTTTTGAAATAACTCAAGGTGGCAAACATATCCAACACACTTTCCTCCTCCTATTTTCTCCACAAGAGCAATTCTGTGAGATGAGTTGGCCTGAGAGGGAGTGACTGGCCCAAGGTCACCTAGCTGGATTTCATGGCTAAGGCAGGACTAGAACTCACAGTCTCTGGCTTTCTAGCCTAGTCCTTTACCCACTAGACCAAAATGCCTCTCTAGATTTTTTTTTTTTTTTAGAAATGTATAGTCTAAGGCAAGGGTGTTCAAACTTGGCCCTTTTATGACTTGTGGACTTCAATTTCCTGAATTCCTCAGCCAGGCACATTGGCTGAGGAATTCTGGGAGTTGAAGTCCACAAGTCATAAAAGGGCCAAGTTTGAAGACCCCTGATCTAAGGCGTCAGAGCTATATATGGTTCCTGACAGCTTTGGATAAGGCCTCCAGAACACCTCCAAAACTGATAAAATAGCATTTTTAATGTGATAGAAAATAATTCTTTTATTTTAATATTCTGCTTTTTCAAATCCAAGTTTTGTTTCTATAACTGAGATTATGGCTGGATTTTTCAGATTGACATACTTAAACTGTGCAGAGCTCACCATTTCTAATAGAGAATTTTATAAACTTTCCCTCCTCTTCTAGATATGTATTAAATGAATCCCAGAGTCGCCAAGCTGTTCCAGGGGGACAGGGTTCCTCTTCATCAAGTAGTTCTGGAGGATCTGGGATCCCTCAGCCTCCTCCGGGAATGAGCTTTTATGCAGCTAAGCGGGTTATTGGAGACAGTCCATGGACACCTGAGCAGCTGGAACAGGTAAAAGCCAAATAATAATACCTAATGGGTGGAGGTGGGAGTAGCTTAATTATAATAAGTTGCCAAACATAATGTATATTATCTTGTGGACTTTTATGTGTCCCTAGCTGTTTTCATGCATACTCTAATTAAGTTATTTATAATGAAATCCATCTTTCTTGATTGGACTGTTAACTGTAAATAAAATACAGAATATAAAACAGTAAAAAAAGCAGCAAAACTGAGTAGCATCAGCATATAATGGTACTCCATTCCAAAACTGAACAATGTAATTTTATGTACATGATAAACAGCATGGGGACAAGATGGAAACCTATGGATCTTTATGAGTCATCTACCTGTGAGTTGACTAATAATTTCCTGATACTATTATTCTGGCTATAATCTGACATGAAGAGCCAAAATCACTGCAGCAGACCTTCTCAGTGGCCAGTTTCAACAGATGACCTAAAATTATTGAGAAATCCAGGACAACTAGCAGAATATAAATGTCCCAATTTGCCTCATAGCATAGGTCATTCGGCAGCGTTCATCTAGTGCAGGGGTAGTCAACCTTGGCTCTTTTATGACTCGTGGACTTCAACTCCCAGAATTCCTGAGCCAACCATGCTGAGGGGAAAGGGAAAGTTTCCAAGCTGAGCCATGCTGGCTCAGGAATTCTGGGAGTTGAAGTCCACGAGTCATAAAAGAGCCAAGGTTGACTACCCCTGATCTAGTGTTATCCACATGTGTTTGGAAATGGAATGGCTACCACCTTTTCAGTCATCTTTCTTGGAAATGGAATTTTTACTTTTCTGTGTGATTAGATAATACATCTGAAATCTACACTGCTCATATTGTTAATTATAAAAGCAACAGTTGGAAAATAGCAGCTGTTGACTCTCATTGGGCAAGCACTGTCTTCCATATAGATTTTGCTGTGAAAGAAAAAAAAATGTAAAATGTTTGCTCATCTGATCATTCGGAACAGCGCCACCACCAAATTTAACATTAGCTGTGGTATTTTTATGGGGATGAGAGGTATTTTGGAGGGTATCTTTTTAAACTTTCTAAACCACATCGGTGTGTGCGTATAGTCATATATTGGCGTATAGTCATGCTGTCGTGGTTCCGACTAATGAAACCCTTCAAAGAAATTCCAGGCAATGTTTACCCTAAAAGCCTTTATTAACAGTGTAACAGATTGATGGCACTTCAGATGGATGGATGCCAGAATCTGAATTTCTCTTGCTTGTCTAGCTTTTCTTGCTAAACCCCTCCCTTATTTTGCTGTCATAAGTCACATCTTCCAATTAGCCCATTTCCAGGCTTTCCTTATAAATCTCCTCCCTTTCTCTGTTATCTGAATTAACTCTAAAAATACCAGACAGTTCTGTATATTTTGTCAAAGCAATAATATCCTATATTAACAGCGTTGACAAATGCTGGCTACATGACCAGAGAAAGGGTCATCAGACAATGCTGGTTCCCTCAGCTAAGAAACAGAGATGAGCACCCTAGAGTCGACATAGGGATAGGGGAAACATTTACTTTTACCTTTAAATGATTGAAATTCCTGACCTTTCACAAATGGTTGGATCAGAATTCACATTATGGCTCTCTATTGCTTAGATCAGGGGTCTTCAAACTTGGCCCTTTTATGACTTGTGGACTTCAACTCCCAGAAAGCTGGCTGAGAAATTCTGGGAGTTGAAGTCCACAAGTCATAAAAGGGCCAAGTTTGAAGACCCCTGGCTTAGATTGACTGTTGGTGTTGGGAATTACCCTTTTGTAATGTATTGAGCCTCATAATTTCCCCGTCTCTGCTTTAAGGCAAAGCCTTTTGTTATTTCTCTATCCAGTTCTACCACTCTATAGAACTACAATAAAAGTATACTTTTTACAGACAATGCCTGTGATTGTACTGAACAACTTGTTCTTTTTCTTTTTCTTTTTTTTTGCTTTGTTGGGCAGTGTAAATTGGGTATTGTAAAGTTCATTGAAGCTGAGCAGGTGCCTGAACTTGAAGCTGTCATACATTTGGTTATTGCATCTAGTGATACACGGCACAGTGTAGCCACCGCAGCAGATCTTGAACTCAAAAGCAAGCAAAGGTAATGGGTTATAATGTGAAGATTTTTTTAAAAAACAAAAGTGATGGTTTACTATGAATTTAAAAAAATAAGGTTGGTTTTGTTTAATGCAAAATTATTTTTTTATCACAATGGCATACATTTGGAATTGCATTTGATAAAATGTAGACATCTCTACATTTGACTACTATGATAGCAGCCCTTCATTTATTCTTAAAAAAACTGCTTTTTAGCAGGTAATTATGATCACTAGACAGATTTCATGCATATGGCCATGTAGCTTCTAGTAGTTTGGGGAATCTTTAAAAGACCAGTGTTTACATGAATATTAATCTTTAGCAATTTTTCATTTTATATGAAGCAAAGTCTCTAAGTAGTGTAGTGATTTTACTTAATCACATTGCAGGGTTTCACAATTGGATATGTCATAATTTTAAAAGTGCTCTTCTAAACAGGTACAGCATTAATTTAAATATCCCTGTTCTTAGTATTTTATGAAATCATTGAAGATATAAGCTAGGAAACACCTAAATTACTAGTTCCTGCAAATTCCTGGTAACTAATGGTGCTTTATAAGAGTACAGGAGTGTTTCCTGGTATGGTGATTAAAATAAAAATGGATTTTAAAGATGAAGTGAGAACAAAAACATTGTAAAGTACGGATATTTTTTAAAAAGTTAATTCTGAGATCCAATCACAAGTTATTTTCAAAAGAAGCAAATGAACAGCAGTTGCTGCTAATTCCAATACAGGTAGTCCGTCCTCACTTAATGTCCATTCATTTAGTGACTGAAGTTATGACAGTGCTGAATGAAGGGGTTAATGACTAGCCTTTGAAGTTCCTTCCATTGCAGTATCCCTGCAGTCACATGAGCAAATTTTGGCCCCATGTTTTGCCAAGGCTGCCTGTTTGCTGCCAGGAGCTTCTGGTTTCTAATCCTGTTCCCCCCACCCCCAATATCTCCTGAAATGCATGCCAGTATGTGTACTAGCTGGAGCCTCCTTTCACATTGCCTTCTTTTGCACCAGTTCAGCTAGGGCTTCACTCATGCCCTGACCAAGGCCTCCATTAATGCGTCAGCCAGGGCTTCTGATTTATGTTTCAGCCAGGGCTTCCATTCACATGCCAGGCAAGGCCTCTATTTGTGCTCCATCCAGGGTCTTATTTTGTGACAGAAGCTTGGCATGTGAAAGAAAGCCCCAGTTGCATGCCATAATTTTAGCCAGATCCTTCTTTTGCATTAGCATAAAAGAAGAAAGGAAAGAAGAAAGCTGCACTGACAGAGCAGAAAGTGGTGTGAAACAAGATCCTAGCTGGTACAGTAGTGGTGTGTGGGGGGGGTGCAGATATGGCAGGCAGGGCTGGGGTGGCAGGAACAGCTGATGGTAGCAAAAAGCAGGTGGCCAAATGAGTCCCAAAGGTGCTTTTCCAAAAGGCAACTGGACTTTCTTGGTATTTTCTTTGAAAATGTTTTGCTTCTCATCCAAGAAGCTTCTTCAGTTCTGAAGAAGCTTCTTGGAGGACAAGTGAAACGTTTTCAAGGAAAAAAGCCAAGAAAGTCAATTGCCTTTCGGAGAAGCACTTTTAGGACAACCATAACCTGGACGATTGAGAATCTCCATAGACATGCTTAACTGAGAGCCAGTAAGTTTTCATTTGGGGGACTCAATTACTGAAAACATAAAATATGGGAGAAAAAAAATGAATTTTGGCAATCAGTTTGATTTTTTTAGTAAATTCCTTCTCCCTCCCTTTCTTCCTTAGTTTAATTGACTGGAATAACCCAGCCATCATCAACAAGCTGTACAAAGTATACCTTGGGGATATACCACTAAAAACTAAGGAGGTAAGAATTGCTTATCCAAATCTGTGTTCCTTCTCATTTTCTATTTTGGCAGTTTATGTATCATTCGGTATTACATATTGTATAATATGGATTATTTGCTGTTGTAGTGAATATCATTTTAAGAGTTACATTCACATTTTTCCTGCTCTTTCGTTAACCTAGAAGTAAAGGAAGAAAAATGTTTTCTAGAAAAAAGAGCTGCTGTTCCTTATTCCAGGCAACAGGGTATAGGTAGTCCTTGAGTTATAACTGTAATGGATCCCCTCATTATGGGGGGGGAGTTATAACTGTAATAGATCCCCCCCATTATGTTTGTAAGTTGCGACAGTCATAAAGTGGCTATTTTACTACTTTTTTTTTTTTTACAAAAAAATTATTGGTTTTTTTAATTTTACAAGAAAATGCTCAAAGCACACCGTGGTGTTGGGGTAAACAATCATCCAAAAGCAAAACATTTATACATACTTCAGTCAATGTCTCTAGTATTCCCTCTCTTTCCCCTTAACTAACATAGTTTATTTAAGATAGTTCAATCTAGTTTAAATTTAGTCAACCTGTACCTGTTTCTAACACTTTTTTTAAAAAAAATATTATACAACCATAATCAAATTAACTTTAAATACAAACTCTATCAGTTCGGGTATTCCTTCCAAATATATTCTGGTACCTTAGTTTTTATTGTAAATTTTATTTAACTCTTCTTCCACTAATATCCCTTAATTAAAATAAAGCATTAATCTATCTATATATCTAATCTATCAACTAATCAATCTCTTATAGCTAACAGATAAAATCAAATCTTAATTTTTTTTCAATCCGTTAAACATAATTCAGTTCACATCCAATTAAATTGTCATAACCAATAACATCAATCTTATCAATCAGAAATCATCTTATTAGATTAGTTCAAGATTACATAATAATTTTCTTGCAAGTAACCCTATTTCCTACACATAAAAAAAGAAAAACAAACAAACACATTCTTAAAAGATTTAATATATATTTCATTAGTCATTCCTTTTTTCTCTTACTTGTAACTCATAATCTTAATCTTAATCCTAAAATCAAATCACTAATCTAAATTGCCTTTAACCCATTATCTCCCAATATCTCTTTTTTAGGCTAAAGTATTAATCTATCCTAAAGCTATATAAACCATCAATCAACTTTGAACTAACAAGATAACATCAAACTTTAAGATATTTCAATTCATTAATCATCAAACAAATAGATCATCAGTAATTTTCATATAGATAAATTTTATATCTTCCATTAATCCCATTTTTCTTACATCTAATTTATAATCTTGGTCCTTAAGTCAGTCCATAGTTCTAGATTGCCTTTAGTCCATTACTCAAAACTTTAACTTTCATTTTTTTTTTAAATCTTATTCTAGGTTTTTTCAAATGCCAAGTAGGTTTCCATAGCAAAGCTTCCTTTCCAACAGATAGGTCTCTCTTTGTTGCTTGTAATATTTTTTGAATCAGTAAGAACCATCTTGACCTCTGAATTGGCCTTCTGATTTTTTTTTGCATAAAGTCTCGTTGCTTTAGAGTTCCAAGTCCCAGTCTTTGCTTTTCCTGGTTCTCAACGTCATAACTGAGTTGCATATAAGGCAGAGTCAATTTCTCTTTGTTCTCAGTTAAGTCCTCTTCTTGTAGAGTCTGTTTGATAGAAGAATCAGGTGCAATCTGAAAGTCAGTTTTAAAGTTTGAGGAAGAGATTCTGGCTCTTAGTTCTGTAGTAAACTCTTTCATTGTAGCACATATTTCCTCTTTAGTCTCATAGATTTTTTCCAGAATAAGTTTACAGTTTAAATGTGAATAAAGCTCCATTTTAGAAAAAAATTCAAACGTCCAGTTAACTTTCATATAAAAAGATCATCTCCTCTCCAGTTGCAATATCACTTTTTAACCAGTAGATGTCCTCAGTAAGCTAAAAATAAAAATAAATCCATTTTTTCCCCAAGAGTTATTTCATTTTTCATTCTTCTTTCTTTACTCAAAAGAAAACAACATAGGCTAATAATAAAGTTCTTAAAAAAAAAATTCCAGTACCCAAAAACGTACACACACACACACACACGTATATATAAACGTAATTTCTAAAGCTTTACTTTATTCCTTTGTTCGCCTTTCTTCCCCAACGAGTAAAAGCTGCCTTTCCGAGCTAGGGAAATCTTTCCAACATAGCTCTTACAGGCAACAAACAAACAAAAAAAAAAAAACAGAGGGAAAAAAAGGAAAGGTCTCACCCGGATTCACCACGGTGGGTCTTTTGACTTGTGGTTTCTTGCGGCAGAGTGATCGGCCATTTTATTGGCCGATCTTCTTCTCCGTCGGCCCTCGGAGTTCCGTCCGGACAGCTGGAGGAGCCGCCGCCTCTCCGCTGCCGGAACACTGCCTCCTCGTAGGAAAGTCGCGCCCTCCAGAGCGACTTTGGACCCGCATAAGGGTCCGCCGACAGGGAAAACTAGTCGGCGAAGAGAACAATCTTTCGGAACGACTAGCGACGCCGCGACCGGAGCCGGAAGTCTATTTTACTACTTTTTTAATGGTTGCAAACAATCATAAATGCAAGCTGGTTGCTGAGTGGCCAAAATGCAGGCATGGGACTTGGGGGGGGGGAGAGGGCCCTCACCATTAGAACTTTGAACCCTGGTCATAAGTACCTCCCAGGGAGGTCCACATGGTGATTTTGAACAGTTGCTAAGCAACCAATCATAAGCTGAGAACAACCTGCATCTTAAAACAAACCACGATAAAACTAATTTATACTTAAAGCAGAAAGATAAAATTTGAGTCCAAACTAAGATCAAATAGAAGAAAAGAATAGTATGAGTTGTTTTTGAAACTTAATGTTTCTGAGAGTCTTATTGCCTCAGTGCTACAGTGGAAAAGGCTATATACCTATCTTGACCACATTATTGCTAGACATCCACATTTCTTTAAGATTCTTAATGTGCCTACTGGGTCCAAAATAGATCCAAGATTCTTACCCTGCAGCAATACTTCCACTGAAAACTTGTCTCTTCCACTACAAAATTGAAATATTATAGGCAGCCCTTTTTATCTGTTCTCAATGCATGCCTGATGGTTTTCATCTGTGTTTGGTCCTTTTTTTTGTTATTGGGTATATACCGGTATATGGAATACAGCTTGGTTATATTGCACTAGGCTAGGCTGTACACGGTTTGTCATGGGAGCTGGTCTTGAGTGACATATTCAGCTGGTGGTGGCCTGCTTGTACTGACTCAATGCAACTCTTTCATGATCTTAGTGGAGGGACATTTTAATACTGCAGATGAATGTTAGTTCTGCCACAGATAGAGTTTATGCTTACCTCTCAATCACCCTGCTTGTTATTAGTACTGCCTCCAGAGAGCTGAATGCAATATATTGCACCAATGGATATTAGTGCTACATTCAGATTGTTTGTAGAGATTAGGGCCAGGTACAAATCATCTGCAGGCGGAATAATATCCAGAGATGCAGTAAAGTGGACCTTCCAGCAAGATTATTGAATAGCCATGCAAAGCAGAAGAGTCCCAAAAGCCATATATTAAAAGAGGGCAGTTCCCTCCATTAATCACTGAGAGTGGTTCAAAAGCTAGCTATTGCAAAGAAGCTGCTTGGAGCCTTGCAGCTGGACTAACTCAGAGATCTTTTATAAATGAACAGGGAAAAAGGGAAATCCAGCTATATTGTGCAGATGAAGACAATGGTTATAGGCTTTGGAACCTAATCCTCCAGTTCCCATAAATGGGAACTCATCTCATTATTTCAGGTTTTGTTGTCCAGTTTTATGCTGGATCAGAACCTCTACAAATAATGAGGGTTGTCTATAATTCTAACACTTGGAAAAGATGCAGATGGTTGAAGGCATTTCAGGTAAATGCTTTCTTCATGCTTCCAAGCATCATTTGAAGATCAAACTCAAAGTGTTGGATAACCTGGATGTATAGTTTCTCATCTTGGATAATTGCCCTGTCATATTGGTAGCGGATCTTGGCTTTCTTCGAATGTATTTGTAGTTCTCCACTGGGTGCAGTGTAGGGCACCACTGGATGCACTTACAGGGACTTAATGACATATTTTACTGCCTAATAACAGGAGCTATCTTAACTGTCTCCTTGGTTCCATGGTGTACAGTTTGGGAACTGCTAGGGGCAGTCTGAACCAAGAACATTTGGGAACCTCCGGGGTACACTGAGTTATATCTTATTTTGTACTAATCTCAGTACTTTTTCATTTTTTTGTAACTTATACAGTTCCAGTACTTTCAAATATTGTGGTTATATGTATATTGTCAGCCTGGTCAATGACCATAATAAAGATTTGATATGTACACTGTGATTGCGTTCCTGGTTTTTTTCTAGTCACTTTATGTTTTGAAATATTCATTTGTTTATAACAGGGAGCTGTTCTGAAACCAGAACTGAAACGTGATCCTGTCAGTACTCGGGTGAAGTTAAAGATTGTTCCTCATCTTTTGCGTTCTAGGCAAGCTGCAGAAACATTTCCTGCAAATATTCAGGTACCTTTTTTAAAATCTGTCTCATAGCACTATATTTCTTAGTGAATTCAGTATTTAACAATGTGCTTGTAACACATTTCCCTACATGAGGAGTGAGTATTCTGCAGTTCATGCCCACAGATAAACCTTGCTTACCAACTCTTTTATGCAGTAATGTTTGAAGTTAGGTACAAAAAAACCCACCGCAGCTTGGCTACCAATTCTCATTTATCCTTAACAGTCACATGATTGCCATTTGCATGCTTTCCAATGGGCTTGTGACCAGCAGAGTTAAGGAAGAACGTAGAATTAAAGTCCTAAATTGCAATCACACAGTGATTTGCTTAACAACCAAATAGGAATTACCATTGTAACCCCATTGTGGTCATGTGATTTTCCACTTAGCAACCATGGTGCTTAATGGCAGTCTCTTTGTGATAGCTAAGCAAGGACTAGTTGTATCTTTAGGATCTTATTTATCTTTTTAAAAAATATTTAATTTCTTAAATAAAATAAAATAAATTTAATTAAATTAAGCTTATTTGAGATGCAGAAGAGTTTTGACATTACCCTCATTATGAGACTTGGAAAATTGTTTGAAATTGAGATTTTTTTCATTTGTGTTATTTTTTCAAGGTTGTCTATGATGGGCTTTTTGGTGCAAATGCCAATGCTAAACTGAGAACTCTGTCTCTTCAATTTGTGCATCATATTTGTGTGATGTAAGTATTTTTATGTCATGACTTTTTTTTCTTGACAAGGTTTTTTTTAAGATGTGGTTTGCCATTGTCTCCTTACTGTGGCTGGGAGAAAGTAACTGGCTCAAAGTCACAGAGCTACGGTAGCTTAGTGCCTGTGGTGAGACTAGAACTCACCATCTCCCAGTTTCTAGCCAGATGCCTCAGCTACTGCACCAAACTAGCTGTCCTATAACATCATATGTACAATTGAAACTTAGATTATGATTCTGCTGTTAAGTAATTTGATGTGAATACAACATAAATTTTACTGATGTATTTCAAGAAAGATGCATTATTATTATCATTATCATCATCATCATTATTATTAATGATCATCGCACAGTCAGCCAGATGTTCAGACTGGATTTGGCATTTTTGTCTACCTATCGAGTCCTTACCAAGGACCTGGGATAGGCAGATGTGGATGTTTGATGGTATTACAGATATTGTCGCAGGATGGAAGCAGTTCCATCATCATCATCATCATTATGATTATCATGATTATTATCATCATCATCATTGTTATCATTATTATAACCGGCAGTTTTGTCCTATCATACTTGGCATAGTTGTTAAGGCATCTAGCTAGAAATTGGGAGATGGTGAATTTTCTGAAAAAAGTTTTCAGTATCTGCCCAAAGAAGATCATTGCCCTACAGAGTGGATTTGGGCATTTTATGGTTGCAGACTACATTTGGCCCTTTGGCTGTCCCTTTGTGGCCTGCAACATCAGGGTGACATCAGCAGTGGCAGGGTTGAGGCGGCAGTAGCAGCCTTCCATCACAGTCCATGTTTCTCATGTGGTCCTTTGACCACATTAATTTCCCACTCCTGATACAGAGGCATCCTTTGAAAATAATTTTTAAGATGATCTTACGTATGAAGGACAACTCTTTATTATTAAGGTTTTTCGCTTGTTACATCATTACTTTTTTCATATATTGAATTTTAGTTGTCCTGACAGCAAGATAAAACCATTAGGCCCAATGCTTTTGAATGGACTGACGAAACTGATAAATGAATATAAAGAGGTAAGTTCAAAGGGAGCCTTATAAAGAATCTTACTTATTTGTGGAACTTGGAATGTTAAATGTTTTTATTACTTGCACTTGATTTTTTTCTAAAGAACTAATCTCTGTGGTAGTACTAGTATAACTGGTTGTAAGAAAGCCAATGAGATTTAACATGCCATTACTGTATTTGGATTACTGAATGCTGATTTAATCAGCCAGGATATTCACTTGGTATATCTTTATATCTGTTGAATTTTTGTTTCATTCTTTTGTTTGTGCATGTGGGAAAACACACTGATAGCCTGTGGTCATAATTAAAGCTTCTTGTTTGAGTAAAACCACTGCTTCCTGGCTTGTTCCCTTGTGCAGATGGAGGAAAGTAGTTTCATGTCAGTATATGAGTTTCTTCCAGTCCTAGATTGATAAGTGATTTTCCAGTAATGTTGCATTGTTTTTTTCCCACCAAAAAGCACTGAATTTTATCCAGTGCTTAGAGCTGGCCACTCTGGTTTTCTCCCCTTAGTAAATTTGAGACTGATCAGGATGTGTTGACACTTCCTTCTTATGAGTCTTTGTGGCTTAAATTCTTTCGTTGTTCAATACTTTAATTTCTTGTTAGAAGCAGATTGTGAAATGTTTGAAGGAGTTGTCCATTGAACAGCTAAAAGCTTATTTGTTCTATTAAGAATCCTTACGGCTGTCGTGCATATTTAGTGCTTAAGACATTCATAGAGTATTCAGTTGCAAGGATAACTTTTTTCCCTATTATGTATCGGCAGAGGAAGCTATGCCAGAGCAAATCCAAGGTATATTTGGGTGTAATATTTTTCAGTTGCTATCCAGGAGGCATTGGTTAATGAACTAATAGATGTAAAACCTCCCAGTTGGAGTCAATTTGACATTCAGAAAGACAGTAAAAGCAGGTTAAGATAATAATTGGCATATGTCTAGCTAGGAAACAATATTGTACTTTTTTGCCTTGCTCATTATATATACCAATATAATACTCAGCATTCCAAGAGGTTGATCCACACATATATTGTTATAACATTGAATATAAAGTGTATTCATGTAAAAATTTATCCTAGGTACATCAAAATTGTTGTTGATTTTCCAGATTATATCTACACTTGTGTTGCACAAATCTACACTTCCAATTATTTCTCTAGTCTAGGGTATTGACACAATGTCTGTCTTCATGTGAAGTTTGCACTTCCCGCTCTGTTCTTTGACAGACGTCAGAGGTAGTTTTAGTGCTATGTGATGCAGCTACTTTTGTTATGTATGCAGAACACAATTCCATCCATTTAACAGTAATAAACAGGCCTGTTTGAAAAGATTATTCAGTTTTTAGAATGTTTTGTTTCTGCAAAACGTATTTTAAGATGAATACAGATCAAACAACAGAAACTCATAATTGTCAGGATAAACATGAATGTATATTGTCTCGTTCATGGCTCTTTGCTTATCTCACAGTTGTTCTGTTTTGTTTTGCTTTAAATAATTGAAGGATCCCAAACTGCTTTCAATGGCCTATTCTGCTGTTGGAAAACTTTCCAGGTAACAGAATTGCATTTAGACTGGTGAGACGTTGGTTGATTGTTTTAAAACTATTGTTACTCTGTCAACAAGCAAGCAGACAGCCTTAGTGTAAAGAGTGGAGCAGATGCTATCTTTTGACAGTTCTGGAATTTCAAGTTAAACATGTGGGGAGGTGAATGCTAGAAATAATCCGTTTTTAAGAAAAGGAGGAATCAAATTGAAATGGATTCTTGTCTACATTGCTTAAGTGGTACACATTTAAATTTAATTGGAGTAAAGATAGTACCATCATGCTAAAGAATTCCAAATATAAAATCTATCCTTAAAAAGGCCTATCAAAATTGAGCTCCTTATATTCTTTTTTAAAACTGTTTTTGCTTGGTGTTAGGAAAAGTAGAAATCTTCACAGCAATCATTCATTTGGCTGATCTCAGAGAGTTAACCAGGATCATATGTTATTAATTATTGAATAGTAATGCACAAGAATGTCCATGTGATCACCAAGCCTCAAACTCAGCTTCGGGGAGCCTTTAAGGAGGGGCAGCCCATGAAGGTCTATTATATATGTGCAAATAAAAAATATTAGCGTCTGACAGTGATCTCAGACATTATTCTGTTTGAGAGCTAATAGTGCAAAAAGGGTGAAGAATTAAAGATAGAGAGCTACTAAATTCTCATCCATATCTGCAATCCTAAACAATCTCACTATAATATAAACACAATGGGATGCATTTCTAAGCAAACATGTATAGGATCGCATAGCGTGACAAGTGGCTGTCTGTCAGCTTTATGTTGAAATCCTAGGTTTATTGATCAATGTATCAATACAGATAATTATATGATCTGACTCCCACTTAAGGGAAAACCGGCTCTGTAGGAAAACTCTCTCTGGCTCAGTCGTTCTCCTGACTGAAGAATCCATTGTACTCTTAATTCAGTCTTTTCCATGGATTTCAAACTCCCATTTATTTCTTATCATTTTTCACTTATTGTGAACATTGTTATTTTAAACATTTCATTGACCAAAACTGGGTTTAACTATTTAACCGTTACTAATAGTTTTCATCTTAAGTGCAGTACAATATGGTGTAAACAACAAAACAGAATAAAAATCCATTTAAACATTTAATCTCAATACTACCATACTTTTATTAGCATGTTAAGGACCTTTTTAAATCTTAGCGTATCAAATCCAAATATAATTGAAGGGGGGAATGGATTCCATAGAGTAAGGGCTAGATGGGAAAAAGCTCTGAAATGGGAGGTGGCCATTGCAACATCAGGAAAAAGTAGGAGATGCTGATTGCGTGCCTAAGCCTAACATGGGAGCATGAATTGTGATGAACTTTAGAAGGTCAGTGCCAGTAATTTTAATTGGTAATGTTTCTAAATCCTAATCATTATATGGATTGGCCAACAGAAGAAATAGGAGTGAATCAGAAAACAATTGATTATTACCTCAATAACATGTGGTATTTAACATTTTGAAACCCAGTATTGACTGTGTTAACATAAATAGTAACCTCAAAATGTAAGAAATAAATAAATAGAAGTTAATAATTCTGGGACACTTTACAAATTTCCATTAGAATGAACTAAGTAGTACATGAGAAATACTGTTGGATAAAATGTCTAGTTAGTACGTTAACTGAAATTGCTGCTTTGTTTCAAATAAAGTCCTTTTAAAAATATTTTTTTTCCAGTCGAATACCTCAGTTGTTTACCAAGGATCTTGCACTGGTCCAACAATTTTTTGAAGCTCTTTCTAAGGTTGGTGATTTTATTTTTCTTTTACCAAAGAATTAGTTATTCTAGAATTTTTTTTCTTATTTGTGGGATGCTTATTAGATGTTAATACCTAGATATCATTTCAGGAAGAACCTGATACCAGACTAGCTATTCAGGAAGCTCTGTCCATGATGGTTGGTGCATACACCAGTTTAGAAGGAGCACCTCGTACTCTTATGGAGGCACTTGTAGCCTCTAACCTAATCAAGGTAAGTCACCAGGATATGGAAGAAGTGTGAAAACCTGGGCTTATTTTCCCTTAATCCCTTGTACATAAGAATGATTATACTAATTTATGGTATGCAATTAGGAGAAGAAAAAAATATCTTACTCTTTCTCTCTCGGGCCTGATCTCCATTCCTTGTTTATTCATGATCTATATCAGTGGTGGCGAACCTATGGCACGGGTGCCGTCGCCCCAGTCCTAGGCCTTCAGCTGGGTTTTATAAAACCTTTTTGCTTTAGGCCTCCACCGCCGTGTGCAAAAAAAAGGAAAAGGTTCAATCAATCAGTCAATTTCAACTTCTCGCAGGGAAAAGAAAGATCTTGCAAAGTTGGAATTGATTGATTGAACTTTTTAGTCCCACCCAGTCTGCCGTTACCACCGTGGCCACACCCACCCAATTGGCCACACCCACCCGGCACCCAACGATGCGTAAGTGGGTTTTGGGTTGCAGTTTGGGCACTCAGTCTCTAAAAGGTTTGCCATCACTGATCTATATACATAATGCATGCATGCCTACATATAGTACATACATACATATCTTTTTTTGAGTATCTTCAAATAGTGCCTGTTCTTTTGAATATCAGTTTGCATCTCTCTTTTTTATCCTCAGTATTTCTTTATAATAGACACAAACACAGAGGAAAAGTATAGAATGTATCAAATTCTTGTGACAAGTTTTTTTCATGATAGCCAAGAGCGATAATTCCTCTGCAAAATGATTGTGCCTGCAATGTTATTTAAAGATGGCAAATCTTCCTAGTTCCTCCCAAAATATTGCTCATCCTTAATATTACCTTTCAGATGTGTTGGTTTATATTTTTTTAGAATTTCCAGGCAATATAGAAATTTCAGCTGAAAATTTTGGGCATTATAGTCCAGTGCATTTAGAGGGAATCAGGTTGCCTAAAATGTATATATGATCAATATACTTTTTTATTATGGAACTTCCATTCCACTTTAATACTTGCATATGATGTGACTTTGACAGATGTATGGAAAACTGAGTAAATGGAGCCACAAATAATGCCAATTGACTGTATACAGGCAATATTTAATCTGTGCAATATTTTGTTAAAGACTACTTTTAGAACTACATATAAAGCAAGTATAGGCACATCTTTAACCCTTCAATTATATCTTGGAAATTTAAACATTTTATGGCAGACATAAGATGCTATATTGTGTTTCACATTTCGTTGCATCACACCTATAATTACTGACAGTGCTTGCTTTTGCTGCACCAAGGGAGCAATAAAAATAATGATTTGTGCTGTTTCAAATATTAAGAAATGTTGATTCCTGATAAACAATCTTAAATGATCTATTCTCTGCCAGTAAACTATGCATGAGCAGTTATTTATTGTTTGTTTACAAATATATTCATATTATTTTGTATAATTACAATATGTAATTAATGCCTAAGTCATTAGAGGAAGTTCAAGAAAAAACTTTAAAAAATCATAACAATGAAATAAAGCATGCTATAAATGAGAACTTTTTGTACCTGCCTTTTTACTTTTGGTGCATAACATTATTTTGAATATTGTATGCAAATACCTGATTTGGTAAAGAGCTTGTTTCCAGTTATTTCTTTGTCTTTCTGACTTTTTTTTAGCCTCAAGTCCAAGTACGCCAAGTAGCTGTAAAATTTGCCAGCACAGTGTTTCCTTCTGATCATATTCCTTCAAGATACTTGCTTCTTTTAGCTGCAGGAGATCCGTAAGTTTAATATTGCATCATAGACGGTATAAAACACAAAGGTTATATAATGGTATCCTAAATAGGGATCGATAATTCTTATTTTGATTCTTTTAAAGTATTACTTCAATTAATATACATTTTACTGATTCCGTAAAATATATTTTATTTATTTATTAGAGTTTTATCCTTCTTTTATTATTTCATAAGTACCTCAAGGCAGCAAACACACATACTACTTCCTTCTCCAATTTCCCCATCTCAACAACCCTGTGAAGTGAGTTGGGCTGGCCCATAATTACCGAGCTAGCTTTCTTGCCTAGAGCTCAGTCTCCTGGTTTCTAGACCAGTATCTTAACCACTATACTAAATTGGCTCCCTTTTAATTGATATTCTTTTCTATCAGATTTTGTTACCCAGTGTTTCTCAACCTTGACAATTTTAAGGCATGTGGACTTCAACTCCCAGAATTCCACAGCCAGCATTGCTGGCTGTGGAATTCTGGGAGTTGAAGTCCACATGCCTTAAAATTGTCAAGGTTGAGAAACACTGTGTTACACACAAAAAAATCTTAAAAACACAATGTCCGAATTCACAAATAATATAAGCCAGAAATTTAAATTATGTATCTTCCACAAATGTCTTCCTCTTTATTGCAGCTGGAACAATGAATAAATCAGAATTTATTTTTACTTTTGCATTTTCCATAGTAACTTGTATTTATGAGAGTTTTTTTTATAAAAAAGTCAATTTGTAAGTAAAACAAACTTTAAGTCACAGGTGGGTTTCCTGTTTTATTTAATGTCTCCATTAAAGACTTGAAAAGTGAAGAATCTACTGAATCAAACTAAAGTTTATTGTTATTAGTATTCAAATAAGAAAGACAATGCAAAGAGGAACCTGGCTCTTCCTTGTTTGTGCATGTAATGTTAAATAATTGGTTCTTAAGGTTGTGTAATCCTGTGGAAAATATTTCAGGTAACGTATTTTGGAGTTCAAGAGAGCACCAATATAAAAGAAGTTGTGTCTTGCCCTAGAATTTCGTGGCTTCCCTCTATGTGATTCCAGGAGAAGATGCAGCTACTTCAAAGAGTTGCAGACATTGTACATTTTGAAATCAAATCCAGAATTTAAACACAGCTCTTGCGTTAATATGAACTGGCATATCAGTTTATGATTTTCTGCTGAGTTATTTTTGGAGGTTGATAAATGAAATGTTCTATTTGTCTGTGCATATGTGAAAATGTTTTACTTTAATTTCTGAAAGGCGGGAAGAGGTGCACGGAGAAGCACAACGTGCTCTAAGAACATTTCCTGGTAAAAATGAAAAGGAAAGTGCTGATAAACAGATGCCTTCATTTCCAGAAATGGTCCAGTATATTCAAGAAAAGGTACAGGGCTTCAGCTTAAAACTCTGTGTAATTCTATGGAATACACTGTTCAAAGTATAGCCATAATATGGAACTCCTCGTCCCTTTCCCTGTTGAGGACATGAACTGAATTACATGTAGTCCTTGTTTAGCTACTACAATTGACGCTTTAAGTGGTCACTAAGTTAAAAAAGTCATATGGCCACGATTGTTTTTATAATCTTACTTAAGCTTTCCTTTGCTTTACAGACCTGCAAAAATTGTAAATGCAGGCATTGGTCGCAAAGTTACTTAGTTACTGTCCAAGGCAGTCATTAAGCAAGGACTACCTATAATTAATGGTGGGATTCAGCCAGTTTGCACCAGTTTGGGAGAACCAGTAGCTAATTTTTTGTTGCCCAGGCCCAGAATGGACTTCCGGAAGCGGCATCCACACAGAGAACCGGTTGTTCACATATTTGAATCCCACCACTGCCTATAATGTCATAGGACCAGTTGTGAAATGAAAGTCCAGTAATTTGTATGAGTTGCAAAACATTTGGGGAATAACCACCATATTCTGTTAAATACATAAATACTTTATTTTAGGCCTCTCACCGAATGAAAACTCCTGCTAAATACATGACCGGAACAACAGTAATGCCTTTCAATCCAGCTACTTTTGGAGAGGTATGCATCTCAGTTACAAATCAGGGAAAGCCCTATTTTTTTAAAGCAAAATTCTCTTCTGTATATATTGTGCCTTCTAGAAATAGTATTTCTACATAAGCACATACTTGAAATTTCTATATCAGAGGTTTTGTTAGGCTGTTGGGGGGTTATGAGTGAGGAGACAGATTTTGCCAGTGACACATCTTTTTTACACAAAGCTATCTTTCAACGGATGAGCAAATTGCTAGTAGTTCTGTGAGCCAGCAAAGAGTCCTTTTACCCAAGACTTTAGTGGCTCTCCTGATCTCTTATGGATTTTTATGCATTTGTTTGGTCCTTATTCAGCTTTTTGCTGATTAGTTTTACGTTATTTCCCCATTTTTTTCAGCCCCTCTGCAAGTTGCTCCTAATATTCAGTGAGAAAAACGGACATTATTTTTTCCTCTCCTTTGCACAATAAGCGAAAAAAAAAAGGGTTAACTCCATGGTAAATTTAATACACCGATTTATTTTAGGAGAGCCATTTTATTGTAATGGTTAAGCCACCAGGCTAGAAACCATGAGTTCTAATCCTGCCTTAGGCATGAAACCAGTCCTTGGGCCAGTCATTTTTTCTCAGCACTAGGAAAAAGGCATTGGTAAACCACTTTTGAAAATCTTTAACAAGAAAACTACAGGGGTTAATCCATGTAGTCACCTGAAATTAACACTATTTGGAAAGTACCCTTCCCCCTTTAAAAAAAAGGATTTTAAAAATGACTACAAAACAAAACTGAAACCTCAAACATTATCAGCTATGCCCTCTGCTTTCTTCCAATGCGTAATAAATAAATAAATTTACAACTGTGGTCATGAAGAATAAAATGATGCCTTTTCCTTAGTTAGACATTTATTTAAAAATGGGAAGAAAGCTGATATTAAGAAACTTTCTGCACCCAGTATCTATATGCTTTGTTCTTTTCCCTTGTGAAACTGTAGTAGTATATATGTAACATCAGGCATGATAAGTCTAGTTTAAGAATTTTAAAATTCTTTCACTAAAACAGATTTGCTCATAGAGTTATTACATTCCCAAAGAAATAAATAAGACAGCAAAGTTTAACTCTTCAGTCGTCTCTTTAATAGATTTTCTTCTGCAGACTAGGCCAGGTTTTGCAGTAGCTTCAAGCAGAATAATGCATATTTCATTTGTAAGTTTTAAGAGTAAGTTATGTGCACTCTTTGAAAATATCTGGCAGACCCCAAACCGGAGCCCTGGTGATGCAGTGGTTAGAATGCAGTATTGCAGGCTAATTCTGCCGACTGCCAGCTGTTCGATTCTTAACGGCTCAAGGTTGGCTCAGCCTTCCATCCTTCTGAGGTCAGTAAAATGAGGACCCAGATTGTTGGGGGCCATATGCTGACTCTGTAAACTGCTTAGAGAGGGCTGTAACGCACTGTGAAGCAGTATATAAGTCTAAGTGCTATTGCTAAAAAACCTGTTCATTTGATAGAAAACAAACTCGGGGGTGGGGGAGGGTGATGCCCACTTCCTAAACCCCCTAGATGTTCTCCTTGATCTTTTTTTTTTTTCAGGGCAGGTGGGGAGTGAAATATCTTGAGCTACTATTATTTATCTTTTTATTCTAAATAGGCTTATAAAGTCCAAAAGCATTCATGGAAATAATATTTTTTGAGGTAGCTTATTTAGCAGCATACTGATTACTGTTTTATTTTAGGTGTTTATTTTAAAAATCTTTTTTTTAATAAACAGGCTTGGCATAGGGCATCAAGTTTAGGTATCTAGGATATAGTGTGGCAGAGAGCTTAGTTTAGAATAGGACATATTTATAGGCAAGTTACCATCAACCTTAATTTCCTTAACTTTTGAACATTGGGATAATTTGGTTGATTTGTCCTAACAGAACCAAGTAATGAATGAGACAGCGACGTTCTTTGGGCATTTTAAATCTCAGTAACACAATAGATGTGATTATTGTACTGTGATCCATGGCTGAAAAAAAGCTACAGTTGTTTATTCTGTAAGGGAAAGCTGGTGACCATTATATTTTTTTTCTGCTTTGCTTAGATAGTGCTGTATCTCCGGATGTGTCTTGCTCACAGTGCTGGTGTGGTGCCTACTTCTCAGAGCTTAGCTGATATGCAAGATCACGCTCCAGCCATTGGCCGTTATATAAGAAACCTCCTCTCTGGAAATGTTATAACATCCTCATCCTCAAAGGGAGGTGAAAGCAATCCTGTACAGATTTATATAAGTCTCCTTCAGCAGTTGCTCTCTGGTGTTGGAGGTGAGAACTCACAGGTCACAAAGCTAAAAAAAAAGTTGTTTTACTGCTTTTATCATGAATGAAAAATATGCTGCTTCGAAAGTTGAATTCAGCATCCATTATTGGTTATTTTGTTAGTGTGAAGCAGATTCACTTCCTAGAAATGTAAGTTCTGTTTTAATGCAATAAATTAGGCCAAAGCAACCTGTCTTTATCAGTTGATTCTTTGAAGCCCCAGTGGTTCCAGTTTTAGAAGTACTAAAAAGTATGGTTATATGTTCAGTGAGTATATTTTTGGCAAGCCCATTGTGTTGAAAATTACATAATTTTGAGAGAGTGATTTTATTATATTTTTTAAAAAAACCAATTTTATATTCCAGTGGCCTAAGTGAAAGTGTAATTTTTGGCAGAGAAAGACTGTCCATCCTGCATGAGAACTAAGCCAAACTTTAGCTGGCTTAGAATTCTGTTCTCATTAGCTAGTCAGATCTGACTGTTCTCAAACCAGGCATAAAAGTAATGTAGAATAGAAGGGACCTTGGAGGTCTTCTAGTCCAGCCGTCTGCTCAATTGTACTTTCCCAACTACATACTACCTCTGTATATAGAGGTTCCGTGCAGATGTCAAGTGGAATAATCCTTGTTAGACCTAAACTTTGTTTTTTCTCCCAATCCTTTTAAAAATAGGTGCCTTAAATTTTAGGCCATTGCCACCAGTTCTACCTTACCTTAACTGATCTTTCTCATTACCTTAGCCGTATACTAATTCAAGATACTAGATAATAATTTCATCTTCTGACTGGGGAGTGTGGAGAGGAGCGAAAAACTAGAAAGGAAGTGACTAACTAATTTTCAGAGGTTAATTTGTTAAAGATAACTGGAAAAAAACACACAAGTTTTCTAGTCCTGCATTCCCGGCTATATATTTCTATTTCCACTCTTTGGCATGTCTTTCATTGATTCCAGCATTCTAGGCTTTCCCCATCCCTGTCTTACTATCACTTCCTCTTATCACAGCGACACCGGAAGTGGCATCACTTCCAGTATCGCGAGATTTTGGCAGCTGCGCCACTCATTCTTCCATCTTTCCTGCTTTTGGGTTCTGCGTGGGTGAGTCATTGAGAGTGTGGGTTTATATCGTATTACTTAAGTTTTGAGTTGCATTTAGGTATGTCTCATTTTAAGGTTTGTGGGGGGGAAGTATCCAAATTGGCCTTTCTCCAGTTTTTTTTTAATGTTTGTAAAGTATTAAATGCTTACAACCTGTCCATTTTAAAGCAATTATAAGAGATTTATTATAAAACAGTCAATCTCAAAATCAAATAAATTTGTCTTTGAGATGTTGTGGGCTATATAGATGGGCGCGCCACTTAGTCTTGGAATGTGTTTCATTCTCGTTGCCTGAACTGAAGTGTGTGTTACGAATGATGAGCTTGGATTGGCTACAGTAGCTTATTTATTTTTTTTCAGGAATGATTTTTCTAGTGCATCCAAAATGTTAGTAACATAGAATGTATTGTGGCCTTGAAATTCCACAACAGTACACAAGTTTTTGTTGCATCCCTATGTCATAACATTTATTAACAAAATACTATGCATGCATGATGTTTCAGCTGATTGCTGTGCCGGTCAACATATGTTGTACAGCTAATCCTCGACTTACGACCACAGTTGGAGCAGAATTTCCATTGCTAAGCAAGGCGGTTGTTAAGTGAGTCATGCCTGATTTTATGAGCTTTTTGCCACAATTGTTACGCAAATCAATGCAGTTGTTAAACAAATCACAAGGTTGTTAAGCAAATCCAGTTTCTCCCATTGACTTTGCTTGTCAGAACCCAGATGATAAGGTGATCACATGACTCTGGGATGCTGCAACCATTGTACATACAGTATATGTTAGTTGCCAAGTACCTAAATTTTGATCATAAGAGTGTGGGGATGCTGCGATGGTCGTATGTGCCTTGAAACTGGTCATAAGTCATTTTTTTCAATCCTGTTGTAATTTTGAATGGTCTCTAAACAAATGGCTGTAAGTCGAGGACTATCTG
Source organism: Bothrops alternatus (assembly GCA_034064705.1). Taxonomy (NCBI): domain Eukaryota; kingdom Metazoa; phylum Chordata; class Lepidosauria; order Squamata; family Viperidae; genus Bothrops; species Bothrops alternatus. Next base: position 10,180,767 of record JARGCV010000087.1, read on the forward strand.
TATAGCTCAGTATGGTTCAAATATATATTCCAATATTAAAATGTTGAATATTGTTAAAATATTTAGTAGAGAATCCTGGATTTCATTGTTGAATGTCTTCATCTCTTATTTGAATTCTCAAGTTTCCTGATGAGATGACGCTTTTGAGATGCAGGTTTCTTTGGCCAGAAAAATGTTACCATATAGTTTGACATTCGTATACAGAAACCCATTAAGTAACTCCCTTTCAGCAACATTATTCAGAATGCAGGGAAAAATAGTAGGAAATAACAAAAGAAACATAACATCCAAAAAAGAACAAAGGAAATATACCCACTCAGTACACGATTCCTTAAATACTGATCTCTTAACCTCTTTGGCTAATTGAGCAAAGTAAGATATAGGTTATGTCACTAGCTTTAGTTGTAACTATGCCACATACAGCATTTCCTGCTGCAAATAAAGTCTCTACCTATCAATTTAGGTATTTTTTTACAAGTATACTGTAAGTGCAGCAGTGGTTAGTTTTACCCCAAGCATACTCATTTAGTTCTGTGCAAGTTGATTCTCTAATCCAGAGACAGCTTTGCAAGACAACTTATTATTGTCTGCATCACACCAACTATGAGGTACAGGCAGTCTCGCAGTGCAAAATGCATCTAGTCATAGTATTAGGTTACAGTGTAAATATTTGTTTTGAATAATTCGGCATGCCTATTATGAAGACAATAAATTATATTTGTATGCATGGTGATTTTATTTAGCAAAGTTAGCATTTCGTGGTGATTTCATTACCAAATTCATTTATGCAGAGTACAATAGTTTCTATTCAAATTTTGGTCATTTTAATAATTTGAGAACCTTTTTAAAAAATGTAGGTTTGCCAGTCATGTACTGTTTGCTGGAAGTTGTTTCAGTCTATCCTGAAAAGCTAGCTGCAAGATTTATAGACAAGATGGATTGGATAAAGGTATGTCAAAGAAAGAGATTATTTTATTGCAAATTTTGTATTTCATTCCAGATTTTTTTTCCCACACCCAAGAAAGGAATGATTGTGATAATATTAAAAGTATATTTTCTCAATAGTTCCTGATCTGTTAAAAGTAATTTCATGGAAGCCAATATGGCATCTTTGTTATCCACATACTGAATTAAATGATAGATAAGTCATAGGGATATTTATAATAAGATTTTAAAGAAAAATTCAGTGACGGGAAAATAGCTTATCACAACTTCTATTAAGAATGTCATTATCTGAAATAAAGATTCAGAGGCAAAATTAGTCAGAATTTCTATTAAAGCACCTAAAAATAATGTGATAGTTAATAGACCATGGTTTTGTAATGAATATCGGTGTGCCTGTCCTTAGTCTTTAGTTTTATTGCATTGCACATAGTAATGGAAAGAGCTGTGGTTGCGCAGTGGCTAGAATGCAGTATTGCAGACTAATTCACTGCTCGCTGCCAGGAGTTCGATCCTGACCTACTCAAGGTTGCCTCAGCTTTCCGTCCTTCTGAAGTCGGTAAAATGAGGACCCAGATTGTCGGGGGCAATATGCTGATTCTGTAAACTGCTTAAAGAGGGCTTTAAAGCACTGTGAAGTGGTATATAAGTCTAAGTGCTCTTGCTATTGGTGTTGAAAAGCAAGAGTTGACTGTGCTTGTTTGTTGTATGAATGTGATTAATTTTATTGTATAGTTTTTATTGTATTGTTGTGAGCCGCCCTGGGTCTTAGGAGAAGGGCGGCATATAAGTCTAATAATAAATAATAATAAATAAATAAAGACCAATGAAGAATTCTCAATATCGTTATTCTCCTTCAGTTAAATATTCTTTGGAGAAGATGCTATTTAGCCATTACCCACAGAGAACTCGGTGTTAATTGGCTCAGTCTTTTTATTATTTAAATGCTAGTAGGGCATTGTCTATTTTTAACATATTGTATTCCTTTATATTGTTTTCAGAACCTTATGAATACTAATAAAGAAGAAATGCGGGAATTAGCTGCTCTATTTTATTCAGTTATACTTTCCACAGTGTCAGAAAATGAATTCAAAACATCTGTTCAGCACCTGATAAAAACAGCAAAGGATAATCATGTAATATTTTTGTTTTTACCTCACACCACTTTTATGAATGAAAGTATAATAGTATTATTATGTATTTTAAATGTCCTTTTCTGTTTTAAGGAATATTGAACTCAGTTAAAAGTGAGGAGTTTTTTTTATGAATATCAGAAAACTGAGAGTAAGAGCTATAACTAAAAGAGTTATAACTAAAAATATGGACATTTATTTTTAAACTACCGGTATTTAAATAAATGTTCAAATATTTAAAATATACTTATTGCTTAATTGTTTAATAGGGAAGGTTTGTTGAGAAAGACATTGGCAAATGCTGTGATACATTGTTTGATTTACAGTTCATTGCCTATATATTTTTCTTGTGATTCATTGAAACATATTTACAGTGGAATCCTATATATTTCTCCTAAAATATATATCTATGTAAATTGAGTGGATCTTATTCCAAGATACATGAACTGCAGCATGGAATATTCAACCTATATTAGTTAATGCTCTATTTTTACTAAGAAATAAAATTATAGCTCCATTAAGACTAGCTGAAATTATTATACTGTTAGCCAGCTAAAAGAATTCTTATTTGGTTAATTAAATGAGTGATTCAATTCAAATATAGTTGTATATAACGTAAAGTCCTTGTCTGGGGGAAAAAAAATCTGTGCTTTTATTTAGTGCATATATGCCATAGTACAGGGGTGTCAAACTGCTGGCCCATGGGCCGGACGCGTCATGAGGAAACCACGCCCACCCCATTGCCGGCAATGGGGAAAAAGTTCCGATACGTCACGTGATGTCGCAAGTTTGACATTCTGTCGTAGGTTAGAAAAAAATTCACCTTTATAAGAACAAAAAGATTGATTTTTCTAAGAAGCTATATAGCATCCATTATTTATAAGTAGAGGGAAAAATAATCAATTAAAAATCAATATGCAGAGATATAGTCTTTTAATGTTTAGGCTATTAAAGCTCACACTATTACCTTTAAATATAAGAAGGCTGCTCATAATGTTTTAAAGACACTAATATATATGACTTAATGAATTGCAAATTTGTTTTTTGATTGTCATTCTTTTCACTACAGAATCTGGAAATGCAACATGGATCATTACTGGCTCTGGGATTCACAGTAGGACGGTATTTGTCAAAAAGAAAAATGAAAATAGTAGAACTGCATGGTATAGAAGACCCAAATACCATTGTAGCACCAGAACAAGACCAGCTGATAAAATCAACAACAGAAACTATAGGTCGGTCTGCATATTTGCACCTTCCCTGCGTTCTTGGCCCATTTTGTTCACTTTGGTTTTGAAAAATTAAATCACTTTTGGTCCATTATGCTGCTTTACCTATTTCTACTTGAGGTCTTTGTAATAAAACTCATATAACATAATAGTAATCTCAAACTCATCTCATTTCATTGTTTAATGATGTATTTGATTCACAAATCATTTGAAAACAGATTTATCTAGTTGCAAGTAATGTACTTGGCATTAAAATAGATTAATATTATCTGAGCATGAGCCTCTGACAGATAAAACCAGTTAATGGGCTGCTATTTAATTAGTGCTGAAGATTCTTTCAAATGATAATGAAAAGTGAGATAAAACGTAGTGTGACTGAATAGAAAAATGAAAATGATCTAGGATTATGCCTATTAGAATAAAGTATCTTTGAGATTTTATATGTAATAATCTTGAACTGTACTCAGATATGTTGCTCTGTATGATGCGGCATATTTTATTTGTCTTATTTTTTTTCTTGGTACAAATGTTATAAATGCTGGAAATTTCTGGGAATATTCATTTTCATTGAAAAATATACTCCCACTTGAGGCAGGTGTTCAGATGAATGCAAAAGTTATTTACAGTTTATGTTTGGCCTGCTAAAGGGTTCAGGCTAGAAACAACAGACCATGAGTTCAACTCCTGCCTTAGCCATGAAACCAGCTGGGTGTCCTTGGGCCAGTCACTTTCTGCCCAGCTGACCTTACAAGGTTGTTGTTGTGGGGAAAGTAGGAGGAAGAAGGTGTGTTGGATATGTTTCCCACCTTGGATTATTTGTAAAAATTATACAGGTAGTCCTTGACCTACAACAGTTCATTTAGTGACCTTTCTAAGTTATAACAGCACTGAAAAAAGAGACTTATAACTGTTTTTCACACTTACAACCATTTCATCGTCCCCATGGTCATGTGATTAAAATTCAGATGCTTGTCAACTGACTCATATTTATGACTACTGCAGTGTCCCGGGGTCATGTGGTTCCCTTTTGCAATCTTCTGACAAGCAAAGTCAGTGCGGAAGCCAGACTCAACTTAACAACTGCAGTGATTTGCTTAACAACTGAGGCAACGAAGTCATAAAATGGGGCAAAATTCACTTAACTGTCTCGCTTAGCTCAATTGTGGTCGTAAGTCGAGGACTACCTGTAAAAGGGATATAAACAAACCTAAGTACTAGCTAAAAAAGATTCTTCATCACCATAGGAGTAATATTTATGGTGATGGTGACGATAATTTATAATAATAATGCAAAGCTTTTAAATTATACTTTAAGCTATTCTGAACTGTAATTTGGTTGACAAGTTCACAGGTAACCCCGATAATGAAGTCAAACAGCGTGCTGCTCATCAATAAATCATTTTCTGGTTTACCATTGTGACTGAGCCAAGCTATTTCATTGCCTGTAGCAATTTTCATTGTAATATCATTTATTTATTTATTTATTTATTTAAATCACATTTATATGCCGCCCCTCTCCAAAGACCCGGGGCGGCTCACAACAAAAAATACTACAATAATTTTAAAATTAACACATTCATACCACACACAAACTCAATCAATTCACATGCACTGATGGCGGGACACTCTTAGGGCCGAGGGGCAGAGCGCAGCTCACATGATGATACTTGAACCAGATGTGCATAATTCTGTAAATTCTGGGAGTCTTTTAGATATTGAATCAGTAGGTTGGATCCAGCATAAGCCTGTTGCCAGTATAAGGACTTCATTTACCTGATGATAAGAGTGGGGAGAAGAAGCAGTCTTCAGCCACTTTTCTTTCCCTACCCAATCTTGTATTCTTTCTGAAAATCTGCTCTGAAATGTTGGGGGCCCTGCAGAATGATGGGAAAAGTAGTGGTAGAGGTTGTAGAAACAGGGGCAGGGGGGCTGCTGCTTCTTCCTTCCTTTTGTCAGTAGGAGAAGACCCACTTACAGGCTGAGACCATCTTAGAAGCTGTTCCTTCAGGATATGATTTTAAAGGAAAAATACCAAGCAATCTTTCTACCTTAACTAGGTTCCTTTTTGGATAGTACATCGCCACTTCTAGCCATAGCTGCATGTACAGCACTGGGAGAAATTGGCAGGAATGCGCCTTTGCCCATTCCCAACGAAGGCAGTGGATTTACAAAACTCCATCTCGTTGAAAGTTTACTGGCCAGAATTCCCTCTGGCAAAGAAAGCAATAAGGTAATGTTTCGCAAAATTGTTACAATTCTCTCCTGATGAAAAGGTCTTTGAGCGTGGTTGTTTTCTTGTAGATATTTTCTTGTCCAAACTGGGTAACATCATCAGTGCCCGAAAGGAATATAAAGCCACTTCATATTCTAATGGCGTGCCAGTGTTGGTGGGAGTGGTCTTGGGGGTTCTTTGGTTGGGCTGTTTACTGTTAGTTTGTTTGGCAGTTCCTTGACTGGAATATTGTTTGCTTCTTGATTGTTGCTCTGGTGTTAATCTTGGTATTACTTTATGCTCATCTGGGTATTTTCCTGATGGGGAAGTGTTTCGGGTTCCCCATTTTAATTTAGCAGATTTTAAAATAACTCTCTTTCTCATTCTTCCTCCCCCCCCCCGGCCTCATTTTCAAGATGAAAGAAAGAGCTATTCAGACACTGGGTTACTTTCCAGTAGGCGATGGAGATTTTCCTCACCAGAAGCTACTCTTGCAAGGATTAATGGATTCTGTAGAGGTAATTATTTAACTGTACTCTTAGAATATATATTTGAAGAAAGGATTGTTTTTATTAATTCATGCCAGTTTCTTAAACAGTTTCCTTAATCCTTTTGTTCCATTATTTTTTCCTGTTATAAATGTTTGTAAATGTTGAAAAAAAAACCTTTCAGATTTAGGAGAACAACACTAATGCCATCCAGTGCATAATTATTCTTCATGGTTGCTTTACAGCAGGGGTCTTCAAACTTGTCCCTTTTACGACCTGTGGACTTCAACTCTCATAATTCCTTTGCCAGGCAAAGTGATGGGGCATTGTTACCTTGAACAAGTTTTTGTTGAACCTTGCCCTTCTGTGCTTCTATATTTCTTGATATGCAGAAGAAAAAATGTCTAGGCCTTGTGTGTCCTTTCCAAGAATAGATCAGTCAGTTCCTTTGTAATCATTGAAATGATTTCCTCCTTTATACTGCAGAGTTTTGTTCCCATATGTCTTTCCTCCCATTTAAAAAGGGTGGGGATGGATGGGTGGAATTGGCATCCAAGGACCATTGGTTAAAATTGAAAGCCGTGGCCCTTTTAGTTTATTCATTTAAATAATTTATATGGCCGCCCTTCTCACAACAGTGACTCTGGCCAACATACTCTGGCTAAAAACCAGAATTAAAACCATTAACCCATGATGCCCTCATTAAATGATCCAATCATCCAAAAACATCAACAAGGCTAGCCAAGCACTGCTTGCCTGAATGCTTGGGGAATTTTGCGGCTTTGGAGTGTCCTGTAGTCACGATGGCTGAAAATAAATAGCACAATACCTTTCCACTTTTAGTTTGGAAATAGATGAAAATAATGCTATGAGACTTGAAATAATTTAGATTTAAATGCAGGAATGATTTTTGAAATCAGCTGAAAATTCCATTGTAGAATTTCTAATAAAGTATACTGTAATCTTCTTCCTTGTAATAAGTGCAGCAGGTTTCTTGCCTAGAAAATACAGCTGGTTTCGATAGTGAGCGAACTGAAATTTAATGTTGTTTTATTGTGTGTTTCTCAGGCCAAGCAAATTGAATTACAGTTTACAGTTGGTGAAGCTATTACCAGTGCTGCAATAGGGACCAGTTCTGTAGCTGCCCGTGATGCATGGGTAGTAGCTGAAGAAGAGTATACTGCTCCTCTTGGTAGGTTTGGGCATAGAATATCTAACAATATATTTCAGAGACTGATTTTAGTTCTTGGTTTATAAGGGAAAAAAAAGCTTCTGTTTTTGAACAAACCCAGAATGACAGATTTCTATTCAAACTTTGTTTCCATTTTTATTCTGGAGTTTGAAAAGTCACCATGGAACCTGCTTCAGTATAACTTTTACACCTACAATTAGCTTTGTGCTTATGAGTGATAATAGAACATACTCAGCCAAACTACAGCCTAAGTTCCAAAACTAATCTAATCTCTGTAATGACTTAGAAGGCAAATGCACATGTTATATCCAAGGGCAGGTTGTAATGTTTTTCATCCCTTCATGTTAAATATTTATATACTTTTTTTTCAAGTAAACAGATTTTGAAATCAGTTAACACAAATATTAAAACAAGTACACTAAAAGGTTAATGAAAGCACCAGCTTTTCTATTCTATCTGTCAGGCTTGAAACTATTTTGTTTGTATGATTAAAAAAAATCCTGTCATTTATGCCTCTTGTAAAATCTAGTGTAATAGGCACTGTACTGGATTGTTTTGGAAACCATTGGAAAGACTGACTAAAAAAAGAGAAAAAGAAAATATGACAAAATAATCCGCATAGTCCTTATTTGTATATCTCTGTAAACTGTAAAAATGTTGCATCTTTTGGTAAGGACAAGTGTACATGAAAGTACCTGAAACTAGACAAAAGTCCAGAATTTATATGTAGAATATTTATAGGCAAAACCATGAATATTTAAAGTTAAAACATTGCTACCGAGGCTCTGTTTCCCAAATTCTTTTGCTTGCATTATACTTAAGTTCATATTTGCAATGGTTTAAATGTAACAGATATGAAGATTAATGATGTGGTTCCCTGGGTCCTGGACGTCATTTTGAATAAGCATATCATAAGTCCCAACCCTCATATAAGACAAGCATCCTGTATTTGGCTTTTATCACTGGTTAAGAAGCTGAGTGCCCACAAAGAAATTAAGGTAGGAAGAAAAAACTATGTCCCATTCTCCTTTTTGAGGTTGGGGGGAGGGGAATCTGATTTAGTTGACCTTCTGTGATTTCATTGTGCATTCTTTTGTCCTCTTGTTTGCCTGTTTCTGAACTCTCATTTTTCTACTTGTTTTGAAAATGCACTTGCTGGACAAAATGGATACAGGTCCATTAATGGTGTGCTGTTTTTTCCAAAACTCATAGAAAAGTAGAAGGAATTTGTTTGAGTCTCACACTTTATTGTATTTGTTCTGACAGTGAGTTGCATTATTCCTGTATTAGCTTGGAAAAAATCTGCATGTTCTAACCCATAATCATATTTCAAAGGGTTACCACATTCTTCTACAGGGGGTAACAAAAACTGACAATCTGTCATAGATTGCATTCCTTTCAAGAATAAACCATCAGAAGCTTTGCATCAAATGTTGTTTTTTCTGCTCACAGAGCAAACCAGAAAAAGGGCAAATTATTCTTATTGATGAGATTTTGAAATTGGGTTTCAAGTAATAGGTATAAGGTAAATCCCTCTTTTTTCTTTCATAGTCACATCTCAAGGATATTCAAACTGCATTTGTATCTATTTTGTCTGACGGTGATGGTAAGTAGGATCATGCCTGCATAATTTTGTTCATCGATTAAAAATGCAAATCTTAACAAGTGGTTAAGCTTACAGATATAGTAAAAAATCTTCCAGTACAGAGACGTTATTATTTAAATTGTAACTTGCTTGACAAATTCTGAAATTTGACAATGAAAATATGTAATACCAATGCATAGTATTATTTAAATCAAAAATATAATCTAGTTGTGATTTTTTTTTAAAAAAAATCCCACGTACAGTTTTTCCAAGTAAAATGTTATTTTACAAAAACTAAATATGAACTTGATCCTGTACCTGTTTTTAATTGCATATAAACATGAAATCTGTTGCTGAATGCCACCAAGAAAACAAAGATTTGGTAATATTAATAAGAAAGGAACCAAATTGTAGGTTCTGAATAAATGGTGGCTTTCAGTATAATTCTTAACTTTTGTAAAATTGATCTGGGAGGAAAAAAGATATTGACAATTATTGACAGGTTGATTTCAAAAATCAAGGCCAAGACGTTCTGCAGTGATTTCTATTTGATCTGAATTCTAGTCTTAGTGGGGATTGAAACCAATGTATATGCTATAGGGCTTTATAGTACTACTGATTAATATAGCAAAATCTGAAATATAGTTGAGAGTTTTTGTTTGTTATCATTTAGGCATTTCACGTGCAACTATTTTTCTCTCAAATAAGAACTTCCAGACCACTGAACTGTCTGTGATTTCAGACATTTTCAGTCTGACTGAGAATTACTTCCATGTTGTGATTTGAGGGTCTTGAGAGGAAATTGCTTGTTATTCTTTCCTGAGGAGATGGCTTTCCAGCATTAACATTTCTTGCCTTGGTTTTAGGAATTCTATTATTGCTGTGTGTTTGAGATATTTATATAATTTTGAATGGGTAAATGTGATTGAACTGGTATTGCACTGGTTAATGTTTGGGCATGGAGACCCACATACAGATATAGCAAATGAGCCTAGTAAGATTTAATTTGCTTTCTATTTCTTATAGAACTCAGTCAAGATGTGGCTTCCAAAGGTCTTGGTTTGGTGTATGAGCTTGGAAATGAACAAGATCAACAGGAACTAGTTACTACACTTGTAGAAACGCTTATGACTGGGAAAAGGTATTTTAGAGCAGAGGTCCCCCCCAGGGACTGGTTCCGTGGAGAGAGGATTTTCCACGGACTGGAGGGGGGGTGGTTTTGTGTGCTGCTTGCATCCCGCGGATGGGGCTTTGCTTGTTTGTGCAGACCGGTTGCTGGCATGCTGCAGTCCGGTACCGGTCCATGGACCCAGGGTTGGGGATCCCTGTTTTAGATAACCTCAATGATGGAATATGTATCAGGAGGCAGGGAATAATAAAATAGAAGATTAAAAGTAAGTGAGCTTAAATACAAAGCAAGTTTGGAGGAATGCTTCAGAAGATCTGAACCATTCTGTTCACATACCCTATGAATTATTTATTTATTTATTTATTTCTTAAATATGAATCAACGTGCTTTTTTTAAAATACTGAAATTATAAGATGTATTTGCTTTCCTCCTATGTGGCAATCTATAATTTGATCGGAATATGTTATGCTTTGATGTAACCTATTTGGGACTTGTATCCTAAATATTTTAGGGAACAAAAAGCATCTTAGGATAGTGTGGAATGGTTTTGAAAAAGTGGTAAAATCCCTTTATCTCTGCTGTGATATGTTTATATTAATATAAACATATATTAATAAACATTATATTAATGTTTCTTGTAACACCTGTGTAAGATGATACATTCATCTTACACAACTGTGTAAGATGATATGTTTGGTCTTTTAAGTAGGCAAAACCTTGCCAGTCATTTGTTTAAATATGAGAGAACAGTTGAATTTAGCCTCTTTTCCTTCCCTTTTACAAATATAAAATTAGTTGAGTTATTTCCAGTTACGATAAATTTAAGAGAGGAGTTCCTATTATGCAAAGCCCATTTGCAGTGGTGTTTCTAGATCCAGGTGGAAATGTTTTTTTCCAAAATTCGCAAATATTCTGTAAAGAATCTTAATCCCTTCGTTTCCAATTGATTTTGAGAGTCGATCTGCATAAAAATGACAGTAAATCTGACATGTGTAAGTGAGGCAGAATTACTGCAAGAGGACCTAATCTGGTCCCATAGAGATATAAAATTAGTCTCCTTCACAGTATAATAGAACACAACGTTCTCTTTACAGAGTCAAGCATGAAGTGTCTGGGGAAACCGTGATGTTCCAAAGCTCAAGTCTTGGCAAAACTCCAGATGGGTAAGCTCCTTGATTAATCATGCTGTTTGTGAGCCATTGTGTTATTTCAATCTTTGGTGAAAAGTATTACTAGTGATCTGCAAAGGTGCTATAATTAATTCCTGATATGTGCATATATCTGGGCTTGCTTTTTTTTTTTTTTGAGAAGTTTTCAAATCTCACAGAAGTCCAGTCTTAAAATTTCATGAGATTTCCTTAATTCCACATGATTTAAGGCACTTTTTAAACAAGCCTTCAATGGAATGTTTGGAGAGAATAATGGGCCAAATTTGACACTGGACAAGAAACTCCAGCTGCTACTTTTAAGCACTTCAGCTGAAAAGTAGCAGTTGGAGTTTCTTGTCCAGTGTCAAATTTGGCCCATTATTCTCTCCAAACATTCCATTGAAGGCTTGGGCTTCTCCCCGGAAACCAGTTCCTGAAAAAAAAAGGGCTAGAGGTCAGTTTTATGAGCCATTGTTCAAAGGCACTTGGTTCGTCCTAGCAAAGTGATTCCTTGAGCCATGGGGAATGAGAAAACCATGAAATATTGATAGCATTATGGCAAGTAACAAGAGGTGGGAAAATAAGGCTCTGAAGTGATCAGGGGCAAGTGGGCCGTTGCCACTGATGTTGTTAATTCAAGTGTGGCATATTTTAACCAACCTGATCCCTCCAGTTTTTTCCTATGGAAGCATAAAGAATAGAAGGTGCTGCAAAGATTGGGAAGAACAGTTTAGTTGTATATAAACCATGTTTGCAGCGCTGGCATCAATAGTTGGCAGCTAAGCAGAAGTTAGCAAAAGAAGGTTGTCAGGCATGCCAGTGTCCAAGGTAAATGGAGAACAGGTTAGAGAAGTATAATACATCAGCCTTTTCACAAAAGCCCCTGTTCCTGTTTGTTATGGCTGAAACCCAGCACAACCAACATTTAGCTGGAACAGTTTGCCAGAACTTCCAAGATATAAAAAAAACATTTGCTCACCTGCATTGTGTCCAAACATCAAATCTCTCACAGTTGGGAACTGTGATCCTCTGTCTTTCGTAGCTGAGCGTGGGCTAGAGGCAGCAAAGGTGAAACAAAGAGAATTGATAGCCTTACCACTTTTACATTTAGATTGTTACTGAAGCCTCAAAAAATAAAGAGAGAACACAGACTCAAGCCCTTCCAGTATGGTTGTGCTAATTCTGAAAGATAGTGGTTTGCTTATTTGATGTTACAGAAAAGGACTTTGAATTATTGCATAACAAATTCTGTTTAAATCTATATTTAAAATATTACTTTGACACCCCCCCCATCTCTAAGTATCCCCTTACGATTTTTTGAGCAAAATAAGACATGTAAGAAATAGCATTAATCATTTGTTTCTGTTTTCCCAAGCCAGGGTCTTTCTACTTACCAGGAGCTTTGTTCACTCGCAAGTGACCTCAACCAGCCAGATTTGGTGTATAAATTCATGAATTTGGCCAATCATCATGCAATGTGGAATTCTCGGAAGGTATTTGCATGTAGTGGGAATGGTAGAGCATTAGAAACAAACAAACCCCACATCTATGTTCAGGATAACTTTGAAAGAATGTATCCTCTATTCTGAATTCTGATCTGAAGCCCAACACTATGAGTAATTGGGATGAATTAGTTACAGTGAGAGCCTTATAGAGAAGAGCTGCTGATTCATATACAAAATATATAATGTTCATTTTGCTAGTGTTGAATATTTTCTGTCTGTTACCAGAATCCTGAATGAACATAAATGGTACATCTAAGTGTCATGTAATGATTTTTCTTTTTTTTTTCAGGGAGCAGCTTTTGGCTTTAATGTGATTGCTACCAAAGCTGGAGAACAGCTGGCTCCTTTTCTTCCTCAATTGCTTCCTCGTCTCTATCGATACCAGTTTGATCCCAATCTTGGGATTCGACAGGCTATGACCAGCATTTGGAATGCACTTGTTACAGACAAATCCGCTGTAAGTGAACACAGAATAATTCTGTCCCAATCTTATCACTATTTTTCATTGAGCAGTCACAACAAACGAAGTTAGCTGTAGGTTCTCTCAAAAAATAAAATAAAAAAACTTCAGCACCTAGAGCAAAATCCACATAGGAAAATCACTATGTCAGAATGATCTGAATTAATTTATCCATTTTGATGTCTTCTTGAGCTGTTTCTGAATGATAATGTATACAAAGCAGGAAAAACGGTTTAAAGATAATTTTTGCATTAAGTTTCTGTTTCATTGTAGTTTGTTGTTGAGTTATAGGAAATCACCACTATAAATGTTCAGTTTCTTCACTTTTTTGGATGTGGGAATGCTTTTAATAGTTGCAACTGTTTTCTATTGGTTCAGGTGGAAAAATACATGAAAGAAATTCTTGATGATTTAATAAGCAACCTGACTAGCAATATGTGGCGAATTCGAGAGTCAAGGTATACATTTTTAAACTCAGTTCATTATTTAAATTAAAATAATTGTTTTGAAAAGCCATACTTTTCCGTATGTTGGGTTTTCAGGAGTTATTTATGTAATTCTGTCAGTTATGTGAGCTGTAAATTTTGGAGCTCGGTGGCAGATTTTGCAATTTTGGTGTTCAAATAATTGGAATTAAGTCATACATGTTAGCAGAATGCCTTAATTATAAACATATATTACACATATATTTTGTTTGTTTTCTACCATGTGATTTAATTTGATATAAGCTGTACTAGTTCTCTGGAACTTTTTTTTGACATTGCTGCAAAGTACCATTTGTAGAATACCACCCATAATATTTAATTTAGAGGGGAATTGTATATAAATAGTTGTGCTAAACTACAGCAAATAAGCCTTGTCTTTGCAGGCTCATACATAGTTTAGTCTTCAGTTCTGCTGTGGCCGGGAGCAAGGAAATATTTATTGTGTTGTAGAACTAAGTGCATTGTAGTTATTGTTAAATATTATTTGTTTAAAACAGGTTGACTTAAACTATTGAGGCTAGTGATAGATGAAGACATGATCACTTAGAGTGTTTCCTTAGTAATAGAGAATATATTATGAGTACTAATGATTACAACTTGTTTTTAAAAAGGGAGCTTTAAAGGGGATTAATTCTACCATAAGAAATTTAGGCATACAGGCATTACTGTCTGGCAGTTATGTTAGTTCTTCCACATTTCTAAATAATCCATGTTTGGGGGAAATGAATTTGTTTCATTTTATTGAAACTTCATATTACAGCTGTTTAGCACTGAATGACTTGCTAAGAGGAAGACCTTTGGATGACATTATTCATCAACTTCCAGAGATATGGGAAACACTCTTTAGAGTGCAAGATGATATAAAGGTAGTAAAAAGTTTCATTTTCTGGTATTGAGAAATTACTATAAACATTGCAGGCAAAGAAGAGCTTAAAACCAAAAATGTTTGTATGCTTCCTCAGATATTATGTCGGGAATTCCCAGAACTCAACACTCCTGAATGATAAAGCATTTGTGGTCCATTTTGGCTTTCAACCTTCATGGCAAAAATATCTGAGCTTTATGAATAAAAGGGAAATACTTAAGAATAGAAAATGATTGGTCATTCTAGTAATTGGTCTACATTTTACAAAAGTATTTATAGAACATCAAAAGAGTCAGATAGGCGTTCGTTTTGATTTAGACTCCTTCCTTTCTCCTCCTTTCTGTAAAGCGGGGTTAGCATTATACTCTGCAAGCTTTATTTATTTATTTATTTATTTATTTAATTCGATTTGTATGCCGCTCCTCTCCGAAGACTCGGAGCAGCTCACAACATATACAAAACATCCAGGAATCTAAGTCCAATCAAAATATTAAAAATAGACACCAACACACATACAACTTACAAACACAGTCAACAATCATCCCGAGGCCTGCCGGCAAAGATAGGTTTTTAGATTCTTTCGGAAGGCCGGGAGAGTGGGAGAAACGCGGACTTCAAGGGGCAGTTGGTTCCAGAGGGTGGGCGCCACAGCAGAGAAGGCCCTCCCCCTAGGACCCGCCAAACGACATTGTTTTGCTGACGGGACCCGGAGGAGGCCGACCCTGTGCGCTCTCACCGGTCGTAGGGAAGTATGTGGCAGAAGGCGGTCCCGTAAGTATCCTGGTCCCGAGCCATATAGGGCTTTATAGGTAATGACCAGCACTTTGAATTGCGCTTGGAGACCGATAGGCAACCAATGCAGCGAGCGGAGGGTTGACGAAATGTGGGCACAACGCGGAAGGCCCACAACCACTCAAGCAGCTGCATTTTGCACTAACTGTAGTCTCCGAACACTCTTCAAGGGCAGCCCCATGTACCAACCCCTTGATATCAACGCGAATTTTTATTATTCTGGATTCCCAGACAAGCAATTTTGTTTGAAAAAGAGATTTATATTTTCTTGAAAATATACATCATCGAGGCAGAATTACTCCATTAATAATATCTGAAATTAAAATTGGAAACGTAAAGGAAAACTCTCCCTCCCCCTTTTCTTTTTCAGGAATCTGTACGAAAGGCGGCCGAGTTAGCCCTGAAAACACTAAGTAAGGTACATTTTCATAATCACTTCAATAACTACAAGAATTTTACATCACTCCGTGACTCAGTTTTGAGCCATAGTATAAAAAATATCTTCCGAACATCAGGGCTTATAGTGCCACCTGCCATTTGCATGTTATCTATTCGTTTAAGGTGTGTGTGAAGATGTGCGATCCATCTAAAGGAATTGCAGGCCAGAAAACCATAGCTGTACTTTTGCCATGTCTTCTTGATAAAGGAATGATGAATTCGGTAACTGAAGTGCGGACTCTGAGGTATGTTATTCTTACATTTCTTTACTCTCTTCTCATTTTTTTTTCTAATCTCATAGCCTAAAACAATTTTAGTACATGGCTTTACCTATCATCCTTTCTCTTCTTAGCTGAAATGAAATAAATGAATCCAAGAAATATTTTTACAATAAATGACATTTATAGATTCCACTATTGTAACTGCAACCACTTACTCTTATTGTGTTTCCCCAAAAATAAGACCTAGGTTGCTTTTTACGCATACGTTTAATATAAGCCCTCCCCCAAAATAAACCCTAGTTAAGACCCCACCCACTCCATCCCAAGGTCTGGTGGCATGAGGTGGGTGTCAAAGCAAGAATATTCAATATTAGCAGCGTTGACAGTGGGCAGAGGCACATGCATAAAAAAATTAAGCTAAGGTGGGAATGGACCTGACCCCCACGCCCCACATCCACTTACCTCAGGATTGCCACAGCCAGACCTCCCGTGCCCCAACACCTGCCTCGCCACGGAGCTTTCTTCTGGGCTGCAGAGACCTTTCCTGAAGGCCTCTGCTGGCGAAACCGAGGCCGGGGGTGATGTGCGCAAATGGCAGTGAGTGGCCACAGAAGAAGTGGGCCAGCGGCAGCCATTGTTGGACAGGGTTGTTGGTGCCGTCGCAAGGCGAGACTGGGGGAAAAAAGACAACTCCCGAAAATAAGACCTAATGCCTCTTTTGGAGGCAAAAAAAAATATATAAGACTGGATCTTATTTTCAAGGAAACATGGGTAGGTGGAAAAAAAATCACGATTGTATCAGATAAAGATTTCTACAGTTTCTACAATCAGCTATGAAAAGATCCATTCTAACCTGCTATAGGCACAGCCACTGAAATTGGTAGACATTTATGGCCTAGAAAGTAGGTAATATAAGCTTCCTGGGAATTCGCTGCATTTCATTTATCTTTTGAACTACTGTACTTTGTTTTAGCTAATGGAAGTTAATTTCTGTAGCAGATCGTTTTCTGGCACCTGAACAATATCCCATATGTGGTT
The DNA here is from genome assembly GCA_034064705.1 of Bothrops alternatus. Lineage (NCBI taxonomy): Eukaryota > Metazoa > Chordata > Lepidosauria > Squamata > Viperidae > Bothrops > Bothrops alternatus. The sequence continues at coordinate 10,197,628 of JARGCV010000087.1, forward strand.
GGATGGATTACTACTAGTGAAAAAGAATACAAATGTGCTTGTCTTCCACTTTTTTATTTATAGCATTAACACTTTGGTCAAGATTAGTAAAAGTGCTGGGGCCATGCTGAAACCACATGCACCAAAACTCATCCCAGCTTTGTTGGAATCCCTGAGTGTTTTGGAGCCTCAGGTCCTTAACTACTTGAGTCTGCGTGCTACAGAGCAAGAAAAGGTGAGGGCACTATTAAGTAAGAAGGTTTCATTTATAAAAAGCATTAGCTATTCTAGACTAAAGGCTGGGTTTTTGGTTTGATCTCCAAGCTTGGCGATTTGGCTGCAAACTTTTCGTCTCCATTCGGGGGGACATCTTCCATGCACTTTGAATTATCCTCATCTGTCAGAGCACTGGCCTTTAAATACCTTTTTGTATGATATAAATTGGTGTGAATGTTATTTGTCCGGATGTTTATGAGTCATGGTCTGGTTTCGAGCTGTTTGATTGGCTGGTTGTTGCTGGGCCATAGTCCTTGGTGTTTAAGTATCGCCTGTGTGTTGCAAATGGTGCTTGCCAACCAAACAACCCAGACCATGACTCAGAGGCAACCAAACGAACAAAATACCATTTGCAACACAGAGATGATACTTAAACACCAAAGACTATGGCCTGCAACAACAATCAGCCAATCAAATAGTCCAAAACCAGAACATGACTCAGAAACATCTGGACAAATAACACTTACACCAATTTACATAAAATAAGGTATTTAAAGGCCAGTGCTCTGACAGACGAGCACAATTCAAAGCGCACTGAAGATGTTGTCATCCCTCCCTCCCGAATGGAGACGAAACGTTTACAGCCAAATCGCCAAGCTCGGAGAACAAACCAACAGCCCAATTACCAACTCTACTAATATTCAAACACATCTCAGACTAAAGGCTGTCTAGCGGAAGTGGGAATGAGATTAAGATACATCATCAGTTATTTTCATAAGAGTTGAGATGTCTATATAATATTTAATTTTTAATTAACATACATAATAAATAAGGTATATTTAATATGTACTTAATTTGTATATGCTATTTAACTAAAATAAGTTCTGGGTTTAATAATTTCATAAACATTATTCCTCTTTTTTAAGGAATCTTTACTTGTCTTTTCAGCATCTTAACATAATATTGCTTGCTATTCTGTATCCAGATATGCCTTCTGTTTTCTCTTGTTACCTTTTAATCTCTAGATTTTTTAAATCATTTTTCTTTTTTATCTTTTAGGCTGCAATGGATACTGCAAGACTCAGTGCTGCTAAGTCCTCCCCAATGATGGAAACTATAAATATGGTAATAATTGGCTTTAAGAAAAGATTTATATGGTGAACCAAGGAAGAGTTCAAGTAATAATGAAATTATTCCAGTTAAGACTGATATTATTTCATTTAGGAAATTGTTCAGTTCTAATAATGTCTTGATTAATAACCAAGAAGAATTAACAAAAAAATTTCATGACCTTTTAAAACAGGCTAGCCTTCCTGGCATAACAGGGACGCAAATAAAGTAAGGGGTAAAATAGCCCTGAACACTCAACACCTCTCCCTCCCCCTGCACACTCACATATGCACACATACAAAAAGGAAAGAAAATAGTGGTTATCATTTCTGTTTTTATGATAAGCTACACTTTGACAATGGATGGCTAAACAGCCATTGATAGAAACAAAAACATTTCTGCAAAGAAAGTACTGGATAAAAGTGGATGTATTTTAAGTTGTTCCTGCTCCAACAGTTCTTCTTCCTGCAGAATGCTAACAAGCAGCTTGTGAGCAACAGTCTAGTAATCTATTTTGCTATATTAATCTTGGATACTTTGATTTTCTTTTGGTTTGTTTCTCCAGTGCTTGCAATATTTAGATGTGTCTGTTTTGGGAGAGCTGATTCCGAGGCTCTGTGAACTGACTAGAAGTGGAATCGGCATTGGCACTAAGGTATTCTTATGCTTTATGAAAGAAGCGTGGTGCAGGAAAGTTGGGAACGATAAGCACATACTTAAATGTGCACAGCCACCTAAATATATCTCTTTATTTGTGTTATTATAAATGTACAATGATTTTATCCTGTGATGAAAGTGAATGCAGTTTATGTAGACCTATCCAGAGATGAGATACTGGCAAACTCAGAAGAGAAAGTCAGGAAAGGATGGTCATGTTATGTCTTATGCAGAAGGTGATGCAATTGTATAGCATCCATTATGCCTTCCCTGGCAGTGCTGTGGGGGCTCTGGCGTTGCCATTCTACTGAGATTAACAGTGACTGAATATGAGGAAGCCTTAGTGCTAGGGGAAGGATACTTGGGAGGGGCAGATAACATTGGTGTAATTCAGCTACGCTGCCATTTTTAGATATTCTGCACTCGTAGTTCCTGCAAATAAAATTTGATACTGAATAATATGGTGGCTATTTCCTTGTCATTCATACTATCAGAATTCTGACTAGCTGTCTGATTCTCTGTATAGGCCATCCTCATTTACAGACTGGCAACTCTTTTGCTAAGCAATGCAGTGATGAAGTGAAAATCACGTGACTTGTGCCTGACTTAAGATATTTGTTTGTCAGGTCGTGGACGTGGTTGTTAGGCGAATCCCATTGGATGCCACGTGAACCACGCTTGCAACTTCCTGCCAGCTTCCACAATGAAACCAGCTATGAAAGTTGAGAGTGTTGATCGTGTAATCATGTAATGCTGTGACTGTTGTAAATGCACACCAGTTGGCAAGCACCCGTTATCACAGTCACATGACGGTGGGGATGCTCCAGTGGCCACTACTTTGAGGACTAGTCCTAAGTCTCTTTTTTTCAGCACCTTTGTAACTTTGAATGGTTGCTAGGTCGGTAAGTGAGGACTGCCTGTATTCATTCAGAGTAGCATCACTGAATTCAGTGTGGCTTGTTTCTAAGTAAATGTGCAGATGTAAGCTTTTTCACCCAGAAGAATAAACTAATCTCTGCCTTTCCCATTTTTACTCTTTTTAGGGTGGTTGTGCTAGTGTAATTGTGTCACTAACCACTCAGTGCCCCCAAGATTTGACACCATATGCTGGTAGGTTTTAGAGTCACATTTTCTTCCTTTTAAGTCTTGGCTGATTTACTCTTTTTCTTTTCTTTTTTTTCCCCATTTTGCAAATAAACCCCAAAACATTACTAACCTGCAAAAGATTTTCCTAATCTGCCTTAAGGATTTTGAACCTCTAACCTATTATACAAGATAATTCTTTTTTAAAAAAACAACAGCTTTTCAACACAGTGGTGAATGAAGGATAGATTGCTGCTCCTCCCATTAGAGGAGAGACAGAGGAAATTATTAAATATATAGCTCCTTTTCCATTATATCAGACATGTCAAACTGGCGACATCACGTGACGTCGTGCAACGTATCAGGACAGTTTTGCCATTGCCGGCAATGGGGTGGGCGCGGCTTCCGGATGATGCATCCGGTCCGTGGGCCAGCAGTTTGACACCCCTGCATTACATGTATTTAAGTCAGCGCAAAGCCAGAAATCAATTCCTATAGTCAACAGTGATCCCTTTATTCAAACTAATGGTTAAAAACCAGGACTATATGGAAACTTGTTTGAAGAAAATTACATTATAGCATTGGTCATCTGTCACTGTATTTTGTTGTTTTGAGCCATCAAGGTGTGTTGTAGCTGTTGGCGTAGTTGTGTAATACATTAAACCTCATCTTTTTTTATTGTATTAATTGTATCAGAAGGTTTGGGAATTGACTTTCTACTTGCCTGCATAGAGACAGTTGATTGCTAAAATGATTTCCTCTCTTACATTCAATAGGTAAACTCATGAGTGCTTTACTTAGTGGCCTAACTGATCGCAATAGTGTGGTGCAGAAGAGCTTTGCATTTGCCTTGGGACATTTAGTTAGAGTAAGTTATGCTTCCTCAGTTTTGAGACTTTTCTGTCTGGTTTTGTGGGTTCAGTAGTGACATAAGATTTTCTGTTTTGTTTTTTTTCCAGACTTCAAGAGACAGCAGCACTGACAAATTACTCCATAAGCTCAACAGTTGGTACATGGAGAAGGAAGGTATTGGCTTAAGAAAACTATTTTTAAAACAAAAGAATGTTAAATATTTTAAAAATGTTTCCTTCCTAGTAGCATATGTAATGAGTATGACATTGCTATTACTTTTGTTTTAAAATGCAACCTGGACAGTTTGAGAATTGCTTTTCTTTGCTGGCATGCTAAGCTTACTAAACAGCTCTTTTAAAATGCTTTCATCTCATATAGCGTTTGACAGAAAATGCTTATATAAAATGCACTCAGAAGTTTTGCTATTTAAACACCTTTACGTTAACTTGAGTGTGACTCACTTGAAAATCTCTGAAAAGGCCGACTATCTCATTACATAAGCAGCTGGTGTTGATTTTAGATTGAAAAAGACCTTAGCTTAGCCTTAAATCCACTAAATAAGTGTTTTTGCCGGCTGTTTGTGTCAAAATTATTTTGATTTAATTTGTGAAACTCTTCTGTTCATTAATTTGATAGGTTGAATATGCAGAAAATATGAATAATGTAGGTAGCTCTCAAGGTATGGCCATTGTAGCACTCCCACAGTCATGTGATCAAAATTTAGGTGCTTAGCAGCCTGTCCACACGTACAACTGCAAGGGCGCTTCAATTCCCCCCACCCACCTATCTCTCCCTTTTGGCAAGCCTACACAACCGTACTCTGGCATCAGTATTGGGGCTGAAGTAGAGGCTTTTAGCAGTATTACCTGGCTGCCATTGACTGACCTAGGCCTCTACTTCAGCCCCACTGCAGGCCGCCAAATATTGCTGCCTCAAGCCCCATGTCACGGTACAAAACCCCCCACTGTCCCATGCTCCACAAGCCCTGCTGCACCCAGCTTGACCTTCAACATCTTCCCACCATAGACAAAGTGTGCCCAGCCTGGCCCTATAAGAGGCAGCTGCTGACAATGCCAGGCCTTCTTCACGAGGTCGCTTGCACTATTGTCCAAATACTGCACCCTGTTCTTGGGATGTTTCAGAAGGCGTCAGAAGCTTTCTTATCTCTTCACCATCTTTGTCCCTGTGACCACCTTACACAGTGGCAGTCCTCAATGGCAGCAGTGGCACTGAGGTTGAAGTTGAGGCCTAGGGACACTGGTGACCGCTGAGGGCCTTGGGGCTTTATTTTAGCCCCAGCACTGCTGCTGAGGAGAGCTGCAATGTAGGGCGACCAAAAGGGCAGAGATGGGGAGAGATAGGCAGGTGGTGGAAGAGGCAGTCCTTTATTTCAGGGGCCCCCAAGCCCTGGATCGGGGACAGGTACCGGTCCATGGGCTGTTAGGTGCCAGGCTGCGTAAGCAGTGGGAAAGTGAGTGAAGCTTCGCCTGCGCGTGTGTGGGTCTAGATTGCACACAAAACACACACACACACACACACACACACACACACACACACACACACACACACACACACACAAGGTCTGTGGAAAAATTGTCTTTTATGAAACCAGTCCCTGGTTCCAGAAAGGTTGGGGACCACTGCCTTACCTTACTGAAGCTCAGGACTGGGAAAGACCAAGCCAGGAATTGCTTGGATTAGGATGAGTCCTCACCTGATGACCAGTAGAATTTGGTTAACGATTGCAATGGGGACTGCTGGGATTGCCATTACTAAGCAATGTGGTCACGTCCTATTTCACCTAATGACTGCATCGATCAGTGATCAAACTTTGGATCACGCTTAGTCTTACAACTTGACTCTTTGCAAAATAATCATTGCTACAGTTTTATACTTGTTTTGACTTTCTGTTCAACATTGCAGCGAAAAGGAGAAGAAGCATTTTCTTATTATTTTTTTCCTCCAGGTAATTTTATTTGAGAATAGGCAAAAATGATATGGGTTCTACTTCATTTGCAGCAAGAGCATAGAATCTGCATTTCCTGAACTGTAGCACGTGTCCCTAGAGCCCTTCAAAATGTTGCTATTCATTTTTTAATGTATCAGGAGGAAAGAAGCTTTAAATTTATAGGAAATAATTATATTGCCATTATTTAATGGGTTTTACTTACAGTTAAATGTTATTGCAGTAAAATCTAATTTTTGTTTTTGTCTTACCCACTTTTTTGGAACATGATTCTTGGTACACCACTTGAAAGAGCAATGTAATTCTCCACCTAGTAAAAGTTATACATCTTTGATTTATAGATTTGAAGTCTTACGTCCCATATTTTCTAAATGACCAGAACTTTGAATAATGTTAAGAGCTTTGCTAGAAAGCAGAACATTGAGCCCTGGGCTGCAATGATAGCAGGGAATCATGCTTTTCTCACTGTGTTTTTTTTTATTTTAGAACCAGTCTACAAAATGGCATGTGCTTTAACGATGCATGCTATTGGACGCTACAGCCCAGATGTACTGAAGAATCAAGCCAAGTGCGTTTTGCCTCTGGCTTTTTTGGGCATGCATGAAATTCCTGAAGAAGACAAAGCAGAGAAGGAGGAAGGCAACCTGTGGACTGAAGTATGGCAGGAAAACATACCTGGTAAGTGGATCTACCATTCATGAACTTCGCTACTGTAGGACCATTTCATAGTATGAAAACCCAGAATACAAATCCTAAAATAAAATAGTGATCTTGGTCTTTGAAGGTAGAGGTTATGCAAAGTCCTCTTAGTTCATTTTATTATTATTATTATTATTATTATTATTATTATTATTATTATTATTATTATTATTATTATTATTATACCAGTAATAATAATAATAATAGTAAGAAGAAGAAGAAGTTGGAAGGGACCTTGGAAGTCATCGAGTCCAACCCCCTGTTCAGGCAGGAAACCCTACACCATTTCGGACAAGTGACTGTCCAGTCTCTTCTTAAAAACCTCCAGTGTTGGAGCATTCACCGCTTCTGGAGGCAGGTTGTTCCATTGGTTATTTGTTCTAACTGTCAGGAAGTTTCTCCTTTAGTTCTAGGTTGCTTCTCTCCTTGATTAGTTTCCATCCGTTGCTTCTTGTTCTGCCTTCAGGCGCCTTGGAGAATAGCTTGACTCCCTCTTCTTTTGTGGCAGCCCCTGAGATATTGGAAGACTGCTATCATGTCCCCCCTCGTCCTTCTCTTCATTAGACTAGACATACCCAATTCCAGCAGCCTTTCCTTATATGTTTTAGCCTCCAGTCCCCTAATCATCTTTGTTGCTCTTCTCTGTACTCTTTCTAGAGTCTCAGCATCTTTTTAAAATCTTGGTGACCAAAACTGGATGCAGTATTCCAAGTGTGGAAAACCCCACAGATATCCCCATGTCATTATGTTGGGTTTTTTTTTTACGTTATGCTCAGACTTGCTTTCTCCAAGTACAATTTGAACTGGGACTTTTTGCCTACTTATTTATTAAAGTGTTAAATTAATTTCACTTATATTCTATCTATGTCTCTTAAAAGCCAAACATAATATATACTCTTTTTAATTTTAATGTGCTTATTGTTTTCCTCTTTTATATTATTGTTTTATCAGATTGTAAACTACCCAGAATTGTGTGACAGTGAGATTGGCAATAATAAAAATTAATAAATTAATAAATTAATAAAATAAATTAATAAAATAAATTAATAAAATAAATTAATAAAATAAAATAAAATGGTCAACTCTAGTTTTATCCACATAGTAATGACCTTGTGGGGTATGTTGGCATGAGAGAAAAGGATGGCCCAAAACCACAATGAATTCACTTTACATACTGAACTTTTTAATCCAGTCCAACATTCAAAGGACCAGGCTGGCTCACGCGTTTTCACTTTTCCTAAAGCAGGAACCACTGTTCCAGGTTTCTCTCTCTCTAAATATTAGAGGCTTGGTCCCCAATTTCTCTACAGGTAGTTCTTGGTTAACAACAACTTCTTCAGCAACTATTCAAAGTTACTGTTGAATATATGTTACTGAGGACCAGTCGTCAAAGTTTTGGCGGCTGCAGTACCCCTGAAGTCACATGCTCACAACCTGGGCACTTGACAACTGGCTCACAATTATGATGGTTGCAGTGTCCCATCATTACCATTTGCAACCTTTCCTGTCAGCAGGAGAGGATGCAAGTTACTTCCCACCCACTTGTTCTTTCAAGGAGCCCCATGCAACCCCTTCCCTGCCTAGCTGCCCTTGCACGGTGAAGCAGTACCCCTTCACAGGGCAGCAGCGTCCCCTCCTCAGTCCTCCTGCCATCACGTGGTGCAGCAGCGCTCGCTCTCTCCAGCCCGTGTACACTTGCAATCGCAAAACAGCGCCTTCCCATCCTGCCTTTACTCTTATACTCACCTGTCCTCCAGCCTGCTTCCCTATTAAAAACTCGCAACCCTCGCCTAATGATGACAATAGGAGCTGCCAGGATTACCATCGCTAGGTTCCACACTTTATAATCACATCACTTAGTGATGAAAACCCCAGTCCCAATTGCCACTGTTAAGTGAGGACCTCCCACATTAACATCCGTTAGTGGTGGCAGTGGTTCTCTTATTCATTCTAGCAAATGAAGATTGTTGAGAAGGTGGTGGCACTCCAGCTCCAGCGGTCTCTGGAGAAAGCCGATTATCTGGGGCCTCTGCAGTCTGGGTTCAGGCCCGGCTACTCCACCGAAACTGCTTTGGTCGCTCTGATGGATGATCTCTGGCGGGCCCGGGATAGAGGCCGGTCCTCTTTCCTGGTGCTTCTTGACCTCTCAGCGGCGTTTGATACCATCGACCATGGTATCCTTCTGCGCCGGCTGGAGGGATTGGGAGTGGGGGGCACCGTGTTACGGTGGTTCTCCTATCTCTCTGGTCGGTCGCAGTCGGTGTTTGTGGGGGGTCAGAGGTCTACCTCTCGGTTACTCCCGTGTGGGGTGCCTCAGGGGTCGGTTCTCTCCCCCCTACTTTTTAACATTTACATGAAGCTACTGGGTGAGATCATCCACCGGCATGGAGTGAGATACCATCAGTACGCTGATGATACTCAGCTGTACATCTCCACTCCTGGCCAAATCAGTGAAGCGGTTGAGGTGATGTGCCGGTGTCTGGAGGCTGTGAGGGTCTGGATGGGCATTAACAGATTAAGGCTCAACCCCGACAAGACAGAGTGGCTGTGGGTGATGCCTCCCAAGGACACTTCAATCTGTCCTTCCATTACTCTGGGGGGTGAATCTATAAACCCCTCGGAGAAGGTCCTCAACTTGGGAGTCCTCCTCGATCCACAGCTGACATTGGAACATCATTTATCGTCTGTGGCGAGGGGGGCATTTGCCCAGGTTCGCCTGGTGCATCAGTTGCGCCCTTATTTGGATCGGGAGTCTCTCCTCACAGTCACATATGCCCTTGTCACCTCGAGGATCGACTACTGCAACACTCTCTACATGGGGCTACCCTTGAAGAGTGTTCGGAGACTACAATTAGTGCAAAATGCAGCTGCGCGAGCAATTGTGGGCCTTCCACGTCGTGCCCACATTTCGCCAACTCTCCGCATGCTGCATTGGTTGCCTATCGGTCTCCGAGCGCAATTCAAAGTGTTGGTTATTACCTATAAAGCCATTTATGGCATGGGACCAGGATACTTACGGGACCATCTTCTGCCACATACTTCCCTACGACCGGTGAGAGCGCACAGGGTCGGCCTCCTCCGGGTCCCGTCAGCGAAACAATGTCGTCTGGCGGGCCCTAGGGGGAGGGCTTTCTCTGTTGTGGCGCCCGCCCTCTGGAACCAACTGCCTCCTGAAGTCCGCGTTTCTCCCACTCTCCCGGCCTTCCGAAAGAATCTTAAAGCCTATCTTTGCCGGCAGGCCTGGGGATGATTGTGGATTGTTGTGTGACTGATGAATATGTGTGGGGTTTTATTTTTAAATATTTTTTGCTTGGACTTAGATTGTAATTGTTGTTTTATATATATGTTGTAAGCCGCTCCAAGTCTTCGGAGAGGAGCGGCATATAAGTCCAAACAAAATAAATAAATAAATAAATGCTGTACATTTTGAAACATAGGTACCTATGGTGGCTTAAGGCTCTATATGGAGGAATTGATTGTAGTTACTCAGAAAGCTTTGCAGTCTCCATCTTGGAAGATGAAAGCACAAGGAGCAGCTGCCATGGCATCCATCGCAAAGCAGACTGGCGTTCTGGTGCCTCCACACTTAGGCATGATGCTCGCGGCTCTGTTGCAAGGTCTGCCTGGAAGAACATGGGCTGGAAAGGTAAAAGCAGTGACCTGTGCAGTGGTTTGTTTTGGGGCTTAGAAGCAGACATTAAAAAAAAATACTACAATTCTTTGCATTTCCTTTTTCATGACTGCCTGTAACTGGCTGAATGGCTTTTATTTTATAAACTGCCCAGAGGCCAAGTAGGTGAGATGGGGGAGGGGGAGTTATAAATTTGATAAATAAATAAAATTTGCACGTTGTTGTCAAGTAGGTTCTAAAGTGCTGGGGTATACACTGTGAGTTCTATGGATCTGTGTTTGCAGAATCATTAATATACTAGTTGGTGTTTGATTTTAAAAAGAAATTCTAGGAGACCCATTGGGAAAAACAAGTTTACTCTAGAAGGAAAAACTGTTTGGTATTATAGTAATGTAAATCAGGGTGAGCTGGCTCTGTTGTCGTGCACTGTTTTTGTTCTCTCTAGTCTTTCGCCCAACTGGATATCATTATAATTCACAATCAAATGTTCATACAAGGTGTAACTTGCACATTTGACGTGGTACTTCTAAGCCTTTGTGGGGACAATATAGACATCACATACTAACATTTATCTCTTATTTAAAATGTTTTTAGGAAGAGCTATTAAAAGCAATTGCCAGTGTCGTCTGTTCATGCAGGTAAAAATATGTTCATCTCCTGGTCTGAAAGTTTCTCACTGGTTTGGGGGGTGAGATGAATTTCCTCATTGATTCCTAGAAAAGTACTGAAGGGACTTTAGGTACTACTACAATCTCTTGACTTCCTTAAAATATTGGAAGTATTTTTAATTATTTTTTTTTAAAAAAGAAGTAAACTAGACGATTTCTTTCTTTCTTTTTTTTTTTTTTACAAATTTTATTAAATGTACATTTTAAAAACAAAAATGGACATGATTCAACTTCCCTGGCTTTAACAGTGCTATTAGTATTAGCTAATGTTACAGAAAGAAAAACAGACACTTAAAATACATTTTATAACAGGACAGAGTATAACAAACTGTGCGTATGACATCTGTACATTTTTTGATAAAACATCTTTCAATCATCAACGTTGTATTTACATATCATTCAGTTGTGTCCTAATATAGGTACTAATAAGAAGTCCTTATAATGTCAACTAGTCAATCGATAATCATCTCAGCGATCCTCCTTATCTCTAACCCAGGGGCAGGCAACCTCGGCTCTTTTATGACTCGTGGACTTCAGCTCCCAGAATTCCTGAGCCAGCTTGGCTGGCTCAGGAATTCTGGGAGTTGAAGTCCACGAGTCATAAAAGAGCCGAGGTTGCCTGCCCCTGCTCTAACCTACCGTAAATGTTTCCAAATTTCATAATACTCTGTTTCAGTTTTATTTTTCATCTCTAGAGTTAACCTGTCCATTTCGGCACAGGATAAAATTTTATTTATTATTTAACTAGAAGATTTCTTGTAATCGTTAGGACAAATGAAATTGAGTTTAGTGTAGTGGTTAAGGCACTAGGCTAGAAACTGGGAGACCGTGAGTTTCAGTCCTACGTTAGGCATAAAGCCAACTGGGTGAGAGTTGCTCTTCTGTCCTAGCCCTAGGAAGGAAGCAATGGCAAACCACTTCCAAAAACCCTCTTCAAGAAAACTGCAAGTCAGTCAAGTCCCCAGGAATCAAAAACTGACTTTTAGACATCCCCCCCATGGATGTTAAATAAAAAGGATGAAGTAGGGAACAGAGAATCACATTTGAAATGTGTGTACATTCATATATCCAACACACGTCTTCCATATTTACAAGCATTCCTTATATAGATATCCAGAATTCATTAAACAACCAAGGAGATACACTCCTTGTTCAGTGCTGAACCTTTACTTAGTATTCTGGGTTTTTCCCACAGATGCTTTACACAGATACTATATTATTCTTACCGCATTCAACCATGAAGTTTCAGCTCCACATTTGTAAAAAAAATATTTCATAATTAATTCTTATTTACTTTATCACGTGTTTTCTCTAAATCAACAAACATACAGTTAGCCTTATTTTTTGCAGTTCTTTCCCCTTTGCTCTTCAGGGGAATTTGTAAAAAATAAGGCTAACTCTTACGTTTGTTGATTTAGAGAAAACATATGATAAAGTAAAGGAGAATTAATTATGAAATATTTTTTACAAATGTGGAGCTGAAAGAGCAAAGAATCTACCCAGCATAAAGCTACATTGCACTTCCCAGATTTTGCTCAGTGAGATTTTTCGTTGCCTTTTAGTCAAAAAATCTGTCAGAAATCATCCTAAGCACATTTTATAAACTAATTTCCTGTAGTTTCTGCATTTCTGCTTGCTACCTTTCCTTTTTTATGGGTGAATAGTAATGGCAATATTCCAATCCAAAGTAGCCTTCACACACAGGTAAAACTAATTACAACTCTTCTCAATTGTATCATCTACACTTATAGCTTGATCCGTTTTCAACATTTTCACAGCATTTATGACTTCTTTTTTGTCATTTTTTTTCTTGGATACTAACATTCATGCATATTTCCATTATTTGATATTTGACAATTATTTTTATACAGATTTTTAAAATATTTCTTCCAGCATTCTCTCACATCAGTTTCATCCCAAATCATTTTGTCGCTTTAATTTTTAATTCTGTTTACTCTCTCCAGGAGCTTACCCCCTCTTCAACTACTTTCAAAACAGTCTTTTTCCATGAACACTATATTTTTTTCTGCCTCTTTTTATCTTTTCTGTTTCTTGATCTTTTTGACTATCATTGCAATTCTTTTTCTCTTTATGTAAACTATATTTCTCTCATTTTTGCAGCAATTCTTCTTTTAACATGCAATTTTTCATCATTTGCTTCTTCACATCATTTACATCATTCCACCAAGCAGTTTTTTCATGCTTCCCATTAACATAATTCCATATATGCGCATACCACTCTTAATATAATTCTTTGCACCTTGTTCCAAAAATCATCTTTCCATATGCCCATTTTCCATTTTTTGGAGGGGGCTTTTAATCTGTCTTCTATTTTTTTTTCATACTGGATTCATATTTTTCTTCCTACACTTGTCCTGTTTTACTTTTCCTTCTTTTACCTGTTTCCTTTTCTACTATGTTCATTTTCCCCCCAGAATTCCTGATATCACCAAAAATTCTCCCATACAGCATATCTGCCTGATTTTTAAAATGTTTCTTAAATTTTGCAGGGCTCTGTCTGCAAGTAAAGCTGTTGCAATAAAATATTTTGCAAGGTTGTGTCCCAACATACACTAATTCCACTAGATGTGTGTTTTGATTATTTCACTGGTATTCAAAACAAAACATTGCATGTTTATGTGACAGTGGACACAGACTTTTTCAGCATATTTTATTCTAGTTATTCTTAATGCCAATGTACTAGTGATTTTTTTGCTGCTGATCAACAGTGTTCATTAGCTGCTTTTTCAAAAATTCAAAGCATTTTACAATAAAATAAGATGCCAGGTTGTCTACACAGCCACATGACAGGTTTTAAGTACTTAAAGCAAAGGGAATATGCACATTTTGCAAGAGAATATGCTTAGAGGTTGAACTAAATTAAGAGGCTTGGTGTAATCTCAAGGAGACAAATTGATCAGTCGTGTCCTGTTCATCCTTTATTGATTTTAGTGTGGAACTGCGCAAGCCTTTGCCCAACCAGCCCAGTGTTGATGATGTCGTACAGGCAATGCTGAAAGAATGCCGTAAAGAAAACCTACGGTACAAGATTGTAGCGCTCCGGTGTACGGCTGATGTGCTTAAGGCTACACAGGAAAATAGGTTCCAGGAACTGACAGACATAAACTTTCCAGTAATAAAGAAGGTGATCTTTCAGCCCTCCTTGGATTGGAATAATAGCATCACTAAAAAAATAGTACATTTTTGGGATTTGCTAGTTCTGTGAATTGTTCCATGTAATCCATTTAAAAAATCTTGTAAGTCTGGCTGGGTGTTGTGAAAAGCGGGGAGGACATCTCAAGCTGAACCAGTAAGATTCCCCACTGAGGTCAAAGCAAAAAAAACACAACTTAGTTTGCTGCTGATTCTTGCTTTTCAAAAGCTTACTATTCAGTCTGACCAAAGAAGAACTAACAAGCTGTTTAGAATTTTTATACAGCTTTACCAGCTGGTGCTATGGTGGTATATGGCACAGCGGTTAAAATGCCGTATTGCAGGCTGACTCTGCCCACCACCAACAGTTCGATTCTGACTGGCTCAGGGTTGACTCAGTCTTCCATCCTTCTGAGGTTGGTAAAGTGAGGATCCAGATTGTTGGGGGCAGTATGCTCACATTGTAAACTGCTTAGAGAGGGTTAAGAAGCAGTATATAAGCCTAAGTGCTATTGCTATTGCTACATAGCAGAAAGACCTCATACAAAATTGCTTGCTGGCTAGAGGAAGCCAGAAATTTCTAATGCATTTGTACTGCTTGTTTCTGAAGACTTGGTCTCAATCCTATGTTATTCTTTGGAGAACAATCAAGTGAATCAGCCCTTTATATCTCACCCTCTTTGAAGGATGCTGCTTTCAGATGGGTTGCAAATCCTTAATAAAGATAGGGCAAATGGCAGCTAATGCACCTGTGGCAGAAGAGCTGTTTTCAAGTTTCTTAATATCCAGTTAGGGTTTTTGGGACACTTCTATCTTAGTAGAGTTCCATAAAATTTTATTTTTTTTCTACACTGATTTCTAGCTTTTTATTTCCTTTACTGACTTTATCTTCAGTGAAGGTAATTGAGAGCTTAAAATTGTGTGAATATACCTTATCTAGGGATCTGTCTCTTTATGAGGCAAGTATGACTAGAGTTGACTTCTTGGCTGGACTGTGAGATTAAGGAAATGGTCCCTGCCATCAGCTATCAGATTTAAAACATTATTTTTATCAGCATGCTAATTAAATTTGGCAAGTCTAGTCTCCTGCAGTAGAGATGCCGTGGTTAGCTTTCATGTAAATAAAATGTTTTACATTTCAATATATTAACTCTGAATGCTTTGTTACTAACAAAATGTAGTATAATTTAATGGAATTGCTGTCTGGATGTTTGTAAAAAGAGAAGTATAAAAGCTAAATCATCATTTTTTTTCCCCTTCTGCTTGCTCTTTCTCTTTCAAATTTCACACCCTCTGGTTCCACTACAGAATTATCCTGGGAATGTAGGAGCAAATTCATCACAGGACTATGATGAGGATGAAAACGAAAATGAGAAAGACCTGAAAGTTGAAGCCCTCCTTTGTGCCTTTGAAAGCTTAGGCAAAGCCTGGCCTAAAAACTCAGAAACACAGTGTAGGTCTAATTCCAGTAATCTGAACTATTTTATCTTTAAAACAAAGCTGTTGCAAGAGCTCATAGGAGAGGAAGGAAACAATTTCATTGTATTGGTTCTTGGTTTTGTTTCAGTTCGTTTTGTATTTTTTTTTAATAATATCTTATGATTTAACCTAAATATAAGCATGGTAATAAATGGAGTGAGCATTTTTTTAAAAAAAAAATTTCAGAAAGGAAGCAGCAAAAAGGGAAAGATTAGAATCTGAATATTTCAAGGGACAAGCCAAATTTTGTCCTTTGTTCTTAGGTTCCTGTCTTTTGTTCCTGATCCTCAGTTTTCTTTGAAGCTATATTTATTTAAGTTACCGGGAACAGTAAATCTGCTTGGAAAATAATAATTAGATTCATTTGGGAGATTTTCCTCCAGAACATAGATGGGTGACAAGGATAAGGGACTGAGGAAAAGGAAGTCAGAAGAGGAGACAACAACCAGAACACACTGCAGTTCTGACAGGAAAGTCATTCTGGCTTCTGCCCCCTTTTAACAACCCAAGTGCCATTATCAGATCTTCCGAGGCTCTTAACAATGAAGCATTGAGAATTGTCAGTGTGTAGATTGTCTATATTTTGGTCTCTCTCTCTCTTTTTTTTCTTTTTAAAAAAAGGCTGCTATCGACAAGAGCTGTGCAGATTAATGTGTGAGCATCTAAGACTTGGTACATGGAAAGTACAGCTCGGCGTTCTCCAAGCCATGAAGGCTTTTTTCCAAGGGTAAGTTTTCTGTGGGTGCTGGAGCTGCTGCTTTTGTTCTTGTTCGTTCAGTCCCCCCCTCCCCCCCCACAGTAGCATGTGGAGATGGAGAGATTCAAAATCCTTTCCCCAAGCTTTGTGGATCTCATTGCCTCTTCTCCCTACCTGCTTCCCCTGACTGGCATGAGGAAACTGGCATGTTTTAAGTAAGGAGCAATGTATGTGGGATTGAAATTTCAAGTTCCACAAGGCTCACCAAATAACTGTATGTGTAGCATCTTTGGTGTTTACAATAGCCACATGGAAGGCCTCTGAGGATTGCAGCTCACTCAGGTGGACTTTTAAGACAGTAAGGCCCTGTGCTCTTTAAAAAAAGAATGATGCTTATATTCTTCCATTTGATAGGTTATTATTGTTTGAAGCAGAACACTCTGACCCTGAGGCTTTGGCAAGAATATTGTTGGAAACCTGTTCCTCCATCACTCACTCACTAGGTAAAATGTCTTTTCAGTCATGTGCTTTCTTTGTCTACTCGTTCTAAAGTTTAATGAACAAAGAAGAGAATGGACTATTTCGGGCTTTTCATGTTTCTTGACTCGCTCGTGGAAAGGTTATTTGCTTGATGCAGGTAGCAGTTCCTGTATGACCAGATAAGATTTTAAAATTAACCTGTTCTCTAATAACATTTATTGTTTGAAACTTAAATTTAACTAAATAGAATCTTCCAAAATTTAACTAAATAGAATCTTCCAAAGATTCATTGTGACAGCCGACTGATCAAGCATTATGACTGCTTCTTTAACCAGTGTAGCAGGATTTGTGTATATCCATATTGTGTCTTTAAGATGTTTTCTTATTTGGATGCTCTGCTTACTGGATAGATGTAAGAAAGTTTGGAATTTCATCATTCTGCTTCTTCACAACTTTCTAACTAAGAGAGAAAGATTGTCCCTGTCTTACTTATTGTCAGGTGCACTAGATAGACTAGAGCCATGAAATTAAGTATCCTGTAATTTATTTTTTTATTGAGAATGGCTAAATAACAGAATCTTGCAAATCTGATTTTGCAGTACCTCTTTCTCCTCCTTGTAGTTCAGGATCAGGAAGTTCTTTGTTTGAGACACTTCCAAACAAATCAAACATGTTACCTGGACACTCTAGGTTTAAAATTTGTTTTAATCTTGTTGCCTTGGCAGTGGAGCCTGCATATCCCTGTCAAGGTCATATTCCTTGCTCTCTACCTACAGGTAGTCTTCGACTTACAACAATTCATTTAGTGACCATTCAAAGTTACGACGCACTGAAAAAAGTGACTTACAACTGTTTTTCATACTTATGACTATTGCAGCGTCCCCATGGTCACATGATCAAAATTCAGACGCTGGGCAACTGATTCATATTTATAACGGTTGCAGTATCCTGGAGTCATGTGATCCCCTTTTGCAACCTTCTGACAAGCAGAGTCAGTGGGGAAGTCATTTTCACTTAACCACTGTGGCAAGAAAGGTTGTAAAATGGGGCAAAATTCACTTAACTGTCTTGCTTAGCAACAGAAACTCAACTGTGGTTGTTAAGTCAAGGATTACCTGTATATGTAGGGAGGTCAGCCCACAAAGGCCAAGAGCTATTTGTTCATGACACAGTATGAAGAGGTAGGTTGATATGATTGAAGGTTCTGTCCATATAGCATTTGATACTGCTAAGAGAATATTTTTATTAAGAAAAAGAAACTTTAATGATGCAGAGGACTGTTATGTACCTGCTATCCTTTTTTAATATTAGGACAGAGATTTGATAATTTGGGAACCCAGGGCTTCATGCAGCCTACAAAAAGCTAGGGCGAAGCCCCTAGGGATTTCAAACGCTATACTAATTTATCATTATTAATCTGACAAAACAAGAGAATTATTGAGAGCAGACAAAGAGAGTAAATTACATGACTTATGTTTACCTTAAATCATATTACCTGCAAATTATAAATTATGTCAAACTCCGTTTTTGTCTTAGCTAGCACCAATTACTCTTTGGTGGATAGTTCCCAAAATTTTATGAAAACACACAGAATAACTTACACCAGAAGGATCATCTACATTACTATTAACTTTATGTGGATAATGTATAAGCCAGTCATTGGAAATCATCGAGACATGCAACTGTTACTTACCTTTGCAAGTTCATTTCCAACCAAAATCCATTTCTTTGTCATTGTTCAAATGACATTATTTGAAGAATAATTCAACAATTATTATTTAATAATAATGCAAACAATTATTATTAAATATATGATAGAATTGAGGTTAGGAGAAAGTAAAAATTGAGATATTATATGCCTCTCAAGTTATATAAATTCTTCATATTAGTATTTCTGGCATAAAACTGTGTTGTTATACACATAATTTGTATTCACCATTTTAAATGTAAATCTTATTCCATTAGAGAATAAAAGTTACACTTCCATAAGAACTGAAGCTTTATCAGTAATAGAGGTGCTGCTCACTAAACTTGAAGGTAAGAATTACAGTTCTGAAAATTAAGATTATTCCTTAAATCAAAAGGCTGAATGCTGGAGGACAGGATTGTATACCATTTTGTTTTAAAGAACAATTTTGGCCAATCCAGTTCCTGTTTTGTAACTTAAGATGCAGATCAGTTGCTTGACATAATCGTGCTTGTTTTTATTTATTTTTTTTGCAACTAATTTTTTTAAAACATTTGATATTCTGAAAAGCATATGTTTTGCATATTTGAGATGAGACCAAGTTAGAAAATTTAATTAATAGGAGAGTTTCAATAGGGAAGAAACATAGCATTGTACTTTGAAAAAGAAATTCAGAATGTACAAAATTTGCCATTACCCTTAGTTGTATCTAAAACACCACAGATACATTTGCAATCAGGAAAAAAAATAGAAATTAAGTTGAAAGACAGTAGGCTTTCTAATCTATGCCACATGGCAAAATTGGTTCAGCTTGCCCACTGCTTTAAGATCTTGATGAACTTGGCATTTTTTAAAATAGCAAACATTTCAAGAATCAATTATTAAAGTAATACTTTGAATAGTGCCAGAAATGATCAAAATCTGTTAACCGTTATAAACGTAATGGATTTCTACATTTTGGACGAGGCATTATTAGCCCTAATTCTAATTCTAATCCTGAATGGGATTCTCTGGTCATTAATTTGTTTTGGACTCAGTCAGGCATGCTGCCCTAACCTTTAGGTCATCTTCAGGCTGGTGCTTTGGGCTTCGTGCTTCTAGGAGCAATGTGTGATTGTAGCTGTTTCTTCCTTTTAACTGCCAGTGGGGGTTTGAACTGATTGGCTGGGAGCTCGGCTGTGTTCTGATTGGGTGGAACTCCCTGCAACTCAGACTAACCTGAGCACAACAAAGCCCCCACCCAAACAGAACACTCCCCCATCCAATCAGAGCACAGCCAACCCCCCATCCAATCAGAGCACAGCCAAGCCCCTAACCAATCAGAACACACCTCCACCCAATCAGAACACAATCACACACAATGGAAAATACATTTTCTCTTGAAACAAAAGTTGATCATGTTTCAGAAATTTTAGTCAAATTATTTTGGATTAACTGCAGTTTGGCAGAAACAAGTTCCAGAACAAAAACAACTGACTGAGATCTAAGCATAGCAATAGCAATGGCATTTAGGCTTATATACTGCTTCACAGTGCTTTATAGCCCTCTCTAAACGGTTTACAGAATCAGCATATTGCCATCAACAATCTGGGTCCTCATTTTACCGACCTTGGGAGGATGGAAAGAAAGCTGAGTCAACCTTGAGCCTGTGAGAATCGAACTGCTGGCAGTTGGCAGAATTAGCCTGCAATACTGTGCCACCCGGCTCTTATAAATATTTTACACATCTCTGTTCAAATGCTGTATGGAACTTAAGTCATCTAAGGAGATAATGATTTTGATTCATTGAGAAAAAGAAGAGTAAATATTAAAGGAGTATTTTCTTTGTGCCTCAACATTCTTCCAACATTTTGTTTCACATAGTTTTTTTATGCCTATAATTAGGAAAAGAACACGACTCTTATGATCTAATTATGGAATGTGTATTTTAATATAAGTGTTTGAATGTATATTTTAATGCAAGCTTGTTTTCCATTACAGCCAAAATTCTGATTGATTCCATGTACTCTAAATGGATAAAATATTAACACAAGCTTTTAATTATTGTAGTTTTTGTTTCAATTTGTAATTCTACAAAATAGCCGAAGTTGTCTTACAACGGGTTATCTAACATCAAAAAAAAGTAAATGCTGTTATTTTCATCACTATTAGGCAGAGCGGTGTTGCATTATTCAGAGAGGATTTCCCATCAATTGAAATTTGACGGAGGGGGGGGGAACGGTTAGATCAACTGTCTTTTCACCATTGTCAAGCGATATGAGCATGTTAGTGCTTAAAATTGTGTTTAATTATTAGAATCCATTCTAAGAGCTGTTAGCTGAAAATGCAACTGGAAAGGTGGATGACGGATACCCCTTCTTTTCCTTTTTCTTGTGTAGAATCCAAACAGTGGGAAAGCCTGAGCACTGAAAGTAGAGAAGTCCTCATTGGCTCTTTAACAGCATTGACTTTGGACAGTAGGCCTGAACTACAAGAAAAAGCATCTTTATTAAAGAAAACTTTAGAAAATCTTGATTGAATTGGATACCAATCAAGTGCCATGTAAAACAAAGCAAGCAACGAAAAAAAAAAAAGTGCAATGAGTTCCGAATTACATAGAGGAAAAGTAAAGATGATTTTTGTAGCATGCATAAATTCCCTGGCTGAAATAAAGAACACCTTGATTCTCTTCCCCATTATTTCCTTTTTTTTCTTAAAAGTAACAGTAACAACCTATGAAGCAGTTTACTTAAAATGCAAGCCTTGAAAGTATTAAGCAAAAAATACCCAAACTACATAAGGATATTTTTTTGAAATTCTCCGTTTGTGAAAAAGCACCTTGTTTGGAGTTAGATTTGGGGGATCTTTCTTTAGTTTACACAAAAATGGCCCTTATTGTATACACCTAATGAATGAAAACCATAGCAAAACACCAGAAAGCAAACTTTTTGTGGATTTCATGTGGGCCAACTTCCAATATTTATGTTACGATGGCAGTATTATAATTGGTATCATTATTAATAATAGTACAAAAAAGAAAATTTGCCAAAAATATTAGAGGGCAGCAAAGAGTAAGAGTTTTGTATATATTTTTATTGCAGCTAGTGAGTACCTGGATTTTTTATCCCAAACCTTGTAGCCCTACCAAATCCTTAAAGCATGGGTGTCTTTTAGCGTTGAAATTGTCTTGGGCTGCATATAAAATATAGTTCATGTATAAAAATAACAAACTAACTTTGAAAATTTAAGACCTTGTGGGCCGCAATATTAGCTCTGCGGGGCTGCATATGGCCCATGGGCCGAGGGTTGGACATGGGTCTCAGTTAGCCTCTGTTTTTGGAATGCCACTAATCAGTGTTGGTTGCTTTGGACCATAAATATCACTTCATCTCATATAAACCGTTGGAAAAACCTATGCCTTCCCACATTAAAAGATGTGACTTCTCCTGGACAGAAATGCACACAAGAAAGCACTTTAATTGTCTGGATATAAGGGTGAATAGAGCAGTTAGGTTTGTAAGACCTTACATTTTTAAAGAATTTTCTACATTTTCCAAGGAAGAATTCATAGTTGAATTAACCCTCTCACAACAATAACCACTTACTTATTTTGGGAAATATTGTTAAATAAAATAATATTGTGCTGCTAAAACATTATTAGCCTCAGTCCCAGCATTTGCATCTTCTTTCTAGAAAGTACTTTTGATTTTTGCTGTAAGTTTTGACACTGCATGCCTCAGAGTAAAAATGTTGTCAACTCTGTTCTTGCAATTGTCTAAAAAACAGCATTTGCTCCAATTTTAATAAAGATTTCTTAATGAAATTGGATAACATCGCAATCGGTTTTCTGCAAGGTTTGTGGAGTTATATTAAACAGATAAGAGAAAGTATTATGTAAAAATCAATATATAACTGATAGATTTTTCATGCTAAATAAATTGTGGGCTTTGAAGATCTAGATGTAGGACGTCTTGATTTCTATATGGAAATTCTTATATATTCTATGTGGGAATTTTGGAACATAGAAAACTGACCTCTGAAGTAAACTATATACTTGGGGTCTACTCCTGTAGTATTTGAGATTAGGCCAGACCATCAGTGAGTTTTGAAGCTACCCAGGAACCTTCCGATGGGTTAGTTTAGGGATCCCCAAGTCCTAGTCCGTGGACCAGCAGTGGGCCAAGGCATGCCAGCAACTGGGCCGCACAAACAAGTAAAGCCCCATGCTTGGGATGCAGGCAGCATGCAAAACCACTCCCCTTCCGGTCTGTGGAAAAAACTTTCTCCATGGAACCGGTCCCTGGTGCCCAAAAGGTTGGGTTAGTTTATTAACCAATATTTTGGGATTTTAAAATCCTCAAATTGATATCTATATACATCTTGATTGTTGCATTAACAATTATTATACAGATGTAAGAGCTGACAAAATCACTGCAACTTCGTAATTGTCTTAGATTTGCATCCTAATAACCCATATCCGAGTTTGGAATGATGTTTCCAGTAAAAATTCAGAAATTCTTACTTTGTGGAGGGAGTGCTTTTGTGCTGTATGATTATACGATAGATGCAAATGAACAAGGTGTATGTTCTGAGTAGAATTAGAGAAACTTTGATTCTCAGACATGAAGGTCTCTCAGTCCCCGACAGGTTTGCTTTCTCTGGAGTTGAAATAGGGAATGCTACTGTGTCCATCTTTCTTCTTTGCCAACTTTGGTTGGGGTGGTACCTTCTCTCTTCAAAATTCCAGTAGTTTTCAGGAAAAGGAATCTGGAGATTGTTGCATGCTACTGCCCAGACATTCAAAAGCATAAATAACTCTCTTCTCATATTCATGTTACCTCAAGAGGGACAGTGGGATCCCATTCTTGATGTCCCATCAAGTTTTTAGGGCTGCTGGAATACATTAAGAATTTGAAATAAGCAAAGAAATTGTTTTTGTCATTGGACTGCCTTTTTTTTAAAAAAAAAATTAGCCTTCTCTAATACCTGTAATTAAAAAATGGTAAAGTACCATAAACTGGTTTAAAAGAATTTGATGTGTCATAGAAGGCAGCTTCCTATTGACTTTGCCAGGCAGAACCAGAACACTGAATGTAGATACACGATCTGTGTGATTCTGTTGTTCAGCAGCATTTTTTTTTGTACTAAGCAGGAATGTCAATTGTTGCCTTTTTTCCTCAAGTGTTTTATAGAAGCCATGACAATTGTAAAAGTGCTAAGTCTCCAGACTTTTCAAGCAAGAATTTCAATATTGAGAAATCTAAAGTCCAAGTTTGCAGCAGTTGCTGTGCCAGACGTTTCCAAGTGAAAATGTTGTTTACTTATGCTGAAGATCGGGGGGGGGGGATTTAGCTAAAAGTATAATTTTAAATAGTTTGAGATTTGTTTTCCCTCTTCCAAATTTATTAACAAAAAAACGTGCCTCTCTGAGAAACCAACTTATTTTATTTAGAGGCTAGATACTCGTCCCTTGTTAAATTTGTGAACTTGAAAAGGAAAAAGTGGCCTTTGGAGTTTCCTCTGAAAACAATTGCACTATAAAACACTGTTGCCCAAATACAGGCATCTGTGCTGTTATATAATGCTGCTTTGTTTACCTGGATTAAAGTGTGAAAATTTGACTATATAATAGACCCTGCTGACTTTACAAAACTGTTTTATGTTGAACGATTTCTAATGTCGCAAGATCTTCATTAAATTCAGTGCATTGAACTTTTGTATCTGGATGTTGAGTATGTACATGAATTGACTAAAAACTTTTTCCTGGATAAGGAGAAACATTAAATTAAAAAAAAGGAGCATGAGCGTTCTTGGAATAATTGGTAATTCTGTTGCTAGAAGAGCCTACAGAGTGGATTATCTCTACTTTGCTCAACTGTTCCTCTTACATCGGGTTTCTATTTTGAGGATTATGTGGTGTCTCTTCATGGTCTTTACAGCCCAGTTCCTGCCAGCCCAATTATCCCTTGATTTCTTTCTTGTGAATGCCAAAGCCTGTATTGATTGTTGCTTGCATTTAAAATATTTTTAATTCCATATAGGTCAGTGGTGGCGAACCTATGGCACATGTGCCAGAGGCAGCATTCAGAGCCCTCTCTGTGGGCACGCGCACCGTCACCCCAGTCCTAGGCCTTCAGCTGGGTTTTATAAAACCTTTTCGCTTTAGGCCTCCACCATCGTGTACAAAAAAAAAAAATCAGTCAATTTCAACTTCTCACAGGGAAAAAAAATCTTGCAAAGTTGGAATTGATTCAACTTTTTACTCCCACCCAGTCTGCCGTTAATCACCGCAGCCACGCCCAGCCAATGGGCCACGGCCACCCGGTGATGCATAAGTGGGTTTGGGGTTCCAGTTTGGGCACTCGGTCTCTAAAAGGTTCGCCATCACTGCACTATATTAACAGTTAATTAAAAGTTTTGAGGATAAAATTATTTTTCAGTTTTACACTGTCCGCCTTGGCCTGGTCCTCACTTGAGAGAATGGAGTCAAAATCCCTCAGCTTCTTTTAAAAAGTTATTACAGATAACACTTTAGACTACAAAACAACTTAAAATTATATAAAGCCATTTTTTAATACCCAATGATAATATTAGTTTGCATTGGGGGAACCTTCACAAATAGGTTTTCCAGCATTATGGACTTCTCAAAGATTTTTGCCTTGATTGTTCACATGTAATCAACTCATTTTCAACTCCTACCTGAGGTAAGACAAGAAGCAATAGCTGGAAGTTTGTAGAGGAAAATCCAACGTGGAACTAAGGAGGAATTTCCTGACAGTGGGAACAATTAATACATGGGTGTCAAACTCGATTGTGTCACGTGATGTATCGTGACATATTGCGCTTTGCGGAGCTGGGGTGGGTGTGGTCTGCGTGTGACACCCTTGAATTGGAACAGCTTGCCTCCCTGAACCGTGGGTACGCCAACACAAAGTTTTAAAGAAAAAATTGGACTAACATCCAGGATGGCATAAGGACTCCTGCCTTGGGCAGGGAATTAGATAAGCTCCCTTTCAATCCTCTAATTCTGATTCCAAAATCAACCCTCCTCATGAACTACCTATATCAGTGATGGCAAACTTTTTAGAGACTGAGTGCCCAAACTGCAACCCAAACCCCACTTATTTATCGCCGGATGCCAGGTGTGTGTGGCCCACTGGGTGGGCGTAGCTGTGGTGGTCATAGCAGATTGGGTGGTGTGGCCAAGGTAGGCATGATCACCTCGATGTTGCTGGTGGGGACAGATGCCTGTGGGGGCCGGGCAGGGTTGGAGATCCAGGGGCTCTCTGGCAGGTCGGGTGGTGGGCAAGAGGCTCATCCTGCGGGGTGAAGTGAGGCAGGGTGGGGGTGCCATTGTCACAGGGCAAGGTGAGGCAGGGGCCGGGGTGGCTGCTGCCTGACATCATTGGCCCCTGCACACACAGGTCAGGAGTGCATGGGTGCTGGGCTGCATCTGGCCATGTAGGACCTCGGCGAGTTAGCAGGTGGCTGGTTGAAGAGGGACAGTTGCCATCTCCGGGGCATGGCGCGTGTGCCCACAGAGAGGGCTCTGAGTGCCACCTCTGGCACACGTGCCATAGGTTCACCACCACTGCTCTAGTAAATAAATCTAAGGAAATCCAACAGCAAATAAAGGCAATATCTGAGAGGATTTTATTACTAATACAAATATATGACAGATTTTGCTACTATACAAAATCACATATTTAAATTTAAAACAAGCACAGAACTTGGAGTCAGACATTACATACTAGTACACGATTTTAGTCTTCTGATTATGTATTATTTATTTTTATATGGTTTATACTTACTGGCCAGTAAGTAGTTTGCTTTATGGAAACAGGTAACTTTTATAGATGTGATTTTGTTTCTTAAAACACAAGCTTTTCATAATGAGAAGAAAAAACAAGTCTTTAAAATATTTCTAATCTAAATTAAGAAAAATAGCAACACGGATTAATCCTTCTGCACGAGTGCAGAGTGCAGAGAATCTCGGTACTCTACAGAGATATGGATTATTGCTATGCTAAGGAAGAGGCATTTCTAAATTTTAATTGCATCCCATTTTCTCTCCAAAAATGTAGGCAAACTGCCAAGCTGCAAACATTTTTCAAACATCCACTGGTATTTTCAGTCTCTTTTCTTTCTTGTTTAATTTATCGCCTCTTTGTTGTGCAGCTCCGCTCTGTCCATTCTGAGCCTGTGTATATCGTGCCACAGTAGAAACACCATCCAAAAATTTGGTCTTGTACAATACATTTGCATTGTTGAACATACCGTCCTTCAATGAAACCACAATAAACTAGAAGAACAGAAAAATCATGTTAAAACTATTAAACTAGGCTTTCAGGTGAACATAGCATTTTCAAACTGTTGGATTTGGAGCAATAAAAAAATCATTGTATCTGGGTACTAGATTAGAAGCAGATAAAAAAGTCAAAATAACTTATGTTATCAAAAGGTTAATGTACAAATTTTATCCAGGCTGGGAACCACCATAGCATGTGAGAACAAGCAAGATGCTTAAATAATGCATGTCTCATGCATGTATTTAAATTATTTGTGTTTATACTTGCAGAGTATAAACGGGGAAGATTGCAAATTGTGATCACATGACTGGGGGGATACAGAGATGGGCAGAATCTTGACAACCAGTTGTAAATACCACTCATTGTCATCACAAATTCAGTTGCTGAACAAATTATTAAATGAGGACTACCACTCTCAAAAAATGTTATCTTTTTGAGCCCCTGATTTTAAAAAAAGTTTTTAAATAGTTCACAACTCTGGAAGTATCCAAGGACTATGGAACAGAAAGGTAAGTTATTTTGAAAAACAACATCTCTTTAAGAAACATAACTAATTTTTTATTTGGGATATTAGAAACGAATACTTCAACTGCTGAAGTAAAATAGTCAAAATATAGCATGATGCAAGAGAAAGATACCTATGCCTCTATGTACCATGTAAAAGAATGCATTAAAAAAGCAGAGACAACAAAGTGTAACTGTAGATTAGAGATGTCAAACTCACGACGTCACATGATGTCACAAGATGTATCGGGACTATTTTGCCATGGCTGGCAATGGGGTGGGTACGGTTCCGGTATGACGAAACTGGCCTGCGGGCCAGCAATTTGACACCCCTGGTGTAGATGGTCCTCATTTAATAATTTTTTCAGCAACTGAACTTGTGATGACAATGAGTGGTATTTACAACTGGTTGTCAAAATTCTGCCCATCTCTGTACACCCCCAGTCATGTGATCACAATTTGCAATCTTCCCTGCTATCTTTCCAATAAACTAGGTCATTGGGGAAGATGGCAGGAATTTGGTCACATGAGGTTCTCACTTAACTCATGAGGTCCTTGCTTAATGATGATAGGACTGTGTTGCTAAGCGGTGCAGACACATGGCACCGTGTTTGTGACCACTGAAAATTCTGGTCCCAATTAGCGTCATTGAGGTCTATCTGTAGATCCTGACAAATGACCCACTAAATTAAAGGCAGAGACCCTTTCAAAGTAGGCACTCCCAGTGATTCCATGGACATATCCATATAGTCTTCTTTACAATATGAAACTGGTTTGCTACTTAAGCACTTTTTTTGACTCTGCAGCCTAATCTACAGGGTTGGGATTTCCTGGTGGTGTCCCATTTAAGTTCCAATTAGATTTGACCCCATAACTAAACTCTGAGAAGTAAAAATATAATAAATTATAAGATGACTTACAGCAACTAAAATGAAATATATCTTATGCAAATTGTATCTTTACACAAAAAGGACTCATTTCTCCTCTTTTACCCATGTACTATATTGTACTGCAGTGGCAGACCTTCAGAGGCTGAGAATAGAAAAAAATGCATTTGTCTCATATGAATGACAACCCTCCTAGAAGAATTAGGGATTTAGTTCTGGAGCAAAGACATGAGCCGTTTGCCTGTAAAACAGAGAAAATTCAGGAGCAAATGTTTCTCTGTGGTAAATAGAAAAAAGAGAAGTTTCAAAAATTAGTGCAGAATATACTTTTTTGGTAAATTGTTGTTAACTTATTACCTGAGAGTGTCTGAAATGGGTCCGAAGCATTTGCCCAATATTCTGAGTATGAGAAAGATCAAGGGCTGCATCCACTTCATCCAAGATGTAAATTGGAGCAGGTTTGAAGAGAAGCATGGCCAAAATTAAGGACAAAGCTACAAGGGATCTAATTTTTTTTTTTTAAAAAAAGAACCATACAAAAAAAATCCCATCAGAATGTTATCATCGAAGAAAATGTCTTGTTTTTTTAATCAGTATAATTTCTTGAAACAAAATACTTTTAACAATTTTAAGAATAATTCTTTTTATATCTATCTATCAAGCTGGGCTCTTGATAAGAATCTATTTTTTTTTAAATTTCTCCTTTGAGTTTTTGCTCCTTTCCCTCTTTGTATGCAGAATAAATTTTATTTCATCTTAGTCTGAGTGTACAGTATAACATTCTGTGACATTCGCAATTTCTTTGTCACTGTAACACAAAAGGTGTAGAAAAACGTTTGGTTTTTTTTTTAAATGTTCACAGTTACCCAGAAATGTACAGAGTATGAGGCACAATTTGAAGCTGGAATTCATACTGTAAATAAACGTATATTCTTCCAGGAATAAACATTAGACTTAAAACATCTGTCAAAAAGACAAATTCCAGTGTAGCTAAAGACAGAACATTTTCCATGTTATTCCTTTTACTTCATTTACATGTCATTCAATCCTGAAGATCTTCGACCAATAATATATTATGGTACAGGTAATACTCCTCCAAACACTTTCTCTGGACATAGGCATTTTATATTGTTGCAATCAAACCACCCATGATCTTTGTACACTTTTGGGGAAATGCTACAAGAATTAAAAAGAAAATTCAAGCCTGAGTTGTCTTACTTTCTTTGCGCTTCAAAAAAAAAGTACTAACCTTTGGCCTCCACTTAATTCAGTTAAATTCTCCTTCCAAGTGTTCCCCAGGGCAACTTTAAACTCCAACCCATCAAGGACTGTCTGCCCTTCAGGAGGCGACAGCATAGCATTGGCCCCTGGCAAAAGTGTGGAGAAAATGGATCCAAAGTCTTCATTTACCTAGTAAATTGAATAATTCTGTCATTAGAGAAATTAATTTGTATCCAAGGTATATCATGGAATCTGCCCCGATTCAAAATGTAGCTCATTTTAGTCTACCAACATTATGTGAGTTAATTTCTGCTTCGCAAATAGGCCGAAATATGCTCCAGGGAGTGCTTAAATTATTTCTCCAAATTGGATTTGTCTGTGTTTAGGAGTTGAACCCACTAACAGGTATGTTCAGTTTGAGTTCATGTGAACGATCCCTACAGCCATTCCAAAAGTGATGTCCCCCTTATGAAAAACTTGGAGAATAAATATTTTTACTGTACCTAGTTTTTTAACTAAAATGAAATCACATCTAATTTTGGTCCTGATCTCTCCGACTTTTTAGAATGCAGATTAGTCAGAATGAAGCTACTAGCCACCCAAATGTATATTCCTGCATTAGTAGGCACCATGTAATACAATTAAGGAATTTGGTAGATGAGAATCCCTTGTTCACCCACATTTCTTTGACTGGACCTTTGGGCATGGTAGGTGGGATGATAATTATCAGAGTGGTACATCCTAATTAATTCCTTAAAGAATGAAATAAAGTATGATCTTGAGTCTGTTGTAAAATCTTTGGCTAGGAAGCATAGAGACTTACTTTTTTCCATGCAATATTTAAAGCTTCATTTTTCTTTTGGTCAAGCTCCATAATTGTTGCCAGAATTTTAGATTTATCATTCTCAACAATTCTCTTCTTCTTCATCAAGTCATTGTACTGCACAAGAAAGGGGCATCAGGATTAGGCACAGAATAGCCAGGCTAATGATATGCAAGGAACTGTTTTTGACTAGGAAAACAGATCTGTCAGTCTTCCTTGGCATCACTGTTATCTAATCAGAGAATACCTTTCTTTGTAAATGCCTATCCAGCTACCACTGATTTATTATTTGAGCTGAAATTAATTTCATGTAATTTCATCAGTGCATTCTGAGACCAGGCTTCTTAATGTTCTGAGCATCTCTTGTTGCTGAATGTTTGATATTTAGAACTGAGGTTTGCATAAGCATTCACTGACAGGATTACTGATGAATGCCTATTCTTCTGTTAAGAAATTTCAATAGGTTTCAAACAAACAAAGTGGTTTTTGCTGAAATTGCCCAGACAGCCCTTTCTAGCTTCTTCAGCAACAATATAACGATGAATTGCATGTGCAAAGACTACCTAGGTTGCCAAATGAACAAAAAGCATGTTAACTTTCACATTATTAAGAGCAATGCCAAAAAGGATAACACAAATCTTCTCCAACATGGTACTCTCCAAATATCTATGACATCTACT
Organism: Bothrops alternatus; assembly: GCA_034064705.1. Classification (NCBI taxonomy): domain Eukaryota; kingdom Metazoa; phylum Chordata; class Lepidosauria; order Squamata; family Viperidae; genus Bothrops; species Bothrops alternatus. Next base: position 10,228,388 of record JARGCV010000087.1, read on the forward strand.
ATATGCCATTTGGGGAGTGTGGAACTAGTGGCCCAAATTTGGAGAACACTAAGTTGAAATGACGGTTGTTTATGGCAGCACGAAGGGGTAAGGCGGAATAAGAGCGACTCAACTCTTTCTTCAGCTTCTGAAAGCATATTCATGGCTCTCATATTGACATTCCTGCCCAGCTTCTCCTTCTTCTCCTGCAGTTTCTGAAGCCTCTGACCAGCTTCCTTTGGGTTATTGGTTTTGAAATCATAAGTCGTGTTTGGCTGGCCAAAAAGGTGTTTCTCTGAAGATATCCATTCATAGTCGACAAGCATTTTAGCTACCTGCCGAAACACATAAAGGAACAAGCAGAAAGCATTTGCAAATGCAAATCAATGCACAAATCAACTGCCATGTTATCAGCATGGAAACCTATGGATTGCAGGGTGGAGCACACCAATCAAGGCTCCACACCATTGTCTTTTACTATGCCTGCTGCAACTTTCTTGGGAGATGAAATAATGAAAAAGAAACTGGATTTTGTATTCCTTTCTCTTCCTGTTTTGAAGAAAATATTGTTCTGCATCATACTAATATGAGCAATGTGAGTTGTGCCATAAAACCAGATGCTCTTTGTTGGATGCCCCATACACCTATCACGGCATGTTCCTCAAAGTAGGAAAAATATGGGAGCAGCATTAGGGGTTTAAAAAGATGCCATTCTGGCCATGAAACAGGACATTCTGAATGTTCCAGCCACCGAATCAGCCAGAAGTTCTAGACTTCACCTTAAAGCAGGGGTCTTCAAACTTGGCCCTTTTATGATTTGTGGACTTCAACTCCCAGAATTCCTCAGCCAGCGTGCCTGGCTGAGGAATTCTGGGATTTGAAGTCCACAAGCCATAAAAGGGCCAAGTTTGAAGACCCCTGCCTTAAAGCATACATACCGAGACCCACTGAAACAGCCCATTTGAAGGTTAACAACATCCCGTGCAATATTTTGGGCACATCTAGGCAACAACATCTTTCCAAGGTAATAAAGATGCAATTCCTCAGTGTTTGGAATTTTCTCCACCTCCATAAATAGAGTGTTCACTGATTTGGCTACACAATTACAGGTATTTCCCAATCAGATAACCACATGCAGGTACAAACAATTTCGAGTCAAGAAATACACTTTGGCGGTTGAGATCCATACAAGGAAGTCCATTCTGGTGTGGGAGGTGGCCCTGCATTTAAATCTAACTATAATGAAATTGAACACAATTAAGATAAAATTTCTCCTCATGTATTAAAAAAAAATATTCCCTTCAATCATAATTAAAAATTGCACCATAATATTGCAAGAGTCTCAGTGGCCAAAGCCAAGATTACCTTGTTTTATACTGTAGTTTTGGGATATGCTTTGAACTATTTGAGAGGCAGGTTTCTATTGACATGAAATATTAACATTAGGAACAGTAATTGTTGGTAGAGAAATAGATGTAACATTAACTTACTTTTGCTGAAGCATCCAAAGCCTCCCGCTTGTGTTTACTGATGTTGTGTTCTAGCTCTTTAATTTTAAGCTGTGATTCATTATTCTGCTCTTTATATTTTACGGCCTCTGCAGATTTGCCTTTAATTGCTTTATCTTGAGCTAGCACCATTGCTTTTTGCTTTGCCAGTTCTTCTTGTGCTTTCTTCACAGATTCCTGAAGAGCAGATATAACAAAAATCTCTCCAGTCATATTACTATTAAACTAAAGCATAGGTCAATAAGTTTAAAAAGCAGTGGTGGCCTAGCGGCTAGAATGCAGTATTGCAGGCTAATTCTGCCAACTGCCAGCAGTTCAGTTCTGAATGACTCAAGGTTGACTCAGCCTTCCATCCTTCCGAGGTGGATAAAATGAAGACCCAGATTGTTGGGGGCAATATGCTGACTCTGTAAATCAGAGGTCCCTAACCCTCGGTCCATGGATCAGTACCGGGCCGCAGCATGCCAGCAACCGGGCCGCATAAACAAGCAAAGCCCCATCCACGGGATGCAGGCAGCACACAAAACCACGCACCCTCCAGTCCAAGGAAAAACCTCTGTCCTTGGAACTGGTCCCTGGTGCCCTACAGGTTGGGGACCTCTGCTGTAAACCACTTAGAGAGTAAAGCACTGTGAAGCGGTATACAAGTCTAAGTGCTGTTGCTATTGCTAAATCTAAACGACTGCAAGAAATTGGATTAGCTAGTTGGAGGTTCTGTGGTAGGCCCATTTAGAGGGCAAGACCTGGTACTCTAGTTGTATACTCAGTGCCATATATAAAATATAGACCAATTTCTAATAAGTATAGTAAGATTTGCCAACAGGATACTTAGGGCACAATGAGTTGTTCACCATGAAAGACTAGAAGCATTTAATATCCTAAAAAATAAAAAAAAAATAGTTCTGTGTGCTAGGTAAGGCATATTTGGTTAAGAGCCAGTTTGGACTACTGGTTAAGGCATCAGGCTAGAAATCAAGAGATATGAATTCTAATCCCGCTTTAGGCATGAAAACTGACTGAATGATCTTGGGCCAGTCATTCTCTCTCAGTCCAACCCACCTCACAAGGCTGAGTTCGCGATAAAGGTGAGATAAAAAATAAATATATTCAGTATTTATTTTAATAGTTCAGAATAAGACTAACCTTATTTTTTGCTACTTCAGCTGATATGGTCTCAATTTGTTCTTGGATTGATTTAATAGCTTCATTCACAGCCTCCACCTGTTGGTCATAGGAGGCTGCTTCCTGCTTTAGCTCTTGAAGCTCCAAAACAAGTGCTTCAACCTCCTAAAAAATATAATGCAGATATTAACATTATAATCTTATTCATGCTAATATGAGAGTGAGTCCTGCTGAGTACAACGGGATGTCTGAATTAGCATTTAAAGGTTAGAGCTGCATACATACCGGTAGTATTTATTCAAGCTAATTTGTACGGTATGGTATAAATTTGGATCTCAGGGAGAAATTCCATTTTGTTACATTAATGCAGGACTTCACTTGTAGTTTCTGTTTCTTGTTCTGTTGTCTCAAAAGGATTCTTCCTATTTCATATCAGGACCATGTCACAAACGAGAAAATTCTACCAAGGAATAATTCCCAAAGACTCTCTGAGATAGTAACAGAACGAAGAATGTACTTTGCTGGACATGTGCTCCGTATGAGTGAGCAACATCCAGCAAAGACCGCAATCAATTGGATACCACCAGATGGTTGGAGAAAAAGAGGAAGGCCCAAAAAAACCCTGGTGCCAAACATTTTAGGAAGATCTGAAAAACTTCAACCTTAACTGGAAGGATGTAGAGACTGTAGCTGTAGATCGAAAACTGTGGAATTTGCTTGTAGCCCAATGTGCTTAGTACAGATCATCATCAACCTCCTTCTCATTACAAACAATCACATTAATACATAATCTGCATATGGAATCTTTTTTTACTAGAAGGGATGTGAAGCTTAGTTTTAAGATAAACTTTCTCATGTGAAGTATAAATCCATTTACAGATTGTAAATTATGTGCAAGACAGAACAAGCTGATATCAAGGGTCCCAAGTAAGCCTCTAAGAAACCTCAAGTTTCCCTTGGCCACAAATAACATCACCAGTTCAAAACAGGACAAGAAAAGCCAGTTTCTTAAATTCGGTTTATACACAGAAACCCAACTCATATGTAGATATGCATCCTAGCACTCTTCCAAGCGAGTTCAGAGTACAAAGGTTAATTTCGAGAACATCACAGACTTGGTTCATGAATTATCATTTCGCAGTTCTGATGTTTCCCAACTGATTTTCTTTACCAGTTATAAAAATCTGTTGTGTCTGAGTTGAACTGATGGGGACCAAACTTTCTGAGACAACCCAAGAAAGGGATCTTGGGGTTTTGGTGGACAGCTCGATGAAGATGTCAACCCAATGCGCAGCAGCAGTAAAAAAAGCAAATCCCATGCTTGGCATGATTAGGAAGGGAATCGAAAATAAGTCAGCAAGTGTTGTATTGCCTCTGTACAAATCGATGGTGAGACTTGGAGTACTGTGTACAGTTCTGGTCACCGCACCTCAAGAAGGATATAATGGAACTGGAAAAGGTGCAAAAAAGGGCAACAAGAATGATCAAGGAAATGGAGCGCCTCCCTTATGAAACCAGATTGCAACGCCTTGGTCTCTTCAGCCTTGAAAGACGGCGTTTAAGGGGTGACTTGATCGAAGTGTATAAAATCATGCATGGGATAGAAAAGGTGGATAGAGAAAAATTCTTTTCTCTATCACACAATACCAGGACAAGGGGACACTCCCTAAAGCTCATAGCTAAGAAAGTGAGGACAAATAAAGGGAAATATTTCTTCACCTAGAGGGTCGTTGATTTATGGAATTCACTTCCAGAAGGGGTCGTGACAGCTGTCAGCCTTGACAGCTTCAAGGCAGGGCTAGATAGATTCATGGATGCCAAGTGTATCGGTGGTTATTAAAACGGATGTCCATGTGCTGCCTCTATGTTGGTTGAGGCAGGCAGGATTCCCTTGAGTACCATTTGTTGGGGGTCAAGGGAAAGGGAGGGTTTTGCCTTCTCTTTCTGCTCAAGATCCCCATGTACAATTGGTGGGCCACTGTGTGACACAGAATGCTGGACTCGATGGGCTTTGGCCTGATTCAGCAAGGCTCTTCTTATGTTATGTTCTTATGTTAACTGTTATTCTGTTACATTTCAAGAGATGACATAAAGTACCAAACAGAGCTGCTCTTTCTTCAGTATAAATGTTTTCAGAAACTTGAGCACAGATAGACCATTTTTTTTTTAAAAAAAAAGAATCTATTTACCAGTTGAGTCTATTTCTTTTCTAAGCTTCTGGCCTTAAAGTGGCATTTTTACCTGTTCCTTTTCCTTCATCTTCTTGGTGGAAGCATTGGCCTTTTTCTTGGCTCCGTCTAGTTTCTGCTGGGCATTCTTCAGTTCTTTCTCCCTTTCCGCTTCAGCATTTTTCATTTTATTTTCCAGCACTTTCAGTTTTCCCTCAGCTTTTTTTTGCACTTCTTTTGTTTTCTTTAGCGTCTCCTCACTTTCCTCTAAAAACAGAAGAGTTTTGATTGCAGCTTTTAAATGGAAAAGCTGTACAGCAGAAAGCAAAATATCACCTTACGAAACGTAAAAAAAAACACCCCTAAATATTAACTATTCTATCTAAAATACTAGGCCAATTTCATCATTAATATTTTCAAATAATTTTAATTATGGCTTTTTCCCCATTTTGGACTGAATTTTGTAATTTTTTCCAGCACAACAACCGCTAGTTGTATTTCTTCGAGTAACTCTTATATGGAAAAAATTGGTTAACGGATCTGGGCTTTTTTTAATTTAGGTTAAAGAAAAAGCAAGGAAGACGGCACGCCCTATTGTCATACAATTTTCAGTGGCTCAGGAAGCTACACAAGAACACAACACATTCTCACGCAAACTCCACAGCCTCTGGGGGGAAAAAAAATCACATGAGAATGGGGTGTGCTTTTGAGAATAGTTTTGTCAGGTGTGGCTGAACACTGGCCTGTTGCCCAAAATGTCATGACGTGTCACCTTTTGATACGAATCAGGTTCATCATCACTGCCTTAAATTAATATCCACCGAGGGAAAATAAAGCTGTGGTACCAAAAAAATGACATGACAAGAAAACAGTGAAGATACAGGTGGCCTTCGACTTACAACTATCTGTTTGGTGGCCGTTTAAACTTACAGTGGCATTGAAAAAAAGCGACTTATAACCTGTCCTCAGGTTTACAAACTGCTGTAGCATCTCCAAGTCATATAATCAAAATTTTGGCCACTTTGGTAACCGGCATGTATTTACAATGGTTGCAGAGTCTTGGGGTCATATGATTTCCATTTGCGACCTTCCAGGCCGGCTTCCAAGAAGAAAGCCCGGGGGGGGGGGAGAAGAGGAGAAGTTGGATTTGCTTAATGACCACATGATTCATTGAACAACTGCAGTGATTTGCTTAAACTACCGTGGCAATAAAGGTGGCAAAATTGGGCACCACTCAACTTAAAAACTGCCTTGCTTAAAAACAGAAACTCGGGTCCTAATTGTGGTCCACCTATAGTTAAATTCTATCTAGATTCATTTATTTGCTTAAAATGTTTTAAAAGCTTCTGGTTCAAAGTAACTTTTCTTCCTGAAGAAAAATCTATAGGTGCAACTCAAGATAGTAATGTTTTTGTAGTATTTACAATTGTTCTCACCAATGGTTTTTTTCAGGGTATCCAGCTCTTCCTGATGCTTGTGGTAAGCACTTTGTTGTAACTTAGTTTGTAACAGATCAGCTTCTTCAGATTTCATTTCCCATTGTTGCTTCAGTTGACGATACCTTAACAGACGTCATAATTTTTAAAAAAATATATTTATATCCCATCAAGACACCTTTAAAAATGTCCCACGTTATTTTCTGATGATGAACTTAGCATTCCAAAAATACACCTAACAAAGGTCATGCTTTAATCCTGCCAGATTTATAATCAAGAAACTACACAATGGAATCATTTGATGATTGTGCGCGTAATTCTGTTAGCTTCCAAAAACAAAACTTTTATAGGCAGTCCTTACTTAATGACTATTTGTTTCATGACTATTCGGAGCTACGGCACTCAATGATTTAGTTGTGGCCAATCCTGAAATTAGCAGTAACCTCACAATCATGTAATTAAAATTAGGTACTTGGCAGCCCATGTGAGTGCAGAAGATACTGTAATAACCTCTACCCACTTATCTCCCTCCCCCTCCCCACCATATCTGTCCATTTGGCCATCCTCTGCTCTGCTGCCACCCTCAGCTGGCCCTCACCATCTTCTTCCTCCTGCTGATGCTGGCCCTTTGCAATAGTCTCAGGAGATCTCAGGAAGGGCCAGCAGTTGCCTTGGCCAGGCATGCTTCATCAACAGCAGGAATAGAATAGGGAAGGGACCTTGGAGGTCTTCTAGTCCAGCCCCCCACTTAAGCAGGAGAACCTACACCATCTCAGACAAGTGACTGTCTAGCCCAGCGGTTCTCAACCTGTGGGTCGCGACCCCATTTGGGGTCGAACAACCATTTCACAGGGGTCGCCAAGCACCACAGTCCGCCATTTTTTTGGGGTCGGCCATTTTTTTTCCTATCGCGATGCGGACCGTCGCGCCGCACATGCGCGATGCGCCCCGTCGCACCGCGCATGCACGGTGCGGGCCCAATTATTTTTTTTTTGCGCGATGCGGGCTGGGGTCGAGCCCCGGAAAAGGTTGAGGACCGCTGGTCTAGCCTCTTCTTAAAAAACTCCAGTGATGGAGCGCCCACGATTTCTGGAGGCAAGCTATTCCACTGGTTGATTGTCCTCACTGTCAGGAAGTTTCTCCTTAATTCTAGGTTGCTTCTCTCTTTGATCAGTTTCCAACCATTGTTTCTCAGCCTGTCCTCTGGTGCTTTGGAAAATAATGTGACCCCCTTGTCTTTGTGGCAGCCCCTCAAATACTGGAACAACTGCTATCATATCACCCCTGTTTTTTCTTTCTTTAAACTAGCCAAACCCAAATCCTGCAGCCGTTCTTTGTATGTTTTAGTCTCCAGGCCTTTGATCATCTTAGTTGCTCTTTGATTTTTTTTCCAAAGGAGGAAGAAGGCAGTGAAGGTCAGCTGGGGCAAGCAAGTGGTGGCAGAGGTAGGCAGCGGTGGTTGAGGGAGCAGCCAAAAGGACAAAGATGGGGGTGAAATGGGGGAGTTGAAATGGAGGTGAGCATGAAAAGGCAGGAGAAGCATGGGATCCTTGCCTAACAATGGTACAGTCCTCACCTAATGACCATCAGAACTGGTGTTTCTAAGCAGTGGTCATGTGGTGTTTAGCTTAATGACTGTACCACTTAGCAAATGGAAGTTTTGGTCCCAATAAGAGTTGTAACCTGAGGACTACCTATATACAAATTTTAAGTTTAATCTTTTTACAGATTTTTTTCTTCAAGTATTAATTTATCAAGCCAATCATACTGAACTAATTTCCTTCCTATTACTAGAGTTCCTGGATAAAATAAATTGGCCAGTGCATACTTTTCAAGAGTCACCTGTAGACTTGCTATCTCTTTTCCTGTCGTCTGTAGCTCAGCCTCTTTTGCTTTCAATTCGTCTTGTGCTTCTTTCATTTCTTGAAGTTTGGACAAAACTGAAGCAGCCTGAGACCGTGCACCTGATTTGCAAAAGATACCGTTGCATGCATGAAAATTAGTTCAAATACGAGTTGCAATATTGCTCATTTGTTCAAATCTCCGCACACAAATCCTTTGGATTCCAGACAAATGTCGTAATACTGAACCTGTGATAGCTGTGCTACATAAATTCCTACATCAACTGACTGTAATGATACATGCAGGAAAGTATTGGTGGATTGTGAAGACCCTAGAACAATTTATCCAAGACCCTCATCCTGTAGCATAATAGGCTGGTTACACAGGTGAATTTACACGTGTACGTTTTGGACAAGCAGATAAATGCAGTTCAGTCAAAGAAAAGACTCAGTGATTTCCTTAAATATAACAGAGACATGTCAAAAGTGTATTGTAGTAAAGAATAGAAAATTAGCCAGTACCTCCACTCAGTGTGCCTTGGGGATCAAATGTGTCTCCACCTAGAGTGACTGTTTTTGTCATTATCCTTTTGTCAAAGGTGACTCTCTTGGCATTATCCATGTCATCACAAACCAAGGCCTGCCCAAAGACATACTCCATTGCCTTTTGGATTTCAGAATCATAGCCCACCAGACTAAGGGCCAGATTAACATTGTCATCGCCAACCTAGTACAAAAGGAAAAAGGACACACTTCAGAGAAAATAAAGGTCTAGCTCAGGATTTATTTTTCCTAAATTCTATGATACAAGAACATTGCATACAGATTTGGTTTCAGCTTATGGTCATTACATCATAGTCTATTACTGTTCAGGCAGAAGCTACTTACAGTATAAACATAGACCAGACTGCAACCTGGTATAACTGGGGATAGACAAAATGCAGCATTGAAATTTGATGTCAAGGAAGTCCATTTGCCTCTTAGAATGCCCCTTATTCAGAATCCTGCAAACCATTTCCTCTGCTGGAATATTTATTTGTGGAAAATTACAATGTCTTTGTAACAAATCGATGGGAATATTCCAGCAGAAAAAGGAAGTTACCTTCCTAGAATAATGCATTTGGCATTGAGTGGTAAGTACAACTGCCAGCGCTCAACGCTGGTTGTGAATTCTAGAAGTTGTGGTCCCCACGCATCTGGGGAACACTATTTGGAAGGGGTTATTGAACTCCATTTATTTTAGACTCTAAACCAGTGGTTCTCAACCTTTTTCAGGTTGAGACCCCACTTGCGCCACCCATGCGCGGTGCGACCCTGACCTACGGCGCACACGCGTGCGACAGGCCAATCCGCGCATGCGCGGCACGCGATGGGCCGATCCGCGCATGCGCGGTGCGCAACGAGCCGATCCGCGCATGCACAGCGCGTGACGGGCCGATCCGCGCATGCACAGCGCGCGACGGGCCGATCTGCGCATGCGCGACGGGCCGATCCACGCATGCGTGGCGGCCCGAACCGCGCATGCACGGCGCGATGGGCTGATCCACGCATGCGCAGCGCGCGACGGCCCGAGCCGCGCATGCGCGGCGCGCAACGGGCAAAAAAAATATGGCGGACTGCGGTGTCCAGCGACCCCCGCGAAACGGTCGTTCGACCCCAAATGGGGTCGCGACCCATAGGTTGAGAACCGCTGCTCTAAGCTATCATTGCTAAGACAATCATTCTGAAATCGAAAGATTTAATTCAATACTATCATTAAAATAAAAGAACTTTGATGGAGATATGTATTAAGAAAAAATAAATAACAAGAAAATACGTATTAAAAAATAATTGTCTGGTTCATAACAACATGTGGGAAATTGAGAAAGAGAATAAAAAAAACTTTCAGTATAGAAATATGTTCAAAACTCCCACAAAAGAAAATATACCAAGGTTTTGGCCACTTTGATGGTTTCTTTTCCAATACATCTTGATGAAATTTTATTCAGTGGAATGATAGTATATCGACGCTTCAGTTCACCTTTTTCTAGCAGCTTTTTCCCAGTCACCTAACAGATAAGAATTAAAAAAAAAAATTGCTCACCTATTTGCTGACCCATTTTACCTGCAGCTATTGCTACATTTATTACAGTGATAAAAATATATAGTGTTAAAACGTGTCTTTTTTAAAATGTTAGCATTCATCTGATTTATAATTAATAACTATGTACAATATTATATATATTGTGCAGGTAGCCCTCTACTTACAACCACATTTCAGCCCTACGTTTCTATTGCTAAGTGAGTCAATTGTTAAGTGAATTTTGCTCCGTCTTAACAACCTTCCTTGCCACAGTTGTTAAGTTAGTAACATGATTGCTAAAGGAATTTGGCTTTCCCATTGACTTGGCTTAATGGAATTTCATAAAAGGCGATCATGTAACTCCGGGACACTGCAACTGTCCTAAACATGAGTCAGTTGCCAAGCATCCGAATTTTAATCACGTGATCATGTGGCTCTGCAATGGTCCCAAGTCACTTTTTTCAGTGCCGTTGTAACTTTGAATGGTCACTAAGTGAAATGTTGTAAGTTGAGGACCACCTGAATATTATACATGCAAAAACTCTGTCTACACCCTCAAACACTACATGCAGGTTATAAGATACCATTTAATGGTCATCTTAAACCAGCGGTTCTCAACCTGTGGGTCACGACCCCATTTGGGGTCGAACGACCATTTCACGGGGGTCGCCAAGCACCGCAGTCCGCCATTTTTTTTGGGCCGGCCATTTTTTTCCCTATTGCGATGCGCCCCGTCGCACCACGCATGCGCGATGCACTCCGTTGCGCCACACATGCGCAATGCGCCCCGTCGTGCCATGCATGCGCCCCGTCGCGCCACGCGTGCGGGCCAAGGTCGAGCCCCGGAAAAGGTTGAGAACCGCTGTCTTAAACATTACAAAAATAGTATAATTAAGAAATAAGGACTATTTTATGTATTACTTTTTTATCAGAATCATTATGTGCTTAAGCAATTACAAGTGTAACCTTCAGATACACTCATGAATACAAGTCTAGCTTCTATTTGCTATTAAATCTGGTTTGCTGCTAAACACTTGAGAAAAGAACAGAAGTTATATTTTTAATAAAACCTTTTGAGAAACGCACCTCAGTGTCCACCACAACATTATAAAGTCGACCGCCAGCCACTACTTCTAGTGCTGTCGCTGTAGAAACATCTTTCACAGTAATCAAAGATGCAACCAGCCCTTTCACACGATCTGGATTCCAGTTTGTTTCTGGATTTCTTAAAATCAATTAAGAAATTGTTTTGTGAGAACGTATTAATGCTTTTCGCACATACTTTGTTGTTATTAAATAATATTGTGAAAGCCCTAGCCAAAGACAGAATGTTTCTTCCCAGTTTCCAAGTTCAACTGCAAAACATTTTAACATAATTCTTGTCTGGGGACAGGAGATACAATTTAATGTTCTGTGGCTTCACCTGTATTCAAAACGTAGATTAGGGAACCTGACCAGGAAAGTTTCATAGGATTCCCTCAAACGATTTACCACACGGGATAACTCCTTTTGCTTTTCTAAAAGATGCTCTTCTTTTTTATCTGGAACAGTCAAATGAATAAATAACATTATCTAGAGTACTGATGACAAACCTTTTAGAGACCAAGTGCCCAAAACCTGCCCCCGCCCCATCGGCAGCTCGCCCCACCCCACCCGCAGGGCCACCCACCGCCTCCACGGCCAGCCACAGATCGCCCAGGCAGCCCAGCAACACCATGGTAGCAACGCCCTCCACCAGCACCAACTGCGAGGGCAGAATCTTGTCCCCGCTGCCTGGCTGCCATGTCCTTGGCTGCGCTGCTCCGTGCGGCCTGCACTCGGGGGTGACTCTCCTCCGAGGGGGCTGCTGGTGAAGAGGGGGCCACGGGGGAGGCGGGGCTGGGGTGACAGCGCGTGTGCCCATAGATAGGGCTCTAAGTGCCGCCTCTGGCACGCGTGCCACAGGTTCGCCACCACTAATCTAGAGTATGTATTTCTAAGGTTTCAGAAGAAGCTGATTAGACAGAAACTTACAGCCTTTATATAGATGCTACTTAATATAAAAGGTGCAAAAGGGGAACCATCTGTGACTAACTCATCACATATTCTAGCTCATAGAGATGCCACATCACACACTTATGTACAGTTAGTCCTCGACTTACAACAGTTCATTTACTGACCGTTCAAAGTTACAACGGTATTAAAAAATGTGATTTATGACCATTTTTCACAGCCTCTGCCGCATCCCCATGTTCATGTGATCAAAATTCAGATGCTTGACAACTGGTTCATACTTATGACCGTTGCTCTGTCCCAAGGTCACGGGATCCCTTTTGAGATCTTGTGACAAACAAAGTCAATGGGGAAGTCAAATTCATTTAACAACTAGGTTACTAACTTAACAAACTGCAGCGATTCACTTAACAACGGTGGCAAGAAAGATCGTAAAATGGGGCAAAACTCAGTTAACGAATGTCTCATTTGACAGCAGAAATTCTGGGCTCAATTGTGGTCATAAGTTAAGGACTATCTGTACTTCTGTTAGTGCAGGACGTGTTCAAATTGAGGTCTAGCGTTAGTAAAAAGTGGGCTATTGTCCTCCATGGAAGCAGCAATTCGTCTTGAATCTCCCTCTGTGTGTACAATGTGTAAAACAAACCCCCCTCCATTCAAGAAAGCTTATCAAGCCAGACGTTTACAAGGACTAATACCTCATGCTGTATTTTTAGGTTTTATGAGGATTGCTTCTTAATATGATCCTATGTTTAATGTTGACTGCTTTAATATTGGAAAAGCGTACTGAATTTCTACCTCAGGTTACTGAACTTCTACCTCAGGATCTTTTGCTGGGGATCATAAAAGACAAAATGTAACAGGCGTATAGTTGAGGCTCGACGTGATGAGTGAAGAATGTATACCAAGTCAGACGTCTACAAAGAGTAATACTTAGTGTTGTATTTCAGGTTCTATAATGATTGCTTCTCAATGTGATCTTGTGTTTGGTGTTGATTGATTGTTTTAATAAAAAAAAAAGAAGGTGAACAAACCTTCGTAGTTGAGTTTCTTCATTTCATGTTCAAGTTTCTCTTTCTGTTTTTTAGCTGCTTCAAAGGATTCTTGGTCTTTCTTGTAGCCCCCATCCATTTTTTTTACTTCACTCTGTTTTGTCTTTAGTTCTTGCTGGGCGTGTTTCAGTTTCATCTGAGCCTTCAAAAAAATACAATGTGAAGTTGTGATTTGTAGCTTTTACTTTGGAATGAAGTTAACTTTCCCGGAAACAGTCATTAAAAAAAAACTTCTATCTTTAAGTACCAAGCAGCTTTTCAAAGAAGGGGATACTCTAAATTGGCAAAACTATCAGACAAAGATGGTCCTGATTGTAAAGAACAGAACAGGAAAACCACGAAGTCCTTGAAACATAAAAATAAGCCTGAAAATATCAGCTCTGCCCTCTCTACAGATATCACAATGGAGGATTTCCTAGAAACAGCCTGGTAGGGAAACAATATTTCATGCAAACATATCTTGTGAGAGTTGAAGCTAAGACAAGAGCAAATCTGGGCCTGCAGAAGAGTCATATCCTAATCCTAAAAATAGGAAGATTTGCAAAACAAATCTTATATACTGTTTTCCCAAGTCCACAATAAGGAAACAATGATTTCCAAGAGGATGGTTTGGGCAGCCAACGTCTTTCTCCAGTTATAATCCTCAGTGCTAAGATCTAATGGCAATCTAGGAATGAATGAGGAATAAGGCTAAATATTAATATTTAATCAGATGGCTCCATTCCTACCAGGGACGAATGATTACAAAAGCTGATGGAATTAGCAGAGATGGCCAAATTGATTGTGCTGATAAAAGAAAAAAACATAAGTACTTTTGTTTCTACTTGGAAACCGCTTCTGGACTTTGTGCTTGAGGTGGGAAAATAATGATATCATGATTTTGGGTTTTACCAATTAGACCAGGGGTTCTCAACCTTGGCAACTTTAAGACTTGTGGACTTCAACTTCCAGAATTCCTCAGCCAGCAAAGCTGAAGTTGAAGTCGATAAGTCTTAAAGTTACCAAGGTTAAGAACCCCTGGATTAGACTGATTTGCCGGTACAGAAATGGCTAGTGCACACTACTATAGAAATGTAAAAAGTTGAGATTTGATTTTAATGTCTGATTTTACTGCAACAGGGAGAGTCGGAAATCAATACCTTTTGTCTCTCTCCCTCTTTCTTCACACTTTTGTTTTTCCTTTTTCTACTGTTGTCCTCTATTTGCTTTTGTATTTTCCCATTTTGTTATAAATGAATAAAACTAAATAAAATGCTAAAAAAATTAATCAGATACAGTGATCACTGCCAAGAATATTCATTGACAATTGCCAATGGAGGGCTGATGGAAACCATTGTACCTATGAATGTCTCCCCTGTTGCCCCACCAATTTTTTTTAAAAAATGTCCATTTAGGAAATGGATACTTTTATGGTTTGACCAATGAATGTGGACAGAGCAGAATATACTTTACAAAGGTACCCACTGGCTCAAATGCCCTGATGTAACATCAGAGAAAACATTTGAAAAAACAATATTTGCATTCTCTTCCAGCTGTTTAGGAACACATTAATAAGAACTGGGGAGAGGTTTAGAATTCATGGTAGCAAAATAAAATTCAAGAGATCCCATAATAGAAGTTGAAAAAAAAATCTCATCTTTAATACAGAAAATCTATATTCCAGATACTTCATCATTGCTTCCGCAGTCAACTATCTGCCTTCATGAGTTGATGTCCTACAAAAAGTCACAACATTCTTTAAGTCTTGTTTAGTGCTTGTTTACCCATTTGAAGATTGACAGACCCCCAAAGCTACTTCCAACCCAATTGTCAGCAGCAGCCGCCTGTGGTCACATGATCGCGTTTTAGGCATTTGCAACTGTCTCACCTTTATGGCTGGTTGCATCACTCTGTGGTCACGTGACCACTATTTACAATGGTTGTTTTTTTTTGCTGTTTTGGGGCCTTTTTTGCTGGTTTCCAACAAAAAAAAATGCCCATAGGATTGATTTGCTTAATGTCCACCATGTTCGATTAACAACCACCAACGTTTTTCATGATTACAGAAAAGAAGTAATAAAATTAGGTCTGCCATACCTTGATTTACTACTGTCATGACTTATGATGATAATTTTGGGGTTCATTATGGTTATAAGACAAGGATTACCTGTACGTAGCATTTTAATTGTACAGTGCTCCCAATTTGCCAGCAGAGACACACCTTTATTACTTACTTGCTTAGCTTCTGTCTCTGCTTTGCTTATGTCATTCTTGCAAGTCATCATCTGTCCAGCAAGAGTAGCATCTTCCCCATCTTCGCTGCTGGACAGTCCAGCTGACACTGCATTGAAATGCTGCTGCGCTCCAGCTAAAGCCTCAGTGTCTTTATTGTTTTCCTCCTGAAGAACATTCAAAGCATCTCTCATCTTCTTGACTTCTTTTTCTTTCAAGGCTAAGGCTTTAGAATCCTAGAAAAAAAAAAGTTGTATAATTAAAAGGCCGATTTAAAAAAGGAAAAAATATACAAATTACTAACAAAAGCTAAGCGCAATCCTACTTTAGCCCATAACAAAGTTCCAATGAAAGCTGAGAATTAAACAATTATTCTAAGAGAATAATTAATTTGGTTGGCCATTCCTGAATCTGGGGCTGTTTTGGTGCTCTCCTTCAGTTTAGATCACATCTACATATATTTATTCAGAAATAAGCCCACTGTGTTCATAAAGTTTTTGTATGCAGTCATAAAGTAAAATGTCACTTGACTGTGCCAACTTATGGTATCAGTTTCAGCTGTAGTCATTAAGTACAACATCATATGATCAGGCCAACTTCCCCATGGACTTTGCTAGTCTGAAGCCAACTGTGAAGGTTGTAAGTGGTGATCACGTGACTGTGGGATGTTGCAACAGCTGTACATGAACACTGGTAGCCAAGCAACCGAATCCCAATCACTTGATCATAGGGACCCTGTGACAGCCACATCTTTGAGGACCACTCCTAAATCTCATTTTTCAGTGTCATCATAACTTTGAATGGCTACTGAACAAGTGGTCAGTAAGTGAGAACTGTATGTACTTTTAAAATACTGTGTTTTCCTAGTATAGAAATACTTTTGTACAATACACTATACATTTTCAAACATAAGTTTATCGTGAATATATTTAATTGTATGAGGGGAAAAAATAGCGTATAATTTAAGAGCATTTCCATTGCTTACCTCTTCCATGGCTTTAACCAATTCCTTCTGCTTTTTCTCTTCACTTTGTAAATTTTGCTTTTTGATAGCCAGGGTACTTTGTACTTTGGTATCAGTTCTCTGAACCTCTGCAAGAGCTTCTTCTAGAGAATGAAGCACACCACCAAATTCCTACAAATATATATATATATATATATGTATATATTTAATAGAAGCAGATTTATGTTTGCAATAGTACCTCTACAGATCTTCTTCAGCCGTTTCATTAACATAGAAAAAATGGGAATGAAACAGAAGGCAAAAATATTAAAACTCTTTCTTGAAGAATAATGCCAATTTTTTTTAATGATTCTGTACCAAGCAAAATCTGAAGAGGAACCTAAATAGAGAATAGAGAATACGGAAAAAAAATCTCATTGAAAGAAAAGCACACTGTCTATGCTTACACATCATATAAAGCCTCGTGTTCTTGATATTGGCTTAGTATGTTCTGTGATTGTAGCCCATTCATTATTTTATGCCAGTTTGTGAGTTAGCACTGGATGAATCCAGACACTAAACATGCTTGCCCAATTCCCTGAACTATAGCAAGTTTGAGCCTTTCTGATCTACCTATACCCATTTAGTCTGTCCAACAATGGGTTAACACAGGAATAGGAACAACTTCAGGACAAAGGCTCCACTTTTCTGTTATAAGCACTTGTTATCTAAATAACTGGAGGTATGTATCATCAACATGCACACTTTATTAGCGTCTAGTTATTCAATTAATTGTATGACATACATTCCTAATAAGCCATTATTTCGTCAAACAAATAAAATTTTCAAGTGTATTCTTTACAGGTGAGCAGCCTATGCATTTAATAAACTGGCTAAAAATAAGTTTTACTCCTTGTATTGGCATATTGTCATTAGGTAACCGAATAGGTCTTACTTGATCCCTTTTGTTTTCCATCTCTGTTATTTCTTTGCTAAGTTGCTTCACCTTCTTCTCATTTTCAATCATCCCTTCTTGAAGTTTTGAAACGCTGCTTTCCATTTCCTTTAGCACATCAGCAGAATGTACCTTGGTTTCTTCGGCTATTGTAAACTGATATGCCACATACAGATGGTTCAGGTGTTCGATCTCTCTCACAACTTTTTGGTATTCCAAATAGGAGGATCGTTCCTGGTTAGGCAGAAAAAATAACGCATCACTGACAGCGACAGCAAACCAGAACATACAGGTAGTCCTTGACTTACAATAGTTAATTTAGTGACAGTTCAAAGTCATTTTTTCATACTTGTGACCATTGTCGCATCCCTATAATCACATGGTCAAAATTCAGATGCTGGGATTCGTATTTATGACCGTTGCTGTGTCCCAAGGTCAGGTGATCACCTTTTGCAACTTTCTGATAAGCAAACTCAAGGGGGAAGCCAGTCGCGTGACAGCCAGGTTACTAACTTCACAGCTCCAAGTGATTCACTTAACAAATGGAACATGGAAAGTCATAAAATGGAGCAGAACTCACTTAACAACTGTCTTGCTTAGCAACTGAAACTTTGGGCTCAGTTGTCGTCATAAGTCAAGGACAACCTGTATTCCATTAGAATACAGGTAGTCCTCCACTTAAAACCACAACTGAACCCAAAATGTCTGTTGTTTAGTGAGACAGTTCAGTAAGTTTTGCTCCATTTTTTTGCCAGAGTTGTTAAGTGAATCGTTGCAGTTGATAAGTTAGTAACCCTATATACAAGGGAAATATCAATTTAAGAAATTGTATTTACTATATAGTTAAATTTTTATATGTTGGATCGAAAATATAGTTAAATTATTATTAGGATTTATATAATAGTTTAGTTTAGTTTAGTGGGTTTTCTTGTGTTTTACCCTGTATTCACTTTGGGAAGTCGGGGGGTGGGTGGGTAGGGGGGGTGTATTGGTGTACTCAACTGCAATATTGGTAATATATAAGAACGATATATTTAATAGATATAAGAGGGGTTGCTCGGGCAGTACCTCTGGACCACATCTGGAGGGGGTGGAGACTGAGGAGTGAAGGTGGAGGGAAGTAGGCAGGTAGGAGAGGAGGGAGGAGAGTGAGGAGGGAGAGAGAGGGTGGGGGGATGGTAGTAGGTAGGGAGGAAGAAAGAGGGGGATGTGGTGAAGGGGGTGCTGCCGAACAACACCCATAGTTATATTAACTATTTTAAAAGAATGTACGCTTTGTTTTTTATGGGAGAAAGTTGTAAAAGATTGTATTAAGTTGAGTGGTATTCCATTTGTTTTTTTTCTTGTTTATGATTTTAAAATTAATAAAACTTTTTTTTTTTTTAAAAAAAGATAAGTTAGTAACCCAGTTGTTAAGTGAATCTGGCTTCCTCCATGACTTTGCTTGTCAGAAGGTCACAAAAAGTGATCAGATGATCTTGGGGCACAGCAACCATTGAAAATACATGCCAGTTGCCAAGCATCTGCATTCTGATCGCATGATCATGCAAAGGTCGTAACTGCGAAAAACGGTCGTAACTCACATTTTTTATTGTTGTTGTAACTTTGAATGATCACTAAACAAACTGTTGTAAGTTGAGGATTACCTGCATGACAGAATAGCTGTTCTGCATGAATGAAACTGAGAGAGATTCTTACTCTCTCTTGCGGTCCTCCACAGCTGATCAGCAAGTGACGACTAGGAGAAGGAAAAGGGGAAATTCTTATTGCATAAACACTTTTCCATTTGCATATTTTTTTTATTTTGCCCATGGATGCCATAGAAATGAAATGCAAGATCTAACTGCATTGAATCAAATTATTTCAGAATTTCTATTAGCAAAGCTAGGATTTGTAACTTGCTTAATAGTAAACCACACTGAATTCAGCAGGATTCATATAATAAGCAATAATGTTCTTTGCTTTTGATTGACATTGCTTGAACACAAATCATGTTTTTTTATTAACTAGACAATGATTTAGAATGCTGCATACAATCAGTTCGTTGTTCTAAACCTAATAAAATATGGAGTTTTACTGTGGACTCTGGTTAATTTAAACTGTAAATACCTCTTTCAATTTTTGCAAGGTGGGTGTGATTTCTTCCTCTAAAATCTGTAAATCAAAAGTAAGAGTACTTAATTTTCAATTCTCCAGCTGAATCATAGCAATTATATTTTCTTAAGAGGACAAATATAAATATAGGATCAAATAACCACAATGTTAGTACCGTGCAAATTTCTTTGAGTTTTGCTTCTTTTTTCTCAATAGTTTTTTGTGCTACTAGTTTCTTACACTCATACATCCTTGTGCCAGCTGCTTCTTCAATCATAGCCAATATCTAGAACAACAGCAATAAAAATATAACATAGGTCAGTGGTGGCAAACCTATGGCACGGGTGCCATAGGCGGCAGTTGGAGCCCTCTCTGTGGGCACACACACCGTCTCCCCAGCCCCACCTCCTCCAATGGCCCCCTCCTCGCCAGCAGCCCCCCCTGAGAAAAGTCGCCCCTGGGTACGAGTGGGTGGCCACTGGGCAGAGCGGAGCTGGGGCGGGGTGGTGGTTTTTGGGCACTCGGTCTCTAAAAGGTTCACCATCACTGACATAGATCATTTAAAAGATAAAAATCACACTAATAGAAAATCCTGTCATACTTACCTCTGGGGGCTTCATATTGAGCACTTTGGTAATTCGGCCCTAGGATAGAAGGAAAATAGCCAGCTATTAACATCTTAGTATTTTAAAGGCCTTATAATAATCTACATAGGGTGAATTATGGTGCAGATCACCCTTGGAAAAGAAAAGAGCATCTGGAGAATTGAACAAAAATTAACACAGCACATTTGTAACAAAACAACTGGGCAGGATAGTAGCTCATGGAAAGCTTTGTTACTATGTTTTTCCACTTATAGTTTTACAAGGCGATCAGAAATATTCCTGTAATATGCTTTTTGACACTAGATTGATGCCCATCCATAAATTATTAGATGCAGGGGTGCTTAGAGCAGGGGTTCTCAATCTTGGCAACTTTAAGACTTGTGGACTTCAACTCCCAGAATTCCTCAGCCAGCTTTGCTGGCTGAGGAATTCTGAGAGTTGAAGTCCACAAGTCTTAAAGTTGCCAAGGTTGAGAACCCCTGGCTTAGAGGTATGCAACGAACTAGGAAGAAGAACAAAAGATCATATGTTTAATTCTGGGCTGAATTAGCAGGAACTAATTAGGTTTTGAGAAGGAAGGATGAGTTTAAAAACAGAGAAAAAGCATATTAAATGATTCAAAGCACCACAAATTTACAATCTAAAAGGACAGTACAATAAAAAGCAGGAAGATTATGAGCATATATACTTCAATACCTGCATAATAAGAAAATGAGGATTGTTGACATTCAATCCAACAGAGCAGAACAGATCTTGTACTCTGGTATTGTTTGCATTGACACCATTGATTAAGTATTTATTTCTGCCTCCAATCACCACCTTGAAAATGAATGACAAAAGACGATTAGCGTGTATCATCTATCATCTCAAACAAATAGACTATTTAGCATACACTGTTTTTAAAAATGACCTCCCTTCAAAACTATTTGAAAAAAAAAAGATTTTAATTTTTCTACTTGCACCACTTTTTTTAAAACATGGTAAGGACATCATTTACAGAAATGCTTAAGACATCACATTGGCTCACCTGTCTTGTGACTGTTATCTCATCATGATTCTCAAATCCTAGCGGACTCTGCTTCTTATCAAAATTATCAAAAGTGATAGAAACAGAAGCCTTAATAATTCCAGCCTGCCCATTTTTGTAAACAAGATCTTGCAAGTTGGAAGCCCTCACCTAAAATGAATTTTTAAGACAAAATGAAACCAATAAGATAAACAGGTAGGGGATGCTTGGGTTATAGGACTGCGTCACAAAATAAATCCAGCTGTTGTATTTAAACAAATATGTTCCTGTATAAACGTTTTGTACATATTACATGTGTTACATCATTTCACAGTTCACTCAAGAGAGACAAACCCATTTTAAGAGATTTGGTTATAGGCAAAATGTATTAAAAAAATTATCACTCTGATGATTTGCTTCATGAGTCAAAGTCTGTACTTCCCAAAATGTTTATACAAAATTATTTGTGAAAAGGCCCATGACCAAAATTGTTATCTAAAAGAAAGTCATCTTCATAATGACTTAAAATTCTGCTTCCAAAAATCAGATAAATTAAGAACTTTTCCACAATACGTTCTACTTTTATCAGATTAATTTGGCATGTTAAATTATCATTCTCTTGCAAATAAAGATCAATGATTAATCCATTATCAGGACTTATACTGAATTTTAAGAAGTTCCTAAAGTAAATTTTAGAGTTTGTCCAAGAGTCAACATTAAACATACTAAGAGCAGGATTTTTTAAAGATAGCCAACATCTGGGACATACATACTTACCTGTGACAGATTGGTGATTCCCAATAAAAAACAGATGGAGTCCAGGATATTTGATTTGCCACTTCCATTTAAGCCAGTAATAGCATTGAATAGAGGGTCAAAATCATTAACTTCTGTCCTCTGAGCGTAAGACTTAAAACCTTCAAGAACAATTGACCTGATGTACATTTCAGCTGATTTTCCTATAGATTCCAAGTAAATTCACATCCAACCTATAAAATGTACATTTCTTCCATTATTCAACAGTTTAAAATATAGGCCTGTTTCATAAAACCCCTTAAATATAACCCAACACCTAGGGTTATAGCAAAAACAATTACCGTAGTACTCAATCATATGAACAGTGTGTAATTTAACAAACAGAAATGGATCATTTCTATATACATGGATCACATGCATCCTCTTGATATAGCAAAGCAGCAAGATTGCAAATTAAGTCCTGCTGACTTCATCATTATTAGACCTCCCACATTATGCTGGAGCAAGTGATGTTAGTTAGCTTTGTAGCCACGTAGAATGTATAGGGGGAATTGACAGCTTTTTAAAAAAAACACCATTTGGCAAAAAAAAATGTATCCTAAAATGAGTAACAAAGGTCCCTTAACTATATATTCAGACAAAACCCACACAATCTTGCAGTATTTAAGATGCAACCCATACACTTGTCTATACGTAAATACAGTTGGAATATATTCTCGAATAAAGATGCATCTGTTCAGAACACAGAATAAAGATGCAACTAAGACATCTTACATACTTTCCTATCCAGCACACGCCAAACAATTGGAAGAGTCCAAAAACTACAGATCCATCCGTCTGACACAAATCACTGCCTTTAAAATTTTCTACTACAGGATATGCTTACTAAAAAAAAAAAGGATCCGAATCCTAAGTGTTCAATTCAATCGGATTCACGTTAACATAAAAACCCCTTGATTGACAGTCTAAAAGTGCTCTTCGATTAGCTCAAGATGCTTCGCGAGGAAGCAAAACAAAAAAACAAAAAACAAAACAAAACACCACTTGCAAGTATTTGGGGGCCCTCATAATTTAGGGGGACTCTGATCCGCAGACGGCAGAAGTCCTCACCCGCCAAGAAGGGCCGCCTCCAACCGACTCAACTGCAGCCGCTTCGCTTTTCAGCTTCCTCCCTGCTTGAATTTGGCGCGGGCGGACCTTTCGTTCGTTCCGCGCAAAGTTCAATTCAGGGCTGTTCCGCATATTGCCTGTTGGTTTTTTTTTTAGCTTTCTCAGAAATCGAACGAGTCAGGCGTTTGGGAGAGGCTACCAAAGAAGGAAAACAACCTGACGAGCTTCTACGCTACTTTTATGCAGCCACGCGATTGGAGGAAAAAATGAGTTAGAGCCCCCTAAAGGGGGCGAGGCCTGAGAGATTAAGTCGTCCACTTACTTTCTCAGGCCCCGCCTTCCGTTTGGATTTAAAGCGAGAGTAACTCCAGAAATTGTTAGCTTTGCAAGGAGGGAAATATTCCTGTGGTCGAGCGGTTGGAGCACTGGACTAGAAGACGAAGCTGTAGTTTAATGGCTTATTTTTTCTTAACCCCTAAGTTCCTTTTTTATTATTTTATACCATTTTCGAATCTGGATCATAGTTAAGTAACGGAAGTTACTCCAGCAAACATTTTAAAAGAGAACGTTATTTTTCAGCTTGTAACTCCTGTTTCGTGTAACAGTGCTATAAGGCTTGGAAATTTTACTTTTGTAAACTATAACAAGCACAGCTAAAGAACGACCTTTTTTTCTAATAAAAATCAATATCTTGTGCGATAAGGATAAGAGTGGTGCAAATGTTAAGAAAATTACATCTTAAGAATTGTCAGTCCATCTTAAGATAAGCACAATGTCCATATGGCCTTTCAGAAAGCTGTCTTTTGTTAGAATATATACGTTTTTTAAGTTTTTCTTAGTTTTGCTTTTGAATTTTTCTTTGTAAAGCAGAGTTATGAGCATAAACAATTAAAAAAAATACAAACCTCTTTCAGAATTGCCCCATTTTCAAGTCTTTTTTTTTTTTGCAAAAAAAGTGTCATTTGTGGCCATTAGTGATATGGATTAACGTGGGAAGCCAAGTGGGGCTGGAATTGGTTATTACTTGGCTGAATGCAAGGCAGAGGCATATTACTTAATATGCCCAGGAAGAATGCATAGCTCCTGTTTAACTAATCCATAATTATTCAGTTGTTAACTTTCCTGGCCATAGTGAAATAACCTAGAATTAAGGAGTCAATCTAGAACTAAGGAGAAATTTCCCGACAGCTAGAACAATTAATCAGTGAACAACCTGCCTCCAGAAGCTGTGAATGCTCCAACACTGGAAGTTTTTAAGAAGAAATTGGACAAACCATTTGTCTGAAATGGTATAGGGTTTGGACTAGAAGACCTCCAAAGTCCCTTCCAACTCCATTATTATTATTAACTAGATTAGAGACCTTGCTTGCAACTGATGCTAGATTTGCAGAAGTGCAAAACTTAGGAGGACCCCTGTTCTTTTTGTGCTGGCCAAAATGTTTTTGCCCACCTGTGAGCTTTGTGAACCAGCTGGTTTTGTTTGCTTATTTCATCTGTCTTGGGTTTCTTACCAGCTAAATGGAGTAGGGTTATGAGTCAATGGTTGACAATTACCTCTGCAAATGTATGGACCCATCCCTAGTTACAACAAGGACATCATTTCAGTTGGTGATGCCCCCAGAGTGGGCAAAAAGGTTTTGGACCCCAGCCTTCTTTGGACCCCCAGCCTTTAGAACATCTTAAAAGGCAGCTTTCCCCCTAGACTTTGGAGCAGGATGAGGCTGGAGCCCAGTGATTGATATTGCCTAGCAGGTACTGAAGGGTATTGTTTCAGGGAGCTGAGGAAGTGGGGCAGAATTTTTTATATGATTACCACTGTTGCTGTGAGCCACACCTTTATGGCTCACAATTTTGTAGCATAAGTGTGTATGCTACACTGAGGTTCTTGAACTACTGTATATGTGCCCCCCCTTCAATATCTGGATGGTTATTTAGTTACGTCCATTTGTTTCTTGTATATGCTATTGAATCTAATGTTGCCTCCAGTCTTAAAAACTGTTATCGAATGAGAAACAAATGTAGATAAAATGAAATATAGGAAGAGTAATAGGTTGTTTGATTAATTCCAGCTGGTCCTACCGTAATGATCCTACTGTGATGGGCCATTCTTGGTAGGATGGACCTTCTTGTAGAAGTTTTAAATACTAGCACTTGAGTTCACAGTGATAACAATTGAGATCATTTTCATTCTAATATGTACCTCAGTTAAAGTTAGTAAATATGTCCAATAGTATTATTTAAAAACAGGAAAATTAAAACTATGGAAGATTTTAAAGGAAAGTTTTAAATCCACACTCTATTTGTCATGTTATCTAAGCAACATAATACAGTAAAGAAAAATGACTTCTGGTATTAAAAATATTACAAATAATGGCCCATGGTTTATAGTGGAGTCTCTTCCCACATTATCGCTGGCTTTTATTGCCATCCTTTTAAATAGTTTCCCCCCTATTTTGTCTCCAATTCTGGAAATGTTATTACTTTGCATCTTTTATTTTGGGGTATCAAACATTTGTATTGCCTGCAAACTGTAACAGCACGACAAATGAAAAAAGGCTTATTTCTCAGGTTTAATTAAAAATAGTATGCATTTGTAATTAAATCTTTAGACCCACATGAAAATCTCTGAGTTGGTTTCAGAGTTACCAAATATAGTAATCTATGTCTTGTATCAGAAGACTGTATACAAGCCCTAACTAAATTGGAAGAATTTTGTGTAGCCTCATAAACCAATCTTTGCTGGAAAACAAAATATAGGTAGCATCATTATGGTAATCAGTTTTGACAATTTAACAATGAATGGTAAGAATAATGAAAATGCAAATCTAAAGATATATTCTGATTATGTTGCTTATACAAAACACACTTTCAGAACTAAATCTTATACAATACATAGTTAGGCATTTACACACTCACTTTAAGGACCCAAGCTATGTTAACTTGGAGTTGTTTTAAAAATAGGTCCATTGGTAACCAAAAGAATAAAATATTTAAAATTAGATGAACAAATGACCAGACTTTCATTCCTCCACAACAAACCTCCGCTTGGTTCATTGTGACTCTGGAACCATAGTGATGTCATAGAAAGTGACCACAAAAGGCTCTGGGGGAGGGGGGAATACAGTAAAACTCACTCAGTTTCTTGTGAAGTTGGGTACTTTTGGTATTAACCATGGATCCCTCATTTCACATGATTTTATATTTTCTAGTATGTCTAGGAGCAGTTGCTAAAGGTACAGATCTATGAAATCTCTGTCTTCGTTGGGATATAAATTTATTCTGAAATCATAATTTTTATCTGCTAAATTTATAGTGATTTCCCTCCAAAAGTCTTATAATGGTATATATTTTCCATTTTGCCATTTTTCTTTATAATAATTTTTAGCGTAGGCTGAACTGAGAATAAATTAATGGTCTCAAATGAATGAGCTTCCATGGCTAAGGGTAGAGTTCAGCCTAGGTTTCCCTTATTCTAGTTCAGCCCTTTAGCCATGACTACAATGGCTAAAAAATGTGTTTTTGAAGTATACATCTGAGGAAAACATTTTATACTTTTCAACGATTTTTCTCTTTGACCGCCCTGGCTTTTTAGACTCATTTAAGTAGGACTTGATCATAAAAGAGTTACACAAAAAAGCAAGCAAGCAAGAGGAACTTCCACCTACTCTCCTAAGAAATATATGCTCAAAAATACAGCAAGCATAATCGTGGATTGGACCTGCAACACTATTTAGCTGAGTGTAGAGTTTAGCATCCTCCAGTGCTGCTATTCATTCATACTCTAAACCTAGACTATTCGTCAATCTCGGTATCAATACCTTTATATATATTTAATTAATATATATGCCACCCATCTCATTGTCAAGTGACTCTGGGTGCCATACATCATAAAAAAGGTACAGAATATTAAATAATTATACCTTCCATTGTTCTCGCTCAGCTCTCCCTTAGTATGCCTTGGTGAATTTCTTTCCTTCCTTCCTTTCTTTAGAAATTCCATTAAAGAATTCAGTAGTAAAAGAAAATAAGGATACCCAGAAGCTAAAACAAAGCTTGAAGATCTTGCGAGATTATTGTAAGTTGTTCTTTCATTGCATAGCCTATTTAATTTAATCATCTAGCTCCCCACCAACCCTATAAACCATAGTTTTTACTGTTTGGAATGGAGTGCCCTTACCAGGATAGAGAAGTTGACCTTTCCAATATCATTTTCTTAGGTTTCTCTAGCCAACAACTTTCTGATGGAGAGATACAGTACTACTTGTAGCAGAGAGCAAACAACTGAGTCCTCAAACCTTCTTCTTTAAATAGAAGATATTTTTGTGGGAATTTGTTTATTTTTATTTTTTGTTTATTTTCGAGTGGTTTTTGGGGGGAAACTGCAGGTAACTCTTAGAGAGGAAGGAGATAAGCCAGAAGTTGGGTACTGGGCCTAAGAAGTATTGTTCCTCTGTTGGCCCCCTATTCTTTAATTTATTGATGTTATTTCAATATATGATTGAACTGTTTAAAAGACATAGTTTATACCAGGGATAGGCAACCCAAAACACTCAAAGAGCCACTTGGACCCATTTCCCACTGAAAACAAAACACCGGGAGCCACAAAACCCTTTTGATATCTAAAATGAAGATAACACTGCATATATCCTTTTTTACCTTTATTATAGGTGTGTGTCTGTGTCTGTGTCTGTGTCTGTGTGTTTGTATGTGTGTGTGTGTATGTATGTATGTATGTATGTATATATATATATATATACACATACACACACACACACACACATATACATACACACATAGGTAAAAAAGGATATGTGCAGTGTTATCTTCATTTTAGATGTCAAAAGGGTCTCTCTCTCTCTCTCCCTCCCTCTCTCTCTCTCTCTATCTGCCCTTGATTTGCCAGTCCTCTTCCCCCACTCTCTTTCTCTCTCTCTCTCTCTCTCTCTCTCTCTCTCTCTCTCTCTCTCTCTCTCTCTCTCTCTCTCTCTTTCCTCTCCCTCTCTTTCTCTTTCTCTCCTCCCCTCTCTCCCTCTCTCCTATCTGCTGCTCACCTGGCAAGCTGGCTTCAAGCTGTTCTCCAACAAGCTCAGGGGTAGGCAACCTCGGCTCTTTTATGACTCATGGACTTAAACTCCCAGAATTCCTCAGTCAGCATAGCTGGGCTAGCTAGCTCTCTCCTCTCCTTCCTACTTCCTGCTTCCTGCAGAGACGCAGCAAAGGGAGGAGCTCCGCCCAATAAGCTTTTCAGCTCCTTGGAGAATACTGTGAGTGCACTCTCTTTTACACACACACAGAGAGAGACAGAGAGAGACAGAGAGAGAAGCAGGGAATCACAATTGCCTCTCTCTGACTCTGTCTCTCTCTGCAAATGGCTGAGGAGGCTGGAGCCACAGGGGAAGGCTCAAAGAGCCGCATGCAGCTCCAGAGCCGCAGGTTGCCAACCTGTGGTTTATACAATACGTGGACAATTATAATGAAATATGGTCAAGGCATACACACACACACACACACACACACACACACACACATATACACGCACATAAATATATATACAACATCTGATTTGCAGATGATGATGTTCTCTTCTCACAAGACCCAGAAGAGCTACAAAGACACATACAAGAGCTACACAAAGCAGGAGAACCATTTGGCTTAAAACTAAAGCTGAAAAAGAGCCAAGTTATATTTAATAAATTCACCAAAGAAAGAAAGAAAAATATATCTGAAGAAGAACACTAGATGGAGTAGACCACTAATAATATTCCTTGGCCAAAGGATCTCAATGGAAGGTGATACAATAAAGGAAATTGAGTGTGGTTAGTAGGCATTCGGCAACCTAAGCATAATTTTCAAGAACAACCTCCTCCTATCCCTGAAAAGAAAAATTTTGAATTGGTGTGTGCCACCTGCTCTTAACATATGCCAGTGAAACACGGACACTAACCTCACAATCAATGCAAAAGCTACAAGTGGCGCAAAGAGCCATGGAGAGATACATGCTTGGCATTAGTAGACAAAATAGAAAGACATGCCCCTAGATTAGAGAACCAATGAAAATATATCATGAAGGGAGTAAAAGAATTGAAATGGAAATGGGCTGGTCCCATAGCAAGAAGAACTGATAGCAGGTGGACCAAAGCAGAATGGATCCCATTTGATATAAAAGCGTCCATGAAAGAGACCTAAAGCAAGATGGATCAACAACATCAGCACATATTGCAGACCAATTGGCAAAAGAAAGCTCAGGACCATATTGGTTGGAAACCTATGGAAGAGGCTTTCATCCTGCAGTGAAAAGACAATGGCTAAAATGATGATCACACACACACACACACACACACACACAGAGAGAGAGAGAGAGAGAGAGAGAGAGAGAGAGAGAGAGAGAGAGAGAGAATGAGAAGACCTTATATATACATTTTTCTTGTTCTATGTTTTTCTTTTCCATTTTTTCCCCATTTGCCATTGTTTTATATTTTTCTCTTTGTTGTATTTTATTAAATAAGCTATAGGTATACTAAAGAAACATACATTATCTTGCAGTGGATGAGCTTGGCATCAAACTACCTTCAGAGACACAAACCGAGTACCCCGTTTTAAAAGGTAAGGTTTACTGAGGAACTATCAGATTCACAAATCATACAACAAAAGCCATTGTAACAGGCTAAGTAGACGTAATGCCAAAGTACATGGAAACTTTTAGAGGTACTTCTCCAGCAACAAAACCAGAATGTCCTTCCTGTAGACATCAGGATGTTTCCTATGGCTTATTAGTTTTTCAGTTTTTGGAAAGATCTAGAACCTTTTTAAATCAGTGGGAATAAAAGATTAGAATTTGACATTAGAGAGAAATCTCTGGTGGGGTTGCTTAATAAGAGCATCTCTCTAGTGCAGCGGTTCTCAACCTGTGGGTCGCGACCCCATTTGGGGTCGAACGACCATTTCACGGTCGCCAAACAACGCAGTCCGCCATTTTTTCCCCCTTTCCCCTTGGCCGGCGCAGGGGGCAGCACCGCGCATGTGCGATGCGGGTCGTCGCGCGCACGCCGCGCATGTGCGGCGCAGGTCGGGGTCGCAGCCTGAAAAAGGTTGAGAACCGCTGATCTAGTGTTACATAAAAAAGAAAAAGAATGACTTCCAACACCTTTGGTACAGCTATAGATTTTAAAAATATTAAACTCTTACTCTAAAGTTAACAGTTGTCTCCATTATTTCCATATGCTAATCATTAAACCCCAAAATCAGCTTTTCATTTGTTTCAGTTTCTCTCAAAAACTCCAGAAGTGATACCCGAGTAGAAGTATAATTTGTCAAGATTGTTAATTTCACCATTTCTGCCAATTTCACTAGCTTCACCATACATTATAGAATAGAATAGAATAGAATAGAATAGAATAGAATGGAATGGAATGGAATGGAATGGAATGGAATGGAATGGAATGGAATAGAATAGAATAGAATAGAATAGAATAGAATAGAATAGAATAGAATAGAATAGAATAGAATAGAATAGAATAGAATAGAATAGAAGCTGGAAAGGACCTTGGAGTTCTTCTAATCCAGCCCTCTGCTCAAGCAGGAGGACCTATACCATCTCAGACAGGTGATTGTCCAGTCTCTTTTTAGAAACTTCCAGTGATGGAGCGCCCACAATTTCTGGGAATAAGCTGTTCTACTGGTTGATTGTCCTCACTGTCAGGAAGTTTTTCCTTAATTCCAGGTTGCTTCTCTCTTTGATCAGCTTCCAACCATTGTTTCTCATCCTTCCCTCTGATGCTTTGGAGAATAATGTGACCTCCTCTTCTTTGTGGTAGTCCCTAAGATACTGGAATACTGCTATCATGTTTCCCCTATTTCTTCTTTTCTTTAGACTGGCCAAACCCAAGTTCCACAGCCATTCTTTCATTGTAGATATTTGTAAGCCCTTCCACCTTTGACCACATAAGAATCTTGCTGCCCTTAGCATATAAACAAAGTTGCATCATAAGATGTTTCCATCAAATCGAAAAGAAAAGCCTTGCTTTCAATTGTACATTTACTTTTAAAATTCTCAGCATCAAAATACACACTTTGTAGCTTTGTTGTATGTCCATCAAAGATTTTTTTAAAATCCCTCAGTTTGACTGCATTTCCAAGAAATCTTTGAAATTTCTGTACACATTTTTGACAATTTATCTAGTGTCATATACCAACAGTACATCGTTTTATAAAAATTATCTATATAAAATTCTTGTTTTGACTTTATAGGATAATAATAATAATAATAATAATAATAATAATAAATTGGAAGGGACCTTGGAGGTCATCTAGTCCAACCCCCTGCTCAGGCAGGAAACCCTATACCATTTCAGACAAATGGCTGTCCAGTTTCTTCTTGTTGTGAGCCGCCCTGGGTCTTAGGAGAAGGGCGGCATATAAATTTGATTAAACTTAAACTTAAAAACTTCCAGTGTTGGAGCATTCACCGCTTCTGGAGGCAGGTTGTTCCACTGGTTAATTGTTCTAACTGTCAGGAAATTTCTCCTTAGTTCTAGGTTGCTTTTCTCTTTGGTTAGTTTCCATCCGTTGCTTCTTGTCCTGCCTTCAGGCGCCTTGGAAAATAGCTTGACTCCCTCTGCGATATTGGAACACTGCTATCATGTCCCCCCTCGTCCTTCTCTTCGTTAAACTAGACATACCCAATTCCAGCAATCGTTCCTTAGGATGGATTATATCTAGTGACTACATGTTACTGTATAATTATAAGATTATAATTATATAATTATAATTATATAACTAATTATATAAGAATATAATTTAATGTAAATTTCAACTCTTTCTTCCATATATTCTCCCATTGCTCCAGTTATATTATTATATTCCAAATATTTTGCCTATTTCATCATATAGTCCTTAAGTTGTTTGTCCTCTTTCCATTTTCCACAAAAGTTTGGAATATCTTAGCAGCAATACTGTAAAGATAAAATTCAATCTTATCTTTTTCAACTTCATAATTCTTCTTATCCATCTTAGATCTTTATATTAGCTGTACATAAGGAAACCAATGGCATTTATAATGGCATTCTCCTTATAACAAATATTGTGGTATCTGAATATTACAAGTGCTGTAAGTCTATAAAGTTTGAGCATCAGTTCAAAAAGTTTAAAGTATCAAGTGGGTTGATAGATAAGCTATAAGCAACTGGGAACTAAAGAAACTCATGTTACCTTGCAGTGGATGAACCTGGAATCAAACAATCCCCAGAGACCCAAACTGAGTATCCCATTTCAAAAGGTAAGATTTACTAAGAGGCCACCAGATCCATTTTTTACTAAATCTATAATAGTCAACAATGGGAATATTTAGATGATTTAACAATTGGAAACTGGCATTCATTATATATAATTAGGAGCTATGGTTGAAAAAAATGACAAATACAATTAGAATTTTAAATACAAGGAGGGCCGAATCACAATTTTATCAAATCTGGTACAATTAATGTACTATCTGGGGTCTAACAAATATTGTGGTATCTGAATATTGCAAGTGCTGTATTTCTATAAAGTTTGAGTGTCAGTTCAAAGAGTTTAAAATATCAAATGGGTTGATATATAAGCTGTACGTAGATTGAGTTTTACTAAAGAAACCCATGTTGTCTTGCAGTGTCAGTGAAGTTGTTTGGTGTGGGCCAATCCCAAAAGATACAAACCACCAAATACTCTTCAGAAGGTAAGATTTTCTAAGGGGACATGATGTTCTGCAAAATAATCTTATTGAAATACTAGGTTAGGCTCCTTGAATCTATCAATAAGAATAATAAAAAAATAGTTACTATACTTATGCAGAACAATGATCTATTGAAAAAGTCCTGACCTTTCAGAATGGATTATATCATTTCAGAATGGATTATATTGCTTCCTTTAAAAAACAAACCAGAAAATTACTATACAATTGCTTTTCCACTTCTGGGCTATTAGAATGTTGGCACTCCTTTCAGTTTTCATCCAGAGTGAGAGATTATAGTCAAAAAACCAAGTCTTTTGCTCAAATGCAGTCAATTTTCTGTCACTGGAGATTTTCATCTCCTTCAGGAGCGCCAATATACATACTTGCATATATATATATATATATTTGTTTTCTGAGATTTTCGCGGGTGTTTGTACGTAGGTCTTTGGTTATTGGGGTTTTCTCCCACATAAAATTGGAAGTGTCTTGGCGACGTTTCGACGAAGTCCCATTCGTCATCTTCAGGCTGGTGTTTTCAGCTTCATGCTGAAGCCTGAAGATGATGAATGGGACTTCGTCGAAACGTCGCCAAGACACTTCCAATTTTACACGGGAGAAAACCCGAATAACCAAAGACCTATACATACATATAAATACATACATACATACATACATACATACATACATACATACATACATACATACATACATACATACATATATACATATATACATATATACATATATACATATATACATATATACATATATACATATATACATATATACATATATACATATATACATATATACATATATACATATATACATATATACATATATACATATATACATATATACATATATACATATATACATATATACATATATACATATATACATATATACATATATACATATATATATATATACATATATATATATATATATATATATATATATATATATATATATATATATATATATATATATATATATATATATATATATATATATATATATATTCTGATGTTTTCGCGGATGTTTGTATGTAGGTCTTTGGTTATTCGGGTTTTCTCCCACATAAAATTGGAAGTGTCTTGGCGACGTTTCGACGAAGTCCCATTCCTCATCTTCAGCTGGTGTTTTCAGCTTCATGCTTCTAGGAGCAATGTGTGATCGTACCTGTTTCTTCCTTTTAACTGCCAGTGGGGGTATGAACTGATTGGCTGGGAGCTTGGCTGTGTTCTGATTGGGCGGAGGTGTGTTCTGATTGGTTGGGGGCTTGGCTGTGCTCTGATTGGATGGGGGGGTTGGCTGTGCTCTGATTGGAGGGGAGAGTGTTCTGTTTGGGTGGGGGCTTTGTTGTGCTCGGGTTAGTCTGAGTTGCAGGGGGATTTGAGATGGTGAGCTGCATTGCTGTTGTTTGGCTTCGCGTTCGTGGTTGTGCCTCATCTTCATGGTGGGTGTCAGTTTGCTTCAAGTATGGATTGGAGGGGTTTAAAGTGGCTAATGATGCAGCTGTGGTCTGGCTTCTGGTTTGTAGTCGTGCTTCATCATCGGTGTGGGTTTGGGTTTGCTTTTTGCGTGGATGTGTGGTGACATCCTGTGTGGTTTTTGTGAGTGTGGGTCTGGTGTCATTCTTTGTGTTAGGGACTCATTTGTCAATAAGGGTGGATTTCCAAATGGCTGGTAGGTGGGAGGTATCATCTTGTTTATTCATGCTGTGTGGGCGTTTTTCTATCTCGATGGCTTCTTTGAGTATTCTGTTATTAAAGTGTTCAGTTTTGGTGATAGTTCTGGTCTTTTTAAAGTCAATTTCATGTCCTGTGGCTTTAAGGTGTTGGACCAGGGAAGAAGTTGGTTCCTCTTTTTTGACTAAGTTCTTGTGTTCTTCAATGTGTGCACTTATTCTTCTGTTGGTTTGTCTGATGTATGTGGTGGGGCAAGCGGTGCATGGGATTTCATATACTCCTTGATTTTCTAACTCAATTTTGTCTTTGGAGTTTATATATGTGTGTGTCTGTGTGTGTGTGTATATATATATATATACACTGTAGTGTAGCTGATGAAATGTTTATCATTTATATTTGTGATTTAACCAAAGATCCTTTCCAAAACTGAAATAAAAGGTGCTTAGTGCATGTGCTAAGAACTTAACCATCTAAACAAAACTAGAATATGTATGATATAAACCCCCCGGAGAAGGTGCGCAACTTGGGAGTCCTCCTCGATCCACGGCTGACATTGGAACATCATTTGTCGGCTGTGGTGAGTGGGGCATTTGCCCAGGTTCGCCTGGTTCACCAGTTGCGCCCTTATTTGGACCGGGAGTCTCTACTCACAGTCACACATGCCCTTGTCACCTCGAGGATCGACTACTGCAATGCTCTTTACATGGGGCTACCCTTGAAGAGTATTCGGAGACTACAATTAGTACAAAATGCAGCTGCGCGAGCGGTTGTGCGCCTGCCTCGTCAGGCCCACATTTCGTCAACTCTCCGCATGCTGCACTGGCTGCCTATTGGTCTCCGAGCTCAATTCAAAGTGTTGGTTATCACCTATAAAGCCCTTCATGGCATTGGACCAGGATACTTACGGGACCGTCTTCTGCCACATACTTCCCTTCGACCGGTGAGAGCGCACAGGGTCGGCCTCCTCCGGGTCCCGTCAGCGAAACAATGCCGTCTGGCGGGTCCTAGGGGGAGGGCCTTCTCTGTTGTGGCGCCCACCCTCTGAAACCAACTGCCCCCTGAAGTCCGCATTTCCCCCACTCTCCCGGCCTTCCGGAAGAATCTAAAAACTTATCTATGCCGGCAGGCCTGTGGATGACTGTGATTGCATGTGAATTATGAATGTGTTCGGGGGGTTTTTTAAACGTTTTGTAGATTGCTTTTTGATTTTAAACTCTTTGATGTTCTTTTGTTTATGTTGTTAGCCGCTCCGAGTCCTTTGGAGAGGAACGGCATAAACATTTAATTTAAATAAATAAATAAATAAATAAATGATCAGTCCTAATGGTACTACTGAGTACGGGGACATTCTTGGTAGAACGGCTCTTCCTGTGAAGTTTTAAATAATTAACTGTTCCAGGGGATAAAAGAGGGAGGGAGGGAGGGAGGAAGGAAGGAAGGAAGGAAGGAAGGAAGGAAGGAAGGAAGGAAGGAAGGAAGATGAAGCTGATACAACCAAACCTATCACAAAACGTAGCTTAACTTTCTTTCCAACTAACTTACATGCAGCACCTTTCTTTCTAAAGGCTTGTTTTGATCTTTTTGTTTTGAACTTTAGAAGATGTATTTGGCCCTCATTATCGTACATTGAATACAGACGAGCCACCCATGGACCTCCCAATAGAAGGTACAATTTTGTGAAGATGAGTGACGCTTGTTGTAGATCTAATGACAACTTTTGTTACTACGGTAGCACTTCCACCATTATTTTCTCAACTGGACTGCCTTTTTTGGAGGAGCAAAGATATTTCAGAGTCAAACCATTCTGGTAACATTTGAGGAAAAGTGCCATATGGAAGGAATAAGACATGGATTTAGTATCTGAGTTTGTTTTCAATAAGACACTCATCGTTTGTTTGAATTAGTTACATTCTTAATGTGGGTGATGCCTAAAGAATGTTTTACAGTACTGCAGTTTATGTAGGCTATGCTTAGAGATACCAGGAGTGGACAATTTCTATCCATGGGCCTGGGAATCTCTGAAATTGTACAACCAAACTTTTGTGACAAAATTGCCAATTGTGTTTGGGTGTTCATATATATATTGTAGGAAAAAGATACACAATACGTGCATTAAGGTTCTGCATGTTTTTCCCTTTTAAACCTGCCAACAAATATAAAGGACCCAAAATGTAAACCTCACCTGCAGATATTAGTGAGTTGCAAGTATGCCTTTTGAGTTGTCTCATAGATATAAATAAAAAATGTGATCAGAAAGAACAGAAGTATTGCCCAGCTAAGAAATAATCCAAAATAAAGCTAATTTACTTTTTTTTTAGAAAATAAACATGCATCGTTCTGGGTATTTTAATTGGATTCCTTATTTACATTTGTTACAGGATTACGGGAGAATCAGGATATTCCTCAAAACTTGTTTTTTCAACCAATACCACGTAAGAACACGATTTAACATAGTTAAAACTCAGTGTCATTTGAATGTAACTACATGTATAGTTATTTGCCAGAAAGGTTATACAATCTGTAAAACCCATATTTAGTGCTAGAAAAGAAATATCAAATCCTAAGGAATCTGAACCAAACTGTCAAAAATCAGCACTGTTTGTGAAGCATTAAGAATTGTTCAAAATCCTCTGCATTCTCGGCAGATTTTTTTAGGCATCAGAAGGACAATTTCCACAACCCTATCCATATGCCTAAAAGTACCTCTGAGCGGAATAAAATTGTATTTTTGCACACATTTTATAAAGCTGGGGATCCAGCTTTATAAATTATTCCCAAATTTTACTTTTCTCGAGATA
The DNA here is from genome assembly GCA_034064705.1 of Bothrops alternatus. Lineage (NCBI taxonomy): Eukaryota > Metazoa > Chordata > Lepidosauria > Squamata > Viperidae > Bothrops > Bothrops alternatus. Next base: position 10,265,426 of record JARGCV010000087.1, read on the forward strand.
CATTTCATTTTGGTTGACACTCAAGGTATACTAATGCTCCCACAATTAGGACAGCACTGCCTCATAAAAAAAAACGACATGAAAAATAGCAATTTTCACCATCAATTCATAGAATGATTTTAACATCTAAGAGTTCGTTTTATAATTTATTTCTCATTCTCATTTAGTTCTAATTCAACTTTTACTATCGGCACAACAGAGGTGTAATCTGGGTAAACTTAGAAGCATCGAGCATTGTGTGCAACATTGCATTCTGGACCAGTTGTAGCTTCTCTGTGGTCTTCAAGGGCAGCTCCATATAAACCACATTGCAGTAATCCAAACTGGAACTGAGGCATGAATGTCCGTGAACATGGCTTCCTAGCCCAGAAACGATGAATCTGTGCAAAGGCAGATAGAATGAGAGCCATGAGGGCCCTCAAATTGACATCCAGAGTCAGAGAGGAAATATCACCAAATTCTATGGGTGGGCAAAACCCACAGCCACTCCATCTTCCCAGGATTGAATCAAAATCTGTTCCTCCCCATCCAGAACTTCACATTTATTTTTTTTACAAAATCTATCATATAATAAAAACCCATAGAAACCCCACCCTACTCCATGGCAGCAATAACACAGTCAAATTAACCACTTCATCAGCTCCAACTGTACCTCAGTTTTGGTCATATCTGTGTCATATGCAGCATTTGTGGCTAACAATACTGGTCTGTTTTTGCACATTTGAGCTAGTATGATACTAACATAATTAAAACTCAGCTTTTATCTTAGATCATTCAAAAATTCTGTGCTAGCTAGAATCTCTAATCTCACCAAGAGGCATATGCAGTGTACTGACACAAACATATATGCTACGAGAGATTTTTGCCTGTTTCTTTTTCATGCAAGCACTCACACACATACACATAGACACAGGGTTACTAAGCTGTGCTAACAGATAAAACATAAGAAATGGTAAAATTGTTCTGGTAGTTCTAATTTCAGGCTATGAAAGGGGGGTAAGTATTTCAGTATTTCCACATTGCATTCCTTCTCATCTTCTTCTATAGACACAAAACCAGCATATGGTGTGGGGGGGGGACTAGCCTGGAGTGTTAGTTTTACAATTGTGATTAGTTTATTTTTATTTTTTACAAATAAAGAGAGCATGTAATTAATTCATGCAATGCTGAATTATGTCCACTTGACTCATTTAATAACATTTTTCATCTTCCCCAACCTCCATTATGCTTAAGTTTCAGACAGAATACATGAGATTGGAAAAAGTGGCCAAGGACATCAGAAAAAAGGAATTGAAGAAAAGATACTGCTTCCCATTTCTGTTATTACATTACTTGTTTCATTAATTCTTCTTGGGTGTTCTGCCTTTGGAATATATGAATGTACCAAAGAAAAGAGGTAGGTTTATCTGTCATGTATCCCTTCTGAAGGGGTCAATTGTTTTCCAACTATGCGTCCTTGTGTAGCACTATCTATAGTCTGTAAATATTGTAGTAGAGTCAGAAATGCCATTGTTCACGCAATGGAGGAAGGATTTAGCAAGTTTCCAAAGGTACAAATACAGGACAACAGCAGTAATGAGGTGACCTTAAAAACAACTGACTGAGATCTAAGCATAGCAAGAAGAAGAGCACTTAATACTGCTCCACAGTGCTTTACAGCCCTCTCTAAGCAGTTTATAGAGTCAGCATATTGTCCCCAACAATCTGGGTCCTCAGATTACCAATCTCAGAAGGATGGAAGGCTGAGTCAACCTTGAGCTGGTGAGAATTGAATTGCTGGCAATTGGCAGAATTAGCCTGCAATTCTGCATTCTAACCACTGTGCCACCAGCATATAACCTATCTGGCTGGATGACATATAATAATCAGGGCCATTCCAGACTCTTGTAGGTCCCACATAATAACATTATGAGATACTGCTTTCCTTCTCTAAGGGTCATAAAACCATTTTCTCTCGGCAAGTCTTGATGATGATGATGGATATTCTTATATTGACTTTTTCTTTGTTGCCCACTGCCTGGATTTGGAGCAGTTTGACTGCAGCAGTTGCAAATATTGTTGATCGATTGAAAAACCAAATGCTGATCTTGGGTGGCATAAGATTTGGGGTGGAAAGAATTTGTTAGCAAATTCAAAGCAACTGCCAGATCTGTAGAAAGAGAAATGTCTTTAAAGGCAAATAATGTCTGACTTGGGTCTATTAATGGTTTGGAGATTCAGAATGGAAAACATGGGACAATAAAAATCAAATTAAAGACCTTGAAAGAAAGTGTGGTAAAATGACTAGGAATCTGAACGGGGCCATCTGACTTTGCAGCCTGTTGCTGTAATATTGTCTTGTCACCATGCCTTCTTCAAACAGTGTGCTCATTCTTGGGAGATCAGAAGTTTTCCAAGGATCTTTTGAAGTATCATGAGAATGGAATGCACTACTTGGAGAATGAATGTCACGTGCTATTTAGAGAAGGGCACAAATAGCCTTGGGAAGAAGGCCTGGCATGACCAGGAACTGCTTTGTATAGAGTAGTGTCAGGCCAGGCGTGTCTCAGCAGCAGCAGAACAGTGAAGGTCAGTTAGGTAGGCAGAGTGCAAGGCAGTGAAGGGGGCTGGACTGGGGCAGACTGCCCTGTGCTGCTAGACCAGGCTAGGGTGGCTGAGGTTTTGCATTGTAGCTCAGAGGTTTTCTTGCAGCCCCAATCATAGTGCACCAAGAAGCTCCAGAGCTGTAGTGTATTCTTTTCCCAGCCTCTCTGGGTTTGTGGCACGTGGCCACAACCCCCAACTCATGTACAGCTTACACAGCCTGTGCATTCCCATCCCCTGCGTTCCTTATCTGGGATTCCCTCTCCCCAATGATCCATGCATCTGGAGTTATGACAGCAGCTGGGAATGCTAGAATTGTTGCTAAGCGATGCGATTACGGGACATCTCATTTTAAGATTGCATCACTTAGCAATGGAAATTCCAGTCTCAATTGTGGTCACAAGTCAAGAACTATCTGTACTCCTGGACCACCTGAGAAGTAGATTTATATTCAAATGGCTATGAGTACAATTGACTTTCTGCCTGAATGTGTGAAAGTCAAAGGCTTTTTTACACAGGTGTCATTTCAGTAAACATTTACCTGGGGCTTGTATTTGGGAAACCAATGTATAGAACTGAAGCTATCAAGGGAAGTGGCTTGCAAGGAAGACACATTATTAGGAAAAATACTGTACTGTATTAGGTACTATACTACATTAGGAAAAAGCGTACTAGAAATGGCACAAGTGTGTGATCTTTGTATTTCTACCCATCTCCCTTTCGAACAGTGCTCAGGTAAGTTGGCATTTTGGAAAACTACTTAGACCTAGTTGTTTTAGAAAGCTTTTTTGCTTGGCAGGGCCCGTTATTAATTTTCCTTGGTGCATTAATGGATGGTTAAGAAAGTTTACTGTTGTCATTGGTGTGGAATGGAATTTGGTGAAATTTGATATTTTTGTATTCTTGTAGTTCCCCCTTTGAAGTCTTTTTGGAGTAGCATAAAAATTGCAACAATAAATACATAAACATAAAACTTAAAGAATTGAGGGGGGAGGGGAAACCAAGAAACCACTGAATATAGCAATGTTTCTCAACCTTGCAACTAAGTGAAGGTGAAGTCCCGGAATGCCCCAGTCAGCAAGAATTCCTCTCAAGGCTGACTGATTAATTTTGGGAGTTGAAATCCACTCATCTTAAAGACGCCAAGATTGAGAAACACTGGAATACAGAAATGGGATATAATGGACCTAAGAAGTGGTTTTGCTCACGTCCCTGTTTTTTTTTTTTTAACAATTTGGGCCTTTGCTGTAGGCGCAACTCAGAAGAGCGTGTGTATATGCACGTACCTGGTGGCTTTTAAAAATGTCATATAGTAAGATACATGGCAAGGTATTTTATGATTAATGGCATTAAAACATGTGATAAATTAACTGCACTTAAGTACTTTAGTACTTAACTGTAACTAAATGCCATTCTACAATCCTAGAGACCAGACTCCGGGTCAAACCAGATGTACACAAACAGAGGAACTTGAAATAACATCCTTCAATGCTATCGTGAATATTGTGGATGAGGTATCATCAATTTCAGATGAGTCGGAGGCCTCGCAAGACAAATATGAAAACAGACCACACCATTAGTCTAAAAAAACAACTGAACCTACTTAAAAGAACAAACAGCAGAAGCAGTACTTATCTATATAGCTATATATAACTCTTTGTTTTAAACTTAAAGAATTTCAATACTTTTTATTCTTTTATATATAATGTAAAATAATAGAGCTTTGTTTAAATAATGGTGTAATTCAACTTTTAAGCAATTGTTGTAATTCTAATAAACGTATATGATTTTTATTCTTTTTTGGGGGGGGTACTTTTTATTTATTCTTTCAATTTATCTAGCTGACCATCTCATACATATGACTGGGCTGCTTACAAAACAGTTAAAACAATATAAAACAACTGAACGACACCATATAACAGTTTGAAACAATAAAAAACATTTTGTAGTTAATCAGGATTACTGCTGTGTTTGTTTGTTTTCGGATATTTGAAGTCATTTTGCTGAATATTGTGTTTTAACTTTTTTTTTCTTTTCAAGTCCTCCTACAAAAAAAACCTGAATAAATTGAGCTATCTCTAACAAGGCACCAGCTTAACTTTTGAGGCCAACCAAGATAATGTACACTATCTTGGATTTCAGATCTTTTCCTTAATCTGCCCCACTGAAGCAGAGATGGGGCAAATAGACGGATTTGTTCATAAATGCCCATTTTATATTTCCAAAGTATGTTATCTCCACTCTTCTTATGGACCTGGAGGGGAGCTGAATTGATCTGAATGATGGGCCTCCTCCTTTCAAAGCTCCCCTTTAAAGAACAAAAGCTGCCATTTATAAGGTTAAACTTTCTGATATGCTTTAATCAGTCCACCTGGGGTGTTCTCTTTTACCCTACAGCAGGTCTTTTCAAACTTGGCCCTTTTATGACTCGTGGACTTCAACTCCCAGAATTCCTCAGCCAGCTTGCCTGGCTGAGGAATTCTGGGAGTTGAAGTCCACGAGTCATAAAAGGGCCAAGTTTGAAGACCCCTGCCCTACAGACTTCTCTCACCTATTAAAAAACAAGGCAGAGATTTGATTGCATGGTTGCAGCTGCCATGTTGATTACACCGTCCCAGTGTTGCCTTATCACACATGTTTTAATTCCCTATCTCTTTTTAGAAGGCAGTTTGAGGATTAAATAGGGCCCTTGCAATACTAATCAACTTTTATGGAAGTTCAGGTGATATTCTGCTTCATTCAGGAGACAAATTAATGGTGATTTCCAGGGGACTGAGAAATTCTGCTCAATCACCATTGCTGTCTGTGGTATAATACTATATTTCTTTCTGCTCAATATATCTTGTTTCCAGTTTTCTTGGAAAAGCCAATATTGCAGTTTTCCTTTTAAGAAAACTACTTCCGTGGTATTTTCTTGACTGTTACAGAAATGGCTTGCCACTGCTTTCTTCATAGCTCTTTTTGACTTCCAAGAGTTGCATATCTCAGCTGGTCCCTTACCGAGTTTTGACCAGACTCAATCTTGGCTGACATTTTCTGAAGCACATACAGATGAGGATAATTCAGTTTATATAATAATAATAATAATAATAATAATAATAATAATAATAATAATAATAATAATAATAATAATAGTAATAGATAAGACATAATATATAAGACAAAAAAAGTCTGGATAGTGGATGTGGCAGTGCCTGGAGACAGCAGAATAGATGAGAAAGAACTGGAGAAGATAACAAAATACAAAAACCTACAAATAGAAATAGAAAGACTGTGGCAAAAGCAAGCAAGGGTAGTACCAATAGTAATAGGCACCTTAGTGCAATCCCAAAACAACTGGAGCACCACTTGAACACCATTGGCATTGACAAATTTGCCATTAGTCAGTTGCAAAAGGCGGCCTTACTAGGAACTTCCATCTTGCGACGATATCTGTAATACCATCAAACATCCACATCTGGCTACCCCAGGTCCTTGGTAAGGACTCGATAGGTAGACAAAATGCCAAATCCAGTCTGAACATCTGGCTGACTGTGCAATGATCCATAATAATTCTCCCGGCCTTCCGGAAGAATCTAAAAACCTATTTATGTCGGCAGGCCTGGGGATGACTGTGATTGTGTGCGAATGATGCGCCGCACGACGGGCTGAACCGTGCATGCGTGGCGTGCACGCGACAGGCCAAACCACGCATGTGCGGTGCAATGGGCCGAACCGCGCATGCACGGTGCAACGGGCCGAACTGCGCATGTGCAGCACGCGTGTGACGGGCCAAATCGCGCATGTGCGGCGCGCGTGCAACGGCCGAGGGGAAATGGGGAAAAAAAAATGGCGGACTGCAGTGTTTGCTGACCCCCGTGAAACGGTCGTTCGACCCCAAATGGGGTCGCGACCCACAGGTTGAGAACCGCTGTATTAGAATAACAGAAAAGAAAGAATAACAAGAGTTGGAAGGGACCTTGAATGTCTTCTAGTCCAGCCCCCTGGTCAGGCAGGAAATCCTATCCCATTTCAGACAAATGATTGTCCAATCTTGTTAAAACTTCTAGTGCTGCAGCATCCACAACTTCTGGAGCCAAGCAGTTCCACTGATTAATTGTTCTGTCAGGAAATTTCTCCCTAGTTCTAGGCTGGTTCTCTCCTTGATTAGTTTCCATCCATTGCTTCTTGTCCTGCCTTCTGGTGCTTTGGAGAATAGGTTGGCGCCCTCTGCTTTGTGTATTGGAATACTGCTTTTATTTCACCCCTAGTCCTTCTTTTCAGTCACTTCTCCTGGACTAAGTGCTGTCTGGAAATGATGGTACAGGTAGTCCTCAACAGTTCATTTAGTGACTGTTCAAAGTTACAACAGCACTAAAAAAAGTGACTTATGACCATTTTTACGACCTTTGCAGCCTCCCCATGATCCTGTGATCAAAATCAGATGCTTGGCAACTGGTTCATACTTATGACCGTTGCTGTGTCCCAAAGTCATGTGATCATCTTTTGTGATCTTCTGACAAGCAAAGTCAATGGGGAAGCCAGATTGACTTAACAACTGGGCTACTAACTTACCAACTGCAGTGATTCGCTTAACAACAGAGGCAAAGGAAAGTCGTAAAATGAGGCAAAACTCACTTAACCAATTTCTCCTTTAACAGAAATTTTGGGCACCCTTGTGGTCGTAAGTCGAGGACTACCTGTCCTGGTAGTCCACGAACTGGGCGGCAAGGTGGTGGAGGGGAGGTTGGTACCCTGCCTAAAGGTGGTGTTATCTTTACACCATCTAAAGCCAGTCTTGCAAGTCACGGCCAGGCCAGAAGCGAATGCCTCCAAGAAGCCCCAGGACAAGCGTGGAGGGGTCGTGGCGCCTTTGTGAAGCTTCCCTCAGACAGGGGTTCTCAACCTTGGCAACTTCAAGACTTGTGGACTTCAACTCCCAGAATTCCTCAGCCAGCAAAGCTGGCTGAGGAATTCTGGGAGTTGAAGTCCACAAATCTTGAAGTTGCCAAGGTTGAGAACCCCTGCCTCAGAACGTCGGGAAGGGAGGCAGCAGCCCGCGTCGGAACGTGAGGGCGACAACGCGCGAAGGAGCAGCAGCTGCGGCAGATTCCCCTCCGCCTATGGCCGCCCGCTCTCAGCCGAGGGCGGAGTCTCCCCGGGTGAAATTGCTCCGGGTGCCGCCGCCGCCGCCGCCGCCACAGCTACGTTGTATCTTCCGCGACTTCGCTCAGCAAGTGAGGGGAGGGGGGAGTCCTCTTGCCTGCGGGAGGCAGGCGGCGACGGCGTTACAGCTGCAAAGCCGCGGCCGACGGAGCTCTGCCGGTGTTCCCTTCGCCGCTTTCCTCCTGCAAAAAGCGGAGGCGGCTTTCCAAGAGGCCGCGGCTCCGGCTGAGCCCAAGCGGCCTCTAAGCGACGACGGCGGCGGCGGCTTGGGGAGGCTTCCGCTCGCCCCTGCTCCGCCTCCACCATGTCTGTAGCTGGGGATGGCGGGGCGGGGACTCCCAAGGCGCTCCCTTCGTCTGGACCCAAATCCCTGCAGGACATCCCGCATCCGCTGGCCGTCGCCTCCAGCAGCGAGGAGCTCAGCGTGGAACTGACGCCCAGCCCGGATTTGCAACTGCCTCGCAGCATTGCCGACAAGGTAAGCGGCGAAGAGCGCCTTTCCGAGGGGGCCTCCGGGTGGGCTACTACGGGAAGGCGCGGGAGCTTGCGAAGGAGGAGAGGCACGGCCGGCCGGTTGCGTTTGCATTTTGTGGTGGCGAGAGCTCCCAGCGACGCAAACATTGAAGGGGGGTTTGGGGCTTTAGTTACTTGTCCCTTGAGCCAAAATGGTGGGAATCCAGCTCTTGGAGAGCCAGCTGGTCTTGTCCTCCTCGTGGCAGCCTCTTTGTCGAGCGAAGAGGAGCGCAAGTTTCCGTGCAGATCGGTAGCTTTTTATTTGCAGGGTTGCTAGTTTAAGAGTGGTCCTGCGAAAGCAATGATGCGCGCTGGTGGAGCTGTGAAACCTCGGTATGTTTATTTATACGTGTCGTGGGAGTCACGAATGTTTGGGGGTTGGTGCAGAGAGTTCCTCCGTTTCACTGTCAAGTTTCCCCTGGTTTCTCAGAGGTGGAGTAGTACCGGTAGTGTGTTGTAAACTGCGAGTGTGGTGAAGCGATCTCTGTATCGGGGTGGGGTGGGGCTTTTTAAGATCCTTAAAAGGGTCACGTAAATTAGTTGCTTGTATTCCTTTTGAGTTACCTCTCTTGTTTTCAAGGCTAGCCCTCCCCCTAATAGCTTCAAGGAGAAGTGCAATTGTATAGTTGATAAAAAGATGCTTGATACACTTTATTTTGAACGAAAGGGTACAAATTAGCAGAGGAAAAAGATAAAACAACAAAATAGAGCCTGGAGAAAAGAAAAGGAGGGAGCCCTCCCCCTTCCCCTTAATCTAAGCTTTTCTTCCACTGAACTGGCAGGAAACTGAAGTCAGATGAAGGTAGTAGCTGCTCACACCTTTCTCCATTTGGCTTTACTATGTGCTACAAGGAGACTTGGGTCTCTGTGCCATGCCGCCTCCTTCCTTCACCTGAACATTTACTACTTCTATGCTTCTCTCACTGAGTAGTTGTGATGGAACAATAAACCTGTTGCCATTGTCTGCAGCTGTTCCCCTGCACTTTTCTGTAAAGCTTTGCTCATATCTTCTCTTTGCGTAACAGAACAGGAAGGATTGGGCTGACCACCACCAACTGATGGTGAGAGAATAAAGAATAAGTGCTGTTCCGCTTACTAGCCCTCTCCCACTGAGGGGGAATCAGCAGAGCAATTACTCCTTGCAGAAGCAGCTGCTACTCAGCTGGTTGCCTGAGCTCTCTCATCAGTGAAAAGTCCATGTGAGGATGATGTCACTGCATCTTTGTCAAAACAGGGCAAACAGACTAACAGGAGTGGCTGTGAATAGCAATCCGGGTCTCATTCCCAGGGTTGCCTAGAGAAGGTTGTAAAGATAACCAGATCTGCCTTTTTTCCCCTGTGTCCTGTTGGTAGACTACAGTAATAGCTTGTGAATAGCTTGACCTAAAATATTCCACAAGGCAAACAGCAATGCACTAAATCAAGTGGTGTATTTTATTTGCCTTTGGTTCAGTGTGTTATGTGGACTGACCTCCTGCAGCTTTTAAACCATGGTTTATTTTATTCAAATTTATATGACTTCCCACCTCACAGACAGTGACTCTGGGCAGTGTACAAAAGTCCAATAAAACAAATATAAACAGTTATATAAATCTATTTTATTTTTTAAAAAATAATTATATAACTATAAAAACAGAACTGAACAAGAAAGAATAATAGGTGGAAGGATGTTAATAACCGTGGTGCTGCCTCACGAGTTCACCCATCCCCTGGGGTCCCCAGGCCTTCTGGGATAACTAGGTCTTTGGTTATGTACTACGAGACAATATATAGGCTGATGCTTTGGCGACTGTCATGCTCCTTTCTTTATCAGAGCTGATCTGAAATCATGTTTGGCAACAGATATTTCTCCTTTGTAGATTGCCTGTGGAGCAGGATGCCTGCAACAAGTAATACTATAGTTGGACTGAAATATAGCATCATTCCTTTTCTGGTTGATCTCCTGCCAATTTGAAGAATATGTATGATATTGTGGCAAGCTTCTTTGACCTAATTTTCACAGTTAATGGCTGTTTCCTGAAAAATGGTACCTGTATTGATTGTTGTATTTATTACAAGTATTTCCAAGACATTGATCAACATTTCAGCCTCCCAAAGTTGGTGATAAGAAGAAAACAGCTTATAATTTCCAGCATAATAAACAAAACTGCAATGCTATACATAAGCCATTAATTTAAATCAGGCCAGCTGTAATAAAATAAAATCAGATGTAACCAGCCAAACAGCTAATGAATGAATGAGCTTAGTTGTTCGGGCAGTATTGCCAATAGGGATCATACATGGATTGATAAACTAATGCTGCAACATTAGTGACTAACAAATGAACGAAATAAGAAATGGCTTTGTTTTGCGTTGTTGTTTTACAATTTGGAAACCTCAAAGATCCTTTCCAAACGGGTGCATCCGTTAGTGCATGTTCAGGCCTTAAATTATTAATTGAGGTTATTATACAGACAAGAAAATTACAGTAATCACCGAGCAGATGCCTTATAATGTTAACAATTCTACATGGTTTTTGCTGTGGTATCAAATAAGTTTGGCATGTGAACAAGCGACAGGTTTGCATTCATTTTGCTAATGTGGTGACAGAATTAGTCATTCTTCAAGAGCCTGCTTTGCAACCTTTGCTGTAAATTAGTGTACCAAGCCTCTTATTCCTGAGGAAAGACTTTCTCCATCGATCTACCTTCCAAATGGTCTGGATTAACACAGCTGGAAACTGCAAGTGTGTAGTGTTGCTATCAAGGGGCATAGTTCAAAATTTCTCTTTTCAAGCGGCATTCGTTCAATATAACCCACAGTATGCCATTGTACAAGTAGTCCTGGAGTTTTGACAATTTGGGTGCTTGGCAACTGACTTGTATTTACAATAGTTGCAGCATCCTTTGGTCATGTGATCATGGTTTGCAACCTTCCCAGCAAAGTTAGTGGGGAAAGCTGGATTGCATAATGATAAAATCAGGTCTGATCACATGATGATATACTTAAGGAATATATTGCTTAGTGACCAAAATTCTAGTTCCAATTCATCCATTCAAGGACTACTTGTAATCTTATTGTCTTAGGGGGCTATTTTAGCAAATGTTCTTCTCACTCTATTTAGATAATATTGCGGTATATAGATCAGATGTAAGAAAATATTTCTTTCCTGGGATGGAAGAAGCAGCATGATGTATTCATATTATTATTATTATTATTATTATTATTATTATTATTATTATTATTATTATTTATTCGATTTCTATGCCGCCCTATTCCGGAGAACTCAGGGCGGCTCACAACACAGTAGAAATCAACATATAAAATACATGTAAATATAAAACCTCTTAATTTTTTTAAAAAAAACAATCATTCAGCATACACACAGACATACACTGGCTTGGGGCAAGATGTTAACTACCCCAGGCCTGCCGGCAGAGGTGTGTTTTGAGTAATTTACGAAAGGCGGAGAGGGTGGGGGCGACACGGATCTCCGGGGGAAGTTGGTTCCAGAGGGCTGGGGCCGCAACAGAGAAGGCTCTTCCCCTAGGCCCCGCCAGGCGACACTGTCTGGCTGACGGGACCTGGAGAAGGCCGACTCTGTGGGCCCTAACTGGCCGCTGGGATTCATGGGGCAGCAGACGGTCCCGTAAGTAACCTGGTCCGATGCCATGTAGGGCTTTATAGGTCATAACCAACACTTTGAATTGGGTTCGGAGACCAATTGGCAGCCAATGCAGCTCACGGAGTGATGCCGAAATGTGGGCATTTCTGGGCAAGCCCAACACTGCTCGCGCGGCTGCATTCTGCATTACCTGAAGTCTCCGAACGTTTTTCAAAGGTAGCCCCATGTAGAGAGCATTGCAGTAGTCGAGCCTCGAGGTGATAAGGGCATGAGTGATGATCTTGTGTCTTGAATTTTAATTAATAGAATAATCTAGGCTTAGCAGTGTCCTAAATTCTCCTCATAAAGTCTTCAAACAAGACGTATAATTTCAGGCATTTAGTGGTCCTTTGTTATAGAGAAGATCAACTGTCACAAAATGTCTAGTAGACGGACGTTGTAGGAATAAGGCACTCTACCCATCCTAACTTTTCCTGTGCCAACAATTTACTGTGCATGCATCTGAGACCTTAATAGTATATTTAGAGCTTTTTCCTAGAGACACCAAATTCCAAGCTTTGTAGTACTTTGCAAGGGGTGTTCCTTGCTTTGCTGCTGCTGAAGTCTGTCTTTGATGTTGGTCCCTTGTGTGTTAAAACAACAACTATAAAGATTGGAGGGGATGGTGTCTTCAACTGCCCTCAGGAATTTGCCTATATAAGTAGTTCTTGCTTAGCAACCATAATTGAGACCAACAGCTCCATCACTAAGTGTTGCAATCGCTAAGTGGAAAATCATGATTGTGACAGACTTCGTGTCATTTATCATTTGGTTGTTAGGCAAAATATGTGACTGCATCTTGAGATTTTACTTTAGCATTCTCTGGTACCTCTGCTTGTTGTAAGCTAGGATTGATAGCAAAGCTGTTTTTATTTATACTGTCTTAATTCTGAATAATTGCTAAATAGATAATTGGTTAAGTGAGGACCACCTCTAATGTTGTAAGACAAGAGTGAGAAACTTGTGGCTCTCTAGATAATACCAAACTAGTACCTAATAGCTCCAACCAACATTAAGAGATTCTTAATGTAGTACTGGAAGTTCATAGATTCCTCATCCTTTGTTTAGATGTTAGAATTCCAAGAATTTAGATTAGAATGGAATGGGATAGGGGTAAGGGTGAGGAGTAGGAATAGGAATAAAATAGAGATAGAAAAGGAATAGGGTTAAAATAGGAATAGAACACTTTATTTGGCCAAGTGTGGTTAGACACATAAGGAATTTGTGCCCAGTACAGAAGCTCTCAGTGTACATGCAAAGTAACAAAATAATGATAATCATAATAATAATACCAATAGGAGGGGGAGTAAAAAAGATAATAAGAATAAATAATAATGCTATAGCCATACTACTTGGGTAAATACACATAGACATTAGATACAGTAGCATTGTGAGAAATCTACAATTCCCTCACATCCTGGACATAAACTGTTTCAACTCCCCTCGGGGTGGCACCACAGGGCATCGCAGGCAAAAACAGTTAAACACAGGGACAGTTTTTTCCTTCAGACCATCACTCTGCTGAACACCTAAATCTCTTCAGCCCTCCTTCTGCCCCTCACAATTTATAGGTTTTCTATGGAAGGCAGGTTGGTTGCAATGATTTTTTCTGCAGTCTTAACTATCTGTTTGAGTCTGTTCTTGTCGTATTTGGTTGCTATATCAAACCAAATGGTTATAGAAAGTACATATGACAAGCTCAATAATTCCTCTGTAAAACAGTATCAATAGCTCATGGAGCAGTCTGAATTTCCTGATTGACACAGAACATTTTTTTTGTGCCTTTTTAATGATGGCTCTAATGTTAAGTGTCCATTTCAAGTCCTGGGGGATTACAGAACCCCAAATACTGTACTGCTGATACTGTACAGGTGGTCCTTGACTTACGACCACAATTGAGCCCAAAATTTATGTTACTAAACGAGATATTTGTTAAGTGAATTTTGACCCATTTTACGACCTTTCTTGCCAAGTGAATCACTGCAGTTGTTAAGTTAGTAACGTTAACTGAATTGGGTTTCCCCATTGACTTTGCTTATCAGAAGGTCGCAAAAGGTGATCATGCTGCAACTGTCATAAATATGAGTCAGTCACCAAGCATCTGAATTTTGATCACGTGACCCTGGGGATGCCGCAAGAGTTGTAAGTGTGAAAAACAGTCATAAGTCACTTTTTTCAGTGTTGTCGTAACTTTGGTCATTAAAAGAACTGTTGTAAGTCAAGGACTACCCGTACTGTCAAATATGGTTGTTGTTGTGAAGTCATGTCCGACCCATCGCGACCCCGTGGACACCGTTCCTCAAGGCCTTCCTGTCCTCTACCATCTTCTGGAGTCCATTTAAGCTCACGCCTACTGCTTCAGTGACTCCGTCCAGCCACCTCATTGTCTGTCGTCCCCTTCTTCTATTGCCCTCCATCTTTCCCAGCATTAGGCTCTTCTCCAGTGAGTCCTTCCTTCTCATTAGGTGGCCAAAGTACTTGAGTTTCAACTTCAGGATCTAGTCAGGGTTGATCTCCTCTAGGACTGACCGGTTTGATCACCTTGCAGTCCAAGGGACTCGCAGGAGTCTTCTCCAGCACCATAGTTCAAAGGCCTCAGTTGTTTGTCGCTCAACCTTTCTTATGGTCCAACTTTCACAGCCATACATTGCAACTGGGAAAACCATGGCCTTGACTATACACACTTTTGTTGGCAGGGTGATGTCTCTGCTTTTTAGTATGCTGTCTAGATTTGCCATTTGTCAAATAGATTTGTCAAATATGGTAAGTGGTAATAAAATAGAAGGTCTCCTCCTAAAATCCACTCTCATCTCTACGGATTTAAACATATTCAGCTCTAGATTGTTAACAGCTGCATCACAGGGCAAATTGTTCAACCTCCCGTCTACATGCTGAACTCATCACCATCTTGAATAAGGCTGATGACCCTTGTATCATCGGCAAACTTCACTACTTTAACAGAGGAATCATGTGAGGTCCCATCTAAGTCCTATTTAGGTAGGTTGAGTAAGGGAATACTTGATTTTTTTTTTTGATAGTTCACAGATCCTACAGATTTTGATAGTTCACAGATTTTTTTTGATAGTTCACAGATTCACATAGGAGTCTACTTACCAAAAGTAAGTTGTGAAGATCTATATCTCATCTACTGCCAGAGTGAACATCAATACTGCTTGGCTTTTACAGTCTAATAATGTAGGTTGCTTTATCCTTTTTAGCCAATACCAATATGGAGAAAGTTAATTACAGTAACTGCAGTCTGATGCTGGATATTGTCCAGAGGTAAATCTATATATTTTAAGTCAACATGGATTAACTTAATGATTTTTCCCTCCCTCTAAAATAAGTGTTGGTTTAGGTGATTATAGGCTTTCATTTACAGCTAATTTTGGGAAAGGGACCTTGAAAGATTCAAAGTAGTGATAATAGGTCAGTGCTTTAGCAAAGTGTTAGGTGTCACAGGATAACATGGAAGCTATAATTATTCTTATCCTCTATAGCTGTACATTTAAGAATGTTGAATTTTTTTCAGTCAGTCCAGATTGAAAAGAGTAGAAATAACTACATGAGGACTGAAATCTTTCAGCTTATTCCTATAGCAGGGGTTCTCAACCTTGGCAACTTTAAGACTTGTGGACTTCAACTCCCAGAATTCTGGGAGTTGAAGTCCACAAGTCTTAAAGTTGCCAAGGTTGAGAACCCCTGTCCTATAGCTACTGGTTTTTAACACCTCTTTAATCTTGTCTAGGTTCAGAAACAAGGAAGGTTGAACTCGGGAATTCTAAGGCCAAGGATAGACTGGGAAGTTGAAAAATATTGGAAAGGAAGACAGTGGGGAAACATAGTTGCCAAGAAAACTGCATGGTTATACCTATGTAGTTATCAGAAGTCAAGCTTAACAATAACAATAACAATAATAATAACAATAACAACAACAATAATATAATAATAATAATAGTAAAGTTGGAAGGGACCTTGGACGTCATCGAGTCCAACCCCCTGCTCAGGCAGGAAACCCTATACCATTTCGGACAAGTGGCTGTCCAGTCTCTTCTTAAAAACTTCCAGTGTTGGAGCATTCACCGCTTCTGGAGGCAGGTTGTTCCACTGGTTAATTGTTCTATCTGTTAGGAAGTTTCTCTTTAGTTCAAGGTTGCTTCTCTCCTTGCTTAGTTTCCATCCGTTGCTTCTTGTCCTCCCTTCAGGCGCCTTGGAAAATAGCTTGACTCCCTCTTCTTTGTGGCAGCCTCTGAGATATTGGAACACTGCTATCATGTCCTTCTCTTCATTAAAGTAGACAATTTGATGTCTTTACCTTCGGATATTGCTGGGCCAATGCAGCAGCAGGGGTTCAAATTTAGAAAACCCATAATCAAATTCCAATATAGAACAGAAGAATATTTTGCTCATGCTGGCATGTATAAATGTCTTGGATATTTCTCAAGCTGATAAAATCTTGAGGAAAATTGAAAGCTTGCATAACTTCAATAAATCATACAGTACAATAACTGACACGAAAGATTATAAACATACTTCAAAGTGGACATAAAAATCTGTCCAGATTGGCAAATGTTTATTTAGCATAACCTCTCTTGCAGAGATGAGAGAAGAGGAAGTTTGTGATGCTATTTCTTCCTCCAGTGACTCAGGATCATTTGCAACTGCCTGGTTGGGATGTTCTCTTTCTCTCAAGAGTTATCAACTTCTGCTTCTCCCACAAATACGCCTCTGTCAAGATGATATTTGGCTAAGTTGTAGCTTTTGGTGAGGTTTTCTTTAGCAGCTGTAGTTTTTAGTTGCGTTGCAGTCTTTCTGTTTAAGGAAGACAGCGGTGGATTAATTGGGCTCTTTAGTCATTGGGTGTTAAAGCATAATTAAAGGTTAAGCAAAACCAAACAGCGTTGGCGAATCGTTTGGGTTCAGTGTTTCAACAATTCAGAAAACGTCTAACTTGACTATGCTGGTGTGTCACCCACCCCTCCTCCTGAATAAAAGAGAAACAACTCTTTAGGTCAGCGGTTCTCAACCTATGGGTCGCGACCCCATTTGGGGTCGAACGACCGTTTCGCGGGGGTCGCCGGACACTGCGGTCCGCCATTTTGTTTTGTTTTGTTGCCTGTTGCGCACGCGCGCGCATGCGCGGATCGGCCAGTCGCGCCGTGCATGCGCGGTTCGGCTCATTGCGCGCGTGCTGTGCATGCGCGGTTTGGCCTGCCATGCGTGTGCTGCGCATGCACAGTTCGGGCCGTCGCTTGCGCACCGCGCATGCGCGGATCGGCCCGTCGCACCACGCATGCGCGGTTCGGGCCATCGCGCGGCGCGGGTCGGGGTCGCGCTGCGCATGGGCGGCGCAAGTGGGGTCTCAACCTGAAAAAGGTTGAGAACCACTGCTTTAGGTAGTCATTTATAGTTCAACAAATCTCTTGTTCACATGAATGCAAAAGTTGATTTCACGCGATCACTGATAATGCACTTATTTTGGAGGCTGTGGTTGCAGCTATCGAGTGCGCTTGCACCCTGAAAATGAGTGCAAACCATCACCCTGTTGTGCAGCATTTGGAAGACAACTGAACTGTGCGGTTGCCACATTCCTATCACATTTTGAAAGTTACACTTTCGGGTCACCACCAATTACAATTCTGAAGATGACAGAATCGCATGCTGACACAGATGGCGAGAATCCATTTTAAGCTTTGCTTGGGTGCAGGGTCACATATTTCTTGTGTTTTTGTTCATTTTGGGGGGTAATTCGGGGAGAATAGTTGTTGCCAGGTGTTGATGAATGCTGGCATGTCCCTCAAAATGTGGCACGTCACCTATGACCTGCGTGTCATAGGTTCGCTCTCAGTACTTCAGAAGCATCCAGCTTTGCTGGTGTATTTGTATATCTGTAGCTCTGGCACAGAATTAGCAATGTTATGAAATAACACTTGAACAAATAGGACTTTCAGATAGGAATGTGGTGCTTGGAAATTCAATACCACACGTCCTTAAAATGTCATTCAGAGAGAAAGTTATTATCCCTCTTTTGTTCTTTCCCATCTTTTTTGAGGAAAAAGGAAACTTGATCTAATTTCCCACTGAACTTTTTCAAGGATTGCAGCAAGGTACTGCTGGGATCTTCTCTGGATGTTCTCCTTGCAGAAGAGAAAGGAGTGGCTACAGAGGTTGATTTTAGCCTGAAGTGGAAAAATGACATTGCTCCTTTCCACTTCAGAGGAGGAAAAGAAAGATGGCTTCTTTTCCATGAACATGGGAAATGTCATTTTCTTGGATGCATTACCAAGCTGGGGAAGGGATGTTCGCATCTGGTGCATATATGGCATTCTGCCTGAAGACAAAATCCACTGAGAGGAAACTGCCCTTTGATAGTAGATTCTAACACAGTGTTTCTCAACCTTGACAATTTTAAGGCATGTGGACTTCAATTCCCAGAATTCCACAGCCAGCAATGCTGGCTATGGAATTCTGGGAGTTGAAGTCCACATGCCTTAAAATTGTCAAGGTTGAGAAACACTGTTCTAACAGTAGTTACTTAGCATAAAGCCTGAAGTTAGATGTGCATGTAAAGACCATCTCATATTTATGGTTGAGATGTTTCTTGATGTATAAGAAATACTGTACAATATACCAAGCACAAAGATGCTAGACATTGTAAAGTAACAGAATGTGTCACACTGATTAAATGGAATGATGCAGGAAATAGACATGGCATCACAACCTTTCTTATTAATGAAAGGTCCTTATTCCGAAGAAGATTGCATTGCCTCATAGTTTCTGCTGTTTCTTAAGAAATGAGCTACATTGTTCAACAAACCAAATAACCTCTCTGGTAATTTATATAATGTAGAAATGAGCCAGAAAAAAAAAAGTCTATGTGTATTTTGGGGGAAAGATACTGGAGAATGCGTGCAGGAGTTACATAAAAACAAGCGTATTTGTAGGCAAATGTGATGGGAAGCTGAAAACTGAACATAATTTTGGGAATTGTGATGCCAAAAGTATTCTGATTGCTTAAATGCAGAAGCCAATCAGTCATTCATGATTTTTGGGACATTCTTTGTATTTGTAAAAAAGATGTGTATGTCAAGAGTGAAATTGGTGGTTTCTTCCATAGCACACTAACATTTATTCTTTAAGTAGCAATAGCCATAGCACTTAGACTTATATAGGGCTTCACAGTGCTTTACAGCCCTATCTAAGCGGTTTACAGAGTCAGCATATTGCCCCCAAGAACATTGGTCTACAAATTTTGGGAAATTATTGACCTCCAAGATAAAATGTGCTAATTCTTACCTATTTTGATTAGATGAATTAGAAAACAGGTAGTCAAGGCGCTGGTTGGCTAAGGTTTTCAAGATATTTCACAATAAATATATTCCACAATAAATAAATATATTTGCCTACAAGGGAGAGAGGTGTCTAATGATCATGATGTCTCGCAACTTCTTGACAAAGTATGGTAGAACAGTGAAAATGGTACCACATGGAAGTGTATAAATTTATCTTCACTTTGAAACTAAAGCTGATTACCTAACAGTAATTTATTGTTCTTTTATTGCCAGGCACATTTGTCTTAGTCAGTTCTATACATCATATAGTTACATCTGGTGGCTTGTGAAAGTATCATTGCCTAACATTTCCAAGGAACAGTTGTGTGAAGCCAAGATGCCTCAAATCTGTGTAAACAATGCAGGTATCTTTTGCTTCAGTTGTGGTGAGGTTACATTTGCATCTCAAAAGTGCAGTATGACTGCCGTGGTAAAAAAGGCATACCACCTATATTTTGGATGAAAAATAGGGGATCAGGACAAGAGTTAGGTCCCTCATTATTGTTACATTACATGTGCAACTTATCTGCATCATTGGCTAAGCAAGAAGAAAAGGTCCGTGCCTTTCACAGTCCCAATGGTGTTGAGGGAACCCACCAACCATGCTATTTTTGCATGGTTCCCCCAATTTGCAAAAGAGATCTCAAGAAAGGAGAAGTGGACAGTGGAATATCCAGGCATTCCATTCGCACTGTGTCCTGTACCCCATGGTGAGGATTTGCCAATTCCAGATCCACCAGAATCCTACTCTCAGATGGTGATAAAGACGATAAGCAGGATGCAACTGATCTGGAGCCATCTATGTCAGTGGACCCAAACTTTAGCCCACCATATTTTCCTCCTGAACCACTTCTAATTTCAGAGAGTGAATTAAATGACCTGGTCAGGGATTTGGAATTGCCTCAGAGTAAGGCAGAGCTACTGGGCTCCAGATTACAACAGTGGAACCTCTTGCAGAGTGAAAAAGCATGAAAATATTACATGAAAAACCATTAAATGAGTGGAAAGTTATGCTAGTGGTATCAATAAAAAGATAAATTTATAATGATTGGTGTGGAACCATTCTCATTGCTGTATCACATTTTGTAGAAAAGTTATAGAGCATAATCGCACATCCCCCTCGTAATTTTGAACTTTTTTGATGCAATTTTGACCTGAAGCTGTATCTTGGAAACTGGAGCCAATGAATACTCAGGACTTAATTTTCCTTTATCAGTGACCCAATTCTGGTAAAATTGAGTTACTTTCATTTCCAAGGCTTTCTCCTTGTAGATAAGTGCAGTCTAGGTCCTTATTTTACCGAACCTCGGAAGGATGGAAGTCTGAGTCAACCTTGAGCCCCGGTGAGGATTGAACTGCTGGCAGCCGGCAGTCAGCAGAATTAGCCTGCAGTACTGCATTCTAACCACAGCGACACCACGCCTAGAAGATTCTAAAAGTATTAAGTCAGATGGGGCATAAGCATATTAATGCTGTTGAATAGTGGTGTGTCAGGACCTCAGTATAACTAGAAGACCAGAATTGTTTCTAGCCTTTCTTCCATTGGCAATTATCTTCTTTTGGTAACCTTCCTTAACAGAATCAACAGATCAGCTAGCATGGAAGAAATCAGCCCATCTAGAAGACCTTTCCTTTGCCTGTCCGTAGGTCTTCAGTCCCCTTTAGCTTTTCTTTACCTATATGGAGCGTGTATTAACCAGATTAGTACCCGCTTTTTATGTGGCAAGACAAAAATATGGTTTGCAGAAGTAACTTAAAGCAGTTCAGGAAACAACTGACAAAATAGAAAAGGTTGCTTCAACGTAACTGTCTAAAACATTAGTAATATTATTACCTAAGGAAGAGAGTATTTTTATTAACAAAGATATTATTCCAAAGAGCCAGGAAAAAAATTCTGAAAGAAAAATCAGCCTTATAAAGCGTATTGAAGTAGGGAATACTCTTATTCAGGTGACAGATTCCACATCATCTTCAGAGATCCTTGTTTCTCTATTACCGTACTCTTTTTCCAGAAATCGCTAAGGTTTCATTCCTATCACAAACGCTTAGTTCTCATTTGGCTACCATTGAAGTCCATACCTTACAGCAGGAATCCCCAACGCCCAGGCTGTGGCCCATTGCTGGGCTGTGGCCTATTTGGAACTGGGCTGTGTGAGTGGTGGACCAGCGCCTACTCCTGAGTGTGCAGCTCGACTTGCATGAGCGGTGGGCCAGCATGCTTGTACACGCAGCTCAGCTTGCACAAGTCGCTTTACAGCTCATGCAGCCCAGTTCTCCTGTCCCCCCTTCCCCCCAGCTGGGCCACCAAGCAAAGGTTGGGGACCACTTCCTTATATTTAGTGCTTCTAGCAGCCTTAGTTCTATTTAGGCCAGGGGTTCTCAACCTTGGCAACTTTAAGACTTGTGGACTTCAACTCCCAGAATTCCTCAGCCAGCAAAGCTGGCTGAGGAATTCTGGGAGTTGAAGTCCACAAGTCTTAAAGTTGCCAAGGTTGAGAACCCCTGATAGGCAGTATTTCATATATTGCTCTTAATTCATGAGGAACCCTTTCCCTTTTGAAGTCAATCTTAATTCATGAGTAGCTACTTTCGTCTTGAAGTCGTCTTAACTTTTGTCATTCTGCAGATCTTGAAATTCTTGTAAGCCAGTTGATGCTTTTTCTATAGCAACAATTTTGTACAGTAGTATTTGGACAATGAGTTCAATATAAACATTTAGGATTTAGGATATACTTTATATATACTGCAGTATCTGGATTTCATCTTCTTTGTAATATAAACAGACTGTAAGTATCATGATGGGATAGAAACTTTTTCCTGCTGATTGTTTACTTTATCTCATCTGCAGCCATGAGCCTCTGTTGTTTTAAAAACTGACAATTATCCAAAATTGACAATAACTTGTAATCTCTGATGAATAAGATTTACTTTCAATTTATTTAGTAAAGAAGCAACAAAAGTGAAGAATTGTCTTTGCTTTTCATTTCATATTTTTAATACATATGCAATTCTGCAATTTGCACTGGAAGGTGGAAAAACAAAACAAAAAAAATGTTTATGCGTTAAGTAGTCCACTGATACTTTTAAAAATGCCAGGGCTGTAAGCTAAATTGGAAAGTGGAAAAAAATATCACAGAATAAAACAGTGGTAAACCACTAATGTATCACTGCCAGAAAAGCTACGTGGTTTGAATTTATGAAAATCTCAGGAGTGTTAAGTTTCACTTATTTTACCTTTATGCACAGACTGTGCTTTCTGAAACAAAAAGATAATTTTTAAACAAAGAGAATCAAAGACCATGGTAGTAAAAAGTTTGAGAACAGAACGTTCCATTTCCTCTTTGGACCATGCCAAAGCTCTTCCACCATGCTGTTGTGGGTATGGTTCAGACTTAAAAGGATTAATTTTTGGAAGTCATTGAAGTGCCTTTAAAATGGTATCCACAGGAGGCTCAGCATGGTCTAGAGGGGGAATGAAACATTCCAGAGTTCTATGGAAAAATCTCTTTTCCTGAACTGGTGAATTTTGCATATCCCTACAGAAGATCACAAATATTCCTTTCTTAATCCAGTGGTGCTGTTTTTTTGGTTGATTTACAAATCTCAAAATTTCCAGAAGTCTAAAACTGAACATGAGGAGGATCCCCAAATGCTGGAAGCAGCAAGAAAAATAATTCTTAGCCAGAAGGCAACCATCCTCTTTTGCAGAGACAGCTGCAGAAAGAACCCTTCCAGCTTCTTCTGGAGGAGTTGGAGAAGATAGAATAAATTGGCTTAGAAGGAAATTCCTTAGCTGAAGGTTTTGGCTGTAATCCATTTCACTAAAGTTATTAGGGAAGTATTGGCATTAGTAATTGAACTCTTATCTTAAAGACTAGAGGAACAAAATACAAATAAGCACATATGTATCTGGCAGAACAGAATGGAGGAAACTAGCAAACAATCCTTTGGTAAGATTTGAAAGTTGACTTTTTGGATTAGGAAGAGAGAACAGTGGATTGGAAAAGAATCGGCCTCATTCTGCTACTAGTAAAGATAATGGTTGCCTACACTGAGATAAAAATCACAAGATAACATAAAGCATTGAATACATGATGGTCTATATAAAACAGTGGTTCTCAACCTTTTTCAGGTTGAGACCCCACTTGTCCCGCCCATGCGCGCCGCGACCCTGACCAGGGCGCGCGCGTACGCACAAAAATTTTTTTAAAAAAAAAATTAAAAAAAACAAAAACAAAATGGCAGACCGCGACGGGCAGATCCACGCATGCGCGGATCGGCCCATCACGCGCCGCGCATGCGCGGATCCGCCCGTTGCGATCCGCCATTTTTTAAAATTTTTAAAATTTTTTTAATTTTTTTTTGTGCGTGCGCTGCGCATGCGCGGATCGGCCTGTCACGCGCACACCACGCATGCGCGGATCCACCCATCGCGGTCTGCCATTTTGTTTTTGTTTTTTTTATTTTTTTATTTTTTTTTAATTTTTTTAAATTTTTTTTTTCAGCACGATGGGCAGATCTGCGCATGCACACCACGCGCGCCGAAAAAAAATAAAAAAAAAATAAAAAAGAAAATTAAATTTTTTTTTAAAAAACAACAAAATGGCGGACTGCAGTGTCCGGCGACCCCCGCGAAACGGTCATTTGACCCCAAATGGGGTCGCGACCCATAGGTTGAGAACCGCTGATATAAAATCTTAATACTAAATATTATTATCAGATTATACTAATACTCTCTACAAATGAATATCCGTTAGGATCCAATGTGTGGATCTCTGTGCTGGTTCATCTCTGTGGCTGAACCTCAGGAACTGGTTTTTGTCTCTTTCCCACACCTGATTGTTGTGTCTTCCTCCAGGATCTCAGTTTGCCCAATGGTACTCCTGTAGATACTTCTAGTCCAGCCTCTTCTTCCTCGCTTCTTAATAGACTACAGCTGGATGATGACTTGGACGGGGAGATGAGGGATCTCTTTGTCACCGTTGATGATCCCAAAAAGCATGTCTGTACGATGGAGACTTACATCACTTACCGCGTCACAACTAAGGTACCACAAGATAAGTTGCTCTGTTCAGAATCTTATTTTTTTTTATGAAAAACAACTTTACTCTCTTTCGGGTTCCTTGAAATGCTTAGTAGCAGCTGGATTCCCATGCGTTCTAAAAGTTTGTTTCCTC
The DNA here is from genome assembly GCA_034064705.1 of Bothrops alternatus. Taxonomy (NCBI): domain Eukaryota; kingdom Metazoa; phylum Chordata; class Lepidosauria; order Squamata; family Viperidae; genus Bothrops; species Bothrops alternatus. The sequence goes on from JARGCV010000087.1 coordinate 10,289,818, forward strand.
TTGTTCTAAGAGTATTTGTCAAATTGTCAAGTCAGAATTTATTGCTTTCTTCTTGTAGAAGAAACTAAAATAATCTGCCTATTGCAGTGTTTCTCAACCTTGACAATTTTAAGGCATGTGGACTTCAACTCCCAGAATTCCACAGCCAGCACTGCTGGCTGTGGAATTCTGGGAGTTGAAGTCCACATGTCTTAAAATTGTCAAGGTTGAGAAACACTGGCCTATTGGGAGCAGGCAAGAGCCCCTTGCAGTACATTTGGTTTCCTTCGCTTGGTTAAGATCTAAAATACTTTCCATTTCTAATTGGTGTTAGTTGCATGTTTTGAACATCAATAATGGAAAGGCTTCTACAGCCTACCCAGTTTCAAATAAGAATGAAAATCTTGACCTCAACCCATTGGAGAACACGGTACCTTTCCCTGTGCTTATAGTCTTCAAAAAAAAAAATTAGGACATTGAAGGAAAAAAAAGGATGGGGAAAGGAAAGGGAAGTAAGATTATTCAGGTAAAAGTAAAATGGTTTGCATGGACACAACCGTATTATGTTCTTGGCATTCTCTGAGGATTTTTCCTTCTGGAAATTTGAGAACTGTGGCTATATGAAAAGTAAAATAAAACACTATCCTAGATGAAAACACTTTTTGTATCACATCCAAGTAAACGACATAAGTATGTGTGTGCAACCACCAGAAACTGAGCTTAACTCGAAAAAGACACATATGTGTGGCTTGTAACTATAGATGAGACAACAACTTGATTTTGGATTTGTTATAGAAAGAAATTCCTTTTAAAATCAAAAGGGTAGAATTTTGCATAAATGTTGTAGAGATAGATTGCATAAATGTAAATAATCTTTGCCCACAAATTTGCTCTTGCCAAAATTCAAATTTTTCTCTCCGAAGACCTTTTTCTTCTGTCTTTTGGGCATATCATAGTAGGACCATCACACATTATTCCATGCACAACCTGAGAACTGTTCTGTCTGGTTTCTCTCTCAGCTCATTAAAAGCGACGTAAATGTCTTTAAGAGAGATTTATTAAACACATTTCAAAAGGATTCATTTCAAAGCCAACTGTAGACATTTTGCTGGCAAAAACATCTAAGACTAAAATATTTACATTTAGATTACAACAAACTCTTGCCAAACCTCCCAATTACTCACTCCGTCTTTATCACAGTGTCCGATACTTCATTATCCTTCGCTAGGTTTTCAAAACATCAGACTGTCAAAGCATTGCACAAGTTTCCAAACCTCTCATTGATAAACGTTGCCCGTAGCAAGGGCGTAGTCTACTTCCCCCCTTCTAATATAGTGTCCGATACGTCACTTCCCCCCATTACTTCCTTTTTCCAATTAACTGACACCTTCGCTTATCAAACCTTCTGAACCTCGGATCAATCCATTGCTCGTCTTGCTCTAAATCTGAGTCATCAGTTAGAGAGCCTGAATCAGAATGCATACAAAACTCCTCATTGTCTGATTCGGCTGTCGGGGGGGGGGAAATACCCAGAGGGGCCGGCTTGTGCTTCCTCATTCTCTGATATGTCATCATCCAGTCGTGAGACACCCACAACAAGAACTACCACAACGCTGTATCTCTGTAAGTTGCCTGAGAAGGGAAGATTCAGAATTTGTTTTGTTTTCTTCAGTTGCTTGAGTGACTGAGCTTGTGAAATGCTGCACAGTTTGCAAAAGGAATTAAACACGAACTTTGCAGCGTTCAGAAAGAATGTATTTTATTTAAGAGGTGCAGAACATTCATTTTCATGCAGTAGACCTTCTTGTTCTCTTACCACTTTTGATGTTTGTTCTTTTGTTCCAGACCACTCGAGCTGAGTTCGACTTGCCAGAATATTCAATGCGCCGAAGATACCAGGATTTTGATTGGCTCAAGAATAAACTGGAGGAATCTCAGCCAACTCATCTCATTCCTGTAGGTAGTAAGTCGGAATCACCAGCACACAATTGTTATTTTTTTAAAAAAAAAAAACAGTGTTCATTTCCCATTATTATTCGTCCATACAGTCCCTGAGAATTGGACACAACTGAATGGAGGAAAAAATGGATTCAGGATATATCAAGATGTCAATTGCACACTGAACATTTTCCGTTGAACTAAGTTATGAGTCAGAGTTTTAATTTTATAAAATTTGATTTATAGCTTTCTAATAATTGATTTAGATTTTAATTCCAGAATCCTACTGGACTTCTTGAAACTGCACGTTTTTATGAATAAATAGTTGCTTGTTGTTGATGTACTTTGCTTGTTGTTGATGTACTACAGGTAGTCCTCCACTTATAACCATTTGTTTAGTGACTGTTAGACGTTACAATGGCACTGAAAAAGTGACTTATGAACGTTTTTCACCTTTATCACCATTGCCGCATCCCCATGGTCATATGTTCAAAATTCAGATGCTTAGCCACTGACTCACATTTATGAGAATTGCAGTGTCCCTGGGTCATCTGATCACCCTTTACGACCTGACAGTGGGGAAACCAGATTCACTTAACAACCATGTCAACTGCAGTGATTTACTTAACAACTGTGGCAAGAAAGGTTGTAAAATTGGGAAAATTTTACTTAACAACTTTCTCACATGGCAACAGAAATTTGAGACTCTGTTATAGTTGTAAGTTGAGGACTACCTGTATTTGATTTTACATGCTCACTTTCAAATCATGTTATCTAATAGCACTTTCTTTTTTATAAAGTGGGTTAGTCTATTAGATTGACTTCGTCTACTGGGATCTTTGGGATTTTTAACATGCATTTTAATTCATCTTCTACTCCCTGACATTAACAACCTGAAGGTGACTGAAAATTGCCACCACTGTGAGATTTAAAATGCATGTTTGGGAAGTACTAGTGGCAAAATGGTTGTCCTCATAAACATCAATGTTAATATTCAGAAATGGAAAATAATTTGCAGCTGATGTGACCTTATGGTGTTAGCAGTGCAGTCTTAACTATATTTTATTGTTAACTCCGAGATTGCAATGATAAGCTGGCAACTAACAGCGGGCCATGATGACTGAGTCACAACTTCTCTTAGTGCTCTGCAGGGAATAAAGTGTTCTTAAAACAGCCAGATGTCTTTGAGATAAAACAGAAGGACAAGGCGGGCTGTGGGGAGGAAGTATTGCCTGGTTAACTGGCCTGAGAGTCTGAGTTCACGCAAATCCAAAGAAAATGCAAAGCCTCTGACTCATTCTGGGTTTGGGACCAAGGGAAAAACTGATTCTGCTACCAGAACAGGTGTATCCTGAACATCAGGGAGAGATGTCAGGTTCCAAGGTGGATTTTAATTCCCCCACAATTATCTAGATATTAATGCAAAAATTACTGTACACACACACAAGCACACGCGTGCATATACATGTATGCATGCATACACAGACACATCCCTATGAATTTTGTTTCCTGTAACTTTCTTCCTCCCCTTCCCAGCCTCTTCCAGAAAAATTTGTAGTCAAAGGTGTTGTTGACCGTTTTTCAGAAGAATTTGTTGAGACGAGGAGAAAGGCCTTGGATAAATTCTTAAAAAGGATTGCGGACCATCCAGTACTTTCTTTCAATGAACATTTTCATGTATTTCTTACAGCCAAAGTAAGTAAATTTGAATCCACACAGAATTTGATTTTCAAAACGTGTAATTAGAGGTGCAAGTCCTTAGAATATGAACATTTCCTTGCAGCAACATTAGTACACATTTCTTTAATTCATTAGTGTTGGGCACTGTCTTTTAGTATAGAGCTCATAGTGTTTAGAGAACAATAAAACACAACTGAATTTTTCAGTAGCCAAGAACACTCTTCTTTTCTTCAGTTACTTCACTTTGATGTTGTCATTGCTTTTAAAAACAGTCACTTAGGTATTGCTAAGAATTTTCTACTTTTTAAAATCACCCATATGGTCCACAGTTTAACTATAACAAATTCAGTGGGATGAACATGACTGTTTCTTGATCAGACAGTTCTATGAGGGTGAATACTTTGAGCAGAGCTGTAAATTTATTAACCATTCTGTCAATACCAGGATCTTAATGCTTACAAAAAACAAGGAATGGCTTTGCTTACTAAGATGGGAGAATCGGTAAAATATGTCACAGGAAGCTACAAATTAAGAAGTCGACCGTTGGAGTTTGCTGCCATGGGTGACTATCTAGACACGTTTTCTCTGAAGCTAGGAACTATTGATAGAATAGCACAGCGGATAATCAAAGAGGAAGTGGGTAAGTAGGACTTATAGGTTCCCTTGTAACTCACAATTTGTTTTCAAGAAACAAATTGTGAAAGATGCATGCATTCATCCTCTCTTGGATGTAAATTTGTTGTGTTGCATAAGGAACTGTGCAAAAAGATTTTGGAAAGACACGTTGGGCATAGTTGTTAAATTGTTAAATTCCTATGTATCTCTTCTCCTTATTTTGCTTCTTATGATACTGTTTTTCTCCAAAGTTTTCCCAAGTGTGAATAGTTTCTGATTTGCTTAGCTTCTTGCCAAACGTGAATATTTCCTTTCAAAATTGAATTTGATTTTTTTTTTTAAAAAAAGGTCTCATAATCTTGAAACACAGAATCTTCTGTCCCTCGTTTTTATCTGCTGCAGAATATTTAGTGGAACTACGAGAATATGGTCCTGTTTATTCAACCTGGAGTGCACTAGAAACAGAGGTGTCTGAACCTCTTGAAGGAGTATCAGCCTGCATTGGAAACTGTTGCACAGCCCTTGAGGAATTGAGCGAAGATATGACTGAAGACTTTCTGCCTGTTTTACGAGAATATATCCTATATTCAGATTCCATGAAGGTAATGTGCAGATTGCAAGATAGATCTCTGTACATGCCTTGAATAGCGCTCCAAATGCTTTCTTTAAAGGAAAGATAACTCTTTGACCCATCACTTGAAATTCTACATGTTTTAATTAAAAAAACTCCACTTTAGCATCCTTGAAACTATGTGTTTCTGCCTCCAGAATACAAACTGACGGAACAATGAATGCAAACTTTTATTGCTCGCGTAGATGTAAACTGGCTTTTGATTAATAATAATTTCCACCGTCAGAGCTATTTTTCAGAAATGTGTTCTTTTCTAGAGCAAATTTCCTTTTTTCTATTACTTCAGGTGATTTGCTCTCAGTTTAGTGATGTTTATAGTTAAGCAGAGTTATTTGAAACTTTGAGCCTGGAATGTAATTTATGGTTTTATTCTTCAAATCCTGGAATAGTTCAGTGCCAGTCATGCTAAAGATTGGGTAGGGAGAAGCCGATAGTTTGTCAACAAACTGCAGATGAAGACAGAGGATTATTACCCACTAGTCCCCCACAAAGGTCTAGCATATCTATCCCATGTGGTATCTCTCAGTTTTGGCTAACCGTGGTTCACATGTGACATAGGACTTTTGCATTGTATAATGTGTTTTTTCTCTCTATAACACACATACACACACACACACAGGTGGGTTGTTGCCATCAGAATGGAGAGTTAAAATCTTGCTTGCTACATATCCATCCTATATTTAGATTTCATAGCCAACCACAATAGAGGATTTGCTGTTTAAATGTAATCCAATTGTGTGTTTCTGGTATATGACTTAACCATATGTAGATTGTGGGAGTTACAAGAGGGCCAGGTTGTGTGGTCTTCATGCTGACTGCTGTTGCATTTTTTTAAAAAGCAGAGCAATAAGAACTCTTGGGATGAGACAGAACCACTGGGCAGAGTTAGTACAAACAGTCCCCAGTGGAATGTTTGGACATTCGGCAAGGAGTTAGTTTTTTAATGTTAATATTGTTTGTGCTAGAGTAGTTTAAAATATTTGAAATACTCTCAACGGGCAAATGCACTCTGTTGTCCTCGGATCTCTCTTGAGAAACTGCAACTGTTTTGTTTGAGAAATCTGCAATCTCTCCAGGCTTAATTTTAAAAGAAAAAAGAAGTTGGTATCTTTTTTTTAGCAATAAAACGCAGCATAATGCAGGGGTGGACGATTCATTTTTCCAAGGGGCTGCATGAGAAACTGGGATTTTATGGAGGGCTCAACCAATAGGCTGAACTTAATTCTGCTGCCACCTCGTGTTGACGGAGGAGGGAGCCTCGCCTCACCACTCTTTTGCCGCAAGTGCAGAAAAGTTTTTTTTCACCAGCCAACTAAAGGAGTGCACTCAGCTTCTTCTTCCTCCCCCACTTATTTACATTTCATTTTCTAATTTCTGACTGACCTTATGCGGGCCAGATAGGGACAGTCAAAGGACTGGATATGGCCCAGGAGCTGTAAAATGCCCAGGTTTGGGCAAAATATAATATATATTTCTTTGTTTTTATTAGTCATCTTGGCTAAAGAATGACCCAATTTGCTTTCTCCTACCGTCATTTAAACTCAAAAGGAATAGCTAGCATGTAGCTAACTTCTAAGACTTTTTTTTTTTTTTGAAAGGGAGCTAGTTCAGTAGTACAGCACATCTTTTGCATGCTGGGGACTTGGGCTTTCAACCCATGGCACCTTCATTTTAAAAAAAAAATAGTGAGAAAGTCTTATGAGAACACTGCAAGCTGCTGCTGCTACTACTGGGTTATGTGGCTACATAATTTGACCTGAATGACTTTCGTATTTACAGATAGTCAGTGAACCATTTGTTCAGCCACCGTTCAAAGTTATGTTGGCACTGAATACATGATATATGCCTGGTCTTTGAATTTATGACTGTGGCAGCACTCCGATGGTCACTAGATCAAAATTCTGGCTCTTGGTTGCCTGCCAGGACTTTGTGACTGCAGGGGTGTGCTTCGATTTTCTTTACCCACCTCTTTGGCCATTTGGTCACCTCTGCCAGCCGCAAAAGAGCAGACATGGAGGAGAGAGAGGTGTGGGGGGGAACTAAAGAGAATGCAGTTCCTTATTTTACTGTGCTTGGGGCTGAGATGGTGACAACTGGGACTGCCAGAATTACGGTCACTAAGTGAAGTGGTCACATAATGTCATCCTTTACAATGGAAATTTAATGGGAGTTCTGGTTCCAATTACTTGGCTGTCAGCTGAGGAGCACCTGTACTATGACAAATAGCTGAAAATCCTTCGCCTAAATTGCAGTCTTAACTTAATTCTGTTCAAGTTGATTTCTTTCAACTCTGCACGCTATCTTGCCGAATATATATATTTGTAAAAAGGCCCCCAAATAACATTTTAAGATATAAATGAAGAAGAAGATAGATGTAAATAAAGGAAATAGATTTCCTGAGTTTGTGCATTTACTGGCTACGCATCCATCACAAGCTGCCTGCCATATTTCAGTATGATTTTCCTGGTTGGGTAAACGGAAGATGCATGTGTTAAGGCAATCTGAGGCATTTACATTGTTAATGATTGCTGATGGGAGGAGGTATGAGCATTGATATGACCAAGCCTTATTTATACATTGATCTGAACACAGGCTTAAACGGCGAGGGAGACTGAGCTGTGGATATTGCATCTGTTCTCTGTATTTTTTGTCCTTTGTCAATCTTCAGTCTTAGACTTGGTCCACTTAAGTGAAGATTGTAGTTTTTGCTCATATATTGCTGAAGAGATGAAGCACTGACTCTAGGCATAAGAGTGGAATAATATATGGATGGATGGATAGATGAATAAATAAAATATGTATGCAAAAGCAAAAGAGTTGTACACTTAACAAATAAGGGGATCTTTGTTTTAAAAAAAAAACCCTTAACTGGTGGGGAGGCTGACAGATGCTAGTTTGTGAAGAACCCACCTTTTATAAAGAAAAAAAAAATCTGAATTTTGATCATGTGACCATGGGGATGCTGCAACGGTCGTATGAAAAAGGTCATAAGTCACTTTTTTTTAGTACCATTGTAATTTTGGTCACTAAACGAATGCTTGTAAGTTGAAGATTACCTGCGTTATTTTTTTCTGAATCACTGTGGTTTCCAGATGTATTGTGCTTGTCATCACTATGCAGAAAATGAGATCTAGAAAAATGAAGCTTTCCTGTACAGATAGTCTTTGACTTACAACTCTCTAAGCTTGCTTGTTTTCTTGTAGACTTTTCATACCCAAACTAGGTAACATCATCAGTGCTAGTAAGGAGTGCGGTTTGCTGGCAGTTTATATTCTGGTGGCTTGCCCTGTCAGTGTTGGTGGGGGTGGTCTTAGAGATTCTTTGGTTGGGCTGTTTACTATTGACTCTTGATTGGGTATTGTTTACTTGATTGTTGATCAGAAGTTAACCTTGGAGTTAATCTATGCTGATCTGGGTGCTGATTGCTGGTGGAGAGGTGTCTGGGTCTTTTTGTTCCCTTTTGGGCTGGTTGTGTGAAAACAGTTTTAAGTCACTTTTTTTCCAGTGTTGTAACTTCGAACAGTCATTAAATGAACTACAGAACTACCTATAGTACAACAAGAGACTATTGACTTTTACATTCTCCAGCGAATCCACCGATGGAGAGTTCTGCAGCAGATTGTTGAGCCCTAGTAAGAGATAGCCTAGACTCCCACCCAAAGGGACATTAGAGGGCTTGGGTACGTCCCATCGGTGGATTCGCAATCCACCCATGCTGGAGAAGAAGCGTTGGCTTACCTGAACGTCTTTTCTCAGCATGGGGGGGATGGAGAATCCACACCCTCCTCTAGCTAGTCTAGGCAGGTTTTCTCTTACAGGACTCTTGAATGGAGCTACACGGTCCGACCTTCTTGAAAGCTTCGCCTGGCAAAAACTGGGAACATCCGGCCGGAGGCGGGGCTAAAATTCAGACCTAGTCAATCAAATGGGCAAATAGGCTATGTTAACCCATCGGTGGATTCTCCATCCCCCCATGCTGAGAAAAGACGTTCAGGTAAGCCAACGCTTCATTTCTTTAATTAATTGCAGCACTTTTTTCTCTCTTCTCTCCTCTTAGAATGTGTTGAAGAAAAGAGATCAAGTTCAAGCAGAATATGAAGCCAAACTAGAAGCTGTGGTCCTCAAGAGAGAAGACCGTCCCAAGGTTTGCTCTGGGGGAGAAGCTTTTAAATTGAATGAGGAGTCTGTTCAATGGTTTATTTTACTGAAGGTTTCCAATAACGTTTTCTATACATTGGGTAGTAGCGTCTTGTTTCAATTAAATACCAACACTATTGAACTGAGACTAAGAATGTGGGTGAGGTTTGTGAAAGAAGTTATTTTGAAAATAAGCAAGAATTCTTATGAAGTATAGTATCTCAACTCTATTTAATAATAATTAGTATTATCTGATTTAATTAGAAAACTGTGTCCTGACAGAAGTAGCTTCTATAAATAGTTGAGGCATTGTGAGTCACAATGAGATAAGTTCTTGGTTTTGTTTCCAGACATAATATCATATTTCCTTCAGTTTATTCCTGATAGCTGTTGTGTGTTTCCTTTGTTGCTACAGGGAGTCCTCAACTTATAATCACAATTGAGCCTAAAATTTATGTTCTTAAGTGAGAAATTTGTTAAGTGAGTTTTGCCCCATTTTACGACTTTTCTTGCCACATTTGTTAAGTGAATCAGTGAAGTGGTTAAATTAGTCACACAGTTGTTAAATGAATCTGGCTTCCCTGATTGACTTTGCTTGTCAGAAGGTTGCAAAAGGGGGTCACGGCTCGTGCTTCCGGTTGGTAGCTGGACCGAAGAATGACCAATGCCTGCCATCGTAAATGTGTTCCTCCTCACTACAAGGAAGCTGAACTGTCAAAAGGGGAATCCGTGTGCCTGGATCGCTGTGTCTCCAAGTATTTGGACATTCATGAGCGCATGGGCAAGAAGCTGACAGAACTTTCAATGCAGGATGAAGAACTGATGAAACGGATGCAGCAAGGGACTGGACCTGCCTGAAGTCCGGCTTCTGATTCTCCAACCTATCTCTACACCTTGTGTCTGGACTGGTGTTAATTCTGCCAGTAAAACATCCATACTGTGTTTCCTCCACCAGCTGCTAATGGGGCTGGAGCTCTGCCTTCCTTTTTTTAGGCCTAATAAATGATTATGCCTTGTGAAGGGAAAAAAAAAAAAAAAAAAGGGGGGGGGGTCACGTGACCCCGGGACACCGCAACCGTCATAAATATGAACCAACTGTCAAGCATCCGAATGTAAATCACGTGACCATGGGGATGCTGCAGTGGTCATAAGCGTGGAAAATGGTTGTAGGTCGCTTTTTCCAGTGCCGTTGTAATTTCAAACGGTCACTAAACAAACTGTTGTAAATCAAGGACTGCCTGTATTTGTTCTTGTGCAAGAATCTACAGGTTTGTTTTTTTTAAAATCAGTACTATTTTCTGGAGGAAGTATTAACTCCTTGCCTTGGGAAGTAAATTTCACTGGATTTAATGTACCAAATTCTGTGTGCAATAGCTTGAAAATCTCTCCCAGGACAACATGCAGGAGTGACTCCATTTTGTTGCCTGAACAATCTCATGTTGAAAGAAAAATTCAGCAAAGCTACCCAATATAATATATACCCAAAGGACTTAAAAGCCAGCCATCAACATACCCCAATCAACATCTAAAAAGCCACTTACAACAGACACTATAAATACCACACAGAGAACAGCACACACTCTTCTAAGGAGAGGTTCCCTGAAAATGGGCTCCAGCACCAGGCCAAAAGCTCAGAAGGCAAAGACTCTTGTCCCGGTGACCGACCCAGATTGGATCCTGCTACCCAATATACTTTAGATCTGTGCTGAGAAATTTATATCCATGCAGTCTTGGTTAAAATCCAATACCTTGTCTGGTACATTATCCTTAACTTAGACTGTCCTGATATTTGCATAGGTAAGAAATAAAAAGCTCCTTAGTATACAGGACCCTCATTCATACTTTGTACTTGGCCATTATATATAACTGGCAATTGTAGTAAGTAATGGCTTGAGTGCATATATTCAAGAATAAGTGGAACTTTATGAACTCTGCAGCAATCATTAATCGAGGTACCTGTGAAAAATTGGAAGGTATTTCTGATTCTTCTCAGTCAAGAGGTATCTTTTTATGTCTAAAAAGCTTTCAGAACCTATTTCCACAGCATTGCTTCGTTTTTGGTTTCCAGATGCCCACAGATGTTGAAAAGTGTCAAGACCGGGTAGAGTGCTTTAATGCCGACCTGAAGGCTGACATGGACAGATGGCAGAACAACAAGCGGCAAGATTTTAGGCAGCTGCTGATGGGAATGGCAGATAAAAACATCCAATATTACGAGAAGGTAATGCTCTAAATTTGCCACTAGGAAGATGCAGGAAAGCAGTTGAATGTAATTTTACTGATTAACTTGCTGATGCCCGTTGAGTATAAAGCTGATGTAATAAGCTTTAGAATTGCTCTCTCTTTCTTCCTGGGTGCACTAATCTTGTTAAAGCTTTAGCTGTTTTATACTGCCACTGATGAGGCCGAATCCTGTCCACACAGATAGAGCAGGAAATTACACTTGTAGTTTGCCAGTAAGTGACGGCCCATAGCATAGGTTGACCTTGTACATCATGGGCCAGATTGGCTGCAAATTCTGGGAATTGTCCTTCTAACACATTTGGGAGTCATCTGGTTATAGAAGGCTATTTGTAAGGCCAGCATTAAATCTATTTTGGGTAGGACCTTGCAGAGTTACACTGGTCAAAAAGACACTTGTGTATGTTAAATGATTAAGATCTGCCAGACAATAAAGGTTATCCATCCATCCACCCACCCACCTACCCACCCACCTACCCACCCACCTACCCACCTACCTATCTATCTATCTTGTGTGTGTCAAAAGTATGTGAACTTTGATAGGTGGGAAATCTTGAAAATATAAGCTCCAGTGCATCTGGAAGGTGATAGATTTGGAAATTATATGAGATATCCCACATAAAGAAAGACAATCTACAACAGGTATGTAAACTGCCGCCCTGCAGGCAGGATGCATCATGCCGAAACCGCACCCACCCCATTGCCAGCAATGGGGAAAAAGTCGTATGATATCACGTGACGTTGCGAGTTTGACATGCCTGATCTACAAGGTGTAGAATAACCTATTATTTAATAGAATAGATGGTTATTATCAATTTTATTGATCATATCATAAAATTGTGCCTTTGCAGCTACTGTATTGGAAATGCAAATTGTATTATTTAAGGCCACTTAAGCGTTAAATGACATTATTATAAGATCATTCCTTATGACTATTTGATTTAGAATGACATTATTAATTGTTTTTTTTAAAAAATATTTTATTAGTTTTATAGTTATAAATATAACTCAACTAAATACAATTGTTTACAACTTTTTCAACACAAAACAAAGCATAAAAAACTTACATAGAATAGTTAAAATAACTATAGGTATTGCTCAGCAGCACCCCCTTCACCACATCCCCCTCTTCCTTCCTCCCTACCTCCTACTTCTATCCCCCCACCCTCTCTCCCTCCCTCTCTCTCCACCCTCCTCCTACAACCTCCCTACTTCCCTCCAATCCTTCACTCCTCAATCTCCACCCCCTCCAGATGTGGTTCTGAGGTACTGTCCGAGCAACCCTTCTTTTATCAAAAAGTATATCATGCTTATATAATACCAATATTGCAATTGCATACATTGTAACACCCCCCCCAACCCACCCACCCCCCCCCCGACTTCCCAAATTAATTGTTGTATCTGTTTCTTTCATTCAAATAGTGCCTTACGGCGTGGGAGTCTATTATACCACTGTTGCAAGATAAGACTGAAACCAAATAAGTTGCAGCTTTTTTCTGAATTTCTTCCCTGAATCATGGACATTGGCCAAATGCTCAGAATCACTACCACTAATTATACTGAAGATTTACTATACATCTTGATGATTTTTTTTTCTCCTGGAGAAACACCAAGTGTGCTAATTCTGAACTGTACATTTTTTGGCACTTTTTAACGAAACCATCTTGAACATTCTTACTATGTGAACTTTGGATGATGGAAGTTAAAACAAGAGCACTTTTTCTCTTGGACCACTTTATATTAAATGAAATTGATGAATGGAACACTAAAATCATAATAAAAATAAAGACTCTTAAATGCAAGGTGCCAACTTGCCCTTCCTTTTTTTCAAATCGGTCAGGATAAGGTATGTTGATTGTGACACAACAGGAGTTCCATCTTGGCACCGTCCTGATTTTGCTTTCCTTCATATATAGAAAGGGAATATGATTGATGTAAGACACCTGTTGGATTCTGTTCTCTTTAATGTGAGCTTTTTGTGCAGAATGGGAAATATTTAATTTAATGTAGAAACAGGAGTTGTAATGGTCTCCATATAATATATTGGAAATGTATAGAATATTTGTAAAATGTTTCTAATCTAACCTATGGATATGGTGCACACTCTGACTTCAACTTTGGGATGATAGAGGAAAGAAACTTATATGATTCCCAAAGTTGGTATCCAGTATTGTTTGTTTGCTTTTCTTTAAAAAAGAATGAAAAGCCAGGTAACTTCTTGACTTCTCAAAATGTTTGGTTTATGTGTGTGATAAGCTACTCTTTATGTCATGCCTCAGCTCATGGCAAACTTCTTGTTGTCACCTAACCTTGCTTTTTACTGTGGGAATCATCTTCAAAATAAATTAGTAAAAGGTATTTAAACAAGCACATAGTAACTATAACTACAGTTTTGGGGTTTTTTTTACTGATCAGTTCTGAAATAAATTGACACATTTAAGGAATCTGGAGGGAAGCTACTCCTTTTCCCTACTAAATGGATCAACTCAGCTTTTCAAGTGCTTCTGATATTGTCTTTGTTCTTGTTTTTTTAATTTTCGTTCAATAGATATTTATCTGGGGGCATTCTGTGGTCATTGTACCTTTGAAAGGGAGAAGTGCAACCAAAATGGAGCCTTGATATAAGGTTTCTTGCTTCATTTATTTTATAAGAATACCTTGGATTTTTTTTTATATACAATAGCCATAAAAGCCCGGAAGTGTAAGATTTGAAAGTAATGTTTTGCTCAATAGCAAAGAAACCTCCAACACACTGAATTAAATCTGAATTTATTCATGTACAACATTTGTGAACTAGAACCTACATCTTTAGATGCACGAGATAATGTGGACTGTGATCTCTGAAAACTTTCTGCCTTCCTCAGTGTATTCTTCTCCAGACCTGTTAGGTTACAATTCCTGTTCTCAAGCAATTTGGCTATCATGGCTGGGCTGATAAAACTTAACAGTTCTGCATAGTATATAATCCATCGTGTTAATGAAAAGTAGCTTAAATAATGCTTTAAAGTACTTTGAAACATTTTGATGGTTGATTGCTAAACAGACTAACATAGTTTTGTCAGCATTGCTCTATAACAGCTATAACACTAGCATTTTTCTGTTCTTATTATCTACGATCGTTGAGTGTTTAAACTATTGGAATGCCACCCACATAAAATTCACAAAGAGCATTCTTGAGCTTCAGTTATATTTTTCTCAAGTTTTAATTGTTTGGATACCGGTCTCCTAAATCTCTTGTTAACTTGAAGGAAAGTGGAAAATCTGTGTCAGGAGAATTTCTGGAAATGAACTTCTGAAATCATGGCAGTTTTTAGAACCTGTGACGCTTGAGTCTAAATTAATTAAAATCAGTAACTTAAAATGTATGCTTTTGTATGTTAATTCAGGCACATTTCTGGTGGTGCATCTCAAATGTGATATTTGCTTAGGTAAGGAAATTTCACCTGCTCTAAGTTTAGACGATTAGATTTACATAAGTAAATTGAAAGGATTAGGGTTCAGATAATAGATACTGCCATAAAATCCTTGTTTGTAAAAGAGGGGAAAAAAGGAGAATTGTCTGTTCCAACACCCACAAAAGCACCATAGAGAAGAGGTGCAGTTGTTCCCCTGTATCTGGGTAGCACAATTTAATTGTATTAGAAAACTGCCTCCCATTCATTTTCAGAGCTGGGAAAAAGTCATACTTTCCCTGCAGCGTTTTCTTTTTCTTAACTCATTAGTGTTAGAATTTAGCAGCTTCTCTTACTCCAACTGCTTGTATTTCTAAATTACATAGGCAGATTTTCTTACATATTACTTCACTTTGCTCTAATTAGAATAGATAAGCTGTATTCTTTCTGCTGTGGCCTCCTCATTCATTTGAATGAATACAGTAGGAGCCAATTTGGGGGCTAAATGGACCAAACAAAAATAAGGCAAGTACTCCTGCTTACTCCACCTTGCCCCCACCCCATTGCTCACAGATGTATCACAGTTGCCAGCCCTGTATTTGTTATCCTAAAATCAAACTGAATCCTAATGTTGATGTTTGACCACTAGAGGGTGAACTAATTTTCTTTTTTCAGCAGCTATAAAAGTTTTTCAATTTATAGCCAAAAGTTTTTATTTTAAATGTCAACTTATTCAATTATGTGCTTATTTTTTCCCATTAAAATGGTTTATTTTATTTTTTAAAAAAATCTGTTTTTTTACATAATCACCTTAATATTTGGTAAACATCGTGTTGTTTGGATTTATCTTTAAAAAACAATAACAATTAGTTTCTATAATTCTATAGTCCACATAATAGCTTTGCTTGATGTTCTCTTCTTCCAAAAATGTTCTCTTTTGCCATCCTTGAATTAATACAATTCTTATTATTTGGATAAATAACAAATATAGAAATTTTTCTAATATTTCTGCAAATAACCACATTGATATAAAACTTCTTTTCTAACTGATCATCTTGATCAAGATGATCAATTATAAGTGCTTATTATAATTGTTAATTATAACTGTTTGGCTGAGAAATGTTCTTTTTTCTTCCGAGACCTTATTTATTCTTTCTAACTCAGGCTATGGCAGTGATGGCGAACCTTTTAGAGACCGAGTGCCCAAACTGCAACCCAAAACCCACTTATGCATCGTCGAGTGCCGGGTGGGTGTGGCCCATTGGGTGGGCGTGGCCCATTGGGTGGGCGTCGCTGCGGTGGTAATGGCAGACTGGGTGAAACTAAAAAGTTCAATCAATCAATTCCAACTTTGCAAGATCTTTTTTTTTTCCCCCGGAGAAATTGAAATTGATTGATTGAAACCCCCCTTTTTTTTTTTTGCACACGGCGGCAGAGGCCTAAAGTGAAAAAGTTTTATAAAACCCAGCTGAAGGCCTAGGGCTGGGGCGAAGGCACGCGTGCCCACAGAGAGGGCTCTGAGTGCCGCCTCTGGTACCCGTGCCATAGGTTCGCCACTACTGGGCTATGGCTTCTTCTGTGTTTCCTACATGAATGCTTGTAGATCAGACTGATATTTTTATGAAAGAAATATTAGCAATTAAAACTTGGCAGTAGATTTGTTAACTTGCAAGGGACTAGTACCTTACCAGATGATGGAACATATTTACTTCTGGGGTTTTAAGCAAGCCTTCTGTTTTTGTGTCAGCTTGCAAATTCAATAATAATTTAGAGAAATGACCAATATATTACTAAGAAAAAAACATGAATTACTTTCTAAAGAAATGATAATGTCATACAAAGTTTTTCTTCTAATCAACGTCATTCTCTGCATAACTCTGATGGCCTTTTTTTTTTACTACATGTAACATCTGAGGCTATATGTTGGCTTGCATTAGGACAAATCTGCATACCTGGTTGTCAGGCAGGGTCCTGTCCCAGTAGACAATCTCTCCAACACATTCAAGAGTTGCTACCACCTGACTTCCATAATCAGCACATGAAGATTTTTGAAATAAAATTCTTGTATATTTAACCAGGGACAGATTGGTGAGCTATATAAAACAGAGCCCTTTGCTAAAATGTTACACCTGAAAGTCACACGAAAGTGTATACCAAAATAGGACTTGGGATCACCACACAAAAATTTGAAAACTTGCCTTTTAATTTTTCAGTAAAGTATTTAAAGTGAAAAATACAAATCATTTTCATTTTGATTATAAATCATTTGGCTGGCTTGAGAATAGAATAGAATAGAAAATAGAATAGAATCTGGAAGGGACCTTGAAGGTCTTCTAGTCCAGCCCCCTGCTCAAGCAGGAGAACCTATACCATCTCAGACAAGTGACTTGTCTAGCCTCTTTTTAAAAATCTCCAGTGATTTCTGGGGGCAAGCTATTCCACTGGTTAATTGTCCTCACTGTCAGGAAGTTTCTCCTTAATTCCAGGTTGCTTCTCTCTTTGATCAGTTTCCAACCATTGTTTCTTGTCCTTCCCTCTGGTGCTTTGGTGAATAACATGACTTCTTTGTGGCAGCCTCTCAAATACTGGAATACTGCTATCATATTTCCCCTATTTCTTCTTTTCTTTAGACTAGCCAAACTCAAGGCCTGCATATGTTTTAGTCTCCAGGCCTCTGATCATCTTAGTTGCTCTTCTCTGAATTTTTTCCAAACTCTCAACATCTTTTTTATGATATGGTGACTAAAATTGGCTGCAGTATTCCAGGTGTGGTCTTACTAGAGTTTTATAAAGCGGTACTAATACCTTTCGTGATCTTGATTCTATGTCTCTTATACAACCCAGGATTGTATTAGCTTTTTTTGGCTGCTGCTGCACACTGCTCGCTCATGGTTAAGTGATCGTCCACTAGGACTCCAAGGTCCCTCTCACAGTTACTGTTTTTAAGCCAGGTCTTGCCCAATCTGTACTTGTACCTTTGATTTTTCCTGCCTAAATGTAAAACTTTGCTTTTCTCCACATTGAAACTCATTTTGTTGGATAGGGCCCATTGTTCAAGTTTGTCAAGATCTTTTTGAATCCTGAATTTGTCTTCTGGGGTGTGGGATACTCCTGCCAGTTTGGTGTCATCTGCAAATTTGATGAGTTTCCCTTCAATTCCCTCGTCTAAGTTATTGATGAAGATATTGAAAGTACTGGGCCTAGATTGGAACCTTGTGGTATCACTGCTTACTTCTCTCCATGTGGATGTAGTGCCGTTGAGGACTACTCGTTGAGTACAATTTGCCAGCCAACTAGAGATCCATCTGGTGGTAAATGTTGTCTACTCCACATTTTTCTAGCTTACCAAGGAGTAGGTTGTGATCTACTTTATCAAATGCCTTACCAAAGTCTAAGTATACTATGTCCACAGTATTTCATTGGTCTATTAGTTTAGTCAACTTTGCCACAGAATGAAATAAGATTGGTTTGGCATGATTTGTTTTTAACAAACTCGTGCTGTCTACTAGTTATAACTTTGTTTGCTTCTAGTTGTTCACAGATCTGTTTTTTGTTTATCTTTTCTAGGATCTTCCCAGGTATTGATGTTAAACTGATTGGTCTGTAGTTTCCTGGGTCCATTTTTTTCCCCCTTTCTTGAAGATGGGAACCACATCAGCCCTTTTCTAATCATCAGGTACTTCCCCTGTGCTCCAGGATTTTTGAAGGATGTGGTGCAATGGTTCTGAGATAATATCTGCCAGCTCCTTCAGAACTCTGGGATGTAATCTGTCAGGCCCCGGAGATTTATATTCCTCAAGGTTGGATAGGTGTTCTCTTACCATTTTCTTGCTTATTTTAATTTTTGTTTCTAATTTGTCTTTTGCAGTGGGGTTTTTTTTTTTTTGGTATGTTGGGCTATGGTTTCTTTTTGTGTGAAAACTGATGTAAAGTATGAGTTACGCAGCTCTGCATTTTCCCTGTTGCCTGTTATTTCCTTGCCATCTTCTCTCTTTGGGTGGACCTACAGTTTCCTTGACTTTTTTCTTGTTGTTAATATGTTGGAAGAAACTTTTTTATTATTATCCATGATTTCTGTTGCAAGTCTTTGTTCGTTCTGAGCCTTTGCTTTCCTGACTTCTTCTTTACACATTCTGGCTGTCTGCTGAAAATCGGCCCTAGTAACGTGCCCCTTTCCATTTTTTGTATCTGTCCTTTTTGGCTTTCAGTTTGTCAGAGAGATCTTTGTGCAGCCATGCTGGTTTCTTCTTGAATTTCATCTTTTTCTTTTTCAGTGGTATTGTGCTGGTCTGGGCTTTTATGGTCGCATTTTTGAGAGTTTCCCACGCTTCTTGGGTTGTTTTTTCCTTTAGGATTTTCATCCATGGGATCTTTCCTAGGTTCTCTTTGAGTTTGTTAAAGTCAGTTCTTTTGAAGGTCAAGACACTGGTTGGATTGTTTTCTGTTACCTACTAGTGTTTGCGTTATATTAAATTCCAATATGATGTGGTCACTTTTACCCAAGGTTCTGGCAACTTCAACTCCCTCTATCACTTCTTCTCTATTAGTTAGAAATAAGTCCAGTATGGCTTTACATCTAGTTCCCTCCTCCACCTTTTGGATGACAAAGTTATCGGCTAGGTTGGTTAGAAATCTGGTTGATCTCCCGTTTGCTGCAGAGTTTGTCTCCCAGTTGATATTTGGATAGTTGAAGTCTCCCATTACTATTGTGATATGCTTCCTACATACATTTGTTAACTGGTTGGCAAAGAGTTCATCTATTTCTTTTTTAAAAAATATATATTTTATATACCTTAATATTTGGTAAGCAGTGTGTTGTCTGGGCTTATATTTGCAAAGTAATCACTAACAGTCAGTTTCTATATTCCAAAATCCACATGATAGCTTTGCTTGATTTTCTCTTCTCCCAATAATATTCTCTTTGCCAAACTTGGATTGATACAATTCTTATTAGTTTGATAGGTAACAATTAAATATAAAGTTTTTTCTAAAATTTCTACAAATAATCACATCAATATCATGCTTCTTTTCTATCTTGTCATCTTGGTTGCCTCGTCATAATCCTGTTTACAATTCTTACTTAAATTTGTTTTCCCTACAATGTTCAAAACATTCTTACTAGTTAAGATTTTCTCAAGGTTAATTACATTTAAGTATTTAAATCTATTTTCCTCGTATGGGCCATCCCAACACTTGTTACATTTCTCATGTCTTAAAAAGTAAAAAAAAGACAAAAAAAGAAGAGAAAAAGAGAAAAGAATAAGAAAATAATATACTACTTAAAATACATATCCCTCTTAAACTAATATACATTTCCAAAATTTTTCTGTTCTTTTTACCCATAATCTTTAGATGTTCCATTTAATAAATCCAATCATCTAATCTTTTAACTCTGTTCAAAACATTTATTATCCGTTGAAATTTTCTTAAAGTCAATTATATTTAAATATCTAAAACATTTCCTTTATATTGGCCATCCCAAACATTTTTATATTTCTCATATCAAAAAAACAAAGTAAAAAAAGAGAAAAGAAAGAATACCATATTACTTAGGGAGTTCATTCCTCTTAAGCTAAAATCTTTCTATTTCTTCATCCATATTCAAACAAGTGTTTAATTTTTAAATATTCCCTCTGATACATCCCATCATCTAATTTCTCAATTCTCACTTTAGCCCTCTTTTGCCAAGCATCTTTCCCAATCAATATATTCCATTGAATCAAAGAATATTTCCATTATTCTACAAATGTTGTTGTAGATATAAGAGGCAAATCAAGCAACATGTCTTTGTAAAAAGATTTTGCCCCTTCATTTTCATTGAAAATCCTGTCTTTTTTCTCTCTCTTAGTTTCTCTCATCATCCCTTGTCTCCCCATATCTCATGGTACTCTCAACAGCTCTGCAATCCATTTTGTCAAATCTTTTTTCTTATCCTCAGATTTATTTTGTGGTCTTAGAGCACAGGTTATCTTTTCCATGTCTAATGTTTCTTGTAAGTCCTCCACTTGAGTCAAGTCATACTTCCTTATATTATTAGGGTCCATCTTTAAATCCCTTTCCTCCAATTTATATTCAATTATCTGCTTTATCTGTTCCCTCTCCATTATTATCCTCTGAGAGTTTTTTTGCCATGAAGTCAAATTGGAGATGGATTCATTTATACTTTCAAAATTATTTTTAATTTCCTTGTAGTTTAAGATTATTGTTGTTTGAATTAGTTGCAACATCTCCTCCTGGAAAATATTTGTTTTTTTCTTGATACATTCTTTCTGCAGATCTCTGATTTTCCATAATAGCCAAAAATCAAGGTTTTCCTTTCTCTGCAAACAGCTTTAGAGTCACAGTTAAGTTAATATTTGTAATCCAGAAAGGTCAGATTTTTTTAAAAAAAGTTTATAGTTCTCATTTTGCATGTAGCTCAGAGTGTTTTCTTTTTTTGTCATTTTCAAATATGTAAATGTAATATTGTAAAATCAATAAAAAACTTGAAACTGGAAAAAAAGAACAGATTAGCTTTTCTTGGGCTTTAGTCTTGTGTTAGAGCAACTATTGTTGTAATTTTCATCCACCAGTAGATGTCAGCACCAGTTCATTTTTTCCAGTTTTCAAAATAAAGAGTTATCTTCTATTTTCATAGTTTAAAATGAAGATCTTAAGATAGTGGTTCTCAACCTTTTTTAGGTTGAGACCCCACTTTGCGCCGCCCATGTGCGCTGTGACCCCGACCTGGGTGCGCGCGCGTGTGCACGCGCACGCACCCCCGGGAAAAAATGGCGGACCGCGATGCGCCGATCTGCGCGTGCGCGTGCGACAGCCGATCTGCGCGTGCGCGTGCGCCGGCCGATCTGCGCATGCGTGTGCGACGGGCCCGAACCACGCATGCGTGCAAAGCGCCGAACTGAACATGCGCAAAACCGGCGGGCCCACCGGCTCCACACCAGGCCAGCCTCGCCTCCCATCGCTGACTCACGTCCCAGGGCCGGCCTCCAACTCGCCCTCCAGCAGCCGGCCAAGCGGTCGGGGCAGCCGGACCTCGAGGCGGGCCTGCACTTAACCAAGACAGGCTCGGCTGTGGCGAGAGGCGCCCGGCGGCCGCCTCCGGCCCCCAAGTCCGCACTACGGACTGGCATCCAAGTCGCAGCGCTCCGTCTGCCAGGCTCGTCCGGGACTCCCGCGCCTTCCGCAGGGCCGGCAGCGGCCGTAGGTAGGTAGGCGGGCGGCAGGACTGGGGAGCCCGCCCGGGCCAGCTCGCTCTCAGCGCCGAACTCCTTCCCCGGCTCGGCTTCCCCCCACGCCCGGCTCCTTCCCCGGCTCGACCTCCCCCCACGCCCGGCTCCTTCCCCGGCTAGGCCTCCCCCCACGCCCGGCTCCTTCCCCGGCTCGGCCTCCCCCCACACCCGGCTCCTTCCCCGGCTCGGCCTCCCCCCACGCCCGGCTCCTTCCCCGGCTCAGCCTCCCCCCACGCCCGGCTCCCTCCCTGGCTCGGCCTCCCCCCACACCCGGCTCCCTCCCCGGCTCGGCCTCCCCCCACGCCCGGCTCCTTCCCCGGCTCGGCCTCCACCCACGCCCGGCTCCTTCCCCGGCTCGGCCTCCCCCCACGCCCGGCTCCTTCCCCGGCTCGGCCTCCCCCCACGCCCGGCTCCCTCCCCGGCTCGGCCTCTCCCCACGCCCGGCTCCTTCCCCGGCTCGGCCTCCCCCCACGCCCGGCTCCCTCCCCGGCTCGGCCTCTCCCCACGCCCGGCTCCTTCCCCGGCTCGGCCTCCCCCCATGCCCAGCTCCCTCCCCGGCTCGGCCTCTCCCCACACCTGGCTCCCTCCCCGGCTCAGCCTCCCCCCCACGCCCGGCAGGGACTCACCAGTTCATCTTGCCGATCCGCTGGCTGGGCGCCTTACCGCCTGCTTCGGCCGCCGCCGCCGACCGAGGGAGGGAGCTGGCCCGGGCGGGCTCCCCAGTCCTGCCGCCCGCCTACCTACCTGCGGCCGCTGCCGGCCCTGCGGAAGGCACGGGAGTCCCGGACGAGCCTGGCAGACGGAGCGCTGCGATCTGGACGCCAGTCCGTAGCGCAGACTTGGGGGCCGGAGGCGGCCGCCGGGCGCCTCTCGCCACAGCCGAGCCGGTCTCGGTGAAGTGCAGGCCTGCCTTGAGGTCCGGCTGCCCCGACCGCTTGGCCGGCTGCCGGAGGGCGAGTTGGAGGCCGGGCCTGGGACGGAGCGGAGCGGAGCGGAGCGGGAAGGAGGCAGCTTTGCGCCCGCCTGCTCCGGACCGCTCCTCCGTGTGCCTGCCGGAGTTTCTGAGGCAGCGGTGGGAGGCGAGCAGCCCGGTTGCGCTGCGCATGGGCCAAACTGCGCATGCGTGTGCGGATCGGGTCGTCGTGCGCGCTGCACATGCGTGGTTCGGCCCGTCGCGTGCACGCGACGGGCCGAACTGCGCATGCACCGGCCAAAAAAAATTAAAAAATTTAAAAAAATTAAAAAAATTAAAAACAAAATGGCGGCCCGCAGTGTCCGGCGACTCCCGCGAAATGGTCTCGTGACCCCAAATGGGGTCGCGACCCCAAGGTTGAGAACCGCTGTCTTAAGAGATTTTAGACAAATAACAAACTTATCCAGATTTAGGTCTGATATTCATTTCATTTCAGTATATTTCTCCCCCATAAAATGTTTAATTCGCCGCTTCCCTTTGCAGAAGGGTGGAACAAAGGTCCCTCTCCTCACTTTCAGATTTTTTTTTCTTCTTGGGGTTTTTTCCAGGAAATTAGTTAATATGTAGTATAGAGAAAATTGATGATCTTACCCAGATCCAAGCACATTGTTTACAATCATCTTAAAATAGTACTTTTGGACTTCAGTTGCTTGTAGTTTGGGCTAGCCCAGGGGTAGGCAACCTTGGCTCTTTTATGACTCATGGACTTTAACTCTGTGAGTTGAAGTCCACCAGTCATAAGAGAGCCAAGGTTGCCTGCCCCTGGGCTAGACTCTCTGAATCTTATGCTAAACCCTGTGGACATGTATGATCATTTTTCCTTGCATTTTACATTCAACATTAAATTAATAATAGGAATTATCTCTATCTGGTTTGAAGTCTGTTTGGAACGCAATCGTATTTTAACTGTCTAGCATTTACAGATGTACTGCTATGTTGGTTTCTCAACTCCCAATGCTTATTCCAAAGATGACTGACAGATCTACTGAAATACATCTTTTGGCATTTTCACATAAGTTTTTTAAAGTTCCAAACTTTACATTGGAACTTTAGATTGCAATGCAGTTATGCATTTACTAAATTGCATTACCAATGGTGCTGCCTGTTGTGTACCTGATAATAGTGTGCATCTGAAAAAGGAAAAAAAAGGCCCTTTGAGCATGTTCTTCTGCCACCCAATGGTTAATTACCGCTTTAATAGGAATATTAAATGATTTGCTTGAGACCATTACTAGAAATTGTATTGCCCATGTAGACCACAAAAACTAAGCCCAGGTTGAATTTTTTTGCCCAGGAGCTTTAGGAAAGCTATGGCTTTGTGGGCATCATTATTAAATAGAAAAGAAAAGAATGTTAGGAAGTTGCCTTAAATCAGATCCTTGAGCCCGTTCAGTTTTTTTAGAAATATTTCACAAATATTTGCAGGAGGCTCGTGGCTGACTGCCTTTTTTCTGTACCTCTTAATTTTTAAAGCTCCCTCTGCCATCAACATCTAGCAAGAGGCACATATGACCATCAACAGCCTTTTTTCCTCAAGTTGATGCCAGGCAATTTCTCTCTGAAACTGGCATGAACCAGTTTAAATAGAAATACAACTCTACCATGGGAGTGACCGTAAACGCTTTGCTGAAAGAGAGCATTCATCTTCTGAAGGTGCTTTAGACAGTCCCTCTTTTGCCTCTGAAAGAACCTAATACAGTAAAAACAGGATAAGGCAGGCTACAAAATCCTTCCCATATCCTTGTGGGCAGATAACAAATCAAACTTCTGCAGTGATGATGCTAAGCAGCAAACCAGGAGCAACACACTTGTACAATACTTGCATAGCAAAGACAGCTTACATGCAGTGTTCAGAGAACATGACAGCGTGACTTAAGATTAGATACAGATGTGCTTCATTGTGCTAGCTGGCTTCTCCCCACTACATCTCTAGTGGATTGTTTAAGGCTATCGTATTGCTAGCCAGAAAAAAAGCATGGGAACAATACACCTTAAATAAGGGGATTCAAACTTATTTAAATAAGTTACACTGTATGCTGTGGGCAGACAAGCTATCTGAATGTGAAACAATTTCAAAGATTTAACTGATTCGGTCAGCTATCTCCAATGAATAAATGACTTGGCATGTCATCTGAACCACATCTTAGTGATGTAAAAATTAGCTGTTATTCCTTAGCATGCACTCCATTAAAATGTCAAAGCAAAAACAAAAACAAATCCTCAGGTATCTGAAACCGAATCTCACAGATTCTGGAGTATATTATATGCTTATTATTATATGCTATGGATTGGGCCTTTTCAACCGTTCCTCTTTAGGAAAATGTGTTGAGATTCTGTAGGACAGGGGTCTTCAAACTTGGCCCTCTTATGAATTGTGGACTTCAATTCCTAGGATTCCTCAGCCAGCCAGCCAGGAGATAGATAGCTTACATCAGCTGCTTGTTTGAACAAAACATGTAAGTGGATTTCACTTTTTCAGATTTGGGAGCTCTAAGGGCATGCTTTGCAGAAAATAATTCCTGTGCATGCCATAATTTGCAACAGCACTATGAGGTGAGGCTTGTCAAATAATTTTTTGCAGTGAATTTTTGTCCAGGTGCTAGCATGGTCACTCCATTTTGTGTTTTTAAAGAAATATATAAATAGTATGTTTAAAAAAAAAGATCCTTGATGTGGTTTCTTATGTAGTTAAATATTTTGTGGGGAAAAGGGAAATAAAATAATGTATAAAACGTGGGAGATTCTTTGTGTATCTTCATGAATACAGTTTCTTTTGACAAAAGGACATTCAATAAATGTATTTTTCTCTACCAGCATTCTGGTGTTTTAGTGTATGATATTGGACTAGAGATCAGGGATCTCCAAACTTTTCAGATCATCAATCAGATCAGATCATGACATTTCAGATTATTCATTAACCACAAACATTGATTATGTGGAAATGATTTTATGAATACTAGTACTATGAATAATAACAACGGCAACAACATCGAACATTTAGATAGTGTTCCATCAACACTTGGGGGTTGACCACTTTTGGGAAACCCTGCACTAGATAATTCCTGAAATGTTGCCTGTTAGTTTTCCCACTTCCTTCCAGATCTCAGGGTTCACTCAGAAAACTCATCAAATCTTTTAATTCTTGGGGTGGGTGTGGAAATTCCTGTGTTAATATTGATAAGAATACAAAAAAACAACAAGCAAATTGTTCTGCATATTAGTGTAAATGTTAGCCATTTCCCCAAGGAATTCTAAAAGCATGGACCTTTGGAAGCAACCTAAAGCCTATTTCAGAAGAGACGTTTTAATTGTGGGTAGAAATGCTGGTTTTACAAAACAAAAGAAAAAAGCTTTCTTCAGTTTTGACAGGTAGCAAATCTATGTTAAGGGTTAGTTCAGGGTTCATGTTTAATGTGTTGATTAAGCTGAAGGCAGTACTTGAAAAGGAATTTTCTGTCTCCACTGCAGTCTATGACCGTTGCCACATTTTACATACTAAAGTACTGTATTATTTACTACAAAAAGCCGGAGATTTCTAAACTCCCTCTTTTAAACCTTCTTTTAGATATTTTCATTCACTATCATAAATTCTAATCCAGTTCTAATACAACACCACCCAAAATAAAGTAGCTGAAGGCATTCTTGATTTTTTTTGTTGAGTTTTTGTTGCTTACCGCTGTGACTAGTTGATAGCTTTCTAACATTTTCCTTTTCTTAGTTCCTTTGTGTTTATCGCCTGGGAATATTTAACTATTGAACAGTTACACATGTAAAGAATTTATAGCGTTTGATCTGGTGGAAAGTTAACAAAATTGGAACAGAACATTTTTCAATTAAGCTGTGGAGATCTTTCATTTGATTTTTATTCTCCAACACACAACAATGAAAGCCTACTTGCCTGCCAGTCATTGTAAGCCAGTCACAAAACTATAATCCACTTTGTGTTCAAGAATGGACTGGTTCACTCTTGGTAAGCTCTACTGCAGTGGTTCTCAACCTTCCTAATGCTGCGACCCTTTAATACAGTTCCTCATGTTGTGGTGACCCCCAACCCCCCATCCAGCTGGCCGGGGGATATCAAAAAGTTAACCCAAAAAAGAGGGAAAAAATGGGAAAGTATAGGTAGTCCTCGACTTACAACAATTCGCTTAGTGACTGTTTGAAGTTACAACAGTACTGAAAAAGTGAATTATGATCATTTTTCACACTTATGATTGTTGCAGCATCCCCAGGGTCATGTGATTTACATTCAGATGCTTGACAACTGATTCATGCTTATGATGTTCAGTGTCCAAGGGTCACGTGATCAATGGCCAGAGGGTGTGGCCAGCTGATCAATAAGGTTGCAGAGTGCCTGTAGGGGGGAATCTGTGGGTCTCTGGGATGGGACTGGAGTGGGTGCCTGCCTTCCCTCCCTACTCTCCCCTTGTCCCTTCCTTCCTTCTTTTCTTCCTTTCCTTCACCTCCCTCTTAGTCTCTTCCTCCTTCCCTCCCTCTCCCATTGTCCCTTCCTTCCTTCTTTTCTTCCTTTCCTTTACCTCCCTTAGTCTCTTCCTCCTCCCCTCCCTCTTTCCCATTGTCCCTTCTTTCCTTCCTTTCCTTTACCTCCTTCTTAGTCTCTTCCTCCTTCCCTCCCTCTCCCATTGTTCCTTCTTTCCTTCCTTTCCTTCACCTCCTTCTTAGTCTCTTCCTCCTTCCCTCCCTCTCTCCCCTTGTCCCTCCCTCCCTTCCTTCCTTCCCTCTTTGTCCCTTCCTTCGCTCCCTCCCTTCCATTGTTCCTTCCTTCCCTCTCTCATTGTCCTTTCCTTCCCTCCCTCTTCGTCCCTTCCTTCTTCCCCCCTCCGTGCCCAGGAAGGGACAAGGGGAGGG
This sequence comes from Bothrops alternatus, assembly GCA_034064705.1. Lineage (NCBI taxonomy): Eukaryota > Metazoa > Chordata > Lepidosauria > Squamata > Viperidae > Bothrops > Bothrops alternatus. The sequence continues at coordinate 10,317,502 of JARGCV010000087.1, forward strand.
GGACAGGCTACCAGCATGGCTGGTGGCTTTGCTGCCGGTGGCCATGGCGACATGCCAAACCTGCCTGTGCACAGGCAGAGGCAGAGGAGAGCTCTGCCCAGTTCACTTACTCAGCTTCGCCGTAAAACATGCCGCTTGCTAAGTTAGCAGAAGTGCCAGGATCAGCACTGGGCTACAGCTGATTCGTGCTTCTGCTAAATGAGCAAGCGGCATATTTTCCAGCAAAGCTCGAGAAAGTTTGCTGGGCAGGAGCCAAGGAGAGCTGCTACAGCTGATCTGCTTCTGGGCTGCTCTGCAGAAGCGCGGATCAGCTGTAGAGGCTCGCCGCGATCCTGGACAAGAGGGAAGGAAGGAAGGACGGAAGGGACAAGGGGAAAGAGGGAGGGAAGGAGGGACAAAGAGGGAGGCGAAGGAAAGGAAGGAAGGAAGGAAGGAAGGAAGGAAGGGACAATGGGAGAGGGAGGGAAGGAGGAAAAGTCCAAGAGGGAGGGAAGGAAAGGAAGTTCCAGCCAGCAGAGGCTTGCCAGCCCGACTGCTGAGGAACAGAAGAGCGCAAAGCCAAGGAGGTGGCGGTTTCCTCCCAAAGGGGGATCCTTTTCTCCACCCCTTCCCTGGGTTTGTGGGGAATTTCTCGTCACCAATGCTGACAGGTGCTCCTTCGAGCCCGCTGCGAGCTTTCTCACCCCCTTTGCTTCTCCCCCCCACTTTCGTGAGGATTGTGGCGCCCTTGGGAAGCCGATCGTGCTTTGAAGCTTAGGAGAGGAGGAGGAGTCCCTTCCTCCTTCCCTCCCTCTCTCCCTGTCAAGCCCCAGCGGGCTCGACATGAACAGGCGGAGGAGAAATCGAGGACGGACAGGGTGGCAAAGGAGACCGGCGGCCGTCGCCAGACCTCCCGGCTGACAAGCGCAAGTTCGGGGGTCGCCAGCTGACAGGCGCAGGAGTTGGGTGCTGCGGTGGCCTCCCCTTCGCTGACCTGCATGCACGAGAAGAAGTCAATCCGGTTGCTGCACAATGAGTCTCTGGGGAGGGCGGGGCCTTGCTCTGTGCCTGTGCTCTTCATGTGCCCCCTGCAGGGCACATTTGGTAGAGTTCGTGCAGACTGCCGCCAAGCAGCATATTTTCCACAAACAAGTGAGGTGGAGCGGGGGGAGGGAGGCACCGCCACAGGGGGGGGAGAGAAGGCGGTTGACAAGCCTTGCCTAAGACCATCAGAAATATGTGTTTTCCGATGGTCTTAGGTGACCCCCAAAAGGGTCGCAACCTACAGGTTGAGAACCGCTGCTCTACTGCAAACAGAAGGGATATTCAAGTGCTATTAAACCTGGAATCAACATGAATGATTCATATCCTAGATACATTTCCTTCATCTTCCTCAGATTTCTGTGCAGTAATACACCTTCTCAACTTAAAATCTTAAAGTGCCATTTTGCCATTGGATAAATAATATATGCTTAGCTCAAAAGGGTAATACAGCTGCCTAACATGCAAGCTGCCCAGGTTCGAATCCCAGAGGGGTATGACTAGCTGATGAGAGCTAAGGAGCTTGAAATAGCTTTACTAGTCTCCCACTAACTCTTTGTCAGCCACAACATTTTGAATTAGCAGAACATGTATATTGAACTTGGAATCAACATGAATGAACACATACTGATATTTGCCAGTTGGAATTTCTTGTGTCTGCTCTAAATTCTGAACTTTTAAAAAAGATTTTAATCCCACTTTTTTCATATACAGTTCAAGGTAGCAAACGTACCAATACTCTTTTCTCTTCCTATTTTCCCTACAAAAACAACTCAGTGAGGTGGGTGGGCTGAGAAAAAATAATTGAGCCAAAGTTACGCAGCCAGTTTCTCACGCCTAAAGTCAAACTAGAAAGTATCTCCTGGTTTTTAGGCGAGCACTTTCATCAGTAGACTGAACTAGCTCTTGTATATTGTATTTCAATAAGAAACAAGCTAACTTTTTTTTTTGTCTTTCATAGATTGGGCACAAAAAAGCTTTAGACAATGCAAGGATTGATCTTATATCCCCATGGTTTAGGACAAGGGTAGGCAACCTTGGCTCTTTTATGGCTCGTGGACTTCAACTACCAGAATTCCTGAGCCAGCATGGAAAACTCTCCATTTCTCCTCAGCATGGCTGGCTCAGGAATTCTGGAAGTTGAAATCCATGAGTCATAAAAGAGCCAAGGTAGCCTACCCCTGGTTTAGGAGCACCAGCTTTAGTTACACTATTTTTTTTTTAAAAAAAATAGGTTTTCTTTTTGCAGAACTCTTTCCAAACTCTTAGATAAACTACACCAGAAAAAAAAAACGATGCAGGCCAACTGCTGCGTTTTGAGAAGACTTTAATAGCAAATGTTCTTCACTTTAAAAAAAACTGCAAATCTTAAGTTATAAAATAACTTAGATGGACTAATAATGACCCTCCCTACATCGATAGGTTCAAACTTAAATTATACCTAGGGCTATTCTTAGTACTGTGGTCCACAGGAGACCAAGTCAAGCAGACAACTTGGCTACTAACACTTTAATGAATAACATGTCTCCCTCCGAGCTTTTTTGGGTTGGGCTATGAGTGGGGACTCAGATTATGTATGTGGCAATATTTGCACATTTTTGTAACTTGCACATATAAGTTAGGAACAACTGGGAACACACAATATAGACTTAGTTCCCAATACAGACTTATTCATTATACCTTATGTAAGTAGTCATTAGATTCATCAAGAAGAAGAAAAAATTGCAATTTTTATGGGGTTCTTCTGAGGTTGTCAGAATGCAGAGAGACTTCTGATCTAAGGTGATGTAGTGATGCTAACAATACTAGAATAAAGTTAGCCCTTTAAAATATAGAGTAGCAAGCTTAGGGGGCTGGTGGAAACATGGTACGGACTATCTTACAGAATGACTTATCATGGCAAAAGAGAGGGTTATTTATTTATTTATTGGTAGCCAAACAGAAAACAACCATTTACCAGATGTCCCTAATGGTGTAGCTCTTTCCAATCTCTCAAAATTGTAACTTTTATATTTCGATTAATCCAGTTATAATTTTCCCAAAAAAAGAAAAAAGAAACAAAACTCCTCATCAAGTGTATGTGGGACCTGGAGACAGCAGAAAGTCTTTTGCAGCATATCATAGTTTCCATTTATTACAAATATTATTTTAACATAGAAACCTTTTTAATTAAAACTGAAGCCAGAAGCCGTTCAAAAAACCACACAGGAGAAGATCTATATAGTCAAGAAACGTCCCTGGGCGTTTTGACAATATGTTTCAAAGGCCGGAAAATTTTTTTTAGAGGCTACCTTGATGTGTAGGGACGATCTCGTTCGTAAATGCAGATACACAGTGTTTCTCAACCGTGACAATTTTAAGGCATGTGGACTTCAACTCCCAGAATTCCACAGCCAGCAATGCTGGCTGTGGAATTCTGGGAGTTGAAGTCCACATGCCTTAAAATTGTCAAGGTTGAGAAACACTGCGTTTAAAACAAGTAGGTCTTCATTTTGATGTGGGATGATGGCAGAACACTGACGCCTGCAAAAATTGGTTGGGACGCAGCAGGAAACTAGAGCCTGCCTGTCTTTTCCACCAGGTTTGGTAATTTGATAGCTTTGACGCGTAGTTTTGCGGAGGAGACCCGGAGGTTACTCAAGCATTTAAAACGGCTGCGACGCACCTCTTCTCCAATTCGAGCAGTTGACTGAAAGGAGAAGGAACCGATTCGCTTCAGGAACTGCATAATAGGATCGCTTCGGACTGCTGCGCAGGTTAGTCGATTGGGCTGCAGGGGCTCCGGGTGTTCGGCGGACTGGAGCTATGGAGACAGGCGACCTTTTGTTGAAATGGTTGCGTTTTGTACGCTACTCGTTTCAGAGTTTGGAAATTAATGCAGAAACTTAATGCAAAGGCGCCACTCGGTTTCAGAGGAGTGTGGTCCTGCACATTTGTTCGTTGTGGGATCATTATCATCATCATCAGCGAGATTGTATGATACTGCTTTTATTTGGGAAGTCATTTGGCAGGAGATTAAATATGTCGTGCTGAGTAACTCTGAAATGCGCAATGTAAATTTATCAAATGTTGGGGTCAAATGATGGCTAGAAATGCTCTTAAACGTGTGTGTGAGGAGGTGGGTTGTTGATCAAGAAAACCAAATACCTGCACTATGAAAATAAAGGCCAGTGCGGTATTGTAGTAGGAAAATCGCACGAACTTTTAAATTAGGGAGCAATTTCTAAGTCACTATGGGCAATGCCAGTGTGTTCATTTTAGTCCCACAACAGAGTATATTTTAAGCGTTTAAAATGAATGGCCTTAAAAAGATTTCATTAAAGTCCCACTGAATTCAGTGGGGCTGACCTTTAAGGGGAGTGGATATAGGATTGCAACCTAAACTGGAGAAAGGTAAGTATTAAAAGCAATAAAATCTAGAAGAAATAACAGTTGAAATTAATGAGTTTGCATATCATAGAAAACTGCAGATTAACTTTTGAATTTTTTTGGGAATTTTTGTATTTTAACTTCTTGAATAAAATAGACTGCACATTAACCACGGTTCATTGAGTATGCTGCAATTTGCTTGATTCACAAATCACACTAAGCCATAAAGTTTATGAGTTTAAAAAGAAAATAGGTGTGGTCACAGTATGCTAATCTAAATAAACAACCTATATTTCTGTTAACATGGTTATGTTCAAATCATGGTTTATGTTGACTTCTGACCATTTTGACTTAACACACATGGAGGAACTTTCTTTTTTTATTTATTATTTTAAATATATATATTTTATTAATTTTTTACAATAACAATCTTTAGTGCTTCGTGAACAGTGTGTTGTCTGGGTTCATGTTTAAAACAATGATAACTAATTTCTACAATTAATATGTTGATTGGTAATATATTTCTTGATAATCTCTTCTTCCAGTAATATTCTCCTTTTGTCTACATTAAACAAATATAATTCTTAATATTTTCACTACATACCAGGTTGAATATAAACATTTTTGTATTTATGCATATAATAACATCAACATATAACATATTTTCCATTATGTTTATAAAAGTCATCTTATTAAGTCATTATATGTTCTGTTTTCAAGATTCTTACTGAAGCTTAGTTTCCCTTCAGTATTCAGACCACTCTTATCAGTCATACTTTTCTCAAAATTCATTACCTTTAAATATCTAAACTTTTCATTTAAATACACCATCTCAATGCCTTATATCTTAATCACTTTTTTGGATTTTTAAAATTGTATATTGAAGTGATTAAGACCTTTGAACTGGCAAGATCTCTCACACCAATTTCTGCCTCCTTAAAAGATGATGGTGCAAATTTATTTGATGACTTTTTTTAAAGATACATAGTTTTGGGAGTCTTTTGACTGTAGAAAAAGGATGGCTAGTACACAGATTTTGGAAAGTTTACAATGGATTAAGGGACCAGAGGATTCAGAATTACACTTCTGAATTATTCAGGAGGTATTTTCTCATGGGAAAATGGAGATTGCTTTATTTTATTTTTTTTATAATAAGGTTAAGCTTGAATGCTGGATGCTGCAGTAAGGGCATAACGAAAATAGAACAGAAATCGATAGTATAAACTTTTAAGTACCTCTCAGCCATGCTTTGGGACAGAATTGATAAAATGTTTGATAAAACTGAAAGACCTTTTTCTAATGAAGTTGTAAAACAAAAACGAGCTGCAATGGACATCTATGAAATTAATTTGAAGGGGGATATCAATGTAATGCAAATAGTTCTGATGGACGCCTTATTCCCTAAAGAAGATGAACAGATATTAAATGAGGGCATTTATCTGGATATTTGTTTTCTGGATATACAAGAGCTCTGCTAAGGACTTTTTTAGAAGTGACAAAAGGTTAAAAGAATAAAATAATCAAATCTGGTTGCCTTTGCTGGGAAAGGTTGATTGTCTTTAACAAGGCATGGTTGAGCCTACTGTCCATAATGGCTGTTTTGTGAGTATGAGCTTGATGTGATCCTGACTCCCAGCCACTCCACTTATAAATGGACACAAAAAAAGGCATTTCCCATGGTCTGCTCATGAGGATAATCTGTCCAGTATCACATGGATGATCTCAGCTATCCAACATCTACCCATGATTCCCATTGCAAAAGCTGACTTGCTAGCTACCAAAATCCAACAAGACATCAACTGCCGAGGTAGAAAGTCAGTATTAAGGACTGGAAATTCTGCTCCTTTTACCAGGGCTTCATGTCTGTTTATTTCCCATTCAGCCCTATATTATTCTCCACTCTCCAGCCCTTACACCTCAGTAGCTTCTGCTGTAGTTAAATTAGCCTTGCGGTTGTTAACAATAGGTCTACATACTATGTTCGGAATAAGATGGGAACTGTGAAATGCTGGGGAAAAATGTAAGCAGCATTGCAACATCTGAAACCCTATGGAGATGAGCTTCTCTCTTACCCATAACTCACTGTGCTCCATTGTTCTGGCTAGCAATATGAAGTGAAGAGAAAGCAGGAGGGTCTCTGTAGGTATGTTCAGTAGTGTGTTTGATGCAATGTAGTAAGCTAGTTGGCTGCAAAGCTTTTTTGATTTTTCTGGCCCTACTGAAGGTAAAAAAATCTCCTTGGGCAGTTGATCTTAGCTGCTGCAACAATCTTGAATGGCTGCATTCGTTCTCTGGGACACAAACATCTGCAATCTGCTTCCTTTCAAAAATGAACAAATCCATAACAGTAGGCAGTGTACTTATAAGAGCAGTATAATAGAATTAATACTTCATGGTTTCTTTCATATTTGACCATCTAAAAGTTTCTAGTAATTTCTTGGAGGAACTGTTTCAAATGAGCATTGCCATCTTATTTCTCTCTCATTTTTCTTCACAAAAGTGACTTTTCATGTGGCAGAACGAAATGTTGGGCAATGAGTTGCATGCAGTAATATGAATGTGTTGCCCGGAGTTTTCATATGCTTTGAAGAAAAAAAATATGAACTAACATTCCTGAGGCTGTCACTAATATACTTGCAAGCAGGGGATTGAATGTACTTTATCTTTTCATTTTATTAGCTCTAACTATAAATTTCTAAATGACAAATATTCTAGCGCATACTACCTTAGTATGCGGGATGTATAGGTAGTCCTAGACTTAATACCATAATTGAGCCCAAAATTTCTGTTATTAAGTGAGACATTTGTTATGTGAGTCTTAACCCATTTTATGACCTTTCCTGTTAAGTGAAACACTGCAGTTGTTAAAGTTAGTAAGATGGTTGTTAAGTGAATCTGGCTTCCCCATTGACTTTGTTTTTCAGAAGGTCGCAAAAGGGAATCACATGACCCCAGGACACTGCAACCGTCATAAATATGAGTCAGTTGCCAAGCATCTGAATTTTGACCCTGTGCCTGTGAGGATGCTACAATGGTCATAATTGTGAAAAATGGTCATAAGTCACTTTTTTCAGTGCCATTGTAACTTTGAACAGTCACTAAATGAACTGTTATAAGTCGAGGACTGCCTTAATATTGATCTGAACTGGAACAATGAGATTCACATTGTTTGAGCACATGACTGTACCATATACTGTAAATCTGGCTGTGGAAGCACTACCCCATCTTAATGTATTGGAATCTGACTGCCATTGGTCCTGGTATGGATACTGTTGAGTTATGGTGAGCAATAACTGGAAGAATCACAATTTCCCCATTCCTTTAATATTGCAAATTGTTTGAGGGTATACTACAACTGGCAAATGTGAGGAGACTACGTATTTTGGGGGAAAGGCCCTCTTGATTGTTATGTCTGAATAAGGAAGGGTACGTATCATGAATTGGGTTGTCCTTGCCTGCACTGAGGACACCTATTGTTCTAGAACTAAGAGCACAAATCTGGGATTTTCTCAATTTCTAAGTGAAAGGTGCTGCCGATTTTAGCTAGAAGAAAAATAATTCTTAGGAATCTAAACTTCAGGAAATCACTTCAGTAAAGGAAAAACAAGAGCCATGGTGGTGCAGTGGTTAGAATGCAGTAATGCAGGCTGACTCTGCCTGCTGCCAGCAGTTCGATCCACCCAGCCAGATAGGTTATATGCTGGTGGTGCAGTGGTTAGAATGCAGTATTGCAGCTAATTCTGCCAACTGTCAGCAGTTCGATTTTCACTGGGTCAGGGTTGACTCAGCCTTCCATCCTTTCAAGATCAGTAAAATGAGGACCCAGATTGTTGGGGGCAATATGCTGATTCCGTAAACCGCTGCAAAGCACTATGAAGGGGTATATAAGTCTAAGTGCTATTGCTATTGTTATAAAGTTGCCAAATTCTTATTTGATCACTTAGGCTGTGAACAATGATGAGGGCAAAGGCTTGGATACTGAAGCAGCATTTTGAAGGGGTTCCTAAGCAGAGTGACTTTGAATTAATAGAGATAAACCTACCAGATCTAAAAAATGGAGGTAAGAGGAATTGTTGGATTGTGATTTGTATTACAGGTTTCCCATGTCCACAACCTTTGTCCTAGTGTTTTTTGGGTTTTTTTTAAAAATATGATTCCTGTACCCAAGCATATCTTGCAGAAAATATTAAACACATTACGATAAAAAAATGCTTTGAAAATTGCATTATGACAAGCACCTTCAAAGATGTTAATTTAGGGGAGAAATGCATCCTGAAAATTCATGTATGAGTGGTGACTTTTGTTTGTTTGTTTTTAAAGTTCACAATGAATTTGGAAACGGAACAAATGAAGTTGAGATTGGAAAGTGAGAAACTATATTATTGAAAGCTGGTTAATTAAATCATGGGCCAAGAGTGTTTGGCCCATGAATCTATAAAATGAAAGACTCTTTTCAGTGTTGAGTTGTTGAATTTAGGAAGTATGTTTTTGAAGTGATCTGCTCTTACACCATTTGACCAGAAAAAAATCACTGAGAAAAACATCATATAACTTAGATGAAAAGAATGCTCTCAGACAGATTTCGTCTATTCCTCCAAGTCCCAAATTTCTAGGTTTTTTTTGCTGTCTACCCGAGGCCTCAAATTGAATGAATAAACGAATAAAAAATACTTTGAAATTTGTATTCCTTGCTGTTCCCACCTCTTTATTGGTATAATGTATTTCCTTCTATTTCTTACTTATTTTTTTCCTAAGGCATATATAACAAGATTTTTAACAGAAAAATGGTATAAAAGCTACATATTTTGTATAACTGGTAAAATAGCATGGTGTAAAGAAACTCTTTCCCTCGTGCATATAAATTGCATTTTCAGACTAGTGCACCTCTCCCATTTTCTGTCCATTCCTTCCTGGTTTCTTTTAAAAGAAAATAGATTATCAAATAGTAGTTTTCTCTCCAGTAGAACGAGGGCAATTCAGAAATAAACCTCTGTTTGGTTATCAATAACAGACACTTGCAGATACAGAATTTTTATTATACGCATTAGAAAACTACAACATTACATTACTTTTTGACATAATCGCCATTCAAATTGAGGCCCTTGTCATAACGTCTTACAAGGTTTGAAATTCCCTAATAGTTGCTCGGCGCCAAATCTGGGCTATAGTGGGAGGTGATCAAAAACATCCCAATGGAACTGCTTCAAAAGTTCTTGGGTGCGTCTAGCGGTGTGCGGACAAGCATTATCATGAACTAACAACACATTGGAAGTGGTGCCATAGAAAATCTCACCAAATGTGAAGATACCAAAAGAGTACTGCTAGTGAAGTTCATGAAGCATGGTTCGACCATCAATTCAGACGTGTACTGTGAAACATTACGAAAACTCAGACGACCCATCCATAACAAGTGTCGGGGCATGCTGACTTCCAATGTGGTGTTGATTCACGATAACGCTTGCCTGCATACTGTTAGATGCACCCAAGAACTTTTGAAGCAGTTCCATTGGGATGTTTTTGATCACCCCTCCTCCAATAGCCCAGATTTGGCACCGAGCAACTACTACTAAGGAATTTCAAACCTTGTAAGATATTATGACAAGTGCCTCAATTTGAATGGCGATTATGTCAAAAAGTAATGTAATGTTGTAGTTTTCTAATGTGTATAATAAAAGTTCTGTATCTCTGAGCATCTGTCATTGATAACCAAACAGAGGTTTATTTCTGAATTGCCCACGTGTATTAGTTTGATGTTTCATAACTTTTTCTTCTGTATTTCAGAGCTGCTGCTTGAAAGTGTGTTTCTCAGTGTGGACCCCTATATGAGGTATTATTGTTTGACTTTGTGTTTCAATACTAAAACCCCACTTTATTCTGACCATTGACTTTTTCTCCTAATTTCCCAATTATGGTACTTGAGCCATCTCTCAACAGCCTTTTTGATAGCAGAGGGCAGTATGAATGAAGGCAAGTATATGTGCTCCAGGATAATGTTGCAGGATCCAGTGAGTGTTGGTCACCCAGACTAGAGGTTTAGTATTCCAAGCTTTCAGAATTGTGTTGAAGTCCATCCATTCTGGTGAGATAGAAGTTCCCTGAGGATGGGCTTCAGCATGAGTCCAAAAACCCAAAAGATTAAACCTCTGGTCCCAGTGACCATCTCAGATTGGATCCTGCAGAGGATAAGTATACACATTTTCCTAATTTGGGCTAAGATGCCTTATTCCAGACATGTCAAACTCACGACATCAGGTGATGTCGCGCGATGTATCGGGACTGTTTTGCCATTGCCGGCAATGGGGGTGGGCGCGGCTTCCGCGTGACATGTCCGGCCTGTGGTTAGGCAATTTGACACCCCTGCCTTATTCAGTCAACCTTATGGGCATATGCACATGATGCAGCCTTCCTCTCTTTCCCAGGCCATAACTGAGGTTGGCTAACTTCACTTTTTTTTCTCTAAAATGTGCAAATGGTATTTTGCATCTTTTCTAATACAAGGCTTCTTGTAGGCCAGGAATGGGCAGTTTTGGGCTGCTAGAGACATGCCCCCTCTTCTTGGTTTGCTGCAAAGTCCCTTCCTTCCATCTAGCCATATAGTTTGTGGTCCTGTAATGACATAATACCACAAATGTAGCAACACCACCAAGAATTCTACAGACAGTGGAAGCCCCAAGATTTTTCTACAGTAACCTTCCTGTTAACTATTTAGAGACAAAGATTCAAATACAGATAGTCCTTGAATTACAACCATTCGTTTAGTGGCTGTTCAAAATTACAAGGACACTGAAAAAAGTGATTTATGACTGTTTTTCACCCTTAGGATTTATGACTGTTTTTCACCCTTAGCATCCTCCATGGTCAGGTGATCAAAATTTGGATGCTTGGCCAGATTCTCTTAATAGCTGTGTTATTAATCGAACAATTGCATTGATTCACTTAACAAGTGTGGCAAGAAAGGTTGTAAAATGGAGCAAAATTCACTTAGCAGCTGCCTTGCTTAGCAACAGAATTTTTTCACTTAAATGTGGTCACAAGTCAAAGACCACCTGTAGGCAGATCCCTTTGTTTCTACATTAATCTGGCAAATCAATCGTTTTAGATAGTTTTGATATATTGCTTTTTCTAACAGTTGCAAGTAAGGCATCATCCTTATATATAAACTAGAGTTCTTTGCAGTTTGACAAGCCCTTCTCTTCATGGTACACCAGAATCTGATGTCCTGATGTCCTGCTTAAGAGTAATTCTGATCTAGTTGCTATTACTAGAGGCACACCAAGCGCAAGAGAGCAATGTTATTATTTAAAGATATGACAGATGGCTAAGCCTGCTGTTGTAGACATTTAGCCGAAGCAAATTATACTGGCATATTTTGTGGTTTTTCATGGTCTGGAGAATGTAATGATTTAATCATTGTTTGTACATACCAAAAGGTTTTTGATGTAGCACAAATGAGCAACTACGTTGCGTCCTGAAAGAAAAACTTCCTTTCCAAATTAGAATTTGTTGTAACTTATATTAATGTCTAATTATGTACTTTCATATGACCTAATTATAAAGTTGCCACCAGAAGCAGCTTATGCTGCAGATCAAAGTACTGTATTCATTGCTGCCGTAGCTAGATATAAAACATGACATAAAAGCTTGGCTCTGTCCTAACTTCATTATGAAATGAGTTTGACTTTGAGTCCAGGCTAAATCACTTACATTTATGTTCCTCTCTCCTAAAGTGAATTAACCCTGTCAATCATGTCAGTCATTAATTGGTCCCATGTATTTCTCTAAAGAAAAATTCATAATTGATTTTTGCTTCATTTTTGTTTTGCAGAATATACAGTAAGAGATTGATGAAGGAAGGGGACATTATGATGGGATCTCAGGTTGCAAGGTAAGATCTACCTTGATTTATGTCCTGTTTCACCAGCTGCTGGTCTCCCTTTCTTACAGGTGAAGTTAAGTTGGGCATTGGGCAATAAAAGGAAAAGTAAAGCAACACCCACATTTTTATCTGTATTCTATTGGAAACAAGTGTGGGCTGAGTCAGAGAAATTGCACAAGGTCCTCATTAAGGCTACAATATAAATAGTGAATAATACACAGTCCACAAGACTGTCGATTTGGTAGACTTCGTGGCCTTGTCCAAATTGAAGGGGGGAAAATGCATAATTAAGAATATTCAAATAGAACCTACAGTACAGCAAGCTGTATAGCTGGTGCTGTTCCAAGGATAACTAAATAAATATTAACAAAAGATTCAGCAAAAAAAAAAAAAAGCTTCCCGGCACAATAAGAGCAATAAAATCAGGTTTTTAATGCATGAAAAGTTCTTCACTTGATATTGAAAATACTGCAATTCAGGGACCATCTTAGCTTCTCCCGTGGGGCCTCTTCTCCTCAAAAGATGGAAGGAAATGCAGCTTTTAGATATTTCAAAACCATTATCAGTGCTTTGAAATATGTCTAGAATGGTCTCATAACATGCTCAACATAAAAATTCCCTGCAGTGTTGTAGTGTCAGATTGTGAGTTACACTGCTCCTTTATAAATGTTTATAAAAACAGGTTATGCCTGCAATCCATAGAGTTTCTTTGATGACTAGTATAACTAGGTACCTGTGTTGTTTTCAAAGGATTTTGGAAAGCAGAAATCCTTCATTTCCTGTAGGAACTTTTGTTGTGGCAACTGCGGGCTGGAGAACACATTTTATTTCCAATGGCAAAGACCTATCACCACTGCCTTCAGACTGGCCAGAAAAACTTCCAAGATCATTGGCTCTTGGAACAATTGGCATGCCAGGGTAAGTGTACCCTAATAATGTACTTGATGGAGATGATGTGATGGATTGTAGCCCAGACTTTAAATATTGCTACATGGTACTTGAGCTAAGAGTGGTGCTGCATAGGCTATTAGATCTAAGACTGATGGTTCCACAATCAGGGAGCCTATGAGAAACATACCTTTTAGCTGGGAAAGCTATGTACTTAGTATTCAGAGGATGTCAGCCTAATTCTTTGTTCCCTGATATCAGTGTGTGTGTGTGTGGGGGGGACTGAACAGCAGCATGTACAGAAACATTTTCTTGAGTCCTAACTAAGTCCCGTGCCCCTCCTGTGTTTATTTTATTTTTATTTTTTAAAAGTTTTTTATTTATAATACAGTTAAAACAAAGATGAACATAACATGGCATTCCAGAATAAATATTCCTAACAAATTGTTCCTCTTAATACGTATAATTAATACACAATTCTTGATCTCTACATAAACATATTCTTCTATACAATACAGTTATATTTACAGTTATATATATTTCTGTCTTAACACTAACTTGAAGCAGTTCTCCTTGATTCACACCAGTAGTAAAATTTGTCCCACATTTCAAAGTAGTCTGATTCTGTCTTATCCTTCATTTCCATTATGAGCCTATCCATTTCAGCACACGATAAAATTTTATATAAAATCTCTTCTTCTGTTGGGATTCCTTTATTCCTTCAATTTTGAGCATACACCAATCTAGCAGCCGTGAGAATGTGTAACATCAAATAAAATACCCCTTTGTCATATCTCTGCGTGGTTATACCTAGTAAAAAGAGTTCTGGTTTTAACTCTACCACTAACATTAATATTTCTTCCAGCCATTTTTAACCTTATTCCAAAAATCATGGGCTCGTGGGCACTCCCACCACATATGGTAGTATGTCCCTATTGCCAAGTTACATTTCCAGCATTTGGAAGAAACATTTGGACCCATTTTAGCTAATCTTATGGGTGGGAGATGCCATCTGTAGAACATTTTGTAGATATTTTCTTTGTAGGAGGTAGCCAGAGTGAGCTTCCTGTTTCTTACCCATAATTCTTGCCAGATGTGCAGATCAAAGTGTTTATTTTTTATTCTGTTTTTCAAATTCATTTTGTTAAAAAAAGTTTTTTTGCAAAATAAAAACGATACAAATGTATAGAAAAAAGGATCTAAAGTAAAAGTGATAAGTAAACCGAAAAGAAATAAAAAAGCAAAAGAAAAAGGTATAAATAAATAGCTTCCAGTCTTTTTTTACAGTAATTATAATAAAACATATTTATCTTTAGCCTTTTTAAAGTAAAGATCACAGGTCCCATCTTTCCATATTCTACCTGTAGGGTTTCCTGCCTGAGCAGGGGATTGGACTCGATGACCAAGGTCCCTTCCAACATTATTATTATTATTATTATTATTATTATTATTATTATTATTATTACTACTACTACTACTACTACTACTACTACTACTACTACTACTACTACTACTACTATCTGGCCCATATTTCATACGTTCGTTTTTTTCTTCTTTCAGCAAAAAGTGCACATAAGGTTTCAAGTCACTAACAGTTGTCAGGCACAAAGGATCAGGATTATAATGTTAGGTTGCAGCATAGAAGATTTATTCAAGTCTATACAGAAGAGTCTAGTCAACTAACCATCAGTACTACAACGGTGCTAGATAAGATTTAATGGAATTTAGAAGGGGCTGGATTTGGATCATTTGTGGCAACATAAGGATTCTAAACTGATGTCATGTTTAACTCCGCCCCACCAGCTCTGCCTGCTCTTCTATACAATGTAGTTATTGTCTTTTTCCCTAATCAAACAAGTCAGTTTTGTCATCTCTGCACATTTTGTCATCTTCACCAACCATTCCCCCATTGTAGGTATTTCAGAGTTTTATGCATACAGTTTTAATAATCTTGCTGCATTTACCATGTACAAAAACAGAGGTCTGTAAGTCTTTTCTAGCTGTTTGTCCAAGAAAACTTTTGGTTCCAGTTAAATGTTCATCTTTCCAATTCTTTGTATCATTGTATGCATTTGAACCCAAAAATTTCTGGCCTTTTTACAGATCTACCAAGCATAATAAAATTACCTTTCATATTTTCATATTTCCAATATGTATTTGAAATACCTTTATATATTCTAGAAAGTTTTACTAGTGTGATATACCAATGGCATACAATTTTGTAAAAGTTCTCTTTTAAATTATATCGTACAGTGAATTTTAGTCCTTTCTATTTTCCTTTTGATCCATCTTTATAGTATAACTAAATTAAACAAAAAACTACAATGTTGGAAAAGGAAAATGCCAGCCTCAAACATCAGCTTTAATTCCAAATCCTGGATTTATTTTTAGGTCCTTTCTGCATGGTTCAGTTAAAGTGCTGTCCATCAGACCTTTTGATAGCAGAAAAAGTTATACAGGTAGTCCTTGATTTAAGACCATAATTGAGCCCAAAATTTATGTTGCTCAGCAAGACATTTGTTAAGTGAGTTTTGCCCTGTTTTACGACCTTTCTTGCCACAGTTGTTAAGTGAATCACTGCAGTTGTTAAGTGAGTCAGGCTTCCTCATTGACTTGCTTGTCAGAGAGTCACAAAAGGTGATCACATGATCCCAGGTCCTGCAACTGTCATAAATATAAACCAGTTATCAAGCATCCAAATTTGTGACCAAGGGGATCCTGCAATAGTCATTAAGTGTGAAAAGTAATCATAAGTCGCTTTTTGCAGTACCATTGTAACTTTGAATGGCCACTAAACAAACTGTTATAAGTTCATTTTAGTTAATCTCAGCCCTTCCCTTTCTCATTTGGTTTTTTTGATCATTCCTCTTGGCAATTTTTAAATTGTTGATGTATTTGAAGTCTTACAGTGGATATTTTAATGTTTTTCTAATATATGGAATCATGTAGGCTGCTGACAGATGATGGAGTCTGTAAAAATACCAATTGAAGGAATGAACAAACGATGAACGAATGAGTACATAATACTGTATTATTTCAAAATTCTCTCTGTGTTTACTAGCCCTCAAAGCTGAGGAATCCTGACTTACTCTATGGTGCTTTTAAAGGTATTATTTATATGTAAGCAGGTTGTTTCCATTAGTTGTAAATGTTCATATTTGAGTCCTTTTTTATGTTTTGGACATGTCCTGGTGTCAGTGTTTATTTTCACAAGCTTTTCATTCTTTTTTCTTGCAGTCTTACTGCTTATTTTGGCCTACTGGAGATCTGCAGGCCCAAACCAGGACAAACTGTCTTAATTAATTCAGCAGCTGGTGCTGTGGGCAGTGTGGCTGGGCAAATTGCTAAAATTAACGTAAGTGGATATGAAATATTTTGGACTTCAACTTCCAACAGCCTGATCAATGAGGCAGAATTATGAAAGCTCTGGTTTGCTTGTCTCTGCTCTATTTACCTCCATGCTCATTGATTGATACTGCAGAGAAATTTCTGCAGATAATCACCTTATTTGCAACACCTTCAGTTAGTCATAGGATGAGTGAATATGATACAATATGATGTCATACATCTCATGATAGCATCACTCAGTGATACCAACTACACACTGTATAACCTTCATAATCATCGCATTATGATGTGACTGATGTCAATTACATTATTCTCATTTTTATAATATTTTTGGGATACTACTGTGTCTTCTATAGGACGCCTGTGCTTTATGTTCATTCTTTGCATCCAGAAAAGTACTCTCTTCAATAGTTTATTAAAGCTTACAATTTGCAACAAATAAAAACTAATACAAAATTAAAAAAGAAAAATTGAGGAAATGGATGCAGAGAAGAAAAAAAGTAAAAATAGAAAACAAATAAAAATAAAAATATAATACGAACTGTGTAAAGCTTATAAACTATGTAAAGAAATGACTTTCCCATTTCAAGACAAGTATAAACAATTTTAGTAATTTATCACCTTCTCTTACAATACAACCATGTCCCTTCAATATCAATGATCACCTTCAGTGAGAATATTCTTTTCTCAATATCCCATCCTCACTTATAAACAAGTCCATAAAACATCATCCTTTTGCTCCTGAGGTTGGCTAAAGTCCATTAATGGTTACCAGAGATGACATATCCACTTTAACTTTGATTAAATCAACAAAACTTCACATTCCTTCCCTTTGCTTCAATGGTTTTAATCTTCAGCCCTTTCACATAATGTCCTAGAACAGGGGTGTCAAACTCAATTTCATTGAGGGCCGCATCAGCATTGCGGTTGCCCTCGGGGGGGCAGGGTGTGTGGCTAGGGTGGGCGCGGCCTACTGGGTGGGCGTGGATGGAGTGGGTGTGGCTTACTGGGTGGGCATGGTCAGCTCTACACCGTTCGCGTCAAGGGTGCCTGTGGGGACCTGGGTAGGAGTGGGACAGATCTGAGAGTCTCTGGCAGAAGGGAGTGGGACCAGGACAAGTGCCAAGGCATGGTGCATTTCTTCATTCCTCACAAAAGGGTGACACTTCCCCAGGATGCACCCAGGGGGCGGGGCCGACGTGGCAGGGGCTGGTTCCTTGCTGTTTCTAGACGTCCTTGTGGAGCTAAGACTGAATGCGTTTCAGCTTCAATGCTTTTAATCTTCAGCCCTTTCACATAATGTCCTAGAACAGGGGTGTCAAACTCAATTTCATTGAGGGCCGCATCAGCATTGCGGTTGCCCTCGGGGGGGGCGAGGTGTGTGGCCAGGGACAGACATCTCAAACACAAGGCCCGGGGGCCGGATGCGGCCCGCGAAGTGATTTCATGTGGCCCGCGAAGCCATCCTGGAAACAATGAGGGAATGGCCCCCGCTGCCTTGGCCATGGCCCAGGCTGGCTGGGAGCGAATGTACAATTTTGATCAAAGTGGATATGTCATCTCTGGTAACCATTAATGGACTTTAGCCAATTCTTTTTGTTTTGTTTTTCTTTGTCCCTTGCTACAAAATTCTGCAAAAATTTAATAAGCTTTGTTTGTAAATCCACTTTATATACCGATGCCATTCTTGCAACCTTTGTTTTAAAATTTATTTTCAACTTAGTCTCAGTCTTGCCAGGTAATACTTGTTCCATAGCATCTTTTCAAAACACTCTGTCCATAGAGGCAGGTAGTCCTTTTAACACTACTAACTTACTTTTATTCCATATGACTTTGGTGTGTTTGGCTACAGTGGACATATTTCATTTACCCCTGTCTTTATTGCAATTAAGTAATTATATCATCAGTGGAAGCTTCTTCCATGAAAAGTTGATGCTGTTCTTTTAAGTGCCACTGTAATGGAATATAGTGATTCTCAGGAGGGAGAGGGTACATTCCAGAGGAATGAGAGGCAACTCAGCTGAGATATTATGTGTGAGAGAAAGAGGTTGAAGACATCCTACCTAATAGTTCACAGACTATATTGTAGGTTCAGAAAATAGAATCCTGTCTGGCAGGCTTTTTCTATAGGTGTGAAAGAATAAAGAGCTTGGAAGAATTGCCATGTGTCATTCTTGGTTTTGTACCTGACAGCCACGATACTCACTATCTGATCAATGGGATTTTATTTATCCTAACGTGGCTTTTTGTTTTACTGTATGTAAGATATGTCACACTTTGATCACACAGATTTATAGTTCTTGGGTTTTACTTTGCTTTTTACTTGCTAAGTCAGGGATCTTCAAACTTGGCCCTTTTATGACTTGTGGACTTCAACTCCCAGAATTCCTCAGCCAGGCATGCCTGGCTGAGGAATTCTGGGAGTTGAAGTCCACAAGTCATAAAAGGGCCAAGTTTGAAGACCCCTGTGCTAAGTCATCCTTTTTGAGCTGGCCTATAAAGTTTCTCTCTCTTGTTTTTTCTTCCCCAACCCCCAGCTGTCTCTATCTCTCAACTTAATCCCTTGAATCCAATCCAATCTCCAGTCTCTCCTACCTCCTGTCTATCTCTGCCTGCCTGTCATCTCTGTCTCTATTGAAAATGGTTTATGAAGAAACTCGCATAGCCTTGCAAAGGAACCTGGCCCTCATTGTTATTTTTTTAACTGGCAGGGTTGTAAAGTGGTCGGCACTGCAGGTTCTGAGAAGAAGTTGGATTACCTTAAGGAACTTGGCTTTGACAAAGTCTTTAACTACAAGACGGTGAAATCCCTGGAGCAGGCTCTGAAAGATGCTGCCCCCGAAGGCTACAACTGCTATTTTGATAATGTACGTATAAGGCTGAGCCCAACTTTGGACTGGCCTATGTGTTTAGATAGGAAGGGAAGCTGATCTTAGGAACATCCTATATGTGGAAAGCTGCTTTGGCCCTGGCAAAGAAAAGCAGCAATGCACCCTTAAGTCTCCCCTGCAGCCTCCAAATCAGGCTTTTTATATTTTGGGACATCCTTTGTATTTCTCTCTCCCAGACAGTCCACCACCGGTCTCCTTCTATGAACACTTAATGACAATAATACCAAAAATAAGATTTTTAAATCAGGCTTTCTTGGAAAAAAAACGAACAACCCCATGTCTCCCCCTCCCCTTCTAGGTAAAGTTTTTCAGGATAGGCATGAATTGTGTGTGTTGTTTGTGACTCACCTTATAGGGGTTCAGCTGAGAGGCTTATTCCTCTACCTATAGATGTATGTGTGTTAGCACCTGTCAGTATATGGGAGGAAGATGAGCAGGTGTGAATGAAGGACATGTGTAGTCTGTGTCTACGTGTGTGCACCTATATTAGTTGTGCTCAAGTACCTGATGCAGGTACGCCTTGCTTAATGACAGAAACCAGGACCAGAATTTCTAAGCGATGAGATTGTAAAGCACACTGTCAGTTGACTGCATTGCTTTGCTACAGTAGTTCCAGAACTTCTGGTGGCCATCACTGAGCGAATCCCACATTGTTAAGCATGACATCATACAATTGCCATTTGTGACCTCGTTCCAGCTTCCCCATTGACTTTGCTTGTGGGAAGCCAGATGGTGACCATGTGGCTGTGGGATGCTGCATGCAATATTATAATTAATTGTGAAGTAGTTGCCAAGCACCCAGATCTGTAATCACATCACTGCGGGGATGCTGTTGTAGTCATAACTATGAGAACCTGTCATAAGTACCACTTGTTTAGTGCTGGAACATTCACTGTATGAATGGCCATTAACCAAGGCCTATGTGGTACAGGCCACCCTCAACCACAGTTGAGCCCACATTTCTGTTGTTAAGTGAGAGCTTGGTTAAGTGAGTTTCGCTCCATTTTACATTTCTTGCCTTAATCATTTAGTGAATGACTGAAGTTGTTAAGTTAGTAACTTGGTTGTAAAGTGAATCTGTGTCAGGGCCCACTTCAATGCCTCATCCCAAGAAAGTAGAACTCGTGGAAGTGGTTTCTTCCAAAAGGAGCTTTTATTAGGAGAAACTGATAGTAGGCATAATAGACAGGATCTAAGGGTTTCCCGCCAGAGCAATAGGTAAAAAGTGTCCCCAAACATAGTCCCACCCCATAGTTCATCCAGTCAGTTCAAACAGGCCAATCCCAAGGTGTTAAGTTCGTTATGGGAAAAAGGAGATAACATCAGGCCATCTCCAGACTGCAGCGATGTTTAGGCAGCAGCTCTTCCGCACCTTCCCTTGCAAATGCGGAGATAACACAGTTGCCGGAGGTACATTCCATTCTCCTCCCCGGTTTCTAGCTCACAACAGGGGAGAGAAAATTCACAGAGGAAGAAATGCAGGAATAGCAAAGTGTTACATTGTAGCAATAGAGCGGGGTGTCAAACTCAATTTCATTGAGGGCCGCATCAGCATTGCGGTTGCCCTGGGGGGGGGCGGGTGGGTGTGGCCAGGGTTATTCCTGTCCCGCAGAATGAAATTCAGTGGCAGCTCAAATTCCTCTTCTCTTTTTCAGCCTGTTCTGGGCATCCCGCTGTTAGCAGTTTACCCAGAGCAGTTTTAGGCAGGTTTAACAAAAAGAAAATAGGAAGGGAAGCTATTTGTGGCAGAATCAAGAATTAACTTCCCTAGTATTAGATGTGACCTCCTGCTTCCTCCAATTGGGAGATGTTTTAAGTGCTTGAAATTCCCAAAGCAAAACTCTGTATTTCTTTCCTGTGATCTCTGCTTCTAAGAACAGATTATGGGCATTAATGAAGCTCTTTCAAAATAATTCCATGTAGCTCAGTCAACAATATCCCTCCTCTGGGGAGTATTTTAGTCTTGGCAAATGTTGTGTTGTCTTTGTCTCCACCAGGTGGGAGGAGAATTTTCCAGTGTTGTTTTGGAGCAGATGAAGACATATGGGAGAATTGCGGTGTGTGGTGCGATCTCCTTGTATAATGACACCAAGCTCAAAGGTACAAATCTCTTTTTTCTTTCTGCATGCTGTTTGCTTTCTTCTTCTCCTTCTCCTTCTCCCCCATCCTCCTCCTCCTTCTCTGTCTCCTCCCTTTTTTCTCTTGTTTCTTATAAATATTTTTATTAAGTTTCAAAAGTAAACATTACAATACAAACTAACATAAAGGGGAAAAAAGCAGGGGAATAACAAGGCAGATTAAAGACTGACAAAAAACAAATATAATGAGAAAGGTGACCTCCAATTTATTTCAGTACAGAGATAATAATACAACAGTTTTTTAAAATTTAAATGAATAATCAATATTTAAGCTATCCTCAGGTACTAATAGTAAACATTTTAAAAGATCAATATTCCTATTTTAGTCCGTTAATTTTACTCTAACACATAACACGTGCATTGTCAAACATATATTTAAAAAACTACTTTTGAAAGGAGACTAAACACATGAGATATTCTACCTCAGGGCAGAAATTAATAGAGAATGTGATGCACCTTGTATCTTTTCTTTTGTCTGCCTTCATCTTTCTGTTAGTTTTTATGAAGATGGGAGAAAAAAAGCTCATTTTAGGTTTTTGAGCATAATAGCAATTTGGTATGATTACCAGCCAAATTGTATGATAGCAATATTTGATAGCGAGTGGGGAACATGGACAGATGTTCCTGGACAAATCTCCTTGTTAGAGAGAGAAATTCTACTTTGTTGTTAGTTGCGAAGTCGTGTCCAACCCATCGCGACCCCATGGACAATGTTCCTCCAGATCTTCCTGTCCTCTACCATCTTCTGTAGCCCATTTAAGCTCACACCTATTGTTTCAGTGACTCCATCCAGCCACCTCATTCTCCGTCGTCCCCTTCTTCTATTGCCCTCAATCTTTCGAAATTCTAACTTATTTCTAATCCTTTTACTGATCATTTTTGTAATGAAACTTCATTAGTTTTACAATAAATACAAAACTTATTTAATGCTACACTTTGAAAAAAAGATGTTGTTACTTTAAGAAATATATTAAAGTGCTTTAATGATTCAATTTATTAAAGCAGCAGCATCTTTTAAAAGCTCATATCCAAGACTGTGCTTTAAGAAATAGTACTACTGTTGAATTACTTTTGAAGAGAATCAATCCTAAAAGAACATTTAGAATAGAAAACTAGTAATCAACTCCCTTGACCATTTCACTTTTAAAAAAGTGAAGACTTTAAGAATATATATTTTCATGTTATTGTGGTTTTTAAAACAATGTGCCCACACTTGGACAGTTTGGCATTGCAGTTACAATAAGTTTGAGTGGTTATGTATATGTTTTCGTCACCAAACCATTGTTCCCTTTTTCTCCTGCTGCAAAGAAATTTGCAGAGTGCTTTCAGATTTTTTATTTGTCATTCAGTCATTCAGTCATTCATTCATAAAATTTATTGGCTGCCCATCTTACCATAGGTTAACTAGGTGGCTTACAGTTACATATAAGTTAAAACATTAAAAGTTAAAAATCAAACATTAAAACCGAAGACACATGGGGAGGGCAGGGATAGAGTGTGGGGGGGAGATGGGATTTGTTATTACTCAATCATTGAGCTGTTCCCCCATTGGGGCCCCAAGTCAACTGGCAAAGTCACATCTTTAGGCCCTTACGAAAAGATAGGAGGGTTGGGGCCAACTTTACACGGGGAGGTTGGGCAAGATTATTCCCCGCCAGCTGGAATAATCGGGCTGACGGGACCCCCAGCATGCCTCCTCTGCGGGCACGAGTGGTATGGCCAATCCCAGTGGCATGAGACAGTCCCTCAAGTAACCTGGATCCATGCCACAAAGGGGCCTTAAAAGCGATCACCAACATCTTGAATTGCACCCAGAAACAGTCTGGTAGCCAATGCAGCTTGCAGAGCAGTGATATTACAGGGGCTATTCTTGGGGGCCGAAAACTACCTGCGCTGCTGCACTCTGCACCAGAGGTAGCTTCCGAATGCTCTTCAAGGGTAGCCCTATGTACAGTTGTCCAGCTGTGAGATGACTAGGGACTGAAGAACTGAGCGCAAGTGAATCAAACCAAATATTTGCTTTGGTTGTGTCTCTGGGCATTCCTTATTTTTGTTTACTGCTGTTGTTCGTGTTTTCATGAGATCCCCAAGTCCCACTCCACTCTGCTGCCTCCCTGGTTATTTTGGTTACCTTCTGGGAGACAAAGCCTCCTGGCTGCCATTCCCTGATGATGTTTGGGATGATCAAAACGTTTTTCTTGACTGGAAAGCAAGGACTTCCACACGTGCTTCTTGGCCACTTAAACCAGGGGGTCTTGTGGACTTCAGTTCCCAGAATTCTGGGAACTGAAGTCCACAGTTCTTAAAGTTGTCAAAGTGGCAGACCCCTGACTAAACCATGGACCCTTCCCCTGAAAAAAGATGTTCTTTTTGCTTTTCAGTGGTTCATTTCCATCAAATTGAATAACTTTGCCTGAAAACAGGCAGAAGCAAATTTGGCACTTAGTTGTAGATACAGGTATTTCTCGACTTACAGCCATTCATTTAGTGGCCGTTCCAGCACTGGAAGTCACTTATAAGCTGTACTTGCACTTAAAACTGTCGCAGCATCCCCCACGGTCATGTGGTTAAAATTTGGGCGCTTTGGCAACTGGCATGCATTGATGATGGTTGTGGTGTCCCAGGGTCATGTGGTTGCCCTTTGTGACCTTCGCATCTGGCTTCCAACAAGCAGAGTTAATGGGCGAAGCCAGATGCAGTTAACAACATTCTTAATAACTGCAAATGATTTGCTTAACAACCATGGAGAAAATTCTAAAATAGGTTGTGACTCACTTAACAACTGCCTTGCTTAACAGTGGAAATTCTGGTTTCAATTTTGGTCATAAGTCGAGAACTACTTGTATGCATATATACAGACACCAAGGGTCACAAAAAAAACATGGCAGGATGGAGAAAACTGAAGCCATTCACCATTGTGCCTTGGATAGAATGTGCCCTTAAAGTGAGATTGTTTTCTAGCTAATAGTATAGAAATGGCTTGCAATTGTCTTTTTCGAAAATATTTTTCATCCTAAATGTTCCCGACTAGTTTCTCATTCAGGTATTAACCAGATCCAACCCTCAACCCACTCAAGTTTACCTAGTAAAAAATAAGTATAGATATAAATAAGTACAGTTCCACCAAGGATAGATCAACCACTCCTTTCCTTTCCTTTCCTTTCCTTTCCTTTCCTTTCCTTTCCTTTCCTTTCCTTTCCTTTCCTTTCCTTTCCTTTCCTTTCCTTTCCTTTCCTTTCCTTTCCTTTCCTTCCGTCTTTCTTTCTTTCTTTCTTTCTTTCTTTCTTTCTTTCTTTCTTTCTTTCTTTCTTTCTTTCTTTCTTTCTTTCTTTCTTTCTTTCTTTCTTTCTTTCTTTCTTTCTTTCTTTCTTTCTTTCTTTCTTTCTTTCTTTCTTTCTTTCTTTCTTTCTTTCTTTCTTTCTTCCTTAATTTTGAAACAGTATTCATTCAGGGTAACCTGACTATGTGGCAACAACTGTGAACTTTTCTGGTTGAAATTTAATGAGTGATGCAAATAGTTGCACACCACTAGAGGCCAGTCATGAATTGATTACTTGGATCTGGTTTGTTCAGTGAGCCACCACTGACCAGAGTCACACAACCCTGAGCCAAAAACCAAACCATTCATTTTGTGTAGAAAGTTCTGAGAACCAGCGTCAATAAAAAATCAAAGCCTTTTAAATAACTTTCTCTAAAGTCTCATGAAGTTATGGAGAAGTAGATGTTTCTTAGGAAACTATGTAGTAGTATTTTAAAAGCTGAAAATTCCCATACGTTAATTGTAACTTGTGATTATTACATGGGTGATTATCATTTTGTTGCCAACAAAACTGAAAGTTATTTTCTTCCTGGATGCCTTTTCAACTTTGCATTCCAATTGACCATCCTGAGATTTGTTTTAACGCAAACCGACCCTGCTTATCACTCCAATCTCAGATAAAATTTGGTGCTTTCACCTGCTGAGACCAAAGTTGTATATCCTTCATGGAAGATCTGTGATACCTGTATAAATGGGGTTCCTTGGTATTCAGTCCATGATTATGTCTGTCCTCTTGAACTTTCTAATGAGCTAAGAAGATGCAGCTGGTCAAATAACATTTGAAATGAGGGCTCTTTTAATTTTGACTTTCTGCAGGCTATAGCCAGGAAAGTTTAATTGTTCAATAATCTGATTTAGATATTATGCTACTCCATCATTGTCACCGTGCAGTAATTCCTTGTAGAAGTTACAATAAACCATAAAGAGGTTTATTTGATTTTAGCTTAGTTGTTTGAACCCAACGGCATTCGGTTAGCAAGGACCACCTTTGAAGACCTGGTAACGGTAACGCCAACCAGTATTTAGGATTTATTGGCAGCAGAATCAGCAGCAGAATAAGAATACAAATATTGTTCTGAGCTATTTTTAGTGACAGTAGAAATATTATACCACGGCTTTCAAACCACTTAAAGAAACGTGGTTACAGATGGTATCTAGATCGGTCTTCCCCAAGATGAATGCAAAACTAAAATGAATGTTTTACACTTTTAGCAAGCAAGAGATACAGTGACTTCTGTATGCAAATCTGTCTCCCTCTCTCCAGTTATTTCATTTATACCAAAGTGCTAATGCTTCCCCAGAATTACATACCATTAAGACCAACAGTGGCTGTTTAAGAGGTAGACAGATAAAATACGGGATGGAAAACATGGATTTTTGTGGTTTGTGAGTCATATCCTACATTTTCTTTTAGGAGCTCCAGGCAGCATACACTGCATTCCCACCTCTAATTCCCCCCCCCAACAACCACATGAGATGGATTGGTCTAAGAGAAAATGATTGACTGCCAAGTCACCCAGTGAGCTGCTGTAGCTGAAGGAGGACTACACATTAGGTCTTCCTGCTTGGGGACAACCTTAAAATCTTCCTGCTCTTAGTTCAGTGCCTCCCTTGCTCTATTATATTTTGTTCAATATCCAATTTTTAAACAGTCTCGATGAAAGACATCCTGAAGTATATACAGGTAGTCTTCAACTTAACGACCCAAAATTTCTGTTGCTAGGCGAGACATTTCAGTGAATTTTGCCCTGTGTTACGAATTTTCTTGCCACAGTTGTTAAGTGAATTACTGCTGTTAAATTAGTAACATGGTCAAGTGAATCTGGCTTGTTAGAGCAGCGGTTCTCAACCTTTTTCAGGCTGAGACCCCGACCTGCGCCGCCCATGTGCGGCGCGACCCCGACCTGTGCCGCGCATGTGCGGCATGATGGCCCGCATGCGCGGTGCGATGGCCCGCATGTGCGGTGCGATGGCCCGAACAGCGCACGCGTGGCGCGACGGCCTGAACCGCGCATGCACAGCGCGACAGCCCGAACTGCGCATGCGCGGCATGACGGCCCGAACTGCGCATCCGCGGCGCAACGGCCTGAATCGTGCATGCGCGGCACGCGCGCAACGGCCAAGGGGAAATGGGGGAAAAAAATGACGGACTGCGGTGTTTGGTGACCCCCGTGAAACGGTTGTTCGACCCCAAATGGGGTCGCGACCCACAGGTTGAGAACCGCTATGTTAGAGGGTAGCAAAAGGTGACCACATGACCCTGGGACACTCATAAATAGGAGCCAGTTGCCAAGCGTCTGAATTTTATGTGACCGTGGAGATGTTGCAATGGTCGTAAGTGTGAAAAACAGTCCTAAGTCATTTTTCCCCCAATGCTGTCATAACTTCAAACGGTCACTGAACAAACTGTGGTACTTCGAGTATCTAGTATACTGTAAATGATAGTCTACCTGTGGCTGTTTGTGTTTAAGATAATTAATGGGTCAGTTGAAGCATGAAAAAAATATGCAGCATGTTGGCAAAGAATGAGGTAAGCTGAGAGAGCTGTGAAGCAGATGCGTGAGATGCCACCGTTTGCATTAAAACACTGTCAACTGCTATACAAAAATGACACAGCAAGTCATGTGTTCACAGGGATGAGACAAACAACCAGAGTAGGAAAATAACAGAATCATGCAGCTACTTTGATAAAATGTGACCGAGCCACAGCTGTCTAGTTCCGAGCAACTCATTCAAATGACTGTTGCGTATCTTTCAGCTGGTGTTTGCTTGACCTCGCTTTAAGGTGAAAACCAAAATTGGCTATATTTGAACAAGAAAATCAGCCTAGGTCAGGGATGCTGGCTCAGGAATTCTGGGAGTTGAAGTCCACGAGTCATAAAAGAGCCAGGGTTGCCTACCCCTGGCCTAGGTTTTGTTCAGAAACCGACCAAAAACAGGAAGGTTGGCTTTGATGGGTAACCTTGCTGATGTCTTAATTTACACACTTGATTGTATTTAGAAAGAGACACACTTATGTTTATGATTCAGTTGTGAAGGCTCAATACAATTTCACTGGCAATTTTTTTTTGTTTTTACAAAAAACCATGTTACGTTGACCGTAGTTGAGAAAATACTGCTCGCTCTTTTTTTTTTTTTTTTTTTTTTGCCCAAATGGACAGAATATTGCAGGAAACTAGGAAACATAACATATGCAACTTTGGGTAACAGGGACAGGAATGGAGATAGGGTGTGACAGGACGAACTTTCCTAACTTTTTCTTCTCTGAACTCTTTCCTAGGGCCATTTGTCCAGATCCCCATGGTCTTGAAACAGCTGTACATGGAAGGTTTTTTAGTCACACGTTGGAATGATAGAAAACAGGAAGGGGAGAAGGCACTACTGAAATGGGTTAAAGAGGTAAGCTGAGAGTATAGGAGAGGTGTGCTTTCTCTCTCCCCCCCCACTCCCGTCTATGTGCAATCCAAAGGGGAGAAGATCTTGAGCCCAAGGTAGCATGCCACAGAATTCTCTCTCCTCATTTTATAGCAAGTTCAACCCTTTGATATTGGTTGCATGATCATGCATGGGATAGAAAATGTGGATAGAGAAAAATTCTTTTCTCTATCACACAATACCAGGACAAGGGGGCACTCCCTAAAGCTTATAGCTAAGAAAGTGAGGACAAATAAAGGGAAATATTTCTTCACCCAGAGGGTCGTTGATTTATGGAATTCACTTCCTGAAGGGGTCGTGACAGCTGTCAGCCTTGACAGCTTCAAGGCAGGGCTAGATAGATTCATGGATGCAAAGTGTATTGGTGGTTATTAAAACAGATGTCCATGTGCCGCCTCTATGTTGGTTGAGGCAGGCAGGATTCCCTTGAGTACCATTTGTTTGGGGGTCAAGGGAAAGGGAGGGTTTTGCCTTCTCTTTCTGCTCAAGATCCCCATGTACATTTGGTGGGCCACTGTGTGACACAGAATGCTGGACTTTGGCCTGATTCAGCATGGCTCTTCTTATGTTCTTATGTTCTTATGTTGGGCTGAATAACTTTGATCTGCAGAGAAAAACACGCAAGGAGCTTGATTCTGAGTTACTGCGGAGTACTGCTTAGTATTTTTATTCTTGAGTACGTTCAGGAATAGATCTTTGTGTACTCCAGGGTAGTATGCGGGCGTGGATATGTCTCTAAAACACACATGTAATACTTTCCCTTTGTCTTGTCCCTTGCTATTTTGAGCAGAAGTGTATTCTTAGCTAAAGTCCCAGGGAGAACTGCTTACATTTTAATGTTTCACTTTTCACCTAGGGGAAAATTAAATACCGTGAGGACATCACCAAGGGTTTCGATAACATGCCCGCTGTGTTTATGGGAATGCTCAAAGGAGACAACTTTGGAAAAGTAATAGTAGAGGTATAAAAGGCACTAGGTTCTGCCTTTGAAAACTCCATAAATCACTGTACCTGCACTTCCTTATGGTCTGACTTGTCTTCTTGCCAACAATGATCTAATTCTCTTTAAGATTATGCGAATCTACTATGCCACTGCAGCATGCCTCAAGTGTGGGCAAAACAGAAAATCATGTGAAGTCTACGGACAAAAGAAACAAATGCCACTTAGATTTGTTACATCCTGCTGTCAATGTTATCCAGTTTGAATAAAAGCAGCACCCTGAAAAGATGAAGCACACAGAATCCTTTCTTATCCATAAATAGTTTCTACATCCAGAGATTGTAGTCAGACATATTATAGATGGTTGGGTGATATAAATAAAATCAGTTTTATTTGTTACAGTATAGCTTTAACCAGCAAACAACAGAAACAAGAGAATAAAAATAGATAAAACATAAACATTTACAGTCCATCTTCAATCTTATTGTGGCTGCCCAGCTGAAGCCTTGCTGCTAGACAACAAAACTTTGCAACTTTGTGGGTTGTAGAAAAAGCCTTATGGGCAAGCAGAAAATCAACAAAGGAACTGGGAATTTCTGTAGAAGGGGAAGGAGAAGATTTTGGCACTAGGTTATATAAAACGTGCAATACAGGTGGTTACGAACCTAATTGGGACTGGAATTTTTCACTAAACAAAATATTAAGTGACAGTGGAATATAGCAGCGTCTTCATCTCCACCATGCTGTGAAGAGTAGCCAAAAGGGCAGAGATGGGGTGGTGGTGGAGGGGAGAGGATGGCAGAGTTGAAGCATAGGGGCCACTGCAATGGTTGTGTGAGAACTGGTCGAGCGTCCCTTTCTTCAGTGCCATCAGTGGTGGGATTCAGCCGGTTCGCACAAGTTCGGCAGAACCGGTAGCTAATTTTTGTTGCCCAGGCCCAGAATGGACATTTGGAAGCGGCATCCACAGAGAACCGGTTGTTCACATATTTGAACCCCACCACTGGTGCCACCTTATTGTTGGATGGTTGCTGAACAAAGGGATGTAACACAAGGACTACCGGTATGTGTTAGTGATTCCAAATCTTGAGTGCCACAAGGGCAGAGACAGTGAACCATGGGGAGATTGCCATACCTACTCCGAAACAGTGAAGGAAGAGGGTTACAATGAGTAAATGCCCAACACTCCGTCAGGGAGTAAATATAGGCAGCCATGCTTCTTCCAATTGTTTTTGATAACTACAAAAACTGAGCAGTCATTTCAAATTATACTGTCACTCAGTTTCAAGTGACTGGGCAATCGGATTTTTAACTGGAAACCGAACAAGTTTGTAGGAAGTGTTTGAAAAATGCCACAAGCAGCTTTTGCTTAAATGGCTTCTTCCAAGTACCCCAGTGGCTGACAGATAACTTTAAGCCAATAATGAAAGATTAAAAAGCAAACTTCTTTCCACTCTGGTTCTAGCCTAAAAGCTGCATTTGGGAATACTGAATCTACAGCTAAGGAATTTGGATTGAATAGTCCAGAAGGGTATAAAGTCAGAACATGGGTCAAGTGTCGTGTAAAATAATAGTTGTAATAAAACTTTTGTCTGATGGCACCTATTACTTTGTGTGGAATGATATGATAGGATTGCTGCAGTACTTCTTCGGGCCACACCGGTGACATAATCTACCATCTTTTGCCATTGGGTTTCCCCCCCCCCAATATTTTTAAAAAAATGGTTCCATCACTGGTCTGACTAAAGTTTTTAGGCTTTCTTAATAACCTTTACCTTAGTTTTTGGACAGCCATCAGATCTCCTTAGGACTATATTGGACCAAGAGAGTAAGGCCAGCATTCAATAGAATAATAGCATCATCCACATAAAGGAAGATGGGGAGATGTTACAAATTATGGGTTTTCAAATGCCGAAAGATGGATTCAAACAATACACTTACCCACAAGCGCACAAGCTCCCTTTGAGAGGCATCTGATCCAATCCCATGCACCCTTTTTCTTAAACACCTTTCTCGCAGACTTTCTCGCTCAAAATGAAATTGCTCAAACCTCCATTGTTCCCATTCGTTATTCTTGCTATTTTGAAAAGTACATTTTGCTAAGAATGCAGGTAATCCTCAATTTACAGCCATCAATATAGCAATCTTTTAAAGTTATGACAGCACTGGGGGAAAAAAGTGACTTCTAACTAGTCCTCGTATGTATGATGGTAGCAGCACCCCTGCAGTCACCTGATCAAAACTTGGGCATTTGGCAACCAGCACATATTTACAGTGGTTGCAGAGTCCTGGGGTCCCATGTTCACACTTGTAACCTTTTCAGCCAGATTCCCACAAGCAAAGTCAACAGAAATTTGCTCAATGACTATGTGATCCATTTATCAACCATGATGATTCTTTTAATGGCTGCAGCAACAAGGTCATAAAATCAGGTGACCGCTTTGCTTAGTAACAAGCTGCGGTCTCAATTTGGTTGTAAGTTGATTACCTGTGTAGATGAAAGGGATGCAATTGCCACTAGTGGTCCTTATTTTTAATCTGGATGTTCTGATTTCCCCCTCTAAATATCAACTGCTTATTTTAAAAAATCCTAAACTATTCATAAATTATTAAAACTAGAACTGGGCAGACAATCCCCCCCCCAGGTCTTATAAGTTAGAAGAGAAAAAGTCATAGATGGAATGTTTCTGCCCTTCTTTAATTATGATAGGCCAACAGTGTTTGTAGGAGTGCACTGATTTTTATTTCCCACCAATCTTTCCAGAAGTCCACTGCCTCTTGAGTTTCATTTAAAACTCTTGAGAGATCAAGAAGGAACATCTGTAGGACTCTCTTAGTTGCAGAGCTTCCGCCATTGCTATATAGTGGATAAATCACTAGAGACTTCTCCATTCCCAGGAGAACTGTTCTCTGAACGTCCCTGTCCATAGTTTTGATAGAACACTGTAATTTAAAAAGCCATTTGTGCCCATTTCTAATTCAACTAAGAATATTCAAAAGAGAATGTAGGATGTGGTAGGATACATGCTAGGCCTCCTGCATTTGGTTTTATGACATAAAAGTATGGCTGCTTGCTGTTCATCCCACCTAAGCAGACAGTATCTTTACCCAAGTAATCTCCCTTTCAAATTGTCTGCAGAGATTCTCAAATCATCCAGGTCAGGGGTAGGCAACCTTAGCTCTTTTATGACTTGTGGACTTCAACTTGTGGACTTCAACTCCCAGAATTCCTGAGCCAGCATGGCTGGTTCAGTCCACAAGTCATAAAAGAGCCAAGGTTGCCTACCCTTGATCCAGGTCATAGTTGTCCCAAAGGTGCTTTTTCCCAAAAGGCACCTGGACTTTCTCATTTTTTTTCTTTGAAAACATTTTGGTTCTCATCCAAGAAGCTTCTTCAGTTCTACAGTCTTCTTCAGAACTGAAGAAGTGAAAAAATTCAAACAACAACAACAAGAAAGTCCAGTTGGAAAAAAGTCTCTTTGAGACTTCTTTTCAAAGCCTGGGAAGGGCTAATGTAGGACATGTGTCAACATAGCCATGCATGCACCCATCCCACTCACCCCACCTCCCCCGAGACTGTCACAAGCTCTTGAAGGCAAACTAAGTAGCAGGGCCACTTCTCATTAAGTTGAATTGACACGCTGTGAGTTCAAGCAAGACAAAAAAACTTTTTATATATATTTTTTTATTATCTTCATTTACAGACTGAAGGGTCAATGTGTACTTGAATACATATTCTAACTTGATCAATGTGTTAGGTAGAAAAGGCTATAATTTAACAGTCAGTCATGAATCAAGAACCTTTGGTTACATATACTTCTTAATGGCTTCTTCCAGCTTTTCTTTATTTGCTCCAGAAAATTCATGCACCTGAAATACAGACAGTCCAAGTTTAACCCTTTTTACTTGAAGAGCCGCCCCTCTGTTAACCGATATTGTCAACATTAGATGGCTATTTAATGTTGATTCCATGCAATGATGATCAAAGGAAGTGAACACTGCTCCTTAACAACTTCCTTCCTCGAGTAGTTTACCACAAATATAATTTTCTAAAGTATATAGTACTTAAGAGACTTATAATTACCCATATTATGAAGCACAACTCTGGGCAGTTCACTATAACAAAACCCCAAACCTGCTGCCAACCATCATTCACCAAACCATCTAACATCTTAATCCCCAGACTCCAATCTCACCAGGCCTGGGGATGATTGTGGGTTGTTGTTCGAAAGTTGTATGTGTGTTGAGTATCTATTTTTAATATTTTGATGTTTTGTATATGTTGTGAGCCGCTCCGAGTCTCCGGAGAGGAGTGGCATACAAATCAAATCAAATCAAATCAAATCAAATATAAATAAATAAATAAATAAATAAATATCCTAACATTTGGGGAAAAAACAATTCTTTATAGTTTTCTGGAAGGTTGAGCAGTGATCTGCTAGATTCCAGAAGGAAAGGGTATTTCAGAGAGCAGGGACTGCTCTGGAAAAAGTAACTCTTCCTAGGACCTACCAGGGGGGCAATGGTTTTTGAACAGGATGGTAACATACACTTCGATCTTTGTTCCCGAAACCCAAGGTTACTAGATTTTGTGGCCTAATTCACAAGCCTGTTTAAAGATACTATATTAGTATTAAACAAAAGCATATCTCTTACTCCATATTTAAACCTCATCTAGAACTCATGGGAAACAAAATACAGGTAGCCCTCAACTTATGGGAGCAATATATATATATATTGCTAAGTGAGAAATTTGTTAAGTGAGTTTTGCCCCATTTTACAACTTTTCTTGCCACATTTGTTAAGCGAATCACTGCAGTTGTTAAATTAGTAACAGGATTGCTTTCCCCATTAACTTTGCTTGTCAGAAGGTCGCAAAAGATGGATCGCAGGACTTTGGGACACTGCAACCGTCATAAATGCCAGTCAGTTGTCAAGCATCCGAATGTAAATCACGTGACCATGGGGATGCTGCAACAGTCGCAAGTCTGAAAAAAATGGTCATTAAGTCACTATTTTTTTAGTGCCGTTGTAACTTTGAACGCTCACTAAATGAACTGTTGTTAAGTCGAGGACTACCTGTATATATGGAGGCTTGGACAGGATGAATGTAGCCATGTACCAGATTTCAAACTAAATCTTTTAAAGGTGAGAATGCATTTGGATCCCTCTGCAAGTAAAGCATTCAAGATCAACACATGTTTTGCCGGAAATCTGAGAGCAAATACCTTTTCATTATTTTTGTAGAACTGGAATGTTGGCATGCACTTCACATCACAGTGAGAGGCCACATCCTAGAAGAGATGAAAAAGGTTACTCCACTCCGTGTGACATGGTCCGTGAGCAGAATTCTTTGTGCCCCAGAATTCTTTCCCATTCTGTTATTCACGCGCTGCCAACTGAGGCAAAAAGCTGTATCGGTGTCTTGCAGAGATGAAAAGGCAAAAACTCGTGTTATCAAAATGAATCATAGGTGGATATTTTCCGCTGGAGTATTTTTGAGGTGAAGAAAAGTGAAACACATTCTAGTGAAAATAAGAAACCTGGTAACTTCCAGATATCACACTTAAGAATTCTTTCTGGGTAACAAGTGTTATTGGTTTGTCAAAATTTTAAAATATGAAACGTATGAAGAAAAATAAAGATAATGGAAAGGTGGGAAAAGAAAAAAGTGCAGGGCAGAGAGGAAAAGAAAAAAAAAGGTGTTGACCTTCGACTCCTTTTGGTGCAGTAACGGGTAGCCAAGGTTGCCTACCCCTGCAGTAGAATAAGGTAGTTAATATAAAACTCAATTTTTTACTTTTATAATAATAATATATACCAGTCATTTCTGTAACATCAAACCTATCTCTGCTAAAGTCTGTCAACTTTTGCAGCCATTGATCAGTTCTGGGAATCAAAAGTAACCATTTTTGTGCATAAAGTATTCTCACTGCTATCAGCATATACAACATCACACATTTAGAATTTTTAACCATCAGCAGTGTGAATAAGACTTACGGAAATTATAATTCTGGATATCAGAAGGTTATGACCATCTTAAGGTTATGAACAGGTTAAGGTTATACCTTAAGAATACTGCATTTACTGCACTTATCTTACCTACTTGTAAGCCTCTGAAAACCTATTAGAATTCCTCTTATCATATACCCTCCAGTGCATTGTTTTACCTGCCGTATATTTCTGTAATTTGTCTTATGAATGACTGGAAAATGCCAAGAATCTTGTGAGGTCCCAGGCCAAATTTTCTAATAAACTCCTTCTTACCACAATAGGCTTGTGGAACCTCTGATATTCTAACAGCATTAACCAAACTACAACTTGGAGGATTCCCTAATAAGAGTTCCTAGGCAACGCCTAGCGATCTGAAGACATCCTTTGTTGTGAAAGGAAGGCTGCAATTTCAAGAGGATTCATTACAAATGGTCATGTAACATGTGTCAAATGTGAGAACACTCCCTTTTTTTAAAAGTTTACTTATAACTAAAAAAAACATTCCCATCCATTTTCATTCCACCTGAGGGAAGCAAACTTAGCTTTCTGTACTCCAGCAGTTAATTTAGATGTCATCTATGCATGTTAAGGCCTTTTAAAAAAGCCAATTGCAGACACCATTATGTGTAATTTTAAGTGTAGGCAGTACTATTTACTCATCAAGCTAATAAAAGCTTATTACTTCTGATGGCCCTTCTTGCTTCCAAGCTATGTAAAATAAGTTTAATTATCACTCTGCTTTATATTTAGGGCAAAGCCATGCTTCATTTTACACAGCTTAATAACTGCCAAACACTTCACTATCAAGACATCAAAAATGAACTTGTACTTTATTTCAAGTGAGTCGGATTCATTTATATCAAAAAAGCACACTTGGGAAAATTGGTTTTCACACGCCACTTTTCTAAATTAACTTGTTTGAAAAGATAATAATAATTCAAACAAAATACGCCGCTGATTTAATCTTAGGCTTCCCAGTGCAGTTTATGTACAATACGCACATTAGAAGACTTCTTGCTAAATTATAATATGTTCAGTTTTGGCTTGGTACGTTATGTGGATCCATCCAGAATGGCTTAATGCACTGTTGAGTGTGACTTGTTCAACAAAATTTGATAAAAGCTGCCTACAGTTCTGGCTTGTATTTGCACAATTCAGAAAGCTGGTTAAATCTTCCTATAGATCCAATTTCACCTTTCAAAGGGAGCGGCTTTACATCATGTTGCATATGTTTGTAATATATGTCACATTTCAACATTTAACCTACGGTACCTAGCCCTTTGTTTGAATCCCTGACAGTTTAGCTGGTTAGAGGAGATACTGAAAGAAATGGGCTTGGTTCCTGTGTTTTGAAAGAGAGAAGTCATATTTCAAGTTTTTAAAGCAAATGATTAAAAATACATGTTGTATTTGCTACTAAGCTGCCGCTGTTTAAACGTACATGGGTTTTCCTCAAGTTATAATAATAATAATAATAATAATAATAATATAATAATAATAATAATAAAGTTGGAAGGGACCTAGGAGGTCATCTGGTCCAACCCCCTGCTCAGGCAGGAAACCCTATACCATTTCAGGCAAATGGCCATCCAGTCTCTTCTTAAAAACTTCCAGTGTTGGAGCATTCACCACCTCTGGAAGCAGGTTGTTCCACTGATTAATTGTTCTGTCAGGAAGTTTCTTAGTTCTAGGTTGCTTCTCTCCTTGTTTAGTTTCCGTTGCTTCTTGTCCTGCCTTCAGGCGCTTTGGAAAATAGCTTGACTCCCTCTTCTTTGTGGCAGCCCCTGAGATACTGGAACACTGCTATCATGTCCCCCCTCGTCCTTCTCTTTATTAGACTAGACATACCCAATTCCAGCAGCCGTTCTTTATATGCTTTAGCTTCCAGTCCCCTAATCATCTTTGTTGCTCTTCTCTGTACTCTGTCTAGAGTCAATTAGGACAAAATTCCATTGCTAAATGAAGCGGTCAAAAAGCACAACCGCATCACTTAGAAATGGCAATCCCTTCAGTCCTGGTTATCATTGTTAACTGAATCCCATGGTTGTTAGGCAAGGCAACGTCCTGATGACTTGCCACAAAGATGACAGTGGGAAAACCAGAAGGAAGCTGCATGTCCCAGGATGACAGGCAGGTAAGTGGCTGTTGCTGAGTGGTGCCTGGGGCTGAATTGGGGAAGGTATGCGAGGGAAGACTGGGGAGGGTGTACAAGAGGCATGGCATGGGCCTCTGCATGACTGATTGCCATGGCATAAGCCAAAATGGGTGGGGTAGAATGTATGGGTGGGAGAGACTTATTCTAGGGTCTTGCAGCCTTTCCTGCTGGCTTCCCCACTGATTTTCTGGAGAAGCCAGCAGGATAGGCTGTAAATGGTGATGATACGATTGTGGGGTGCTGCAACTGATCATAAATTTGAACCAACTGCCAAGGGCCCAGATCACCACTATCCGCAGGTGTGCTGGGATGGCTGGGATTAGTCATAACTGTGATTCAATCAATGGGCAGTAACTTCAAATGATCACTGGAGAATGGTTGTAGCTGTATTGTTCTGTAGTGCTGAAACTTACACCAAGTGAAGACTGTGAAGTGGGCACATCGAGCCTTTTATAGCAGGGCTCTATTTCATGTTTGCTTGGCGTTTGCATTGTTCAATGATTTGCCTTTGTATTTCCATATCCTTTGCTATGCCCCACCTTATTAATTTTTGTACTGTGTTTATTTATGAGCTGCATATTGGGGAGGGGGGGAAATGCAACTTCTGATGAGCACTTAGGAGCAACATGTAATATTTAGAGGTCATTTGTGTTTTCTGTAAAGTACAGAATACAAGCAAGTGCAATTAAACTCACAGCATCTTCCAGATGTAACAAAACTCCAGATCCTAGCAGTTTTAACTAGCCTGATCAATGATAATCTCAGGTAACAAATAGTATCCATACTATAAATCTTCTGCTATTAGACATTGTTCTCCTTAATGCAGTATTTCTCAACCTGGACAATTTTAAGGCATGTGGACTTCAACTCCCAGAATTCCACAGCCAGCAATGCTGGCTGTGGAATTCTGGGAGTTGAAGTCCACATACCTTAAAATTGTCAAGGTTGAGAAACACTGCCTTAATGTTTCTATATACTTCACCACCCAAACTGAAAAAGAGAACTAAAGCTCTTTTATGCTCCATCAACACTATTCACACAGAAAATTATCTGAAGTCTGCACATTTTTAAAACTGCGTTGAAGACATTTTCAGTTTACCACATATATACTCCTCTGCAGCCAAATTACAATGAAAAGTTCACTTTGTGCTGTAAAAAAAACAAAAACAAAAACTTTTTCATCCCCCCCCCCCAAAAGCTGAGTTCTTCAAAAGTTTTACTGGAATATTTAAATAAGGAAGTCCAGTTTTCATCTTCATTAGTCAAAACATACTGCGGTTTGTACAGTTTCCCTAACAAACCAGTCTTACATAACTACAAGTCATATGAATTCAAGGATTTTATGAGAATATATAAACTGCATTGTCTCTGTCCAAAGTTGAGAGCGCTACTCTAGAACTTACCTGAGCATCATCCACATCAATTTCAATGAAGACTACATCTGGATATTTTTCAACCATGCTCTGTTGTTAAAGAAAAAAAAAATTCTGTTGAACAAAAAGTATGCTTGCTGATCTCAATTAGCACTTAATAATATTATTCCTTATTAGGCATATGGAGCTTACATCTTAAACCACAACTGATTAATACATATCTCTGGGCTTTACTAGATGTTCCTGAACTTGTCATCCAACATATCTTACTGTTGGCCATTGTATACATTTCCACCTCAGGAGAAAGTATCCATCTCTATCCACAACCAGGATATGAAAGAGACCATCAAGTATTAATTCTATTATACTGCTCTTATAAGTACACTGCCTATTGTTATGGATTTGTTCATTGTTGAAAGGAAACAGATTGCAGATGTTTGGGTCCCAGAGAACAAATGCAGCCATTCAAGATTGTTGCAGCAGCTAAGATCAACTGCCCAAGGAGATTTTTACCTTCAGTAGGGCCAGCAAAATCAAAAAAGCTTTGCAGCCAACTAGCTTACTACATTGCATCAAACACACACACACACAAAAAAAAGAGGGAGGGGATATTGCTCCTTACCTAAAAGATGCTACTGAACATACCTACAGAGACCCTCCTGCTTTCTCTTCACTTCATATTGCTAGCCAGAACAATGGAGCACAGTGAGTTATGGGTAAGAGAGAAGCTCATCTCCATAGGGTTTCAGATGTTGCAATGCTGCTTACAATTTTTCCCAGCATTTCACAGTCCCCACCTTATTCCGAACATGATATGTAGACCTATTGCTAAGAGCGCTAATGTTTTTAAAACTTGTGGGCTGGCTAGTCTTACTCTTGCTCTCTATGTGCTTTATCTTACTCGTCTCAGATAATATCTAACCTTGACTAAATCACCAAATCTATAATCTCTATTCCGAGACTGATATTAATCTGCAGACTGTGGAAGTAGAAACTCAAAAATTGCTGTGAGTTTTTCTTTCTCATGGTTTTAAGAACTCATGGACTTTAAGAAAGTAAAGGACCATGTTCGAACTGGAGGGATATATATATATAAAAGAAACACTAAAGACACAGGGTGTGGAGGATGTGGAAGAGAGAAAATAAATTGGAGAACTAAAGAAGCAGCCAGTTGTGTCTGGATGAGGTGAAACTAAATGGATCTGATTAAGGAGACACTTAAGCTACCACAGCTGAGTAAGGAGTCACAAAGC